>CM042139.1:92224047-92271547 GCA_023376005.1 Doryteuthis pealeii | reverse complement strand
GTTACAGACAGACAAACACACAATCTCCATCATAATAAGATATAGGCATGTGTGCAATCCGTTCGCGATGGGTTGGAGGTAGTTACATTGACGGTAGAGTAGAAATTAAAAATAACAGTAATTCTAAATTTACAGTGCCTGGCGTTTCATAGATCTTAGTGGCTGTTCTTTGGTCAGTTCAGTTTGTGGGAGTCCTAACTTGGATATGTTACTCCAAGAAGGCTATTACAACCATTGTGGTAAACGTGGGTTAAATAAAGACGTCCCAATAGGTCCCAATGGAGCTGACCAGAAGAACAGAGATAACCAGCCCAACATAGAATAAATAGCAGAGATGTCCGACCAGCAGAAAAGAGACATAAGAAGATAGAAGCTAAGTACTAATAATAATATGATAAGAATAAGGAAAGGACTATACAACAATGTGATTCAAGTTGGCAAGTATGAGTCATCCAGCGAGAATAAATTCGCTATGCAGTCGTAATGGATCTGCGAAACTAGCTTGCTAACAATTACATCACAATAGGACGCCCTTCAATTATCTATATGTATGCACGTGTGTATAAATGCCTCAGTTTCCGTGTGGATGCGCCTGGTGTAATGGTTACCGTAGTAGGAAATAGACCCGGCGAAACCTGTTCAAATCCTGAACGAGGTTGTTTTTTACGTTTCGCATAGCGCTAATACCCTAAAGAAAGGTATGAATCCAACTATTTTCCCTCTAGTTATGGATAAATAGTAGGACAGACTGGGCTCTCTAACATTGGTTTGGCAATTGGTCAGGGAGAAGGAAAACTCCGAATTCAAACCAGTTAAAATTCGCTTAAGAATTAATCTCGTCTCACATCCTGCTCGTGCGAAGGGGTTTGTAGATATGTATATAATAATGTGACACAATGTCGCAAGTATGGGGCATCCAGCGATGATTGAACTCACTATTTAGTAATGGATCTGCACGACTAGGTCTCAAACCATTACACCACAATAGGACGCTTTAGTTCAGTCGGTGGAGCACTTGCCTAGGACACGCAAGGTTCCTGGTTGGATAACGGCCCTCGCCAACTCAGCGTATGAGTGGCACAGGGATCTGTGCGGTAAAGTGAGGTGCTGATGGTAGGTGTATCACTCCACCTCAGACGCAGGAACAATCTCCTTGGCCCTGCGCAAGTGAAAAGGGGATGTACTCCCTCGCTGTCTGGCTGAAACTGACATTAGGCCGCCCCGTCGACTTTCATTACATGTATGCGTGTGGATATGCCTCCGTTTCTTTTCGTTTCTTGTTTTTCGGCGTGGAGGGGGTGTTAAATGCAAAATTCTGAGATGTAACCTTGGAAAAGACATGGAATAGAGACGTACAAACATCAGAACTAAATGTTGAGACATCCTAAGAAATAAAGGAAAGAAAGTCAACATTTCCCTTTTCGCTACGTAGAAAAACATCAAACAGTTCAACGTTGTTCCGTTTTGTCGACTTTGATGCATTTCGACTAATGTTTCATTGCAATTCTTATTTGATATGAAGACATTACTGCGCACTTGAGGAAATGGCGGCTAGATATTTTACAGTGTTATATATAATTCAGAAGCGAATATTGTCGCACATATCCAGGACTTTGACTAAACAGCCAATACCAGTACATATTTCTTTTTCCGCATATTTTATTAATCGCCCCTTCTTTTACGTGCATTTCACCAGATTGCATAATATGACCTCCAGGCCAGGAAGAACATTACTTTCTATCCCTTTTCTATCTAAATGTGATCTTTCGTTTTTTTTTGTTTTGTTTTTTTTTTTTGTCCCACCTTTTATCCATTTATTTTCCTTCATTCATTTGGAATCGTTCCATTTTTTTTTCTTCTGTTCTACGAAGCATTCACACAATGAGTATCAGGGTGCATGCAGGTTAAAAGCAGACAAATGGTGCAAAAAAAAACGATTAGTGTACGGCAAAGAAAGCTGAGAGTACATTCCTTTGTTTCCTTTCCAACCTCATTCTAGGGTTTTCTTCTTTTTTTCTTTTTTCTTTTTGAGGGGATAAGGTAGCTATTCATATTTCATCTCAATAAATCATATTCATCACTTTTCTACTTTCTTCTCGCATCCAGTCAGCAAGGGCAAAGTGTTTATAAAGAGTACAAAAGGATTTCTTCTTGGCTTGCATGCTAATACATTACCATTAACTTTTTCCATCTTCTTGCATTCCTCCAACCTCTTTCTACTCTTCACCTCCTCTTCTTCCTCTGCATTTTCCTCCTCTTTACTACTCTCTTCTTCTCTCAAAAATACTCCCTTTGTCTTTATTTATTTCTTCTCTCCTTTCAACTCCTGCCAGATCAAATATATCATACACTCGTCTATAAGTCGATCTCCCTTGATTTATAATCACCAAACAATTACCAACAATCCATCGTCAATTCCTTCAACTCTCTCCTCTTCTTTCTATTCACGCCTTCCACGTTTTTCTTCAAAAGTACTTTCTTTCTTTCTTTCTTTCTTTCTTCTTTTTTCTCTTCGCCTTTTATCTTCTGTTGTTCCAGCTACTTCATACATTCGTATATAAGTCGATTTCTCTTGATTTATGGTCCCCCCAAAAACATCAATTTATGAAATGTTGTTTATTTATTCAAATACTTATGCGAATTACCGTATATATATATATATATATATATATATATATATATATATATATATATATATATATATATATATATATATATATGTATGTATATATATGTATATAATATATGTATGTATATATATGTATATATATATGTATATATATATATATATGTATGTATATATATAATGTATATACATATATATATATGTAAGTATATATATATATATGTATATATATGTATGTGTATATATATATATATATATATATATATATATATATATATATATATATATATATATATGAAAAAACAAGGTATTCAGAGGATGTTTTATTGTAGTTGACGTATTTGCCAATGTTAAACTATTGGGGGTTTCCTTTTTTTGTATATTAAGCCATCATCTGAACACTTTTTGTAAACTTAAATTTGCTATTTTTGACAACTTAGTAACGTCTGTGTGAGGGTGGCTCTGCAATAAATTTGACCTAGTATGGCCTCCTGCCTTCGCCGCCTCGGGACTGGTTAGTATATCTTTAAGAGAATTTGTAGGTGTATGATAAGTGGGCCAATATGTGATGCTGTATCTACTGAATTATGTACAATTTTAAATATGGAAATAAGTTTTTTTTAAATCCTTATGTAGTTTTCTGTTTCAAAACTATGTGATGCAATATGTGTTCAAAATACTTTAAAACATTTTAGGAGGTTAATTATCTTACTAGTGTATATATGGACATTTGTACTGAACTCAGCAATGTCGTCTATACTTTCTTGATTACAGTGGTGAACATAAGAAATTAAATACCAATACCTGTTGCTTTTTGTTGTATACTCATATATACCCACATCATACGTCGGGTATATCATAGAGAGACAGAGAGACAGAGAGACAGATAGATTAGAGATGATAATAGTTGATTGTATTACTTGCTACACTTCTGCTTACTTCGTCTACTGGTTCTATCTCGTTGGCCATTTTCTTTGCTGATCTGTGGGACTTCTTTTAAGAGTTGGTCTTCGTTGATTCTTCTTTGTGCTGGGCTGATCATTGTCTTTAATATTTAATTAACAAAACAAGACTTGCTTGTTTCTTGATCAAGCTTTTATTTTCAACCCTGCCCATGTTTCCGCCGTGGGTGAGTTGTGAAACCTAAGAGACATCCTCTCTCCTATGGTGCCGTCTCGCATCTGACAAACTGAACTAAAACCTATTCCCACGCTTCCAATCACGCGTCTTTAAAAGGTCCAGTAAAAGGTATGGCTGTCGAGGATTAAATCCTCCCTCATAAAATGGGTGTCTACCCAATCCGTTCGCCACGGGTAGAATAGGATACAAGGTCGCAAGTATGGGCATCCAGCGAGGATCAAACTCGCTATGATATACTTCATATGAAGTTTAGCGCCCTGTCGGCTGCGGCTGTAGAATATTCCAACTGTATCTCTGCAAAGGGGTAACATGCACACAATAGGCAACCTGTTGATCATATGCTAAAGGACGGAATTATAATTGCTGAGCAGTCCACGACATGCAACGCTCCACTTTGGTCCTTATTTAGGCTAAACGGGCAGTCAGAGCTGCTCCTCCGACCAATTGGCTTGTCACGTTAAACCCAAACACTTATATGATATGTCACAAGGTCGCAGGTATGGGGCACCCATCAAGGATCAAACCCACTATTACATATTCCATATGAACAGTTTAGTTTAAATTTTGGTCGAAAAATTAAGTCTCCAACATTTGACCTTTATATTTGGAAAAGTGTTTGGCCAATTTAAACCATGAAAAAATGTTTAATACTTGCCAGACAAAGAGGAACGGCAATTTTGATAGGTGGGTCATCTCGATGCTTCACTTCTCCTTCAGAACCTTTGCTACAAAATATGATTATAAAGTATAGAAATGACTACAACGCTTTATCTACAGACAAATGCGATACGAGATGTCTTCTGAAAAGCTAGAACTTTACAATTTAAAGTTTACGAAATCTTTTGCCTGGTACTGTATATATGGTATGTTGATGCGAGTTTCCTGTTACGTTGTTGTTTGTTGTGTTGTTGTTGTTGTTGTTTTAACTTTTTGTTCTGTTTTTGTTTTTTCTTTTACTTCTTTTTCATTATTTCCAGCTTTTTTCACTCAATTTCTATGAACCTCCTTCTTCTTCCCCCTGTCGGTTGGGGCTGTAGTATATTCCGACTGCACCTCTGCAAAGGGGTAAAATACACCCAATGGGCAATGGGTGGCGACTCGTGAAGCTAAAGGATGGAAACATGATTGCTGAACAGTCTACGACATGCACCACTCCACTGACAGTTACTTAGGCTAAACGGGCAGTCGGAGGTGTCCCACCTCTGATTAATTGGCTGATCACGTCAAGCCCTAGCACTTATATGATTGTCCCGGCCCTATTGTGCTTATGGCAAACCCCAACCCTTTTTATCGTATATGTGTTAGCTTCCTGGGTATGACATTAAACTGCTTCCAATGGTGAAGTTCCAATTCAGGAGCAATGGGGAGTTTGCTCTGACCTCTTAGTCGAATTTCTAAGGCTGTGCCCTATGCAACAAAAGTCGAATTGCTCGCACTATACTTTATGCAAATATAATCAAATTTCGTAGTAGATTCATGTTTGCTGATTATGTCTTTGACTTAAGGAATTTGACGGAAAATATTCATGTTATTTCGACACCATATTCGACTATTTTTGCTATTTTATTCTTTTGGTTTATTGCAATGGAAATTCGTCGAAGTGAAATTCGCGGTGAAGCAGATATACTTCTCAGTTTTTAAAATGTCACTTATGTTGTTCAAAATAACTTAGTCCTGTAGTAATGGTATCTACAGCTAGCTAATGTCTTACCATTTTCTTTTCAGAGAGCTTTTTGTTTCATGTGACGTCGGAATGATGCAGTACCGGCTAGGAAATCGATACTACTATAAGTTGGAAATTTCAAAACTAATAGAGAAGACACCAAGAAAATGTTATACAGGGGAAATTTGGTAGGCAAAGAGTTAAAGGTTAATAAAGTAATTTTAAAACTGTCGTTTTTGCTTTTCTATTTTTGTTTAGTTGGTTGTTTTCTTTTTTCTGAAAAATGCTTTTATTGTTGGTCACACCGAGGAACACTAGATTCAGTGGTAGGGGAGGCGGTCACTACATCACACTTTACTGTGTGTATAAATGTAAAATAAATATAATTAGCCTTGACCGGAATTAGAACTCGCTTCGTCGATTCTGTTTTCCGCGCTGATTAAATCATTCTATATCGCACGATTTTGGAACCGGCATTATTCAAAGTTATTATCGTTGCTCTTTTTGGAAAATACAGGAACGAAACTGTTAACTCTGTAGTATACGAGAACAACAACATTATATATATATATATATATATATATATATATATATATATATATATATATATATATATATATATATATTACAGTTATTCGCCCATTTCATTCATAAAGGAGGAGAAGAAGAAAGAGAAAAAAAGGAGAGGAAAAGGAAATAAGAAGAGAAATTATAACCACACAAATAAAAACATAAGCACGTCCATTTCTGATACGAAACTCTGATGATGAAGTTTATGCTTCGAAATCGATAAGACAAAAATAACATATTTTTGTTTTTATTTTTCAGGCGTATTGTATTGGCCTTCAAAATATTAATATATTATATATATATATATATATATATATATATATATATATATATATATATATATATATATAAACTTCTCGGCACGAGTAGAATTTGACACAAGGTCAATTCTTTAAATGGAGTTTTATAGGTTTGAATTCAATTTTCTTTTTCGTAGACTGGTTACCATACCAAGGTTAAACCATCGTTAAAATCCTATTCACTACAATGTTAATAGACTGAAATTTTGAATCCACAAGGTAAATCATTTTGTACATCAAAGCTGATTGCCCTATCAGCGGGGTTTTGAATACGCCGTATTCACTACCTACTATTGACCCATAGCTGGAGGGAGAATAGTTGAATTCATACCTTTCTCTAGAGTGTATAATGAAACATCATACCCGCCTTTACAGGAAGGATGTGACTAGCATCCAATCAACAGACAAAAAAGACAGTAACCGAATACACTCTGTACCAACTGAGAAGACATGGTCAAGTGTTCAGTATATACGGATAAATATATACACTCTAAAACCACCACTCAATCAAAATCCTGGAAATAGACTTGACCATGACAAATAGTAGAATAGCCCAAGCTGCTATTCAAACCACTTAACAAGTCTAGATTCTCAGAAGCAGATTCAATTTGCAACACAGTTGAATGCTGATCAGTCTACACAAATCTCTACATAGAGTATTAGCATTATGGGAAATACAATCAGTCTCGTCCAGGATTTGAAATTGTCTTGACGTGTCCATTTCCCATTACTGTAACCATTACACCAACGCCTCCACAACATTCTAAATATAATAGTTTATTATTATTTATTATGGTATTGTTGAATTTCTTGTTTACATGTCTGAGGTGATTAAAAATAAACAGAGAGAGAGAGAGAGAGAGAGAGAGAGAGAGCAATTATTAGAATATCGCGAAAGCAATTGCCATTTTATAATTATGCAATTACATACGCTTAAATGGTTCGTCACACAAAAAGATCACAAAATACAAAAGGGATTCCCTTGAGAAAGAACAATCAGACATAAAATGCCAATCATTTCTTGGGCGGGGGGGGGGGCAGGATCGGCATTTCTTGAAAACTTCAAATGCGCTGCTTTTCATTTTATTAGACAAGAGTTATAAATAATTATAATTTTATTTGAAAAATTGCTATTTTTTCTTAAGATTTATTGATAATCTATAATCCTATTAGTACCATCTTAAATTTGGCCAGACAAACCTGCAAGCTCTGATTTAGCAAATGCTTGTATTTGTTTGAAAATAAGATTACCAATATGAGGTGGTGTGCTGAAAATCTCTAGGCACAAACTAGAAGCGAATGACATTTTCTTTTTTCTTCTTATTAATTTGTATTATTATTTTTTGATTATTAAAGAAACTTGAAAAAAGTGTTGAACTGTCTGATAACTTAGTGGAATATAAGGGATGTTTCACGTCTCTAAGTTTTTACATTGCTGGTCTGGTCGAGAACTGTTCAGAACCTCTTCTATTAATTTTCTATTGACCTTTTAATTACTACTGATTTTAATTGAAAGTAAACTTAAACGCTAAAATGTTACGGCCAAGACACGCTAAAAGCATTATCAACCGGAGTCCTTTATTAATCAAAATTACTTGATTAAACATTAAATGAACTGAAAAGGGTTAATATACTCTAGAACAAAACAAATAAACAAACAAACAAATAACCTACATGCTAAACTGTTTGGAATGATAAGTACTGCCCTTTGGGTCAGTGTGTAACTGAGAATAATAGCAATGAAGGAGTACTGCACACTCCCAAAATTTCCGGAACTGGAAACACACAACCGGATGCAGTTTAGTTTCTTCAAAGGAACACCATTTTGGACGAATGTATCTTACCCCTCAGCAGTAGACACAGCGTATTCAAAGCCCTGCCTACAGGTAAAATCCCCAACACTTTTATCATATGTGCTAGAAGGCGGTGGCTGAAAGGCGTAGTATCCTATGTATGACGTTAAACTGCACCTTGTGGTGAGGTTCCAATTCTAGAAACTTGGGGAGTGTGGGGTACCCCTTCTTCGCCATTATTTCTAGGCCCATTCTGCCCCGGTGTGATAGTAACTACTAGGGACCCATCAATTCTTTTAAAAATTGAATACCCAACATGAAGATGAGACGATATGACTGTATTCAAACCCTAAGGAAAAGTCAAACCAGGTGACATATTTGCCGATGCAATAAGAAATATCAAAGACATACTGAAAGGAATAATACATCAAGTATTTCCCATGTACAAACTGTTCTATACCCTGCAACAAGGTGATACATAGTTAGTAAATAAATGTTGGATGGGCGGAATACTATATACTTTGTTAATTTGTAATATTTGGATTTTTCGAATCATTCTTATCAGCTTTATTGTTAAATACACAACGTTCTGGCCTTCTTCAGGTATTCTTGTCAAAATCGGGAACCTTTTCGTCGAACTCAGGAACCTTCATGTCGTAATCGGGAGCATTCAGGGAACTCCGAACTGAACCCGTTATTCTATTCACTGGGGTCGACTGTTTTCCGTACGCTAATCGTAAAGTATTCTATGTCATTATCACCCGTTGTCAGGATTAAACCCGCAACCAACAGATGATTGTCACTTAGAACTGCATGAACTAAACCCCTATATCCGTTGCGCCATGTGTACAACTCGTCAGGAATAATCTGAAGGAAGCCGGAGGGCCCATCGACAAAAACCCTGTGTATATAACAATAAAAGATGAAGATGACTGTCCGAAAAATCCAAAAAATACAAGCAAAAAAAAATGCAAGCCCCATCTCATAAATTCAGACAAACCTTTTTATTACAAATATGTATATATATATATATATATATATATATATATATATATATATATATATATATATATATAAAGCAACTTCTGATTATTAGAATAATGAACTATTCGACTTAAATTTCTAGTGAGGTTACCTTTTCAAATAAATTCCTGTCAAATACTGTCTATATTTTTAAAGTGTTGTGAATGAATATCAATACTTGACATTGATAGATTAAATCTGAAAAGTTGAAAAGAAAAATGAACTGAACAAATAAAGATTTGATTTTTACTTTAAATTGTATTAACTATTTATCTACTGTTTATATTTTTAACTGGTAGATGCGTACTTTTTAAGAAGGATACTATGTCTGAATTTTAAATGCTTAAGGAATAAATAATGTAAATACAAAAATTTAACTCAGATCAAAAATTGACAGTTTTATAGTAGAAACAATTGATAGAAACTGATGAATCTGAAGTATTGTTTTTATAAATTGAAATATCTGACACTTTTATTCCTGCATAATGTATATTTCCAGATTGAGAGTAACAATCAAAGGATAATATGATCAAGGTGCTCATCTTCATCCTTATCACCATGCGAACCTCTCTCTCTCTCTCTCTCTCTCTCTCTCTCTCTCTCTCTCTCTCTCTCTCTCTCTCTCTCTCTCTCTCGGCCATTGCTCTTGGTAAGTCCTCTAGATAATGTCCTGTGTCCGCACAGAGAATTTGAATACAAATTAATAGGTTATTTGACCCCCGCCCATTAAAACTATTATCATCAAGTCATTCTGATGACTGACTGACTGACTCTCTCTCTCTCTCTCTCTCTCTCTCTCTCTCTCTCTCTCTCTCTCTCTCTCTCTCTCTCTCTCTCTCTCTCTTCCGTTGTTCAGTGCAGTTAGATCAATTCATCAGCCACATTTTAAACGATTTATAGCCAAGATGAAACCCCAAAAGATGTGCACCTATCGGTCTTAACTAATGGAAAGTCCTCAGAACAGCATCCATTGTCTGCACATAGCTGTTGTATGTAAGTTATTGCTGAAAGGCTAACATCTGTGTGTCCATGAGTAGGAGTCCATAGGAGAACGTCACGTGCATACATCTTTACTTGCCCAGCAGTTTTGGTCGTCCTACTTGGATGTTTCTTTTTAAGATGAAAGGTAACAGTAATTGAATCAACGTGTATATCGATGTAGGTACATATTTGTCGAATGCATCCGAAAGACAAGTTGATACATGAATTCACATCAAACAATCTGATTCTCTGTCTTGTCGTTCGATAGCCTAAGAATGTCTAACGTAAATATTGTCAACGTCAATTCATTTGTAAATGTTTGTCGAAAAGATTTACAGTAGGATCCTCCATTTCCGGTAAAATTATTGTTTCTCTTTTTCATTTTCTCCGCCAATCACATTTCTCACATGGACACTTGTGTGTTCTTCTCTTTTCTATCTACACCAGTTGGTACACATTCTATGTCCAGGTTTCACGTTCTCCAAAATTGATTGTTTTGAGGATCATTCCATGTTAGATCCAACTCTAAAGATATGTAGTGAGAGCTCGATGTGCTTTTTTCCAGGTGTGTTAACAGACAGAGCAATATAGTGAATAAATGAGAGAAGAAATTGCATAATGTAATAATTTATTTCAACTATGCAAGTATCTTCAGACAAAGAGTAAAAAAAAACACGTTCGCACGCACGCACGCACGCACGCATATATATATATATATATATATATATATATATATATATATATATATAGATATATATATAGATTATATGTATGTACAAATATATGAATAAATGTATGTACATATATATGCGTGTATATATATATATATATATATATATATATATATATATATATATAGATATAGATATATATATAGATATATGCATCTGTATAGATATGTATATATGTATGCATATATACATGCATATATAAGTGTATGTATATATATATGTATGTATATAAGTATATATGTGTATATACATATATTTTTGTATGTATATCCTCATGTGTATATGTATAAACGTATGTATATATGTATATACGTATACATATGTATATATTTATATGTTTATGTATGTACATATATATGTATGTACATATATATGTATGTGTATATATAATATATATATATATATGTATATATGTGTGTATTTATATGTGCATGTAAATATATATGTACGCTTGCATATATATAATAGTGTTAGTATACATATATGTGTTCAATAACA
Organism: Doryteuthis pealeii; assembly: GCA_023376005.1. NCBI lineage: Eukaryota > Metazoa > Mollusca > Cephalopoda > Myopsida > Loliginidae > Doryteuthis > Doryteuthis pealeii. The sequence continues at coordinate 92,260,223 of CM042139.1, read as the reverse complement.
CATGCCTTGAGAATATATATATGTGTGTGTGTATGTGTGCGTGTATGTTGTGTGTGTGTATAGGGGCGTGATGGATGTGAAAAAAGATACACAGTGAAGCTTGTTAGTGGGATATCAATTACAAATAAGCATAACACAGAAAAACAGTTAGGGATACGTAAACCTGAAAAGAATGATGCGTTAAAATTATTTATGGAGACATAGAAAAAAAAGTATGGTAGTGGAGAAGATGCAGTTTTTACATTTATTTGCAAATAAATTATTCATGTCTGTGCACAATTCAGTATCAAAACAAGTAGAACAAAAAAACGCATAACAAAAGCAAAAAAATCAACTTAGATTGGGCGATTTACGCGACTGAATAAAAAATGCATGCATATAGTATGGACAAAAGCCATAAGACAAACAAGAATGAATCCGAAAAAGCGTATTTGGCATTGAATAACCCAAGGGTTGACATGCCGTAGAATCCAATCAACCAACATACTTGATAAAAGAAATAATTAATAAACTATACGAAAACAACTCGTACATACCCTCCCAAAATAATGTGGCATTACATAACCCACGGTTGTTATACCATAAAATCAAACAACCAGCCAACCAGCCAGAAATTGTAACTAATCACCCAATTTAGTTCCGAAGATATGGATAGAGTTTACTCTCATACTCAGGACACCCCTTTTTGGAGGAGATGGGGTTCTTACTCTTCAGTATACAGTCTGTATATTTTAAGTTCTGTTTACATTTGAATATTGGCACAGGTTGGATATATCAGATTGATATACAATTCAGGACCTTTAGTCATAAGATTATTAAAGAATATATTGCTCGAAATGTTACTATAACATAAATCAACCACAAATGAGTCCAGTAATCCAAAAATCATTACCACAGTATCTCAACGGATTTTATTATTGCTAGTAGGACTTTATACAATCAAAATGGAATTTTGTTTACAATACCGGCTGTGGTCACTCAATTAAGTATTGAACAGGCTCATTGCTGCTTAACTTATTGAACAGCCCCATTGCTGCTTAACTTCGGTGAGGAAGTGGAAACTAATGCTTTCAGGGTGACTTAACCATAATGAAAACTATTTGAGAACAATCAAAAATACATAAAAGTCTTATCATTTTGTTCGGTTTATATATATATATATATATATATATATATATATATATAGAGAGAGAGAGAGAGAGAGAAGAGAGAGAGAGAGAGACAGAGACAGAGACAGACAGAGACAGACAGACAGACAGACAGACAGAAACAGAGAGAGACAGACGGACAGACAGAGAAAGAGAAAGCGAGAGCGTGAGAGAGAGAGATAGAGTGCTCAATAATGATGATATAGGGTATCTAAATCTGGGAATAACGTAGATAGAGCGTCACCGCTGCGTTGTGACTGTCAGTTTCTCACCTATGTAATGGTTACATAAGCGAGAAGCTGACAATCACCAATTTCCGTTGATTCCTTGTCTATGCTTTTCTAACTCATATATATATGTATATATATATATATATATTATATATATATATATATATATATATGGATTTCTTTTTGTGTGTGTTTCATATGATAACCGCGTGTACACATTTGTTACGACGTTACATATCCATGCATGCATGTGTATGAATTGATTTATATATCATGTACATGTCTCTATGCACATGTTTACAAATGCACAAATATATATCCTACATAAACATATTGTAACAATTCTCAATCCGGCTGAGGTTATTTTCTATGAAATATTGATGATATTCTTTTCCTGTCTTTGTTCGCCGAGTTTCATTTTTCTCATTAATATAAATAAAACACTACCGGTTAAAATTGTCTCCATACACATTTTTTTTCATTTCTATTTCTTTCTAGCGAGAGAAAGAATCCTAATATACGACTGTTACAAGGTATACATTACCGGCTTTATTTTCTTCCTGTTGTTGTAATTAAAAACGAGCGAATGTTTGATTTTGCTATTTTCCTTCTTTTGCTTGTTTCTTTCTTTCTCTCTTTTTAATTCGTTGCAAATAGCGATGAATATGATTGTTTGCCAGATTGTTACTTCTCTATTCTGATTTCTTTCCGATTTCTTTTTGCATCAGACACATTAATATTCCTTTCTTATATTATCTATGGACGTAATAACCTGTGAATCTACTCAGTTTCAACAGAGAAAAAGGCTTCCGCAATCTTAGACAACAAAAAACAAACAGATCTTATCTTCTTCATCAAAAGGTTATAAGCACTAATTTTTATGGGGTTTTCTTTATAAGGACGACTGAAGATACTGTTTATAAGTATATGAACAAGCACAATATATGGTTCCATTGCCAAAGATTGTAAATTATTATAACTAAAGCTAGATGGGAACTACAAAGTATGAGTACTAATGTATGTATGTATGTACTAATTGGAGGACAAGCGAGATGGAAACTACAGAAGGATTTTGTGCATTATCTTATTATAATGGAGATTGTGTGTTTTTCTGTCTGTAACCGAAACTATATTACTACTCAAGTCACAATTCCCTTTGTTATTGACATCACAATATCAATGACTTTATTTTTATTTAAATCTCAATTATTAATAAAATTGTTTTACATTATTAACACTGTTGACCATATCTACATACTATTAACATGCAATTGTATTTATATATACAACAAAATAGCGGATTACAGTGTGAACGGGAAGGCTAATTTGCATATTGATATTAAAAATGTGATTTTAATAAATATGTGTTTAGTACTATTGATTTATAATTGTTTGCTTTTATTTTAATGAATATAAGCAAACATCTCTTCAATAAATCTTAAATGAAATCCATTAACAAGAAGAAATAACTGTAATATTATTATTTACTTCCTATATTAACCAAATAGTTAAATTAGGAAAATTTACCAATGAAAGATGGGAGTAATGGAAAATGATGGAAGAGTTAGTTTCAAAGTTGTTCTATTTTTCAATCATACCCCGTCTGTTCCAAATCTTTTTATCTGCATTCTTATTCAGTTTCATTAGCCTTTCTAATTTAAAATGATATTTCATCTTATTAAAACTTAAATACTTGCACCCGGAGGGTGCATATATTTGCTAGTAAGAATAAATTATATAAAGAATACCATGAGAAAACATTATATCTAACCAAAAATGCAGCAAACTAGCACAACAAGTATACAAGGCTAGGCACGATTGAGTAGGAAAGGTGATTCACTGGGAATTGTACAAGAAACTAAATTTTGACCATGCACAAACTAGACTCCATTCTTGAGAATGAAACCCTGGGATTTTGAGATACAGACGGATCGACTTATCCCACCCAGAAGACTGGACCTAGTATTGATTAATATAAAGAAGAGAACGTTTAACTCTTAGATTTTGCAGTTCCAGCAGATCACTGGGGAAAAGTGAAAGAAAACGAAAAGATATACAAATACCATGATCTTGCCAGAAAATTGGAGAAAAAAAATTGGAATATTTGGGTGAAAGTAATACCAATTATCGTTGCTGCCCTTTGATACCTGTTGAATTTTTTAAAGGCTGGTGAATCTGTTATTGCTAAACCGACAGCTTTTCGTGATTATTTCATGCTACATCGGAATGATCTTGTTCTGGATTTCTCCCAGAGACATTATCATTTCTACGTACCATGAAAAGATCACGAAAAACTCTCTATGCTGCAATTACAGATTCACCAATATTAAAAAAATGTTTCAGCAGCAAACGTAAGTTCCAAGCCAAGTTAGTCAGAGCTCCCATTATCATTTGCCTTACTTCCATTTCACAACACAGTTGACAGTGTAAAATGTGGTAGGTATTTCTGATGCACAGTCAATATAAGTTGTTAAAATGTGCATATAAAAATGTTTGACAATTCAAAACTTCTTGTAATATACTTCTTTTAAAACATCGGGTATATCATCGGGGGGAGAGACAGAAAAATAGATTATGTGATGAGATGATGGTTTTTACTTGTGTAGCGAGATGGAAGGTCGTGAGTTTTGCGAGGACTACTATTAGAAAAGGAGGAAGAAGAAATAAGAGATAGTAAAGGCTTAAAAAAAAAGGATGAACATAAAACGGTTTGTCGTGAGTTTGACCGGGGCGTGACCCCATGAATGGAGAATTGAAAGCCAACCGGAAATTTCGGGTGTTGACCGGAACCGGAAGTCACGTGGTGACGTGGAACGACGAAGAAAAATACCGGCCCCTTTTTGCTTTCTGAGGCTTAGGGGGACGGCCTGGCCTATTGTGGGATACAGTAATTTAACAGTGTTCTCTCTCTCTTTCTCTCTTTCTCTCTGCCTTCCCTCCTCTCCGACACAACCCACAAGACGAGCCTAGCCTGGAAATAAAAGCCAAGCAGCTTGTGACGATATATTTCTCGCGTTGTACTTTTGTATCGACAAGATGACCGCCACGTGCCGAACACCATTTTAGTGTCGTGAATTTGGAGGCACGTTGACAAGACCCGCTATACAACATATATTGATATTAGAACGTCACGTATATCCGTTTTGGTACCACCACGTTACACTTGTTTGCCGTTGCTTATGCGTCATCTCTTGTTGATCTCGGTCTGATTCTTCTGGAGTTGCTTTTCCGTGTTAGACTGGTCATTTCTTGTTTGGATTACTCAATTAATAAGCAAGACTTGTTTTCTTCTAAAGCTTTATTTCAACAGCCCAGCCTATGATTCCGCAGCGGGGGACAGCAACCCTCAGAGACAACTATCGCGTCTGCACTCCTCGAAGGTCTGTTCACATCAGAAACTAATTCTCACGCGTCTGTAATGGCTTTCTACCAGAAGGTCAGGCGGAATGTTACCATTGTCACTCGTCGGCCGTTCTTCTGATTCTAACGAACATTATTGAAATATTCTAACTACGTATAAAAATCATAAGCTGTTTATGAATTATGTAATGTTCTGTCTACATACTTTTTTTAATCACACCTGATATGTATCTACCCAACCCTCCACCACGAACAGGACGTCACACAATGTCGATTTTCAAGCGGAGTACAACTGGTTTGAATTTGGAGTTTTCCTTCTCCTAGACTATATACCGTAACAAGTTTAAATAGTCCAAACTACCCTATTGTTCTCCCATAGTGAGAATAAGTGGATTCATATATTTCCCTAGGGCATTAACGATATCAGAAATGCAAAGCACTTCGTCCAGGATTTGAACATTCCCTCCGATCTCTCTCTCTCTCTCTCTCTCTCTCTCTCTCTCTCTCTCTCTCTCTCTCTCTCTCTCTCTCTCTCTCTCTCAGTCTACCTTTTTAATTGTTATCCCTAAGATGTCCGTTAGTGTAAAGGTTCTTTTGAATTAGGATCTGACGTTGGTCAATCTGATTTTGGTCAATTTTTAGAATTTATAAAATGTACTTTTTTACTGATAGGAAATTTGAGAAAACGATTTTTGTTTTGTTTTTTAAATCGGTTTTTGGTAAAAACTTTACTACTTAGGAACTATCACAATTACACCGGAACAAAGCACTCTGAAATCAAAGCTTCAATCAATGGATTACAAAACCTAAAAGTCCTGTCGGCTGGGGCAGTAGAATACACCGACTGCACCTCTGCAGTGAGGTAAAATCGCATCAGTATGGCCACCTGTTGGCCGTTAGTGGTGACCCGTGATGCTTAACGACGAAATCCTGTTGATTGAGTCTATGACCTGCACATACCACTTCGGCCTTCACTTGAGTTAGACGGGCGGCCGGAGAAGCCACCTCCGATCAATAGGCTTGTCGTGTCAAGCCTTTGATTCTATATCATTGTCTAGACCATATCACCCGTATCTTATATGTGTTATATATTTTTTATCATATATGTGATAGAAGGCGGTGACTGTCTTAGTGTCCTGGGTGTGATATTAAACTGTAACTCATGATTACAATTCTAATCCTGAGCAGTGTGGAGAGTTATAACTCCCACGTCTACTAGACCCGGAGTTGTAGCACCTGTTAGAGTCTTATCCATATATCAAATAGATTAAAAAGGAGTTCTACAAAAGTATACCTGTAAAGCAAAATCGATTACCAACTGTTGTTCTGTACTCAAACCAATTTGTTTAAAAACAATTTAACTACAAAATATTCCCAAATAAATCATACATAAAACAAAAGATTTTCCATTAAATAACCCACAGGACTGATATGCCTTTTAATAAAACAAAACCAAACAAAACTTGGCTGTTTTTGTCGATGCATTAAATTGGACGTCACATCTTATTATTCGTCTCCCTCATGATTTACTTCATTATAGATTTCAATTCCTCAGGTAAACTAAATTGATTTAAATGTCGGTCAGTGCGCCAACTTTGGGTTAAAATCGTTTATTCCCAGATTCTTCATGTCAATACTTAGCGAGCAAAATTAACTGCCGAGCAAAATTAACTGCCGAGCAAAATTAGTGCGATCGCCAGTTAATTACTAGCGAAACTCATCTTCCTCATTTATATGCACTTGGCGTCTTGGTATTAAGCCTGGATTTAAATGAAGACGATAATGAAAAGTTATCTACAGAGTCGAGATTCTATCCCCACCCACCATCTCTCTCTCTCTCTCTCTCTCTCTCTCTCTCTCTCTCTCTCTCTCTCTCTCTCTCTCTCTCTCTCTCTCTCTCTCTCTCTCTCTCTCTCTCTCTCTCTCTCTCTCTCTCTCTCTCTCTCTCTCTCTCTCTCAGGTGTTTTTGAGACGTATTAAAAGATAATGACCTTTTAGACTGTCATCAACATAAGTCTATTCACCCAAACCCTCCACACAAGCAGGATATGACACGAGGTTAATTCTTTCCGAAGTGATGACCGATAGGTACAGATGGCGAAAAAAAGGTCTTAGGTATCTACGCTGTCTGCACAACCTGATGATGATGATGATGATGATGATATACGTAAACAAGGTTATTTTTGTTCTATTTGCGACCCATTGAATCTAACCATAATCTAGCACTCCTTTGCTTAGCTTTCATCATTGTCTGTACGAGTTACCTAAGAGAAACAGCTGAAGAAGGCCTGAGGGTAAATCAGCCGCAACATTGTGTATATAACAATAAAGATGAGTAAAATGATAAAAAGTAATCTTCAAATTATAAATTGTCACTCTTTTCCTTAAGAACACCGCCTAAACATCATGTCAAAAAAAGTTCTATGAATTTCTTAATTATAACAAAGAAATAAATCACTTTAAAATGAGCACATCTTCAAGAGAGAAAAAACGGCAAAATGCGCTATTGTGACAAGTACAGATAGGTACAGATGATGACAGATAGGTACAGATGGCGAAAAAAAATCTTGGGTATCCGTGATGTCAGCACGACCTGATGATAATGATGATGATATACTTAAACAAAGTTTTTGCTGTATTCCATTTTCTATTTTATCATTGTTTGCACGAGTTAACTAAATGTTTTTGCGAGCATGTATTTCCCCAAACTCCTCCGCACTAGTAGGTTGAGACTCAAGGTCTATTTTTAAACCAAGTTTAACAGTTTGAATTCACAATTCACCGGTTGTCATGCCAAAGTTAACAAGCCTGACTAACATAGCGCGCGTATGCAGAGTGAGTTACAGTTAAGGCAGGACATGTTCACTGCCTGACGTCCAGCTGAAAACTGAGGACCCAACCAGGCCCCACGTGACTTCACGTATTTTCGCGGGCTTTCTGTACTATTCCATGGAAAGTCCCGCCCGTGATATGAGAAGGGCCATCCCTTTAGGAATACAGGGGATTGACAATAATCTTATGCAACCGCATAGATTATGTAACAATTAGCCATTACACCACAGAGACTACCCCTACCCATCCACCAGTTGTTATTAGTGTTAATCTATTGAAAGTAGTAGAGATGAATTTGAACACCGTCCATAACATCCGCACCATCTACACCATCCACACCATCCATACCATCCACACCATCTTATTATTCTGTTTAAAGAGAAAACTGTTTATTTAAGAACCATTCAATGAATATGTTATTGGCTTCCTAACTGTTTCAGATTGAACATTTTTATCTTTTGCTCGAATATTCAAGTATAACGAACAATAATGATTAGATCAGCCAATTACTAAAGCAATACTTTAACAATGTTAACAAGTACTATTTACCCATAACTGGAGGGAGATTAGTTGTAGGCATACCTTTTCCAGAATCTTCTTGGTATTTTTACCTGTATAATGGGATATTTCAAAGTTCACTATCTATTCACCTCAGAACTCGTTATATTCAAATGAAGTTATTGTAATCCGAGTCCTTCTTCTTAATTATAATAAACTAACCATAATATTTTGTACTTTGATTGGAGAGCCGCTGTGGGTGGTTTAAAGCAGGGTAAACGTTAACGCTATGTGATATGCAAACAGCCTCGCCCAGGATTTGTTCATTGCCTACGACGATTTCCCTAGTACCATAAGCGCCTGTTATTAACATATAAATGTTATTTTATATTGTTTTTAAAAGATAAGCGTTATTTATTTCCTATTTTTTCTTTTGTTATTTAGATTTATTAAAGGTTAAGAGCTTTTTAGACGGTTATTAGCAGATAAGCGTCATTTTATAATGTTCTGATTTATCCGATAAGATAAAGTGAGCATTCTTCTTAGCTGTAATCGTATCAGTGTTACTGCCCCACCTGGACATGATATACGAGTAAACTGAGTTATGAACGAAACGAATTAAACTCGTAAGTCAAGGTACTACTGTATATCCTTACATCTTTCTTTATAAAGTCACACGAAGTTAGCTTCTGTAAAGGGGGGGGGATACATTTGCGCAATCCTATTTTGCCAAGAAATACTAGTAAATTGAGCATAAATGTATTATTTAGTTTTTTCCGACATGTTGTCCTTATCTTTATTATTATGTACGCAACGTTTCCACCGATGTACCCTTCGGCTTTCTTCGAGTGTTTCTTGTCAAAGGCGGCAACCTTCTTGTCGAACCCTATATCTAATCCATTGGGATAGAATATTTTCATTTCGTTAAGCATGACCCGGTACAAGGATTAAGCCATGTTAAGTATTCTACGTTATTTTCACTCCAATGGATTAGATAAAGAGTTCGGTTGGAAATCCATGAGGGTTTCCGATTATCAAAAGAAAGTTCTTGAGTTCAACAAGAAAAACCTGAAGAAGATCTGAGGACAAATCAGTAAAAACGTTTTGTATATAACAATAAAGATGATTTTTGAAGCACAGATTCTAAACATCATATCAAAAAAGTTCTATGAATCTCTTAATTATAACAATCAAATAAATCCCTTTAAAAAGTGCACATCTTCAAGAGAGAAAAAAATTGTGACAAATACAGATTTTAATCTATAAAATTCTCCCGTCTTAAAAAAATGAATTTTTACATGAGAGGAATTTTACATTACTCTTCACAATGCAGCAATAATTACGTAGTTATACAGCTTTTCTTTCGAGTTTGTTCACAATTTAATTCATGGGGACAACTAAATACGTGGAATTTTGGTCCTAACTATCTGTTTTCAAATACTAATGATTAAGTGGGAGATGGATGACAGCATGATCCAAATAATTTGACACCTACTCAAATCCAATATGTTACCTGAATATGAGATAAGACTCCAGGAGACAAATACAAGTATCCAATTATTTGCTGTTCGAAAGTACTTGTTATCATGCTAAAACTTGTTAAGAAGGCTAACCAATCTGCAGACAAAACGATTACACTGAGTATTCCACTTCAGTGTTCACTTCTGTTAATGCACTGCGAAATTGAAATATAACACTGAATACGAACTCTGTCTCAAGAGAATGAGAAAGTTTTGATTGTTTTTAGCGAGGGTGGTCTTTTTATTTTGTTATTTATTCATTGTTCATGTTGTCAACGCCGATTGAAAATTAGCATTGGAACATTTATTTGCTAAAGAACAGATCAGCCAAAAATGCTAATTCTTTTAAAACGGTTGACCAAACTGCAGACGAAACGATTCGTCTAAGTCTTCAGCTTCAAACTTAATATCTGGTAACGCACTGCAAGATTGAAATTTCATTATTGCAATCTGAATTGAAAATTATCTAACCGACTTTGTTTTTTGATCGGTCAAGAACGTTCCGATAAATTTATCAAAATTAGGAAAGATTATAAATTGTGTGAAATAAACCTATTATTTTGAAAATAGAGGTGTGAAGTGACGACCGAAAGCAACCACGGTAATCACTGTCGTCGATAAAACCGCCAATGTTCACTTGTCTCCAGTTGGACGCAAATGTTCACTGGTTTCTAATCCAACGCACGTCTCTGTTCAGGTCAGGAAGATGAAACAAAACTGACCCGTATTGTGAGAAGGTAGGCCTTAAATGATAATTGACAGACCACTACACTCATCAAGATCTTACATCCGGGTCAATTACGCTTAGCGCTGCCCGACACGTGCGAAATTTGCATGCGCACCAACACTGTCTCGAAGATCATGAATGTGTTTTTCCTTTAAATTAAATTATTTCCTTTAGGAAACCCCACCCCCTCGTACAGGCCGGACATATACGAACGAGCTTCGTTCTTGGAGGTACAGAATCTTCTCGTCTACAAAAATGATTTTTTTTTAAATTTGAATACCCAAAAACGAATTAATAAAACAAAAGCAACTTTGGCATAAAATAACCCCGGGTTGACATGCCGTAAAATCCCCCCATCCAACCAACAATTTCTTCTATTTCGATAAAGTTCTGCCTACTTTTTACTGCTTACAATAAAGTTTTTCATATTTCCCATTACTGTTTGTCTTTCGCATTTTTGTAGCCTCCAAAAATATCAAAGTGCAAACCTCTAAATGCAAAGCTAAACAATAAGGACAAAAATATATCTGAGTGGAGAAATTGTTGTGAAAGCAGTAATTTACTTTTAGGTTTTCAAACAACCACAAGCATACGTAATCTTTTGAAAAGAAAAAAAAAGAAAGATTTTAATAAATTTTGAAAATAAGTTAGGAGAAATTTTTCTACAAGGGAGAGCTGAATGCTAATTTGGAAAGAAAATACTTTAACAATATTATCCTTAAGGTTTCAAAATAGATTTTTTCCTAAAAAGAAAAATTCGAAATTAAAAACATATTCTGACAAGTAGAAAATTATCAAAAGAAAAATGAAAGTAAATGAAATACAGAGTGCATGCAATAGTAATTAAATTTCAAATATTTGTCAAAAATATCTAAATTCATCAAATAAATTTATCAAAAATGTTCATATTTATAAAATAAAGTTATTAAAACAATGAAAGATATTAACACTCACCATAAACAGCTTTTTTAAAAGAAATCATCATCACCATCATCATCAGATTGTTCTGTAATATTTTAGGCTTAAACATTTTTTACGCTTAGATTGTTCAAATTAATAAAATTTCGAATTTTGCCTTTTTAATTGGATTAAAGAAAAAAAGAAAGTGATATTATTTTACAATAAATATTTGTAATTTTAATAATAATACTCCCTTAGATATTACACGTGTGTGTTATTTACCTAAAAAAAAATTATATAATTTCTTTAAATATTGACTGTCTATTAACAACAAACTAAGCAAGAAAATTATTATATTTGTTACGATAAACTGATTATTTTATATTACATCATAAGAGTATTTTAAACAATTAGATTAAGTGTTTGGGACGTAGTTGACTTTCTCTCATTGTTACTACTACTACTCTTTCCCCTTTCTCACTGAATCGTATTCTCTCTCATCTATTGGAAGAATGTTCCCAAGAGTTCAATTATTTACTTTTATTAAAATCCAGTTAGCTAGTCCTGTTTCTGAATATTAACTCAACATATCTGTAAAGTTTGATTATGATTGTACCACTAGTGTAGAGGCCAATTATATACAGACAAACAGACAGAAATTGTCATTTACTTAGTAGAAGATAAATTCTTGAAATCTTGTATTTTCTTTTGTAGCTACTCTATATCATTCTATTCATATTGATATAGGATTTTGCTAGTTGGCATACTATGGTGTAAACATCTGTAGGTGTCCATATGGAAATTTCACATGAATTTATTCCTGCTTCTTCATTCAGTGTTTCACCTGGATAGTTTATGTAATAGGAGGTAGGTGACCATACAGCTAATTTATTCAAGACAGCATGCAACATCCTTTCGTAGCTCCCATCTAACTTTTTGTAAGCGCTTCATTAGGATTCATGGGGTGCAGCTATACAGTAGCACTGATAGAACCATGGCTTGAAATGATTTGTTTTATTTCATACAAAAGATCAGATTTCCATATGATGAATAATTTACCAATAGCTGCCCATGCATTTCCTATGCGTGCCTTGACGTTAGAATATAATTATAGCATATGCTACAACGGAAAAAAAACTCCCTCTAAAAATAAGGGGTGTCTGGTTATGACGTTAAACAGGATTCAGGCTTCAGTTCCGGGGCTCTGAGGAGTGTGGAGTACACCTTCGTTGCTTTTACTTCCAGGTTCACTCTTACATAGGTTGGCAGTACCTGTCAGGGTTTCATCTATGGGTCAAAATAGATCTGTAGGAAAATTTAGGTATTAGGAATATTGTATGTAAATTCTTTCAATTAATCCTATTTAAGTGAGGCAATAACTGTTTATTAAAACGAAGGGGTGTTTATGTGTATAAATAAGTATCGCAAAAAATCTATACATGTTTTTCAGACAATTTTACAATTGAATAAATGATATGTTTAAAATAAGAAAAAGAGTTCTTTAATTTCAAAGCTCATCTTTTCACTGGCTAGGAAAACATTAGAAATGATTGAAGATTGCAGTTATTAAAAATGACATAGGGAAAAATCTTCTGAGGTCACCGTCTATATGTGCATAATCTGATTAGTGCTAATCTGATTGAGATAACTGAGATAATCCGCACGAAAACAGAACGTAGTATTAAGCTTTACCTTCCAGCAATGCATGTGCAGATAATATGCAGAAAGAGGATACCTCATATAGAACCAGGGTTCAAATCGTGGATGAGGCTGCTTGCATTTCACTTCCCGCTAATGCCTTGGGATAGGAATGAATCCATCTCTCTCTCCCAGGTATGGGTAAATAGTAGGGTAGAATGGGATATTTAGCCTTGGTTAGGAAACCAATTTAGGACAAGGAACATTCTGAATTCAAACCAATTGTACTTCATTTAAAGATTAACCTCGTGTCACATCCTGCCCGTGGGGGTGTTCCAATAGCTCTATTAAAACCCACATCTTATTGTAAGCAAAGTTTAAGCTCCTTTAAAATCTTTGACCGTGTCTATGTCCAAACACACATACATACACACACGCGCGTGCGCGCACACACACACGCACATCTATCTATATTTACATATTCAAGTTAAGGTAGCGTGAACATTGCGTGTTTTACCCCCCCCTCTCTCTCTCTCTCTCTCTCTCTCTCTCTCTCTCTCTCTCTCTCCTCTGTGCGTGTGTGTGTTTTGTCTAAAGTCTCAAAACACCCAGCTCAAGTAGAATTTCACCCGGTACTGGTTAGATCCCTGTTGACATAGAAATACTAGCCATTCCTTTATTTCAACAAGGATTTTCCAATTTTTGGCATTGGTCCAACCCCCTTAGTGGCAGTAAGAGGGCTAATCCACCCATCAACCTCCAACTTTCGTTCTTCAGCATCTCTGCCTTCCACTTCTACGTGCCACTTCTTTTTCCTCACTCCTAATCAATCTGTCAGTACTTCCTTCTGGGTGTCACATGATCCGCCACACGAGAATCTTTCAACTAAAGAGTTAAAGTCTTAAAGAAAATATCTGTATCGATGTTTTAACTTAGTTTCTTTTTATGTGTATTCCATTTATAGGAAGGCCCAGTTCCTTATCGGATTTGCCTTGATAGATTTGTTTTATGTTTAATTTCATTTCTCTACCATTCCTTTTTATAGCAAATTTTGACCGACTCATAAAACTCGGAAGTAATTTCTCATGACCGCTGACTTTACTGACCAAGACGAAATCCCTATGGGCTGTTTTCTATATCCATTTGAAATTGAGACATCGCGCCATCTTAAAAAGAAGTATCTAAGTTAATGCTGTTTCCCTATCAGACCATGTCACAGTATAACGGTTACTGATCTGGGCTACCGGAAAACTAATAATGAGTTTGATGCTCACTGGGTGCTCCATACGGAAAATCGCATACTAAGTTTAGTAAATAACAATTTGTCATTATACTTTTCTTAAATATGACAGTGGGGATTCTATAAATATAAATGTTCTTAAGAATTCTGTTAAGTTTTTAAATGCCATCCTTGGCCAGTTGAAAACGGTTTAAAGTAAGTAAGTCCTGAATTATGGAATCCTTTGGTAAGCAGATAAGTCCTATCCTGCGTATTGTTAAAGGTCCAGTGATTTAATCCTATGTCCGTCGTCCACGAAAGGCAAGGTAGTTATGGTCAGTACTGTCTGGTTAAGTATTGTATCAGCAGCAGAGTACTGCCAGTGATTGGCCAAGATTTTGATCACATTGTTCTGGTCGAGTCTATAAATAGAAGTGGGCTTTTAACACACACCTTATAAGAGAAATTTCTCAACACACACCCTATTTTGATATAAGGTGGGTGATTCCATTCAGAAATATTAAATCATTTCATTCAGAAATATTAAAATTATTTTTGTTTTATTACTTCTAATCCTATTTTATTAATCCTATTTTTATTAATATTTTTATTATTGTTATTATTTTGTTATTCATAATCTAATTCTTAACCTTATCATTACTGCCAATATTATTATTAATATTAGTAATTTTGTTTTTGCTTTTTTTTTTCTTCTTTTTTTTAATTAGAAAAATATAATACAATACAATACAATGCAATACAAGTTAGTGAGTTAGTATTTGGTTGGACAAGTTTAATGTCATGTCCAAGACAAAACTGTAAGTATTAATGGAGGGTTGCCTAAGGAACGGATAGGATATTTTTTTAAAAACGGAAGCAAATTTTTATTTTATGATTCGAGTGGTCTGTTGATCAATAACATTTTTAAAAATATAAGGTATATCCCAGATATAAACCACTGTCTATGTAGATACTGCAACTTTTAAACAGAGAAATTATATATATATATATATATTAACTGCAGTCGATAGATATCCCATGCCCTTGTCTTTTCTTGGAGATGTATGGAAATCCTGTGTTGCCTAAGCAGAAGTCCAGTTCTCTGCCTCGCTGGCGTTATCTGAAAAAATGCTGAGCAAATACGTTTGGTGCCAGTTCGACTACAGGAGTTGCTAAACAGTACTTCAAAATGCTTAACGGCGCCCAAGCCGTGTTTTCTGTCAGGGTTTACACCCTTAGCCCTTTCCTCTCCAGAGGATACCCACGGCAAAGCGGGGGGTCTTAGCTCGATTCATACCTTTCCCAAGAGTATTAACCCTATGTAAAATGCAAACACATACACCTCGTCACATTATCCATGTTTTTATTTTTATTTAAACCTCAATTATTAATAAAAATTGTTTTACATTATTAATACTGTTGGCCTTATCTACATACTAATAACATACAATTGTATTTATATATACAACAAAATAACGGTTTACAGTATGAATTGGAAAGCTAATTTGCATATTGATATTAAAAAAATAATTTTGATAAATATTTGCTTGGTATTATTGATTTCTAATTGTTTGGTTTTATTTTAATGAATATGAACAAAAATATCGGGGATAAGTCTTAAAAGAATTTGATTAACAAGAAGAAATAGCTGTAATGTTATTCTTTACTTCCTATTTTAACAAAATTGTTAAATTAGGAAAATTTAGTAATGAAAGACGGGAGTGATGGAAGAGTAAGTTTCAGTTGTTCAGTTATTTAGTTTTATTAGTCTTTCTAATCTAACATAATATTTTATTACATTAAAACTTAAATACTTGCACCCGGAGTGTGCATATATTTGCTAGTATATATGATGTATATAATTTTGAAATCTATGGATTTCGCGTATGTTTTTAGTATTAGATGATAAAGTGTATGACAATTAATGTACTGGGTTTTTCTAAGTATGAAAAATAAGAATGAGACTAAAGATTAACAGACCTACCTTCTTAGTGTATGTATATATAAAGAGAGAAAAAGAGATATTAACATAGTCATGACGCTTTGCGATAGTCCTGATGATCGCATAGGTGAGAAACTGACAGTCACTAAACACCGTTGTGTGTCTACGCTATTTTAACTTGAGCTACGTAGAAAGCACGGAACTAGATTTTATATTACGAAATCTCTGAAAATATATAAAAGCATGTTTTACGTTTTATAAAATTACAATCAACACTGGTGATATCGTTTAGACAATTATACCAACAGTATTTTCGTTGTGACTGACCATTTCTTCAAAGCTCAATTCCTGTAAACATCTTAACTTCATCAATCACTCCACTACAATATTAATATTACATAGAATATTATTATTATTATTATTATTATTATTATTATTATTATTATTATTATTTACTCCTTTTGAGTCTTCACATCAGCATTAGCTGATGGTCTTTCACTGGAGTCTGAGTGACAGCAAGTCTCCTCAGGTCTCCAGGACTCTTCTGGGTATTCTGGCAGATTGCACCAATGCAGTGTTCTGAATGGTTTCAATCCTTCCTCTGATTTCCAAACTTTCCGAACCCTTTTCCAATCCTTTTGGGACCGTTCCAAGTTCACCAACTACAATTGGTATAACTTTGACTTTCATATTCCATAACTTTTTCAGTTCTCTGGCAAGATCCAGATATTTGTCCATTTTTTCATTTTCCTTTAGCTTCACCCTGTGATCTGCTGGAACTGAAAAATCCACCAGTTGACAAGTTCTTTCTTTTTTTTATCAACACTAGGTCTGGTCTTCTTGCTGGGATAAGGTGATCCGTTTTTATTTCAAAGCCCCAGAGAATTTTATGCGTTTCGTTCTCAAGAACAGATTCTGGTTTATGCATATACCATTTTGTTGTATGGTCAAAATTAAATTTTTTGCATAATTCCCAGTGGATCACCTTCCCAACCCTGTCGTGTCTAGTTTTGTACCCCCGTTGTGCTAGTTTGCTACATTCGCAGAGTACATGGTTTACAGTCTCATCTCTATTACAGCAAAGTCTACATTTACTATATTGTAGGGTCTTATCAATTTTCGCTTTGATATAGTTTGTCCTTTTCTTAACCATGTCCAAGGTTTCCTTTTCTTAACCATGTCCAAGTCTTTTCATGTGCAACCTCTTCGATTTGTCGTTTGAAGTGTCCATATAATTGTTTTTCTTCCCATTTTTTATTTGTTGTATTTTTATTTTATTTAAGAGTTATAAAAGTATCATGAGTTATTGGAAGTTTTAAGCAATTACTTTAAACCCACGTAAAGCTGTCTGCACACTTTTTGTTAATTGGAAATAAATGAAATGATATCTTACTCTACTGTCAAAAATTGGTTTAAGCATTTTTAAGATAAGAAATCTGTCACTTAACTTAAAGCTTAAAAGGGATTTGTTTTGTTTGGGTTAATTTGTATACCGGCATATAATTGCTAACCCCTCCACCCGAGCAGGATGTGACACATGTTCATTTTTTAAACGGTGTTCAACAGGTTTGAATTAGTTTTCTTTCTCCTAGACAGATTACTTAGCCCAGGTTAAAGAGTCCAGTTTTTTTTCTACTGTTTACCCATAGCTGGAGGGAGAGTAGTTGGATGCATACCTTACTCAAGGATATTAGTGCTATGTAAAATGCAAACCGCCTCGTCCAGGATTTGAACTCGAGTTGACGAGTTAATTTCCCACGACTCTAACCATTTCACCACTTGTCTCCACGGCATATATGCCAGTATGGCTTATTAATTGCCAAAGGTTATTCGGTTCTCAGTGTTTTATTGTAAAGTAAAATCAGCCACACAAGCAAGGAAATATATCCCCTTTTTATTTGCACTAAATCAATCTGGGGTGGAGTGCCACACCTGCCATCAGCTTCCCACTTTATTACTCATGTCCTAGGTTGTCGAGAGCCGGTATCGAACCTTCTGGTTCCTATTCGGATGCTCTGTCGACTTTTCAATGTTTGCATTTTTAATTACTCTTTTTATTTGTCTATAATCATTTCTTATATCAAGTATTCCTATCTCATACAAATAAATGCAACATAGTTCTACGATTTCATGTATTCTTATCTAATATTAATAATAAGAAAAGTAAGTATAGTACCTATATTTTTATGATTGATATATACAAAATCTTATTTTATATTTGTAATGTCTCTGTCTATCTGTCTATCTGGCTGAGGGTGCAATTGAAAAAAGCTCTGAACCGAGCTCAAACCAACCTTTTCGAGGGTAGTAATTTAGGTGGAATCGAGCGGGAATATTTATATTTACATCTAATTTCATTTGAGGTCACTAGGGACCGATTTACTGGCTGTGATATGAGAAAATAGGAATATATAAGTCTAAGTGGAATAACTCCGATGAATAGGAAAATCTGATAATGTTCCATATCGAGAATTGTCGAGGTGGAATGATACTCAGACGAAATTGAGTGCTTAAAATATTTATTCGGCACATTTATCCGGTGCTAACGGATATATATAAAAACACAGAACAATAAAGTACAAACAATTAACAAGACAAAACTTACAAGAAATACAGGAGAGTCAAATGCTGTGTAGCCAAACGCAGTAATATCAGTCCGAATATTATTCATCTGATATATCCACTTTAATCAGAGACTATTTAAGGCTCTAAGCCAGTACATCTGATAGAGTGCTGAAGGGGTGCTAGATACTCCACAACACTATATAAATCAGTAAACCACAACACTATATAATCAGATGGAAGCGCGTGGTGTAATGGTTAAAGTCATGGGAAATGGACTCGTCGCCCCGAGTTCAAATCCTGGACGTGGTAATTGCATTTCACTTAGCGCTAATACCCTTGGGAAAGGTATGAATCCTACTCTCCCTCCAGCTATGGGTAAATAGCAGGGCAGACTGGGTTCTTTAACCATGTCTAGGTAACCAGTCTAGGAGAAGGAAAACTCTGAATTCAAACCTGTTAAACTCCGCTTAAGAAATTGACCTTGTGTCGTATCCAGATAAAGCTGTAATAATTCAGCTAGAATATCTATTTAAAAAAAACAAGTATATATTAAACTTTTTGTAAAATTACAAACAACACTTGTGCTATCTTTAAGATTATTATAACAGCAGTATGTTCGTTTCGTCCGATCTTTTCTCTAAAGCCAATTAACTGTAAACATCTTAACATCATCAATAACTCTATTATAGTATTAATATTATATAACATTTTATTATCAGCTGTGTTGTTTGTATCATACTTTATAACGGTGTATAGCGTTATTTGGCAATTCTCAGGAATTAGTTTGAACTAAAATTGAAAGTATGTCCTCGTGGTGTAGTTGCAGGACAGAGACATCTTAGTAAGCGGGTTGGAACTTCGGCTAAGTATTTATCCAACCCGTTCACCACAGATAAGATGTGACACAAGGTTACAATTATGTGACATCCAGCGAGGATCGAATTCGCTATTCAGTAGTAATGGATTGCGAGACTTGCTTATGAACCATTGCACCCCAATGAGATGCCCAACACGTTCGCCATATGTAGGATGTGACACGAGCCCGCAACTATGGGACATTCAGCAAGGATTGAACTTACTATTCAATAGTAAAAAAAAAATATTTTCCTGACCACCACGGCCGGATTAACAAAGGTTCTCTTAATGTGGGATTTTATGGGTATCCAGCGAGGATCGAACTCGCAATTCATTAGTAAATTATTTACGAGACTAGCTTGCTAACGATTATACCAAGTTGTTACTGTCATAGGCGTTCGTGCATTCCTTCTTGTGCTACAGGCTGTCTGATTCAGTATAGAACCTACATATTCATATATTCATATATTCATAGTAGGCATATACCAAATCTTATATTTGTAGTGTCTTTGTCTAACTGTCTGTCTGGCTGAAGATACAATTAAAAACAATTGTGATAGGGGTTGTCTGATACAGTAGAGTACGTATGTTTTCTCGGGTGGAATATAAAAAATACTATATTTTCTGATGGAGATCCCAAACATATAAAAATTCATACTACAGATGGGATTTATTTGGTTCACCGGTGCACTACTGCATCCGATTCCTCCTACAAAAGCAACTCGGTGCACATTATTTACAAAAGATCAGGCACATATGTGCCACCACAACACCTATGTACAACGCCTGAAATTTTATTTTGTTAGCTACATGGGTATAAAAGTGCTTATGCAGCTTTCCTTATTTTACCTTTGCTAGTTCCATTCGCCGACCGATACCTACCAGTAAATAGTTTCGGCTGTTACCTTCAGCGGCCTGATTCCAACACAATACCTCAGACAGTCCATGGTTGTCTCCCCGTATGCAAAAAACTACAGAAGGGATATTAACTTTTACCGTAGCACCATCGTCATGATAAACTGAATCCCAGTCTATGGCCCTGAATAGTGGGGCATACGTATAAAACAAATAATACTGACCACCTCTAAACAAATAAGTGTTTTTTTAGTTGTTTATCCGGTTGATTGGTTGGTTGGTTGGTTGGTTGGTTTGTTTGGGCGGTTGTTTTATTTTACGTCATATTAACCCTTTAATGACGAATCAAGTCTTTTTAGATAAACAAAGGACTCAGATTGCTTACAGTACCTGCTGTTGCTTAAGTGATTTTTGCTTTTTTTATAGTCGTCGATTTAAACCTTTCTGAAGTTGAGATAATGAAAGACAGAAGAAAATTAGTGGGTTTGAGCTTAAGGTTATAAACTTCACCGAACCGTCCTTGAATGTAATTAAGGAAAGTAGAAAGACTGCGCGCGGGAAATATAGTATAAATTTAAACATTTTTTTAGATTAAGGCTGACAGATACGTAAGAAAATAGATAGATAGATAGATAGATAGATCGATAGATAGATGGGTTGATTCACAGACAGTTATATTGAAAATAAGACTGGCTGATAAAATGACAATCGCTGCGGTTTCAAACATCATATTAGTGATATTAATGGGATGTGCATTGTGAATTTTTTTTTAATCGGAGGTAAAAGAAAAATGGGTTTTGTGTATTGATATTGAAGTAATTTTCAGCAATTTTCTAGTTTGCGGTAACAGAAAAGAAAACATTTTAAAAAGTATACATCCGTTAGTATTTCCATTCAAACCACTTAACTAACCATCGATCTCTCTTACCTATCAGCCAGTTATTTTCTATATCACTTTCTATGAGTCCACCCATCTGTCTGTCTGTCTGTCTATCTATCTATCTATCTATTTTCTTACCTATCTATCTGCCTTAATCTAAAACAGTGTTTAAATATATACTATATTTTTCGGACGCAGTCTTTCTGCATTCCTTAATTGCATTCAAACGAGTTAACTACCTATCGATCACTTCTACCTATCAGCCAGTGTTATTTTCAATATAACTTTCTGTGAGTCGGCCCATCTATCTATCTATCTATCTATCTATCTATCTATCTATTTTCTTACCTATCTATCTGCTTTAATCTAAAACAAAGTGTTTAAATATATCCTACATTTTTTTGGTCGCAGTCTTTCTGCTTTCCTTAATTCTATTCAACTGATTTAACTCCCTACCGATCTCTCTTACCTATTAGCAAATCTTATTTTCTATCCTTTTTGTTCGTTGTGTTTAAATATATCTTATATTTTTTCGGGCGAAGTGCATTGAATTCTAACTTCAATAATAACCTTGGCAATCATATTCCCAAGGTGTCACAGCCAACAGCACTTCTAACAGAAAACCTGGCAGCAATATAAAGGAAATTGTAAACACCATATTTTTCATCACTGAATGAACTTTATTTATTCTATTGATTATTACGTTAAACCCGATCTCGTGGGTTTTCCTTCAGTGAAGAAATATAAAAACTAATCTCATAACAAAATATAAAGACGCCTACTCTAGCGCAATTGATAGCTACCTCTTCTATCAAACAATTTCAATAATTTAAAGATTTGAATCACCACCAAATACCCAATTCCAATGGTCTTATGCCTGACTAACTTAAACTGTTAGCAAAAATGGAGTTCCCGTTGATGCTACCGCCAAGTATGCAATTTGCACAGTTATTTTGTTTTTAAACCGATTGAGATTCATCACACATTAATGGAAGTGTATGGCGAGTCGTGCATGGGTGTCAATAATGTCCGCAAGTGGTGTAGGGGGTTTACAACGACGACGATGTTTAACATATCCTCAACGACATGCCAGTGAGCTGGTATGGCATGGACATAAAAAAACTGCCACGGCGCTTAGAAAAATATATCGACCTAAATGGCGTTTATGCAGAGAAATATATGTGCAAATTTAGAATGATGTAAACATCATCTATACATATATAAAGGACAGTTGGTGTGTATGTATATATGTCCGGAGTAAAGTACAAAAATAAAACAATTAATGACAAAGTAAATAAATATACACATCCACGATCACCAGGGCTTGCTTTCTGGGGGAAATAATGAAGATTTTATTTATATACATGAAGATATTTAAAAATTCGAATTTGAAGAGCAAGAGAAAGGAAAGCCATTGGTGCGTTAAAACATAAACAAATCAATTATGGAAGACCAATGCAATCAATGGATCTTTGAAACTAATTTTTTAAATACCCCACTCTACCCAGGCAACACCGGGTAGCTGCTTCTAGTTCACAATAAAGAATAAACATCTCTGTGATTTCTAAATATTTTTTAGACTTTATATTTGGGATTACCCTTGTATTTTCAAAACAAGAGCTGACTTGAATTATTTTCCCTGTTTCTGACAGAAGCTTGATGTAGATGAACTCAATCTTAGGATATTTAATCCTACAGTGATTTTAGAAGTTAGAAGCTTTTTTTCTGGTAATTATTTTTAACTACAAAATTCTTCGATTGCTTTAATTGTAACAAGAAATGAGAAACAAAGAAATTCATCTTCTTCTATCTCGTACATACGTCAGCATCCTTATTTTCTTCGTTTTGCGTGTAATTATATAGTGTAAGAGCTAATATATTATTTTACTCTTTATGCTCTCACCCACTAAAAGAAGTGAGCAGATATCACCTTCCAAGAAAGGAAAGATTCTGTGGCCATCGACGACGACTCCGTGTGGAGATGCGTCGTGTAATGGGTATCCTCGAATGAATTGCACTCTGTGGCACGAATTCAAATTCTGAATGAGGCTGTTTGATATAGCACTAATATCATTGGGAAAGCTATGCATCCAACTATTCCCCGTCCAGCTATGTAAAAATAGTAGGATATAATGGGCTCATTAACCTTGGTTAGGCAACCAGTCTATGAATAGCAAAACTGATAAAGTAAAAGCGACAATACTTTCAAGCTGTAGTTGTATCAGTACTACTGTATGGGTGCATCACTTGGACCCTAAATAAACGCTTAGATAAAAGATGAGAACTACAAAAAAGATGCTGGTTTCTCTCTTGCACATATTTTGGAAGTACCTCACAAGAAATTAGTTGTGTTGCTACTTGACTCTATCACACATATCATTCATGTAAGGCAAACAAGACATGCTGAACACTACTGGAGAAACAAGTATGAACTCATAAGTGACTTTCTCCTGATGGACCCTGCAAATAGATACACTAAAGTAGGGTGTCTGCTACCCGAACACATCAGCCGACGTCATTGGCACAAATCTATTACTTTAATACATAAGAAAAAATAGAACCCTTTGGTTAGCTCAGTTGGTAGAGCATTCGGCGAGAAACCACAAGTTTCCTAGTTCGATACCGGCCCTCGCCAACTCAGCATAACA
The DNA here is from genome assembly GCA_023376005.1 of Doryteuthis pealeii. Classification (NCBI taxonomy): domain Eukaryota; kingdom Metazoa; phylum Mollusca; class Cephalopoda; order Myopsida; family Loliginidae; genus Doryteuthis; species Doryteuthis pealeii. The sequence continues at coordinate 92,236,406 of CM042139.1, read as the reverse complement.
GTAGCACAGGGACCTGTGTGGTAAACTAAGGAGCTGATGGTAGGTGTGGTGCTCCACCTCAGACACCAAAAGCATCTCCTTGGTCTAGCGCTATTATCACTTGGACCCCAACAAAACGCCTAGAGAATAAGCTAGAGGGAAGCTGGACAAGAATGTTGCGTGCAATTTTAAACAAAGAAAACGTAGAAACAACACTCCACAAGGGACCACCAGTATGGCCACCCATCACAAAAAAACATCCGGGTGAGACGAACAAGAGATGCTGGACACGGCTGGATAGGCAACGACGAACTTATAAGTGACGTTCTCCCGTGGATGCCAGCACATGGGAACGCCAGTGCCAGTCGACCAGCAAAGACTTACATTAACCAGCTATGCGTGGATACTGGATGTTGTGAAGTTCGGCGGGAGCAATATATCATTGGCGAGAGATGTTCATGGATATTCGTGATGCTAGCGCGACATGATAATAGTGATGATGATATATATATATATATATATAGATAGATAGATAGATAGATAGTTAGTTAGTTAGTTAGTTATATTTATAGATAAAGAGGGTTTAATATGGGTGATAGAGTTTATATATATATATATATATATATATATATATATATATATCCGACGAGGAACTACAAGGTTCCTGGTTCAATACCGGCCCTCACTAATTCAGCGTATGAGTAGCACAGGGAGCTGATGGTAGGTATAGAGCTCCACTTCAGATGTAAAAACAATCCCCTTGGTATGGAGCTAGTAAAAAGGGGTTAGATTCCCTCGCTGATTGTCTGATACCGACTTTAGGCCACCCCGACGACATTACTTTTACATATGTGTGTATGTGTGTGTGTTTATGGATATATTTAAAACATGATATTTCCATTTAAAAAATAAACATTGTCAATAAACCTTTCTTAGCGAATGACACGTAAACTTAGCTTTGCAAAGATACACAAGACTAGAAATAGGCTTGCAACATTTAACTAGCAAACAGACAGGACTATGCGACATCATAGCGTTAAAAAAAAGGCGACACAAAGAAATAGATCTATAAAAGTAGCTGCGTATCAACCAATCAGACTAAAATTCTTTAGAGGATTGTCAAAATGATTGTAGACGACATCTCGTCAGGCCGAGGCATCCGCCCGAAGATAGAGTCAATGGAGTTACTCAGATTAACGTATCAAAGAATCGGCTACAATAGTGTCTGCGTGACTTAACCGTGGCAGACCACACGACGCCTGATCACGACAGATCTGCCCGACAGCGACCAACTTTAATCATGGATACATTACAACTGCTAACTTCCGGTGACGTCATTCTGAAAGTCAACTTTATTTCTCTTTCCTCTTCCTTTTCCTTTTTTTTCTCTAATTGGACGACAACCAAATCCCCAAAGTTTCAACTTGATTGACAATGTAATTATTCATGTAAGACTGCTGACTTCTAGAGGGAGACAAAGAATGATCATCTAAGAACAATAAAAAAGAAGAAATATTCTTCTCTCTGATAGTGCTTCGTTCCCTCCACATTCTATCAGTGCGGGCGTTAAAACGATAGACATATGAATATATTGTAGTTGGACATAAAAAGAAAACAATGTAATCTACTCTCTAAGCAGGCAACATTAAGCTTATTAACAAGCAAGGAAAAAATCTCATTTTTTTCCAAACATATTCAGCCAAAGAGCAGGTATTGTTTCATGGTTTGGTTATTTCCAAACTTATTCTTATTGAAAGAAATCTGGTCTAGTTATAAATAACAAAAGCCTTATAAGAAGTGTGGGTATTAGTTTATAACCAACAGAGAGTCATCCATGGATGCACAAATAACATAACTCACATGAACAATACACATATGAATGCACATATATATACAAATGTAACAACAAAATAAAATAATAAATATGTCCCGAATATGTTAATTGTACATAATGTTCCATGAACAAAGTGTAATTAAAAGGGACAAAGATTGTTAGAAAAGACTTACTGTGTCTTTAATGGTTTTTATGGTGGGGTGTAATAAATGGTGCTATTTCCCGAGTACTTTGCGCCGGTAGGGAGACCACGCCTACGCTTTAAAGATGTCTGCAAGAGGAACATGAACACATGCAACACCAATACATGGGAGGCTTATGCAGAAGACCGTATGATCTAGTGCCTCCTCGTCAAACAAGGAACGAAAAGGAGGGAAAAGGGAGGAAAGAAGCAGCCACAGAAAAGAGAGCCATAAGGAAGGAGAGACAACAGCCTATCTAGCAAGCATCACCGTTTGTTTTAAATCACTGCACCAGAGATTGCCATACAAAAATTGGTCTGTTCAGCAACTCGCGCAGTTGCAGATTTAAAAAAAAGACAGTACGCCATCGTCTTTAGTAGACGGAAGGATGCCAACAAAAACTCTCTACCCACACGAAAGGAAGAGATATACCATTATTACATACACATCTTTATATTAATAATGAAGATTCGCTTCCGGTTTTTCTCTGAAACAAAAACTACGTTACTGCTTACGTCACACTGCCTAAAACCGTCATAAATAGAATACATTCAAAATTTGAGCATGCAATGTTAGACAGTCCTCATTGGTTTTTTAAACAAGTTTTAATAAATACATACCTGGTATTATCTATCTATATATAGTTTGTTTTATTTTAATATATATTTAAAGTTATCAGAACTAAGTTTCAATTTCAATTTTTTTTTTTTTACTCCTTTGATAAATTTATTTTATTTTTTACTCCTTTAATAAATTTGATGATTTTACTTTACTTATGATTCAAACTCTCTGATATTAAATTTTCAACTGCCAACATACAACGACAATATTTATTTTACGTCGCCCAGAGGGCGTTTTGTATTTTGCTAGTGTAAATAATATACAGGTGTATCTGAAAATTCATATAATTTTGTAATCTAACTTCTAAATTAATGTACAATCTTTTTCAAATATAGACATGTTAAACAATTTCTTATATCTAAGCCATATTTAAGCCAAGCCACGATTGATAAGTAACAACTTGAGCAACAATAGGTACTGTAAATAATCTGTGGGGAGTCACCGTGACGTAATGGCTTACGTGCTATGGCTGCGACATCGTAGTAAGAGAGTTCAAACTTCAGTCACACTAGTAAGTTCACTTTCGAAGTAATACCCTTCAGAAAGGTATGAACCCCCCTCATCCTTCCAGAATACGGTCAAGTCACTCTGAAAGCATCAGTTCCCGCTAGATCAATGAATTCAAACTGTGATGAGCCTGTTCAATAATTAGATGGGTGAACATTTAAGCAAAGCAGAGTCATTTAGTTATCAAAACAAAACAAACAACCAATCAATCATCCGCCCAGTTATTGGTTAAATAGTACCACTACTTTTCATTCTACAAGGATGGATTTGACATTAAATGACTGTCGTTTCAAAGATCTCTCACTGCGTAAAACTAAGTCAGGCTTAAATGGTGACTCACTTGAGAATTAGTTAATTTCTTTTTCCCCATTCACTTTCCTCCTTCCACTTTTCCTTTATTCACTTTTCTTTTCTTTTCTTTTCCCTCTCCTCCTTCCTTTCTCTTTCTCCGTTCTATCTTTTCTCTTCCCTGCTTCCTTCTCTCTGTTTCTTTTTTCTTTCACTGCCTTTTGTTTACCAAATGACCTTACTGATCATTTGGTGAACATTTAGGTAAGTGGTTGCCTTTATCCCCAACCAACTCAACTACAATGCATTGCATTTCCCTATTAGACGTATGTTATACATCCCTTCTGGCTTCTCGTTATTTGTAGCACGTCGATAGGTACTTTTCGACCACTGTAAGCTACAGAGGGTGATTTTCCATTTAACAAACAAGCCCTATCGTCTGGAGCTTTAGAATACTCCGACTGCACCTCTGCAATGGGATCACCTGTTAAGCCACAGGTAGCGACCAGTGATGCTTAAGGATCCTGGTGGATGAGAAATCCTTGACATGCAACACTTCACTTAAACGCTTACTTAGGCTAGACTTAGGCTGGTCATGTCAAGCCCTAGCACCTATAGGATAGCCCCAATCGTATTGCTCTTGTAGCAAGCCCCAGACCTTTTTATGATATGGGTGCTACAAGGCGGTGGCTGAGGGTCTCCATGTCCTGGGAATGACGTTAAACTCTATCTGATGGTTAGGTTCCAGTTCTGGAGGTTTAGGGAATGTGGAGCACCCCTTCATCATCATTGCGCTCTGGTCCACTCTGACCCGGAGTGGTAGTACCTGTTAGGGTTCTATCTATGGGTCAAACAGAAAAATTTGTTTATGAAAAAAATTGAGTATCTATTAAGAATGAATTAATTTCAAAACTTTATCGGCATTAAATGACCCACTGAGGTCAATATGCCGTAAAACAAAACAAAACCAAACCATTTAACAAAGAAACTGAAACTCTAAATAATCTGTGTTTCATATCTAAGCTTAGTAAATAACAATAACATCAGTATTTAAGCAGCTCAGTTCTAAGATGAAATACGACTTACAGGCAGTCGTGTTACTGACTAAAAAAGGATTAGAAAATAACAATTGAAGAATCTAGTAAGAATTATCACGTGAATACTTCCTTACAAAGAAGCCTTAAGAAAAAATAACTGGATGAAAAGTAGCACACTGAAATTTTTGTTTTTTGTTGTTTTATTGTCTTTTTGTGTGCTTTTTTAAACTTTACTTATGCAAAAGTGTTATCTGAATTAAGAAATGAAAAACCTGTTGGCTACTATTTTGGTAGTTAATCAGCCAAACACAACTATGTGTTTTCCTTGAAATACCGTGAAACACTCATATTTTTTACCAAACAATTATAGCAATCATTTTTACATGGAAACAGGTAACTACAATCACTGTTTTTATAGCTACGAGCGAGAACCGTGAATATGCCATTGTCTTTTACAACGTTTAATGTGTTTACTTAAGAGCTATTGCAAAATACCTCAATATGTAAAAGGCATGATGATACCTGGTGAAATGCTTTCTTTCTTTTTCTTTCTTCTCTTCCCTTTTCCCTTTTTTTAAAACTTTCTTTTTCTTTTCTTTTCTGCTTTTGTTCTATTTTATCTAAACAGACGTTAAGTGCTATCACTTCCTATCTCTCACCTTTCTTTCTTTCATTCTTTCATTCTTTCTATATTTGCTTTCTTTTCCTCTCTAATGTGTAACACGTTATTTTTTCTTTTCTTTCCTCACAATTACAACGACATGGTCCATTATTAATCTGAGGTGATGACAGGCATAACATTTGAACACATGCATTCATTTTTTATGAATCAAAACGAATGGTGCATTTATCTGAGGTGATGACAGGGCGGGAAACACGTAGGTAGTTACTAGCGTATTAATATATAGATACTACAGTATTTTACTACTATGCGACGTGGCTTAGAATATGCTAACTGTATCCACTGCAGGGAGCTAAGACCCCCTCCAAAAAGTGTGTTTCCAGGTATGACGCTAAACTGCATCTAAATGTGAGGCTCCTATACTTTCTCTGACCTTGCTTGATACCTGTAATAGTAGTCAATATATTGTAATTGTCTTCTACGCTGACCGGATTGGGTTGTTTTAAGTTCTTCATCTGGGAATTCTTGGATTGGCGTTGGTTGACTCTATATCCGGCTTCATCATTCATTTTACAAATAAACACAGATACTCTACATGTTTTATAGTTTTTTTTTAAATTTTCACAATTTCCCACTAGAATTGTACAATCGACAAATAGCCACTGAGCGTCCGTTCACTATGACGCATGGGATTGATTAATTAAATGACTTGTTCCCAAGATTTCATTCCTTTTATTATTTCTCTTTTCATTCTTTCATCTGGTATTTATTCCTTCTTTCTTTCTTATTTTTCTTTCTTTTTCTCTCTTCATTCATTTTTTTCTTCTTATTTTGTCTTTCTTTCTTCATTCCTATTATTCCTATTTATTTGTCTTTGCTCTGCTATGTCTTCCTTCCATCTTTTTGATGTCCTTTCTTCTGTTATTTCTCCCGTTGGAGCCATAATACTTATATATATATATATATATATATTATATATAGAGAGAGAGAGAAGAGAGAGAGAGACAGACAGACAGACAGACAGACAGACAGACAGAGACAGAGACAGAGACAGAGACAGAAATAGGTAGATAGATAGAGAGATGTTGGCATTAAATAAACTACAGGTGTTAATAAAACATTAAACACTAACCAACCAATCTCTCACGCGTCTGGTAATAATGTCAACGCACTCATACATTGTCACCTATGAATGTACATTTTTTTAATAAGAAGTCAATTTTCTCATTAATCAAGAATGCCAATTTTTTCTATTTCTTTTGGAAATTGCTATCAGCAAGATAAATATTATTCAAAGAATCTTCCGTCACGGACGCCGCGTGACGCCCCAAAAGTGAATTAAGAATACAAATCGCAACAGTGCGTACAGAGCTGATCTTCTTTCCATGCTTCTATGCTTAGAGTAAAGGTTATTGTACTAGGAAATGAAATCCGTTAGGCTGACATATCCTTTCCACTTTGAAAGATTGTTAAAATACTATTTTTCAGCCGCAAGTAGCCTTGTACATTTAGAGTTTGTTATGATTATTGTAGCCATTCTTAGGCTTCAAGCAAGAGCACTGTCCCTTGTGTTAAGCAGAGAGTGATCCTTAGTGAAGAAACCTTTGGTTGCTCCTTGGTGCCCCTTAATATTGGGTATGATCCTTTGGTGGTTCATTGGTGTTCCTTAATGTTGGGTGTGAGACGTCAGTTGTTCCTTAATGTTCCTCAGTGTTGCAGGTCCGTTCGTCAATGTTGAATAAAGTGAAAATTGATGGCTGTTAATATCAGTGATTAAATAGTTAACTAACCACGTATTCGGGCAGTTGATTGGCTGAGGTTTAAACCACGTGATCTAGCTTAGTTTATGAATTTAAGTGGTGGATTGCAGCACGGCTTCTCTAACCAAAATATTCCAGCAGAGTTAGAAAATATCACCAACAACCATAACTGTTCCCTAAACCGGAGTCAAAATAAAAAATATAGCTTTTTATCATTTAACGTTTGTGGGGGGTAGCGTAGTGGTTAAGTTGATGGACTGCGACATCATAGTAATTAACTTTAGTTGTTTTCTTTGTTGTTGTTGCTTTTTTCATGGTTTTCTCTTTTTCTTTATCTGTCATCTTATTTTTTTTTTCTTCTTGCTTCAAACCATTTTCCTATTTTGTCATTTATTATCTATATATTTATTTATTGCTTCATGCTCCTCTCTTTTTCAGTTCTTTCATCATTCTTTCTTCTTACGTTTCCTTATTTTATTCGTTTCTTTCTTTGTTCTTTCTTCTTCCATTATTTGTTTCCCTTTATTCCTTGCTTTCTTCTGTTTTATTTTCCTTCATTTCTCTTCTTCACTCATTTTATTTTTTCCTTCATTGTTTCTTTTTCATGCTTTCCTCCCTCATTTATTTACTTCATACTTTCCTGACTAATTCTTTAATTTATTACCCTTTTTTATTTTAAATTCTTCCCTTCTCTCTTCTCTTCTTTCCTTTCTTTTTATTTCCTTAACTTTTATCTCTTATTAGTTATCTATTTCGTCCTTCCTTTATTTGCCCTTTATTCTACTTCCTCCTTACTCCCCTTCTTCCTCTCTTTTTGTTTTCGTTCTTTCCTCGTGTGTTCCTTAAATTCTACTCGTTCTTTCTGTCATTCTACTTTTTAATTCCTTTGATTTTTTTTTTGGGGGGGGGCTGTTTTCATACCCTGTTTCTTGTCTTTCCTTCTGAAGACTTTCTTTTCTCTGGTTCTTTTTTATTTCCTTTATTTATTTCTCCTTCATTTCTTTCTTAATTCTTCTCTTTCTTGCTTTCTTTATTTCCTTCTTTCCTTCCTTATTTATATCTTCTTTCTTTACTTATTGATTCTTCTTTCTTTATTTCTTCATTTTCAATCTTTACTTTCTTTCTCTCTTTTTTCTCTTCATATTTATGTCTCTGCTTTCTTTTTTTACTCCTACCATTATTTCTTTTCTTCCACCATTTTTCTTTCCACCATTTTTCTTTCTTTCTTCTTTCTTGTCTTTTCTTCTTTATTTCGATACCTCTTTATTAGTTTTTTCTTTTTGTTTTTTATACTTTTGTGGGTTTTCTTTTCTTTAGTCTATTATTTATTTCTTTAGACTTTTATACCTTTCTTTCTTCTTTATTTTTTCATTCTTCTTCTCTCCATCATTCTTTTGCCATTTTCTTCCATTCTTTCTTTTATTTTTCAATTCCTATCTTTCTTCTTTTTATTTGTTTATTTATTTATTTATTTTCCTTCTTTTCTTTCTACAATCTTTCCCTTTTTATTGTCTAATTTCTTTTTCATTCATTAATTCTTTCATTTATTTTCCATTCTTTCGTTCTTGTTTCTTTCCTTCTTTCTTTAATTGCCAATTTTGTACTCTTGTTCCCCAGGGTGACCGATTTCATCAAATTATTTCACCTACTTCACTCACTGCCACCATTATTCATTATTTATCTCTTTCATATTATTTTGTTTTCTCGTAGTGTCAGCTATTTATTCTTCGTTCTTCGTATATTCATTTATTCCTTTGTTATTTTCATTATTCTCTCGCTATTCACCGTACATGTCTTTTCCTTATCCCTAATACAGTTGAACATTTCTATCACTTCTCTCTCATTTCCCTACACGTCACTGAATATTTTTTATATCAAAATGTTGATTTTGCTATGCGTCAGCGAATCGAAACTCATCTTTACCTTATTTCTTTTTTTATGTGTTTGTTTTTATTTGTTTTTTTTTAAATACTTTTTCTTACGCTTCAATTTTTTCTATCTTTATTCCTGTTTGATTTTTCCTATTTCACAAACAACAATTTGTCAAACATGTTTTCAATTACTGGCATTCTTAATATCTGTCCAAAAAAACTTTTTTTTTACATTATATAGGTGAGATCAAAACGTTAGCAGATGAACTGTAAGCGTCTTGGTCTAAATTAATAAAATAACTCTTATTTACCTTCGATTGGTGATGACTAATAACGCCGGTAGGAATTCTTTTTTCTTCAAATAATTTTGTTCCTCATTTTTCTTTTATTTCTTTTTTTTTTAATTCTGTTTACTTCTCATGGTTTTAAATTTTGGACACAATTCAAATGATTCTCCAACGATGCATAACAATTGGTACACGACTCATTCAACACTAATACTTTTATAACAACACAACACAAAAATTTATAGGTGACTAGGTAGATATGTAGATAAACACCCTTGAGCATTGATTTATATTATGTTTATTAATTCTCACTCTCTGTCTTACTCTCTCTCTCTCTCTCTCTCTCTCTCTCGCTGTCTTTCTGTCTGCCTTTCTCTCTCTCTCTTCTCTTCTCTCTCTCTCTCTCATATATATATATAATATATAATATATATAATATATATATATATAATAAATTACATATATAGTGTAAAACATGTTTACTAAATAAACTATAAGCTATATATGGAACATATAATTTAGTTAACTATGTATTCCGTGTTTAATTCTAATCTATTGTTTATATTGGACCTAATTTAGCTATTAATAAACCTTCTCTAATTCTGAGATTACCAATGTTGCGTATTATTGTCTCTATCTTAACGGAAAAAATTGTTGTCCTTATTTTTGCATTTGATTAAATGTTTATGAAATGAGGATGCACGTGTGTGGATATGTTCTTTGATTCTAATGTGGAGGGGTCTAATTGTACTACATTGTATTTATGGTTCAAACATTCGTTCTCAACAGACATTAAAAAAATAAGAAATTACAGTTATTCGCCCATTTCACTCATAATATAAAGATAAAGAAAAGAGGAGGAGGAAAAAAAAGAAGAGGAAAAAAAAAGAAAAAAATTATAACCACACAAAAAAAAACTTAAGCACGTACATTTCTGATATACACCTCTGAAGATAAAGTTTCTACTATGAAATAGATAAGACAAAAATAACATCTTTTTGTTTTTATTTTTATATGCATTGTAATTGCCTTCATATCATTAATATATATATATATATATATATATATATATATATATATAATATATATATAAATTAATATTAATATATATATATATAATATATTTATATATATTATATATATATATATATATTATGAAGTGAGGTAAAAGGAAAAGTGAACAAAAATAATGACTCAGACACGTCCAAGTAAAAGAGATATATTTCGTTCTTCTGACGCGAAGAACATCCTCAGTCTGACTTTATTCAAGGCAAAATACGTACATTTGTGTTTATAGAAGAGAACGTGCTTATTTAATGACTTATTTCTACTGCTAATCGCAACATCTTCAGACAAAGGGTGAAAATGTGGTTGTTACTGATTTATACAGGACTTTTTTAGCATATATTGCTAAGCTTTTTTAGTGGTCGGTGTTTGGACTTGGGAGGGTAAAAAAATCAGTAACAATCACGTTTTTGCTCTTAGTTTAAGATTCTACCACTTGCTGTTTAAATTAATTATCAAATGAAGTAAATTTAAAGAGTTTTCCTTCATTTATTAACTATATTGCTCTTTCTGTTCACACACCTGGAATAAGTCACATGGACCTCTCACTACAGATGAACTGTATTATTACAGGTAAACCCCACACGAAATTATCGCAATCACCAATATATATATATATATATATATATATATATATATATATATATGTCTGTGTGTTTGGGTACTCCTAAACTGGAAATCTATATTTACTTGATGCTATCGTTTTTTTAACTGGCATTTATTGAATCGCTCCTTTGTTGTGTAATGTTAGTTCATTGTTTTTGCTTTCAATATTTTGCTATATGCCTCGTTTGTTTATCAGACTTGTCAATTATGATTGGTTTTGCGTTCAATATGTGATCCTGGTCGGTTAGTTAATTTTTCGAGATATATCTAGCACTCCGCGAGGCTAAAATCAAATGCCCCGCCCAAAACAAACATGCCTCCTTGTTTTATGTTACTTTTTTTTTTGTTTATTTTTTGTTTGTTTTTATTTGTTTGTTTAATTCATTCATATTTTTTAACTAAATCATAAAGCAAAAAAATAAACTTTATGTAAAGAAGAATTACCGATAAATTTATGGAAAAAAATGTATTCTATTTTTAAAATTCGTTTTGAATCAATTTTATTTTTGATATTCTCTATCGAAAATAAACAATACTATTTACAACACAGTACAATTTTAAAATTATACAGATTTTTTAAAATCCAATTCATATATAAAAGTTCTCTTTCTTTGAATTATTGTTTCTTTGAATTAGGCTTGATGATTTTTACGGGGAAACGACCTTTTGATAAAGCTATTTCTACGTAATGATGTTCAGTGGAGTCAGTTTTCCGGCAAGACGCATTCGATATATTGATTGTGCCTCCTCATTAATACATCTTTTAATTAAAGTAAATTGCTTTAAATTCTTGAACAAATTTTTATGAATTCCCCAGTCCCTTTGGCATTCCTCTTTGGGGGTACATCAGTCTCGGGCAATCAACACATCACTCACCCATTTGAAGTGCATCACAAGAAGTAGGTTTTAGAAACCGCCTAGCACAAATTACAGGTAAGTGTTTTCTCTGGATGTGTCTACCACCGCACGATGCTAGAACGTGACACAAGGTCGGTATGATATGGGGTGACCAACAGAAGCACCCTCTTCGGTGTGGGAGGCGTTTTATTTTAAATTGATCATATCCATGATTATTCCTCAAGCGCCGGGCAGTAAACCAGGCCTTTAATATGTTTAGGCGAAAGGTTAGATGCTGTTGAAGGAAATACTTCGAACAATGGAAATTTTGCTGGATGTATATGTTGAATGCCAATGGAAGTAAGGACGAACTCATAGGTGACTTTCTCTTCTGGAAACCTACACATGGACACATTAATGCAGACCGTTAGCAAGACCTACATTAATCAGTGCTGTGCGGATTCTTGATTTTGTGCAGAAGAACTGCCAGGGTGATGGCCGCGAAGGACAGTTATGAGAGAGACACAGAGAGGGGGGGGGAATGGTATCAGTGATGATGATGATGATGATGATGATGGTATACGTAAACAAGGTATTTGCTGTTCTGTCAATGCGCTACTGAATTTACACATACGCTATCACTCCTTTGCTTAGCTGTCACCATTTTATGCAGAGGTCAAGTAAATATTTTACGGTTATGTATTTACCAACCCCTCTGCACAATCGGGTTTTGACACGAAGTCTATTCTTAAAAGAGGTTTATGGGTCAATTGAGAGTTTTCCTCCTCCTAGATTGGTTGTCAGACCAAGTGAAAGAGACCAGTCAGTCCTACTATTCCTCTTAACTGGAGGGAGAATTATTG
>CM042139.1:92169551-92224037 GCA_023376005.1 Doryteuthis pealeii | reverse complement strand
AACTTTAGTTGTTTTCTTTGTTGTTGTTGCTTTTTTCATGGTTTTCTCTTTTTCTTTATCTGTCATCTTATTTTTTTTTTCTTCTTGCCTTCAAACCATTTTCCTATTTTGTCATTTAATTATCTATATATTTATTTATTGCTTCATGCTTTCCTTTCTTTCTTTTTCAGTTCTTTCATCATTCTTTTCTTTCTTACGTTTCCTCTTATTTTATTCGTTTCTTTCTTTTGTTCTTTCTTTCTTCCATTATTTGTTTCTCCCTTTATTCCTTGCGTTTCTTCTGTTTTATTTTCCTTCATTTTTCTCTTCTTCACTCATTTTATTTTTTCCTTCATTGTTTCTTTTTCATGCTTTTCCTCCCTCATTTATTTACTTCATACTTTCCTGACTAATTCTTTAATTTATTACCCTTTTTTATTTTAAATTTCTTCCCTTCTCTCTTTCTTCTTTCCTTTCTTTTTATTTCCTTAACTTTTATCTCTTTATTAGTTTATCTATTTCGTCCTTCCTTTATTTCTGCCCTTTCTATTCTACTTCCTCCTTACTCTCCCTTCTTCCTCTCTTTTTGTTTATTCGTTCTTTTCCTCGTGTGTTCCTTAAATTCTACTCGTTCTTTCTGTCATTCTACTTTTTAATTCCTTTGATTTTTTTTGGGGGGGCTGTTTTCATACCCTGTTCTTGTCTTTCCTTCTGAAGACTTTCTTTTCTCTGGTTCTTTTTTATTTCGTTCCTTTATATTTCTTCCTTCATTTCTTTCTTAATTCTTCTCTTTCTTGCTTTCTTTATTTCCTTCTTTCCTTCCTTATTTATATCTTCTTTCTTTACTTATTGATTCTTCTTTCTTTATTTCTTCATTTTCAATCTTTACTTTCTTCTCTCTTTTTTCTCTTCATATTTATGTCTGCTTTCTTTTTTTACTCCTACCATTATTTCTTTTCTTCCACCATTTTTCTTTCCACCATTTTTCTTTCTTTCTTCTTTCTTGTCTTTTCTTCTTTATTTCGATACCTCTTTATTAGTTTTTTCTTTTTGTTTTTTATACTTTTGTGGGTTTTTCTTTTCTTTAGTCTATTATTTATTTCTTTAGACTTTTATACCTTTCTTTCTTCTTTATTTTTCATTCTTTCTTTCTCTCCATCATTCTTTTGCCATTTTCTTCCATTCTTTCTTTTATTTTTTCAATTCCTATCTTTCTTCTTTTTATTTGTTTATTTATTTATTTATTTATTCCTTTTCTTTCTACAATCTTTCCCTTTTTATTGTCTTATTTATTTCTTTTTCATTCATTAATTCTTTCATTTATTTTTCCATCTTTTCGTTCTTGTTTCTTTCCTTTCTTTCTTTAATTGCCATATTTTGTACTCTTGTTCCCCAGGGTGACCGATTTCATCAAATTATTTCACCTACTTCACTCACTGCCACCATTATTCATTATGTTATTCTCTTTCATATTATTTTGTTTTCTCGTAGTGTCAGCTATTTATTCTTCGTTCTTCGTATATTCATTTATTCCTTTGTTATTTTCATTATTCTCTCGCTATTCACCGTACATGTCTTTTCCTTATCCCCTAATACAGTTGAACATTTCTATCACTTCTCTCTCATTTCCCTACACGTCACTGAATATTTTTTATATCAAAATGTTGATTTTGCTATGCGTCAGCGAATCGAAACTCATCTTTACCTTATTTCTTTTTTTATGTGTTTGTTTTTATTTGTTTTTTTTTTAAATACTTTTTCTTACGCTTCAATTTTTTCTATCTTTATTCCTGTTTGATTTTTCCTATTTCACAAACAACAATTTGTCAAAACATGTTTTCATATTACTGGCATTCTTAATATCTGTCCAAAAAAACTTTTTTTTTACATTATATAGGTGAGATCAAAACGTTAGCAGATGAACTGTAAGCGTCTTGGTCTAAATTAATAAAAATAACTCTTATTTACCTTCGATTGGTGATGACTAATAACGCCGGTAGGAATTCTTTTTTCTTCAAATAATTTTGTTCCTCATTTTTCTTTTATTTCTTTTTTTTTTAATTCTGTTTACTTCTCATGGTTTTAAATTTTGGACACAATTCAAATGATTCTCCAACGATGCATAACAATTGGTACACGACTCATTCAACACTAATACTTTTATAACAACACAACACAAAAATTTATAGGTGACTAGGTAGATATGTAGATAAACACCCTTGAGCATTGATTTATATTAATGTTTATTAATTCTCACTCTCTGTCTTACTCTCTCTCTCTCTCTCTCTCTCTCTCTCGCTGTCTTTCTGTCTGCCTTTCTCTCTCTCTCTCTCTCTCTCTCTCTCTCTCTATATATATATTATATATATATATATATATATATTATAATATATAAATTACATATATATGTGTAAAACATGTTTACTAAATAAACTATAAGCTATATATGGAACATATAATTTAGTTAACTATGTATTCCGTGTTTAATTCTAATCTATTGTTTATATTAGGACCTAATTTAGCTATTAATAAACCTTCTCTAATTCTGAGATTACCAATGTTGCGTATTATTGTCTCTATCTTAACGGAAAAAATTGTTGTCCTTATTTTTGCATTTGATTAAATGTTTATGAAATGAGGATGCACGTGTGTGGATATGTTCTTTGATTCTAATGTGGAGGGGTCTAATTGTACTACATTGTATTTATGGTTCAAACATTCGTTCTCAACAGACATTAAAAAAATAAGAAATTACAGTTATTCGCCCATTTCACTCATAATATAAAGATAAAAGAAAAGAGGAGGAGGAAAAAAAAGAAGAGGAAAAAAAAAAGAAAAAAAATTATAACCACACAAAAAAAAACTTAAGCACGTACATTTCTGATATACACCTCTGAAGATAAAGTTTCTACTATGAAATAGATAAGACAAAAATAACATCTTTTTGTTTTTATTTTTATATGCATTGTAATTGCCTTCATATCATTAATATATATATATATATTATATATATATATATATATATATATATATATATATAAATTAATATTAATATATATATATATATATATTTATATATATATATATATATATATATATATATATGAAGTGAGGTAAAAGGAAAAGTGAACAAAAATAATGACTCAGACACGTCCAAGTAAAAGAGAAATATTTCGTTCTTCTGACGCGAAGAACATCCTCAGTCTGACTTTATTCAAGGCAAAATACGTACATTTGTGTTTATAGAAGAGAACGTGCTTATTTAATGACTTATTTCTACTGCTAATCGCAACATCTTCAGACAAAGGGTGAAAATGTGGTTGTTACTGATTTATACAGGACTTTTTTAGCATATATTGCTAAGCTTTTTTTAGTGGTCGTGTTTGGACTTGGGAGGGTAAAATAAATCAGTAACAATCACGTTTTTGCTCTTAGTTTAAGATTCTACCACTTGCTGTTTAAATTAATTATCAAATGAAGTAAATTTAAAGATGTTTTCCTTCATTTATTAACTATATTGCTCTTTCTGTTCACACACCTGGAATAAGTCACATGGACCTCTCACTACAGATGAACTGTATTATTACAGGTAAACCCCACACGAAATTATCGCAATCACCAAATATATATATATATATATATATATATATATATATATATATATATGTCTGTGTGTTTGGGGTACTCCTAAACTGGAAATCTATATTTACTTGATGCTATCGTTTTTTTAACTGGCATTTATTGGAATCGCTCCTTTGTTGTGTAATGTTAGATTCATTGTTTTTGCTTTCAATATTTCTGCTATAATGCCTCGTTTGTTTATCAGACTTGTCAATTATGATTGGTTTTGCGTTCAATATGTGATCCTGGTCGGTTAGTTAATTTTTCGAGATATATCTAGCACTCCGCGAGGCTAAAATCAAATGCCCCGCCCAAAACAAACATGCCTCCTTGTTTTTATGTTACTTTTTTTTTTGTTTTATTTTTTGTTTGTTTTTTATTTGTTTGTTTAATTCATTCATATTTTTTAACTAAATCATAAAGCAAAAAAAATAAACTTTATGTAAAGAAGAATTACCGATAAATTTATGGAAAAAAATGTATTCTATTTTTAAAATTCGTTTTGAATCAATTTTATTTTTTGATATATCTCTATCGAAAATAAACAATACTATTTACAACACAGTACAATTTTAAAATTATACAGATTTTTTAAAATCCAATTCATATATAAAAGTTCTCTTTCTTTGAATTATGTTTTCTTTGAATTAGGCTTGATGATTTTTACGGGGAAACGACCTTTTGATAAAGCTATTTCTACGTAATGATGTTCAGTGGAGTCAGTTTTCCGGCAAGACGCATTCGATATTATGATTTGCCTCCTCATTAATACATCTTTTAATTAAAGTAAATTTGCTTTAAATTCTTGAACAAATTTTTATGAATTCCCCAGTCCCTTTGGCATTCCTCTTTGGGGGTACATCAGTCTCGGGCAATCAACACATCACTCACCCATTTGAAGTGCATCACAAGAAGTAGGTTTTAGAAACCGCCTAGCACAAATTACAGGTAAGTGTTTTCTCTGGATGTGTCTACCACCGCACGAGTCTAGAACGTGACACAAGGTCGGTATGATATGGGGTGACCAACAAGAAGCACCCTCTTCGGTGTGGGAGGCGTTTTATTTTAAATTGATCATATCCATGATTATTCCTCAAGCGCCGGGCAGTAAACCAGGCCTTTAATATGTTTAGGCGAAAGGTTAGATGCTGTTGAAGGAAATACTTCGAACAATGGAAATTTTGCTGGAATGTATATGTTGAATGCCAATGGAAGTAAGGACGAACTCATAGGTGACTTTCTCTTCTGGAAACCTACACATGGACACATTAATGCAGACCGTCTAGCAAAGACCTACATTAATCAGTGCTGTGCGGATTCTTGATTTTGTGCAGAAGAACTGCCAGAGGTGATGGCCGCGAAGGACAGTTGATGAGAGAGACACAGAGAGGGGGGGGGAATGGGTATCAGTGATGATGATGATGATGATGATGATGGTATACGTAAACAAGGTATTTGCTGTTCTGTCAATGGCCTACTGAATTTACACATACGCTATCACTCCTTTGCTTAGCTGTCACCATTTTATGCAGAGGTCAAGTAAATATTTTACGGTTATGTATTTACCCAACCCCTCTGCACAATCGGGTTTTGACACGAAGTCTATTCTTAAAAGAGGTTTAATGGGTCAATTGAGAGTTTTCCTCCTCCTAGATTGGTTGTCAGACCAAGTGAAAGAGACCAGTCAGTCCTACTATTTCCTCTTAACTGGAGGGAGAATTATTGGATGTATACCTTCCCAAAGGTCATTAGTGCAATGTGAAATGCTGCCAGCCTCGTCCAGGTTTTAAACCCTTGTCAATGTGTCCATTATGTACGACAATAAGCAATACTCTATGAATGAATGCAGAAGAAAATTCGTTGTATACCATTCTGAAAGACATTAGTGCAATGTGAAATGCTGCAAACCTCGTCCAGGTTTTAAACCCATGTTACCGGGTCCATTTCATACGACAATAAGCATTACACTACGAATGAATACAGAATAAGATTGGTTGTATACATTTCTGAAGGGCATTAGTGCAATGTGAAATGATGACAGGTTCATCCTGGTGTTGAACCCGTGTTGACGTGTTAATTTCCTAAGACAAATTAGCATTACCTGACGAAAGGGTACAGGAAAAAATGTTGTGTTTGAGCTTCTCTCTATTCAGCATTGGAAAACAACGAATTTTGTTGTCAGACGTCAGAAATCAATACAAAAGTCACTGAGAGAAGTGAGATAATAATATATACATTAATTTTGAATTAACTTAAAAACAGGAATATGACTTTTTATGAAATATTGAAATTATATTCTTCTGTTGATCTTTATGGTAAAGTGAAACATATTAATTGTTATCGATTCACTGCAAGGAAATGGTGAAAATCAACAGTCGACGGCGATTAGATTACCGTCTTCTTTCACTTTCATTTACACTATCTTTATGTTCCCCAAAGAAGTATTTAATGAAATTATGAATCCTATAGAAATAGCATCACGTGATCGTCACACAAGAGGACAGAGAAACAATAGAGTGGCAATAGTTAGGAAATTAGCTTAAAAAAGAGTTCGTTATTGTACAGACTCTTTGAATCACTCCAGCGTGAGTCAAAAGCAAGTTGTCAAAAAGGAACACTGTTATTGCTTGTTTTTTTTTTTCTCATTCTTTTGAATATGTACAGCAGATTATAGACAAGGCTTTAAGAATATTTGGGTATTTTGGGCAGGTACAATCAGATTTTTGCGACAGAATGATATCTTATGTCTTCGTTCGCAATGAACATATTTTAATGTATTCATATCAATCAATCTAACTATCTATATCTCTATATCCATATCTATATCTATCTATCTATCTATCTATCTATCTATCCATATCTCTCTCTCTATATATATATATACATATGTGCGTATATTATATATATATATATATATATATATATATGTATATATGTGTGTGTGTGTGTGTGTGTGTGTGTGTATAACAAGAGTTTTAGAAAACCCTACAAGCCTATATATATATATATATATATATATAAAGGAAAAGTTGACTTACCGGTGAATTTGGTCACGAAGGTTAGGGGGTAAGTCAGCAATATAACAAATACAAAGTGCTCAATACTAAGTAGAGAAAATTTATTATAAAATGGGTACAAGAGATAACTTACTCGAGTTTCACCATAAGGATCTTCAGGGTTAAATCCACTGAATTAATCGAGACACCGATTAATAGCAGTCGATTTCACGTGTGTGGTCATTGCATTGGTCAATGCAATGACCACACACGTAATTCAGTGGATTTAACCCTGAAGATCCTTATGGTGAAACTCGAGTAGGTTCTCTCTTGTACCCATTTTATAATATATATATATATAGGCGGAGTAGCCTATTATCGGTATCGGCTCTACAGTGAGTAAGTCTATTCCCTTTTCATTAGCACTAGACCAGGGAGATTGTTTTTGCGCATGAACTTTAATCCATTCCATACTTTACCACTCAGATCCAAGACGTGCTACTCATGTGTTGAGTCAGTGATGACCGGTATTGAACACCGAAATCTGTGGTTCCTAACCTGATGCTCTACCGACTGAACTAAACCGGTTGATCACATTTTTCTATATTCGGAAATTGTCCACCAGCTCAACGTCACTTATGAGTTCGTCCTTACTTTCATTGGTATTCAACATATACATTCCAGTAATTTTCCATTGTTCGAAGCACTTCCTTCAAACAGCTTTTCAACGACGTATACAATCATGTTCCCTAAGGATAAATGTTGCAATATGACCCTTGTGAGCTAGAACTGCTAATGGAAGGAGGAGGAATAAATAACAAAGGCTTAAAAAATAGTGATGACCCAAAAGAGGAGAGCGATGGTTTTGACCGTAGCGTGACCCCGAACGAAGAATTGAGGGGCAAGCGGAAGTCGGGTGTTGACCGGAAGTCACGTGGTGACGTGGGGGAAGAAAGAAAGGGTTCGTCCTCTTTTTGCCGGTGGCGGGCCTAGTGTACAGACCTGATTAGAGCCCAGTAATCTAGTAGTGTTCTCTCTCTCTCGTTCTCTCTGCCTCCCTTCCTCCCTGGTAGAAGCCACTAGACGAGCACGTTAATAAAGGCTGGGAGTTGTGACGACATGTTTCTCGGGTTATGATTTTTTATCGGAGTTTTAGTACCAAGAAAGAAAAAAGAGGACTACGGTGCTTGTATCGTTTTAGTACCGTGAGTATTACAACGTAACATATAGAACCATGTAAACTACAAAGACATTTCTAAGATTTTTCTAGCATTGTGCAAAATATGGTATTATGAACTTTTGTGGCGATATAAAAATGTTCAGGCAACTCCACATTTCATACCATATTTCATACAAAAAAATGTTTCAGTCACAGAAAGAAAGTTACGTTTGACGTCAGTAACAGGCCGTTTAATAATCAATAAAGACGTAGAAGTGATGGGGTCTGCTTCAGTAACTGTTAGCTCTTGAGAGAAGAGGATTCATTGTCCATTTTTATCGTACCTACAAAGACATCTTGAGCAGTGTGACATCTATCGGTTCTCTCTTCCACATTTCATAGCTTTCTTTTTTTAAATCTTTTATATATACATATATATAAATATATATATATATGCATTTTCGGCTGTCGTATAATGACACCTGAGTAAACTGCGATAAAAATACATTAAGATAAAAGGTCATGATAATCAATAATAATAATAATAATAATAATAATAAAGAAGAAGAAGAAGAAGAAGAAGAAGAAGAAGAAGAAGAAGAAGAAGAAGAAGAAGAAGATGAAGAAGAAGAAGAAGAAGAAGAAACAGTCGTAATTTTAGTTAATAAGAAAAAAGAGCTTGTTGTTTCGAATACTTTACTGTTACAGCAGTTCAAAGAGAAAAAGCAAAGTTTATCGATTAATACATGAGTTTTAATGGAGACCTGAAAAAATAATGAAACATAAATGTGACAGTGATACCTGACCTAGTAGAATCCATTGAACAATCCCAAAGAACCTGTAAGATAAACTGGGTGAGCTAGAAATCCAGAGAATCGTTGCTTCTGTCCAGACCATAGCACTGTTGAATACAGAGAAGGGTACTTGAAAACTGATGGGACTTATTGTGCTCGAAATTGAATAATAATTAATGATCTATCTATAAAAGAAAATAGATAATGTAAACATTATAAATTATCCACCGAAAGACACCGAGAGTAGAGTAAAGAATATGCTTAATACACTGATTCCACTGCACCTATGGCTGCCAGACCACTTCTCTACCCATCTACACACCTATATCAAATACATACCTCTTTCTTATTGTCTTCTATTTACTTAACCACGCCTGTATGAGGAATATTATACATAAGGTCATTTTTATATGTGCTAGAAGCCGGTGCTTGGGAGTCTTAGTATCCTGTAGGACATTAAACTGCATCTTGTGGTGAGGTCCTAATTCTGGACCTCTGGGGGGGGTGAGGTATACCTTCATTGCCATTACTTGCACGTCAACTCTGACCCGGACTGGTAGTATCTGTCAAGGTCTCATCTATGGGTTAATTAAATCAATATATATGTTTTACAATGAGTTTTTAAAAATGAGTTTTTAAAAATTGAATAAAGCGCTAGAAGGAATAAAAGAAAAACATATTCCGCATAAAATAACCAAAGGTTTGACATGCCGTAAAAACCAACCAACCAACAAACAAACCACCTACATTACCAGTAAGTTTAATCCTGAGTAAATTGAAATTCATTTGACTAATGTTAGAATTCTATTTTTCTGTCAGTATATTTTCTTAACAATATTAGGCTTAATTGAAATAGAATGGAAATCATTTTTATCATTCTTAATCTTTGATTTCAATATATCATATTCATTACACTTATTGTTGTATACTGGATCATACAATATTCAGTATACTAAATATTATACATTATATATTATACTAAATACTATACATCCAAATACAGTTTGCGCCAGACATAGAGTAACTCGCAACAAAGTGCTAAAACATCGAGGTAGGCGGTTCGCGTAATGGCTCCGTAATCTTCGGAGTCTCAGTAGTCACACAGATGTTCTAAAATAACAGTGTACAAATAGACTTGGACTAGCTCATTTACTCTCTACGAAAGGTAAGCTAAGTTTTCCCTTCTCCTAGACTCGTTGCCATACCAATGTTGGAACAGAAAATAGAATTGTATACCTTCTTATATTGTAAGCGGGGCTTACAACGTCATGTGTCGATTTTGTCACGTGACAAAATAAGCCCTGGGATCTATCTCTATCATAAACGCTGCGTAGAACGAAACTGTCATTAATTCTTTCGTTCCCGTGCGACTAAACACAGGAGTGCCCGCTTTGTTCTCAGATCTCCCGTACCAAGGAAAAATCTGTAAGTGGTTTCCCCCTTCTTTTTTCCTTACACTTCTTCATGTTCCTTGCAACATTTTTATTGTTTGGGACTGAATCATTGTTATCCCTGTATTGTCGTTCTTATTAAATGTTGTTAACTTGCGTAAATTGACTTGTCTTTTCCCTACCGAATATTCTGTGTTGAGGTACCCTCTTTTGGATAACCTAATGCATTAGGGCAATGCGAGTGTTAGCTTCAAACTAATGCTACGCTAATTCTTATACCAAGTTTAAAGAGCCCAGTCTACCCTATAAAGGGGAGATCCAGATGCCAGATTTTGGCATTAAAAGTATTAGCGCGATGTGAAATGCGAACATCATCGTGCAGGATTCGAACTCGGTTTACCGTGTCCACTTCAGAGCATGCACCTCTTTTGAATAAGACATAAATTCATGAGCATTTCCGAATGTTGGATTATTGTTTTATATAAGGTGTGCTACAACGCACCGCTTACATTTATAGACGGGGCGATGTCACGTGGTCTAATCATCCGCCAATCAACAGTCATAATGCGTGGCTGCTTGACGACTTAATAGCTGATACTGACAGACGTCCATTTGCAATCATTGACGAAGGAACTTACAATACTGAGGAACAACCAAAGGATTCTTTACCAAGGATTTCCGCTGGACAAATGCTCTTGCTTGAAACCTAAAGGATGGCCCATAAAATAGTAACACCGAATAAAATCTAAATTATCCCACATTTCCTCTGGTGATGATGATTAATATGAAAATACTTAGAGTGATGAGACTGAAAATGTCTTACTGGGATGAATACCAATTTGGTCTTCTCTAACCTGTGCCAACATTTTCGACTAATTTCTTCGTCGATTACTCCCCGTTCCATTTTGTAAAGTGTCCATGATTTGCTCGTATCTTGCGGTGTCGACTTAGGAACTTTGAATTGACTGCCGTGTCTAGAGTGAACAATTTCTATTAATAGATTAATGGCGGACATGGCAGAAATTTTCCCCTAAGTGCAGTTCGACTTGTGATTAGAACAGCGAAATCGATTATGTCTAGGTTAAGTATTGATCAAACAATGATGAATATATCTCTTTCGGGCCGAGGTGCAAACGCGATGTATTTACCCAGACACACGATCCGACACACTTCAATGAAGAGAAGAAAGCGTGATTCCCGCCCAAGTTCTGAAGGTGGCCCTAGATTTCACCTCGGAAATGTCGAATCCTTACCAATTAATCTTTTGTTGAGGGTCAACGCTTCTTCACCTGACATTGATTATTCGTTAAAATTGCTTTGTTTTATATATTTAAGTAAATATTAAGCTGTGAACTTTGAGAGGTAAAAAATTTAAGCAATTATCTTGCGAGTTATTTTTTAGAGTCTGAAAAATTAGAAATGAATATATTTTTCGAATCTTTAGGAATAAGTAAGATCTCTCGAAAAAGAGGTGTCCTGAGCATTGAACATAAACTGCATCTGATGCTGAGGTTCAATGTGCACCAGAGTGGTAGTACATATTAAGATCCTATCTATAGATCAACAGCTATGTTTGAAAATTATTTATAATAGATAGGAATACTTGGTGCCATATTACTTTGTGCAAATTATTTGTATAAAGTAAAGTTACGATATACTATTTATTTACAAAGAATTATTATCTTATATTAGTAAATTTTTATACCAGCGTTAGCTGGTGGTCTTTCATTGGAATCTGCGTGACAACAAGTCTACACAGGTTCACAGAACTCTTTTAAGTATTTTAATCCATTTTCCTTCTGATTTCCAATTCATTGAATCTGTTTTCCAAGCCCTCGGAGACCGTTAAAAAAAACAAATAAAATTGCTATCGCCTTCAACCTCATGCTCCACAGTTATTTAGTTCTCTGACAAGGTCCGCTTATGTGTCTATCTTTTCGTTGTCTTTCATTTTTACCCATCTGCTAACTGAAAGTTCTCTTTATTATTATTTACTCCTTTTGAGTTTTCACATCAGTGTTAGCTGATGGTATTTCACTGGAGTCTGAGTGATAGCAAGTCTCCTTAGGTGTCCAGGATTCTTCTGGGTATTCTGGCAGATTGCAGTAGTGCTGTGTTCTGAATGGTTTCAATCCTTCCTCTGATTTCCAAACTTTCCAAACCCTTTTCTAATCCTCTTGGGACCGTTCCAAGTGCACCAACTACGATTGGTATAAATTTGACTTCTTCAGTTCTCTCGCAGGGTCCAGATATTTGTCCATTTTTTCATTTACCTTTGACTTCACCCTGTGATCTGCTAGAACTGCAAAATCCACCAGTTTACAAGTTCTTTCTTTTTTGTTTATCAACACTAGGTCTGGTCTTCTTGCTGGGATAAGGTGATTCTGGTTTATGCATATACCATTTTGTTGTATGGTCAAAATTAAATTTTTGCATAATTCCCAGTGGATCCTTCCCAACCCAGTCCTGTCTAGTTTTGTATTCCCGTTGTGCTAGTTTGCTACATTCGCATAGTACATGGTTTACAGTCTCATCCCTATTACCACAAAGACTACATTTACTATTTTGTTGGTTCTTATCAATTTTTGCTTTGATATAGTTTGTCCTTTGGCCTTATTTTGTGCAGCAATTATTAGTGATTCAGTTTCTCTTTTGAGGTTATTATTATTATTATTATTATTATTATTATTATTATTATTTGTATATTCAGAAAAACCAATGGTTTTAAGAAATGTAAACAAAATGTAATCATTTGATTATTTAACTGATATTTCTTTGGTTGTGTAGAATAAAAAAATGTCTTTTTTGGCGTTCTAACAAAATATTGGTTTTAACAGACAAATAAATGCAGCAATTTGTTTATTTAACACTTGTTCATCTTAAAGTCTGAGAGTAAATAAAAATAACAGCCTCTAAGAAAATATCGGTTTTAGTAGACATAAACAAAATATTGTCATTTGATTATTTTTGGTAGCCCAATCACCATACACTTAGAGGAGTTTGGCACAATGGCTATCCTCGTAAAAAATTGACATGGGGAGCTTGTAGACCAGTCTAGGAGAGGAAAAACTCTAATTTCAAACAAGACTGAAATTGATTTTTGAATACGTACACTGGTTAGGTATCCCATCGTAGTCTAATGGTTAGTCTCGCAGATGCATTACTACTGAATAGCGAGTTTGACCCTCGCTGGATGCCCTATACTAGTGACCTTTTATCACATCCTATCCGTGGTGATCGGGCTGGCTAAAAACCTACAGTTTGTTGGCATCCATCCGTCAACTTAGTGTCCAAAAAACGTGGAACCTCGTCGCCCAAGCAGCAGATCCCCATTTCCACACTGCCCAATGGGTCCAAAGGAAATGCACAAAAAAATGCAGTTTTGTCACAGGAGTTGCTGGATAGTGCTGAAGTTCTGCATCACTCCCCTAGTCTTTTCCTCGAATGAAATATAGCCGCTAGACAGCGGAGGTTTTCTAACAAACTGTTCCTTGTCTAGATGGATTGCCGTCCAAGGCAAAGGAGTCCAAATACTCCATTTGAGTATTGTGTGGATTAATACAAGTAAAAATAAATACAACAAAAGTAAAACAAAATTAAATAAAATAAATAAATTAATAAAAAGACACAAAAATAACAATCTCCCAGAGGGCTTAGAACAGGAAGAGCTCTCTGGACATGCGCAGGAAAAACACCAAGTTGTTGGCGTCGAAAAGATCTCGAAGACGCTTGGACTTAGAGACTTTGGAGAGGTAACACCTATTGAATTGATCGGGAAATATATCCCCCTAAACAAAATTGTAGGAACCCGATAATAAAGCTCATACTCTAAAGTCATCCCTGTCTCTGTCCTTTCCTTCTTTTCGTTAAATTCTATTTCAGTTCACCAACCCACACGAAGTAAGTAATACTTTTATTGTGATACAAGACGAATGAACCAAGACTAATGTCCATAGTATTCATGTGTCAGAATTATCCCAATCCTACTACTGTGAATGGCCTTTGACTCCCCTGGAGCTCATCCACACTTTGATATCTCTTGTTTTTATTAATGTTGGGTTTTCACACACACACCTCACCAGACAAGCCAAGGTGTGCCTGATTGGGTTGCCAGTTTAGTCGCCGACAACCTGACCAGGGAACGGATAGTACTAGTTTACATGGTACTATTAGTAGGTAAGAAAGAAGACATGTCTTGTCCAGACTTGACACTAATATCTGAGATTAATGTTACGTTAACGTTAGCAAATATTTAACTATTTGAGAACTGTACAGAGAAAAATATCAAGGACAAGAAATATCAATAAAAAGCCACAAAAAGACAGTGACTAAAATCAAAAGTAAGTGAAGCCGCAAAAGAAAGTGTGTAGGACTACATATAACGTCTTTATAAGATAAGGATTAGAACCAAGAAAAAGTGAACTAAATTAAAAAAAAAAACGCTATTAAATTCAGTTACGTGTTCCCTTTGCCTTAAAGTTCTTGGTAATGGCTTGAAACCATCACCCCCTGTAACATCTCGCTGACCAATCGTAATGTTGTATACTCTTTTCTTACTTACTTCTTATCGTATTTTCTTCTGGCCAGCTTTGCTATTTCTTCATCTATCTTGGTCTGGTCTCTTCTAAGGTCTGGACTTTCTTGGGGACTTCGGGTCTAGTTTCTGTTAAGGATTTCTCCTTATCAGAAGCCCTGTGTCATTGTTAGTTTTTTAGGTAATAAACACAAGACTTCGATTTAATTTGATGTTACTTTATTTTCAATCCAACCCAGACTTCTGCGCAGGTGAGACTTACATCCTACGAGCTCGGCTCATACCTTCTAACTGACTGAAACTTACTTACTATCTAAACCGGAAGAGAGGGTCCTCTCTACCGGTTCTCACGGTATCCACCGGAAGGTTAGGACTGAGGTCAAACCTTGTCACTCATCCTTCAAGGGCTGTAGCTTATAACGGCCATTTTGATTTCTACACTATTGCCATAAATATTAGGTGTCTAATAATAATGTAACAGTAAGATATCCTGAAGCAAACATCTCATCACTTACAAGCTACTATGATAACCACAGAATATAGTGCAATGTTCACAGGGGACACATATAATTTTTTATTTGTTTAATGCTAATTAGTTAGCTTCATTCAAAAAAGGATTCGAATTTGATTTTACCCTACTCGTGTTCACCATGATAATACGCCGACTGTACTCCCTGCAAAGGAGTAAGGCCCCTCCAAAAAGAGATGAACTGGGTATGACTAAACTGTATATGATGGATCTGGCGAGTGTGAAGTTTCTCTTCATTGTCATTACTTTCAGGTCCAATGTGCCCGGAGTGGTAGTACATGTTGGGGCCCATCTATCGGTCAAAACAATCCGTTTGAAAAATATTTTTATTAGAGAGGAATACTTGATACAATATAACTGTGTGCAAGCTATTTGTATAAATAGTAGTTAGTAGATGCGACTTGTTTCATAAGGATTATTATTATTATTTCTCTCCTTGTGAGTATTTCACACCAGCGTTAACTGATGGTCTTTCACTGGAGTCTGAGTGACAAAAAGTCTCCTCAGGTCTCCAGGACTCTTCTAATTATTCTAGCCGATTTCAGCAATGAAGTTGTTGGATGGTCTCAAATCTTCCTCTAATTACCAGTTCTAAGTGCACCAACGACAATTGGTATTACTTTCACTCTCATATTCCATAGCTTTTTCTATTCCCTGGCAAGGTCCTGGTATTTGTCCATCTTTTCGTTTTTCTTCATCTTCACACTGTGGTCTGCTGGAATCGCAAAATCCACCAGTTGACAAGTTCTTTCTTTTTTGTTAATCCACACTAGGTCTAGTATCCTTGGTAGGATAAGGGAATCTGTTATTATTATTATTATTAGTAGTAGTAGTAGTAGTAGTAGTAGTAGTAGTAGTAGTAGTAGTTTTTCACACCTGTCGTAGCTGGTGGTTCACTGGAGGCTGACTGACAGTTAGTCTCCTCAGATCTCAAGGACTTTTCTGAGTATTCTAGCCAATCCCAACAATGCTCTATTTAGGATAGTCTCGATTCTTCATCTGATTTCTAGTTCACCCAAATTATTTTCCAGAGCTTTGGTGATTGTTCCAAGGGCACCAATTGCAGTTGGTATGACCTTCATCTTCATGTTCCACAGCTTCCTCACTTCTCTGGCAAGGTCTAAGTATTTGTTTATCTTTTCGCTTTCGCTTTCATTTTTACTCGGTGGTCGGCTGGAACAGCAAATTCCACAATATGGCAGGTTCTCTTTTTCTTGTAAATCAATACTAGGTCGGGTCTCCTAGTCGGAATTAGGTGATCCGTCTGTACCTCGAAGTCCCAGAGAATTTTGTATGTCTCGTTCTATAGGACAGCTTTAGGTTTATGCATGTACCATTTGGTTGTATGGTGTAAATTGAATTTCTTGTACAGTTCCCAGTGGATCAGCTTTTCCACGGTGTCGTGCCTAATCTTGTATTCTCTTTGTGCTAGTTTGCTGCATTCGCTTATTATATGATGACAGTTTCGTCTCTATTTCCACACATTCTGCACTTGCTATTCTGCTGCATCTTATCTATTTTTGCCTTTATATAGTTTGTTCTAATGGCATTGTCTTGTGCTGCGATTATTAGGGATTCGGTTTCTCTTTTGAGGTTTCCTTTTCTTAAACATGTCCATGTCTTCTGATGTGATATCTCCTGAGTTTGGCGCTTAACGTACCCATGTAGTTGTTTTTCGTCCCATTTTTTTTAATGTATTTCTGTTTGTCACTGTGTTGCAATTGCTTTTCTTGGCTGCTGCAATTATAATAATAATAATAATAATGATAATAATAATAATCATTATTATTATTATTATTATTATTATTAGGTTTTCCCATCTTCCGTAGCTGGTGATTAACTGGAGGCTGAGTAAAAGCAAGTCTCCTCAGGGTTCCAGGATTCTTCTGAGTATTCCATCCGATCTTAAGTTGTAGTTTGGATGGTCTCGATTTTTTCTCTGATTTTCAATTCACCCAAATTCTTTCCAGAGCTTTGGGGACCGTTCCAAGTGCACCAATTACAGTTTCCTCAGTTGTCTGTGTTCTCTCTATTACTATTATTATTATTATTATTATTATTATTATTATTATTATTATTATTTTACTCTTTGTAATTTTTTCATGCCGATTTTAATTGGGATGTCACTAAAATCTGAATGATAACAAAACCTTCTCGGGTCTCCAGGATTCAATACAATTAATGGTTCGTAAATTAATTATCTATGGCACATGACAGAAAAATTTTCCAGATTTTTATAGGTTTATAACAAACCCGTTCGCCACGTGTATGATTTGAAACACTACCACAAGTATGGGACATCCAGCTAGAATCGAACTCGCTATTTAATAGAAAGGGATTTGCAAGGCTAGTTTGCTAATCATTGCAATACGCTGAGAAGCATCGCTTAAAACTTGGGAATTTAATAGAAAATTCATCTCTTTTCTTATTGAGATCGGACATTTTGATATAGTCCCAGTATCCCCTAGATAAACACTATCGTTTTAATCGCCCACCACGCTATAATTTGTCGTTGTGTCTCTACATAACTATAAGGGTAATTATCGTAGGAAAGGTACACGGCAACACGAGATAAAATCCTGGAAGAAGCTTGCAGCATTTTGCATGGCACTAATACTCTTGGGTATGAATCCAACTATTCTTCTTCTATCGATGATTAAATAGTAGGGCAGACGGTCTCTTTAACCCTGGTATTGCAACTAGTCTAGGAGAGAAAATATTCTGAATTTAAACCTGTTAAACCCCGCATAAAAATAGACCTCGTCACATCCTGGTTGTGCAGAGGTGTTTGTAAAATATATACTCAACAATGTTGGTGCACTATAAGTACTATTCACACACTTGATAATTTGGAACGTGTGCGAGTTTTAACCTGTCTGTTACTTTAGTAAATCATATATCTAGTATGCAGTATTCTTCTTTTCACACCAGCACACGCACACACACATACAGACACATATTTGAAACATTATTACTCATTTTTATCTATTTAACAAATAGATGCTACCCTAACAGGTACTACCAACTCCAGGTCAGAGTGGACCTGAGAGTAATGGTGATATAGGCGTACTCCACACTCCCCAAAGCTCTAGAGTTGGACCTTCACCACTAGATGCATTTTAACGTCAGTCATCAGCCACCGCTTTCTAGCACATATATGATGAAAAGGGTGGTGGGTTTGCCATCAGGGCAATAAGATCGGGATAAACATATTGGTGCTAAGCCTTGACGAGACCATCCGATTGATCGCATAGGGCCTCTACGATCGCTAGTCTAGGGCCAAAAGTGGAGTGTTGCATGTCATGGACTGCTCAGTCACCAGTCACCACACATGGCCATTGGGTAGGGAGTTACCCATCTGGTGTATTCTACAACCTCAGCTGATAGGGCGAATTGTCACTATGGTTAAGGTAAGGAAGGAGATTATGTTGAAAGATTTATATATTTTCTAGACCAATTGCTTTTATATCATTAGGCTACAGATTATTAATATAAATGCATAAATATCAATTCAGATATTTTTTCCATATATATCGAATTTCGGAAAAAAAAATTGGGATCGAAATTGTTCTTCATTTGGAAATATAGAAAGGAAAAAAGAACATTACTGAAAAAATAGACTTTTAAATTAAAGGTAAGTTGTGTAGGATAATTTGTAAATTTAGGTGCCAAGTTTACATATTCATCTGGGTAAGGGGCTTTATTATATATTCATGTGTAAGACACATCGAATGCACACACACACACACACACACACACACACACACACATATATATATATATATATATATATATATATATATATATATAGTGCATGACTTTATCACTAGGTCGCTTGATGAGTTAGTGATGGAACAAGTTTTGCGGTAATATTAATGAAGTGCTTAATATCAGTGATAGAGCTAGTATATATATATATATATATATATATATATATATATATATATATATATATATCATCGGAGTGAAAGATTTCGTAAAAAATTCAAAATGTTTTACCCTCTCTGATGAATACCGAAAAAGGTATGAAGTCCAGGGTCACAGAATTACTTCGATGCATTATAAATATTTTGAAGGGGATTTCGCTGATGACCGCCAACTAAAGCGTAAACGCAACACTCTCCTATAAAAGGGATAGAAAACTCTATGGCGGCCTTAGATACATACAAATGTGTGTATTAAAACAGTTAAAAATCCCCTCCCCATTCTGTAGGTGACGATAGCCGAGCTGTCAGATTGATGTTGAATCGATCGGGTTTCTATCTCGGCTGTAGGTAGCTTACAAATATCTAGCCACACTGAAGAGACATGATACGTCGAAACTCGATGTCTGTGGATGACTACATATGCTCCCCATTCACGGGGTTGAGCACTTTGGAGGGGATTTCGCTGACGACTGCCAACTAAAGCCTAAACACAACTCTCTCCTATAAAAGGGATGGATCACTTTATGGTGCCCTTAGATACATACAGATGTGTTATTAAAACAGTTAAAAATCCCCTTCCCATTCTGTAGTTGACGATAGCCGAGCGGTTAAGATAACCGACTGATGCTGAATCGATCGGGTTTCTATCTTGGCTGTAGATAGCTTACAAATATCTAGCCACACTGAAGAGACGTAATACGTCTGTGGATGACTATATATATATATATATATATATATATATATATATATGTGTGTGTGTGTGTGTGTGTGTGTGTGTGTTTGGGCAGCATTCTTTCATTTATACATGTAGAATTAGACAAAAGACACATCTCCTGTTTAACAATTTTATTTTTGATCTTTTCGAGTTTTCTGGCCAACTTTTTAATATTTGGGTTGAATTCGTGGATAGGTCCACCAAAGTTCAGGTCCCTAGTAAAAATATATATTTTTTTAAAAGGAACACATACACCCCTGATGATGGCACTTCGAAGTGTCGAAAGTACTCGGGACCTGAACTTTGGTGGACTTATCCACAAATTCCACCCAAATATTTAAAAGTTGGCCAGAAAACTCGAAAATTGTTAAACAGGAGATGTATCTTTTGTTTAATTCTACATGTATAAATAAATATATATAATATATATATATATATATATATATATGTATATATATATATATATATGGTCGGCATGTGTGTCTAGGTGTGTGCATGCGTATTATTGGGGAGGGTCTACATATACGTATACATGTCACTCTCATATATGTATTGTTGTTGGAATGCTTCCATCTACTAAAGACGATGGCGTAGTGTAAAAAACTTATCTGCTCTGCACAAGTGGCTGAGCAGGCCAATTTTTGAATGGCCGTCTGCACACAGACAGTTAGGCTTGCTGGGACTGCTGTTGTCTCTCCTTTCTGATTCTCTTTGCTGGTGAGGCTACTTTCCTCTCTGTTTAACTCGTTTTCGTACCTTGTTTGACATTAAGGTGCCAGTCTTTGGGGATGCCTCCTTTGTCCATCCTCCTGATATAACCAAGCAAGCGAAGGCGCCTACCTCAGAGTATGTAGGATTCGGTAAAGTTGTCCACCTGAATGAGGCGATTTTCTCCATTGTCCTGCTTGTGTGTGGTCGAGCATTATCATGCTGATGGAGGACATTGTCGATTGGCAAGTACGGTTTTATTCGTTGGATTCTTGCTCTGTGCCCCGTTAGGGTCTCAATGTAGGCCATAGTTTTATATAATAAAAAAGAAATTCACATGATATAGAGAAAATATAATTACTTTTTGACTCACCCTCGTATGTGTCAGACTAAGCAAAATTTGCTAAATAGATGAAAAAAACATAAAACATCTTTTGATTGGTTCAAAGTAGTTTTAATTAGCAAGAAGAGAGCCCTTTTGGTTTTAATTTAGAATTAACCTTCTCTAAGACTGGTTACCTTACAAAGGTTAAACAGCCCAATACTATTTACCCATAGCTAGATGGAGAATAGTTGGATGCATAGCTCTACCAAGCGTATTAGAGCTATGGGAAATGCAAACAGACGTGTCCAGGATTTGAAATCGTCTCGTCGAGCCTACTTCTGACGGTAACCATTACACCACGCGCCTCCAACACAATATTAAATTATCAACCTTATGTCTCTATGTGTCAGACTAAGCGAAACTTGATAAATAAATAAAAAGATAAAACGCAGAATTCCTCGAAAACTTTATCTTTTTGTTTTTACCACACAGATAGAGATATTCACGGATTATTTTTGTTATGTCTGACAATAAATTAGAAGAGAAAACTTGTTGAAAATTTTATTTCTATTTTGAAAATCATCCAGAATTGAAACTGTCAGTGGAAAAACTTTTTTATGTTTTCCTATTTTTGATTTTTTTTTTTTTTAAATCTGAAACAAATTTATTATTTTATTGGAAACTTTTCAGCAGCGGGCATTCAACCACTTCGCAGCAAATAAACGAACTAAGCCTTGAGGATAAACAACGAATTTTTGAAACCGACGAATAAAAAGGATAGTAGGCCCTTAGTAATTAATTTTACATTTAGAAGCTAATTCTGCGATTAAAATAGCTTGACATTAGAGACTAATTAAATTGTATCTTTTTTTTTCTGTTGTCTGTTCTTTCAACAAAGTGGCACAGGAAGAAAGATCAGTGAATTGTGAAATACTGTAAATTAATCTGTGATTAAGTGGATTAAGACTTGAAAACTGTTGAAAGTTTTTCGCGACAAGATAAAAGAAATGACTGTCCTTTTTTTTTTCTTCTTCTTCTAATTCTCCAAAAAGTGGTAAATTGCTGGCTAAAGATAACAGCCAAAAGCTAATGCCACTTTAGAAGGTAATTAATCAAACGCATCAATCAATTAGTTAAATAGTAATTAATTATTAAGTAACAATGCTAATTACGTGAGAAATATGTCACTAGCTTGTCACTTGTGCATATTGATATTTCAACCTTTTTAAAAGTAAATGTTCTTCGTGTATTAGAGTCCTCTCTCCAATTTCCTTATACAATACGTTTTACCCCCCACCACCAAAAAACTGATTCCAATTCTAAAAGTACTAAACTTTTTTTATAAATATTTATTAATAGCAATGTGTCCCGAAGATAAATTTGTAATTATATGCATTGACACAACCCATCCGGACGAGCAGGATGTGACACAATGCCAATTTTAAGTGGAGTATAACCGGTTTGAATTCAGAGTTTTCCTTCTCCTAGACCGGTTTCCATACCAAGGTTAAAGAGTCCAATCTGCCCTACGATTTACCCAAAACCTTACATCGGTATTAAAGAAAAACGGAAAGTGAATGAGATAGCATGGTTGGTTGGTTGGTTATTTGGTTGTTGAATTTTACGGCATGTCACGACTTGGGTTATTATACCGAGGTTGTGTGTTTTATTCATTCTTGTTAAGGATTCAAAAATGTTTAAACTCTTTTTTATCTACTTATTTTTTTATCGATTTATTAATTTTTTTATTTTTTTATAGATGGGAACCTAACAGACACTACCACTCCGGGTCGGAGTGGACCTGGGAGTAATATCGATGAAGGGATACTCTACACCTCCCAGAGCTTAAGAATTGTAATTTTCCCACTAGAAGCAGTTTATGGTCCTGTACAGGACACTGACTCTCCGCCACGGCCTTTTAGCAGATATAAGATAAAAAGCACGTAAGACCAAAGTGGAGCGTTGCATGTCAATGGACTGCTCAGTCACCAAAATTCCGTATTTAAGCATCACAGATCGCCACGCACGACCAGCATGTGGTCGTACCTGGGGGGTACCTCTCTGCTGAGGCGTAGTCCGCGTATTCTACTACCCCAGTCGACAGGGCGATAAGATATAATGACTTTGTTCTTGAGCATATCATACAGATACTACACACTAATTCTATCCCTTCATCACCATTGCTCCCAGGTCCATTCTGACCCGGAGTCGTAGTATTTGTTAGGCTCCCAACTATGGGTGAAATAGAGAAAATGTGTATCCATTAAAAATGAATTAATTCAAAAACTTTGTCGGCATTAAATGACCCACTGGGGTTGATATGTCACAAAACAAACCAACAAACCAACACTAATTCTAAACACAAGTACTGATACATACGTAGATAATCCTGTGATTTCGATGAGAATTCTGCTTGTCAGTCTATAAATTCTATAAATAGACTGTAACTTGACATCGTGATTGATGAATAACTTCTAAAACACTAGCTCATAGAATTTTTGCTTTACTGTTAGCATATCCGGATGAAAGCAAAATAAACTTAAAAGAAAATGTTTTATCCTCCGGGAGCGGGGATACGGGTTACCTAGATGCAATCTGTCTCATAATCTGACGTCAAAGAAACGTGTTTTCAATTTACTTGGCCATGATTAACGAATGGTAGTCTTCCCCGACGGGAATACCTCTCAATGTCTACGGAAATATTTTGATTCAATCTGATTGTCCGAATCCTGTATTTTTCTTTGCTTTTCTTTCCTTCTTTCTTTCTTTCCTTTTTGTCTGAAAGCGTTTCATTTGGTTATTTATGTGTCGCTAAAACTTAATTCTATAAGGACTTTTTGTTGCCGGTGCCGGAGAAGATATGCAGTCTGCCATCCCTGTAGAATGTTTTCCTTTCTAATGTTATTGCAACGCTTGGAAACAACGTTTTTTTAAGTTGTATTCTCCTGCGAAATAAGAGAGAAATGTTTTCATTATTCATTCTTCAATCAGGAACAATTTGTGAATTCTCCAGTTTCGCATCTTCCTGCTGTCAGAATTTTCCAGTCTGGATTAGACTCGGCGACAAAGATGTTATTACTGACGGACAAAGCCTGGCTTTTTAACCCAGTTCGTGTATGTGTATTCTAAACCACTTCTCAGAAATGGTCTATAATCTTAGGCGCCCAACGTGTAATGGTTATCATCGTAGGAAATGGACACGGCGACACGATTTCAAATCCTGGACAAGGCTGGTAGCATTTCATTTTAGCTAATAACACTGGGAAATCTATGCATCCAACAATTCCTCCAATGGGTAAATAATAGTACAAACTGGGATATCTAACCTTGGGTAGGCAATCAGTCTAGGAGAACGAAAAGTCTGATCTTAAACCTGTTAAACACTGCTAAAAAAAGCTGACCGTGTGTCACATCCTGCTCCTGTGGAGAGTTTCGAAAATATATCTATATCGGTACATTATGGTGGTACCTTGATGTAATTGTTATCATCATAAAAAATAACACGGCGTTCAAACCCTTCCTAGTGCTGTTTGCATTTCACATAGCGCTAATACTCTTGGGAAATGTATGAATCTATCTATTCCCCCTTCAGCTGTGGACGAAATAGTAGGGCAGTCTGAGTTTTATTTTGGCATGGCAACTGTATTGAAGAAGGAACAACTCTGAATTCAAATTCGTTAAACTCCGCTTAAAAATGACATTGTGTCGCTCGTGTGGATGGGTTGTGTAAATTCACACACACATGCATATATATATATATATATATATATATATATATATGTACATATATATATATATATATATTCTAACAATGAAAAGGAGTATCCTACTCGAGTTTCATCGATTGATTCTTCAGGGTTACTTTAAATTAATCGAGTTTTCGATTAATCTTAGGTGTTATAAACATGCCCGTTGGAATGGGACTTAACTTTAGTAGAGGAACGCTTATTTAAAATAAATTCCTGCTCTACATTGTATTGAGCACTTTGTATTTGTTTTTTCTCAACTTTAACCTCTGAATATTGTGCGCTTCCAACGATCGTTCTTATACCCACCGGTAAGTTAATACTTATACATATACAAATATTACCGCTCTAGTTCTCTAAACTATTGAGCACTTTTTTGAATTTAAACATTTACCATGGAACAGGCGGAGCTCAAATACTCCCACAAAAACATTCCTATACCAAACAAACATATCTACCAACTTCATTTGATGAACAAGATAGAGTCGTTCGCTTCACGCATGATATGGAAGGCCCACTTCTTTCTCAACTCTAAACACGAAGACCAACAAAAACAGGAAAAATACGGATTTAAGACCAGATTCCATCCTCCAGCCGTCAAAGAACTAAAGGGTTTTGAGTCAGATTTTATTGGATTAATGAAAAAGATCAAATTCAAAAATATAAGAAACCCTATTCAGCAACAAATCAACAAAGATTTAAAGTCTCTTAATAATTCCCCACACTTAATAATCAAATCAGACAAAACAGCCAAACTCTACAAACTTGATACAGAGAAATACAACAGACTACTCCAAAATGAAGTCACCAAGTTCTACCAAAAAGCAAACCCCTGCTTAGAAAAGGACATTAACCAAGAAGCCAAATCTATTGCTTCCAAATTTAATATCGCTGACCGTCCGGACAAATTAAACAAAAAACTATGCTTTATTACACTAAAGGACCACAAGAGCAATTTCATCAACGACCCTAAATGCAGGCTCATTCACCCAACTAAATCAGAAATAGGCAAGGTCAGCAAAACAATATGCCAGGAGATTACCGCCACTTTAAGAGCTGCACTGAATATCAACCAATGGCGGAGTACTGGCGACTGTATACAATGGTTCAAAAATAGGGAAATATATAATAACTGCACTATTATCAAGTACGACATCAAGGACTTCTACCCTTCAATCACGGAAGACACAGTAAATGAAGCAATAGATTTGGCTAGAGAGTTTATGACCATTCCAGATGAAAATATCCAAGTCATACACCACTGCCGTAGGTCAATTTTATACCATAAAAAAGAGATATGGATAAAAAAGGGCACAAGCAACTTCGACGTTTCTATGGGTTCTCACGAAGGGGCCGAAATTTGTGAGCTAATTGGATGCCTATTGTTATACAACCTAAACCAAATTATTGACCCGAGTAACCACGGCCTGTATCGCGACGACGGATTAGCAATTTTAGAAAATAGCACACACAGAAAAGGGGATATTTTACGCAAAAATCTACACGCTCTATTCCATGAGTTCGGTTTCAAAATCGACATACAAACCAACCTTACATACACAGATTACCTAGACATCACTCTAAACCTCAATGATGGATCCATATCCCCATATATGAAACCCACACATACACCTTCTTACATCAACACTGGATCTAACCACCCTAAGCAAGTATTTAAACATATACCCACTGGTATAGCAACTAGACTCTCATTAAACTCTTCTAGCAAAACCATTTTCAACGAAACTAAAAATATTTATAAAAAAGCCCTTAAATCCAGCGGCTTCAAAACCACCCTTAAATACAAGGAGGATAACCCTCCACATTCCCAAAACGAAAATAAAAAAGATATAGAAGCAGAAATATAATTTGGTTTACACCACCACTCAATTTAAGTTTAAACATTAACCTAGGAAAAATATTTTTCAAGATTTTAAACTATCACTTTCCACCTCAAAGCAAACTCCATAAAATATTCAACAAGAACACTGTCAAATTATCCTATAGCTGTATGCCGAACGTTGAAAAACACATAAATAAATCCAACATAAAAAAAAATTAAACAAAAACCAAAATAATGACAACACTCTTCCATGCAACTGTAGACACAGCAATACCAATATCAATGG
The DNA here is from genome assembly GCA_023376005.1 of Doryteuthis pealeii. Taxonomy (NCBI): domain Eukaryota; kingdom Metazoa; phylum Mollusca; class Cephalopoda; order Myopsida; family Loliginidae; genus Doryteuthis; species Doryteuthis pealeii. Next base: position 92,197,485 of record CM042139.1, on the reverse strand, counting down.
CAGCAGTAATGATAGTAATAGTAACAATAATAATACCAAATCAACATGCCCACTCAACCTCAAATACCGCAGCAAAAACCTAGTATACAAAGCTATGATCACAGACAAAAATAACAGAAAAATTGCATATCTGGGTTCTACGGAAAATCCTTTCAAAAATAGATATTACAATCACACATCCAGTTTTAACAACATTAAGTATAAGAAAAGCACAACCCTCTCTAGATATGAATGGGACTTCAAAAATAAACACAAAACAGATCCAATAATCAAATGGGAAATAATAAAAAGATCTAGACCTTACAGCCCGGGCGATAAATTTTGCCATCTTTGCACTGAGGAGAAACTATCAATGGCATGTTACCATAACCCACCAGAATTGCTCAACAACCGATCTGAAATATTTGCCAAGTGTTCTCACCGCCGCAAATGGGAATTATAAACATCTCATCTCCTATATTTCTACTTTACAGCGTTGTACTCCACCACGTCTCAATTCTTCCCTATTTAAACCTAGCAATTTTTTCCAACCCAGACCCACAACCCACATATACGCAACTACACGCATACTATCTTCTAACTCCACTTACCACATCCAAACCACCTAAACCATCAACCATAGTTAAGAATCCCAAAATCTTCATATACACCCCTAAACCTATGATAACAATAATATATACCCATCATCAAATTAATAATTAATAATCTACATTTAAAACATTAGTAATTAATAACGAACTATAACATACACACCATTAACCATTAATAATAACACACTCCCCTAAACCAATAATAAATAACACATAACCTAACCCCCTCATATACACTCTTTACCTCTACAGTAATAATACGACCCTACTATACCATTAATTATAACAACGAACTCTAAACCAATAATAAATACCACCTAACCTAACCCCCTCTTATACACTCTTTACCTTCACAGTAATAATACAACCCTACTATACCATTAATTATAGCAACAAAAACCCACCAAACCAATATAATTAAGAATTTAATAACTCGTACTTCAATTCATAGTAACAATTATTCTATAAGCCCTTAGTATTAATGTTAAAAAAATGTTATTTATTTCTTTAAAATTTTTTAATTTTTTAGGTTTAAAAATTTCTTTTTTTTTTAAATATACACCCTTATATAACACTCTAATATATACTCTACACACTGTTAATCAATACCCCCTATATTAATTAATTATTTTTATTTAATTCTAATTATATAGCATATAACGTAGTACAAAACCCTATGTCTATAATTTTTACCGGAAATATATATATAAGGGAATATTTAACCAGAATTAATTATTAAATCAATTTTATTAATTATTAACTATAAATTCCCTTACCACCATTAGTATTATTAATATTATTATTATTATTATTATTATTACTATTTATTTATTGGTTTATTTATTATATAGGCACGAACGTATAAGTATGTGTACGTATCTGTACGTATGCGTGTAAGTTTTATGCATTTTTATGTATATATATTTGTTTTTATATACGTATATGTATGTATATGCGTATGCCTGTTACAAGTATATTTATTTTTCATTTATATATTTGTTTACTTATTTATTTACAATTTAAATAAATCATACTACTTTACTTCAACATTTAAACAATAAACACCGCTTACAATTTTTTGTTTAAATTTAATATTATTATTTTAACTCTATTTATTCATTGTGAAAAAAAGGGTGAGGACTGGTGACTTACCGTCTGGAGCTGCTGGTTGGGTTGAGGAAGTTCTGACTCTTGTGATTGAACACGAGACCAGAGAGAGATTGCATTATGTAGTTTTCCTGTCGGAAGTTGGAGGAGTGGGGAGACATTGCAGCGCCTATATAATGTGCTTTCCTTCCCCGTTCAACTATCTTCTCCTCGCTCCCGTGATCAACTACGGTTATAGAAGTTTTTTACGGAGTGTTTACTACTTGTTACCAGACCCTAGGCAGGAGTGGGTCGCAAAAGATTATTCCTTTGCAACCCCGACTCGTCGGCTTGCTCCACCTGGGTCACCAGTGTTCAACTATTTATTTTTTCTATATCATTTATTCAATCAATTTTAGTATTTATTATTAATTCTAAATCGTTTTATTATTATTTATTTACAATTTAAATAAATTACACTACTTTACTTCAACATTTAAAACAGTAAACACCAGTTATAAACGAAATCATGCGGCAGCAAACCGTAAACTTAAAAATTTAGGGAAAAAATATATACCTTAAGACTCAAGTATTAATTTAACTAAAGTATTAAATGTTAAATTTTAAGATTTTAAAATTTTAAATTTCAATAAATAACCCAAAATAATAAAACCAAAAATAATATTTCAATGATCCAACTATCTCTATTTTTTACATAATTCCACTTTTAATCCCAGTTAAAATTTTTAAAAAAATAAAAATCCTTGTTTTATATAAACACCGTTTCCAATTTTTTTTTTAAATTTTAATATATTTTTTTACTTTTATTTTCACTTTTATTTTCCACTTTTATTTGCTTACCGTTACTTTCATTCTTACTTTTATCCCTTTATATTATTTTTTACTAGCAAATATATGCACCCTCCGGGTGCAAGTATTTAAGTTTTAATATAATAAAATATTATATTAAATTAGAAAGGCTAATGAGGCTAAATAAGAATGCAGATAAAAAGATTTGAAACAAAGGGGGTATAATAAAAAAAATAGAAACACTGAATCTTACTCTTCGATCACTCTTGTCTTTCATTGTTATTTTTTCTAATGTAACTATTTATTTAAATGAGGAAGTAAAGAATAAAATGACAGTTATTTTTTCTTGTTAATGGATTTCATTGAAGATTTATTGAAGAGATTTTCGCTTATATTCATTAAAATAAAACCAAACAGTTAGAAATCAATAATACTGAGCACATATTTATTAAATTCGATTTTTTAATATCAATATGCAAATTAGCCTTCCCGTTCACACTGCAAACCGCTATTTTGTTGTATATATAAATATAATTGCATGTTATTAGTATGTAGATATTTTTAACAGTATTAATAATTTAAAAACAATTTTATTTATAATTGAGGTTAAGATAAAATCAAATCATTGAGAATGTGATGTCAATAACTAAGGGAATTGTGACTTGAATAGTAATATAGTTTCGGTTACAGACAGAAAAACACACAATCTCCATTATAATAAGATATAATTAACTATATTTAACTACCCAAAACTTCTATTATCGTAACTCATGCAACCGGTTTTTGGGGGGTTTTTTTTAATACTATCAAACCAAATTAAACTAGTTATTAAATAATTTTAACTTTTTACCTTTTAACTATTAATACGAACCATAACATATCTTTTATTAAATAATAATTGAAAAAATAATTCCCATAAATTAATCCAAATTTTTAATTCAATAAACAAAAACCGTTCCTGATCTACGAAAATATAAATAAGCGTTCCTCTACTAAAGTTAAGTCCCATTCCAACGGGCATGTTTATAACACCTAAGATTAATCGAAAACTCGATTAATTTAAAGTAACCCTGAAGAATCAATCGATGAAACTCGAGTAGGTTACTCCTTTCCATTGTTAAAATAGATTTATGCTCTACATTGTATTGAGCACTTTGTATTTGTTTTTTCTCAACTTTAACTTCTGAATATTGTGCGCTTCCAACGATCGTTCTTATACACACCGGTAAGTTAATACTTACACATATACAAATATATATATATATATATATGTGTGTGTGTGTGTGTGTGTGTGTGTGTGTGTACTGTACAAGTGCCGTTTTAGCGTTTCCGTCACAGTGGCATTAGTAATTTATTAAAGAGTGGTCAAAAAATCATACGGTCTGAGTTTTAATATTTGTAGAAATAATATGGGTCTACCATGGATTCGATCTTAGCGATCTCGTCAGCATTTTGTCATTCAGAAATGACAAGATCCGGTAGACCCACATTTTGACTGCAATTATATATATATATATATATATATATATATATATATATATATATATATATATATACATCCGTAGATTTAACATGTAACCTATCCCAATTACTATATCTTATTTAAATTGGCACTGTATTTGAAACAGTCGAAACTTTATAATGGGTTTGGCACATCTACTTACTTCATTGTCTGAAAAGGCTGACCCTCAGTCTTAGTGAAGTTCAGTATTTTACTACGGCCACATGAAAGATAGGCATAGATATTTCAGATAACCGTTTGACTCCATGGTAGAGAAGCGTTCCACTTTTAAGGGAAGTGTTAATGAAATGAACGGCCTTGTCTGGCCTGAGATTGAATTAGTTGATCCCATTGACTGATAAGTGCCTTACATCAAAATATTGAGCAGTGAGCGGGATTAAGTCTTCGATGGACAGAGATTTTGTCCCTTTGATCATTCTGATAAGCGCCAGTCTGATTCTTGGTTACGGCTCGATGCGTTTCTATTGAACGTAAAGAGAGACATACACGTCTGCTCTTTATAAGATTACTCAGACCCTCGCATCACACATACACACATCGGCCTGTTTGCATAGACAAATCAATGTGTAGATATAGATTTACGTTCATGCATCTACTATCGCCCGCATAGAAGAACACATCCTGCAGTGTTTCAGACGTGTTTAATATACGAAAGTCATGTGTATATCTACGTAGAGATAAAAACAAGCGAATGGATATATACGTTATTATATAAGTAAAATCTGTAGTAGATATATTATCCCTGTATTTGATATATGGTTAAGAAGATTGACTCTAAAGCCATAATTATTGGGTTAATGTTTTACATGAAATTGTAACACCTCTGTAAAGAAAATTGAAATTGCATGAATATACACGGGTTATCCCAAAGGTAAAGTCATTATAATATTTAGAAATCACAGAAACGTTTAAAGTTTATTGGCTATGATTCTTATATCATTTTAAAGTGTGAGCATATATCTATTTTTCCACATAATTGCCATTTCAGTCGATGCATTTTTGTAGATAAAATTGGCGGTATTACTTTCGGAGCATTACTCATCATATTCTTACATACGAAGGAAAAATTAAGTTAATAGTGACGGTTAATGTAAATCTTTTATAGTAACTTTATAAAAAAAAACGAAACAAAAAAAATACAGTGTACTTAATATCATTATTTTATTTACTTTATCATGCTACTACTCTTGATATAATAATGTTGTATACGCGTTGTTTGGAGGTGCGTAGTTTTATGGTTATCTTCGTAGGACTTAGGCACGACGATACGTGATTAAATCCTGGATGGGGCTGTTTGTATTTTGCATAGCATTAATACCGAAATATTCTGCCACACTCCTCCGTGGATTGCCTTTTTGAATGAGTTTTATGATTATTTCTATTGTTTCAATTTACAATTGTGGAATTCCATATTTTTTTTTAGAGAGGGGGGGGGGGATAAAGAAAAGAATTCGGTCATTTTGGATATTTGGCACAAGATGTAAAAAGATAACCTGTTGAATTTGCGTATTTAGTGCGTAATTTAAAATGTAGCAGTCAGAATGTTTTTCTTTCTTATATCTCTTATATATATTTATTTATTCTATCTATCTATCTATATATATATATATATATATATATATATATATATATATATATATATATATATATCTTATATATATTTATTTTTATTTGTTTTGTTTTTTGTTTTTAATTTTGTTTCGTTTTTGTTTTTCGTTTTTGGGGTTTTTTTGTATTAGTGTGTTTTTGTTTTTGTTGTATTTTTTTTTTGGGGGGGGTCTTGTTTTTTGTTTTTTGTTGGTTTTTCTGTTTTTATTTTTTATTATTTTTTTATTTTTTACAATTTCCTTCAAAAGACAACAAAATAATTCACAAGCACAAATGAAAGTTTTTGTATGTTTTCAGACGTTTCTACTATTTTTTATTGCAGTTTATTGAAAATAAGCCTAAATTACCTCGTTAAAATTATTTTTCATTAGTGAAGTATACTTTATATTATTCTTTATGTTTACATTTGTGTATTAGTCTATTCAGCAGTTTCTTTTAGTGCAGAGTTGAATAATGTTATTGTGATGCAGACGCATAAAAATACAATAAAAAAATGTTTCAAATCGAAGGCATGTTTTTGTCACAAGCTCCATATTGTTTTCGATATTTTTCTGAATTTTAAACTTGCAATGAATTATCAATATCTCTTTTTTCTTAAGAATAGTCAATTCTGCAAAAAATATGACTGCTTTGCCTAATGCAAAACTGGCACGGAATTTGTTCATTTGCTGCCATTCTTTTAGTCGTCGGTTAAGTAGTAAACAACATGTTTTTTTTTAGATTCTCACTTATTTTAACGTTATTCAGAAGAATATTTTTATTGTATTTAGAAGAAAGAGTTTAGTAATACATAAAATGTAATAATATCCGTTTTTGTTGTATACTGTATCACTATAAATAATAAAGTTCAGGTAACTTTGGCTTACAATACTGTATAACATATATATATATAATATATATATATATATATATATATATATATATATATATATATATATAAAACATGAACTCGGTTCAAAAGGAAAGGATACATCCCTACACATGATGGTAAGCCTCTAAAGCTAGTAGAACAATTCACATACCTAGGTAGTAATATCTCTTCCACAGAAAGCGAGGTTAATACTCGAATAGGAGAGGCATATTCGGCTACAAACAAATTATCAGTCATATGGAAATCCAATCTCACTGACAAGTTAAAGCGAAAATCCTTCCAGGCTGTGATTATATCAGTACTACTGTATGGCTGCACCACTTGGACCCTATGGAGGCGCCTTGACAATAAGCTAGATGGGTGCTGCACAAGAATGCTGCGTGTGGTCTTGAACAAATCGTGGAAACTGCACCCCACAAGGAAGTAGCTGTATGGCTACGTCACAATTCATACGAGTGAGACGGACAAGGCATGCTGGACACTGCTGGAGAAGCAAGGACGAGCTCATAAGCGACGTTCTCCTGTGCAAGCCAGCACATGGACATGCTAATGTGGGCCGACCACCAAGGACCTACATTGACCAACTATGCGAGGCTGCTGGGTGCTGCGCAGACGACCTCCCTGGGACAATGAATGATAGGGAAGGTTAGTGAGAGATTGTCATGGATATCCGTGCTAATTTCGTGACATGATGATGATGATATATATATATTTTTTTATAAAATATATATACATATATATTATTATAAATATATATATTCATATACATATATAGAGAGACATTTAGTAAGCTTTGCTTAGATGTGCTTCAAGGCCAGATGTATGAGGCACCGAATGAGAATGCAACTCATTAACAATGGTTGGCAAATCTAGCTTTCTAACCATTACACCACGTGTGGTGCCTATATATATATATATATATATATATATATATATATATATATATATATATATCAACCCCTCCGTACAAATACAATATGATACAAGGTCAATTTCTCAAGCGGAGTTTAGCAGGTTTGAATTCCGAGTTTTCCTTCTGCTAAATTGATTACCATACGAAGACTAAAGATCTCAGTTGTCCCTAATATTTACCCATACTTGGATTCATACCTTCTCCAAGGGTATTAGCACTATTAAATACAAACACCCTCGTCCAGGATTTGAAATCGTCACGTCATGCCCATTTCCTACGACAGTAACCATTACACGATGCGCCTCCTATGATATGTATATATGTTATTCATAGAAAATCAATGGATTAAGTAAATCAATAGGAAGGAGAGATGTTGTAAAATGATAATTTGCTGTATAAAATGATTTTATAATGACGTTACTGTCTTACTGATGTTCATACATCTATAGACAATTATTAAACTTATACAATATTAATACGTACATATATTTAAAATATTCACATATATATTTCAAGACTGGTGAAGCTATCAGACTTTTAAATGCATTTAAAGTGAGTTATCAAAAATATGAATATGAATATGTAAGTAAAATTGGCGCTGTTGGGTATTGTCGGTGCCAGCCGGACATCAAGGGAATGTATCCCCTTTTTGCTAGATTTGTTGTTTTTTTTTGCAGAGGTGGAACGCCACACACTCCCTCAACTCAACTTTTCTATATAGATCAGATTATCTAAACAGTGCTACTGATGCACAGAGTTGGCGGCGACGTGTATCGAAACCGGAACCTTGCGTTTCATAGGCGAGGGCTCTACCAAATGACACCAGTCCAAAAATAAGATGAACGTTATGTCTGTTGGAATTTTTGTATATAGTTATTTACTAAGCTTTGCTAAGATGTGGCACAAGGCCAGAAGTGTGGGGGCGCCCAGTGAGAATCGAACTCACTAACAATGGTCTGCTAATCTAGCTTGCTAACCATTACACCACATGTATATAGTTATTTACTAAGCGTAGCTTAGATACGGCACAAGGCCAGAAGTGTGGGGAGCCCAGTATATAAAGCGTGAGGCAAATGGTCACTTCTACTTATAGACTCGTCGACTACCATGTGACCAGCCTTCTTATCCAATCACTGGCAGTGATGCTGCTGCTGTTGTTGTATTTATACTGGCCGATTCTAATCTTAGCTCATTGATACTTGGATCTTCTTGGACGTCGGACCTAAAGGAAACAATACCATAGGACTTATTGACTTACTTACTTATTTACTTTAAGTTCTTTTACAACTGGCGGCCAAATAATTAACAATGTCAAAATAAGTACAACCATATAGGGTGTATAGTAGGTATTTACGCTACTGGTAGGATGTGATACAAATTCGACGATCGAACTTGCTATTTAGTAATAATAGACCTGCATGACTAGTTTGCTAACCCTTGCATTGCTCTAAAACGCCATAATAGTGAGTATTAGTAAGTTACTAAATTTTATTCTTGAAAGTGGTAACTATTAATACCTAATAAAACATGTTTTCTCATATAATGCCGCCCTATGTATAATAATATTTGATTTAGAAGAAAATTATATTTTTGTTTTAAAATGCCAGGAGCGTAGTTATTAATGCGCAATACTGTATATTATGAGTTTTCTTATTCACAGTGTTTGAATACTGAAGAATTTGGTAATCAATACCATCTAATCATATATATATATATATATATATATATATATATATTATATAATATATATATATATACGTAGTATATTAAGAAAATTGAAAAAACACAGGTTTAAATAAGTTGAGAGGTAAGTTTATTGGCCGACGCTGCAGTGTTTTGATCTATTAATTAGATCATCTTCAGGGCATTTGTTGGTATATGGAAAGTGAAAAAAAATTTTATCACAGAATAACGAGAAAATCAAGTGATAGTCCTTGTTTATCAGTTTGTTCAAAATTTGAAGTCTGAAGAAAGGACGCTGAAAAAAGTTGACGGTTTGAAATATGACGTCAAATATTCTCTTTTACGGTGTGAGTATGAGAGTTTGTGTGTGTGTATCAAAAAAAGGCATTGTGCATTCTTAGTGTGTGGTTGTGCGTGTGTGTATAAATCTTTGCGATAAACGACATCGAAACAAACTTCAAGGTTGTGTGTGTGTGTGTGTGTGTGTGTAAATCTTTTGCGATTAACGACATCGAAACAAATTCAAGGTTGTGTGTGTGTGTGTGTGTGTGTGTGTGTGTGTGTGCGTGTGTGTGTGTGTCTGTCTGTCTGTCTGTCTGTGTGTGTGGTGTGTGTGTGTGTGTGCTTTTCATTAAGAAAAGTTGTTTGTTTCAAGTGGCGAGAAAATATTCTTTTAACTTTTGAGTTGCTGTGTGTGCGTTTATTATATAAGGGGGTAGGGGAAAAGATATCTACGCGTGTCAAATGAAATTTTTAGTAAGTGAAGAGAAAAAAAGAAGGGTGTGCGTGTGTGGGATGGATGTACAAAAAATTATAAATCTAACAATTTCTGTAATTAAATGCAGGGAATGTTGTCATTTTATTTTATCAAAATGAAATGAAATGAAATAAAATTACAATTGACAATATGCCCTCTTTATCAGTGACGGCTCCTAAATGCAACATATTACATTGAAAAACATGCAGTATAATGCTTTTGTCTTACGACCAGAAAATGTGTTTTTTACTCAATGGCGATCAACTAACACACAATTTTCTGTTTCTCATGTTTCACCTCATTAATTAAGGAGTAATATTGAATAAATTAGAAAAGAAGAAAAACAGCCAATTGATTTTCTGTAATGAATGAAGAAACTAAAAGCAAACAAAAATGTAACTATTGATTAATATATAGAATCAAATAGCTCCATATCAGAAATAAATTGCAATTGTGTGCCTGTGCCTTGCTTCAAAGCCATAAACAACCAAACTTCACAGGTAGATAAAATTCATTGGGGATAAGTATGATTCTTAAGAAAAAAAAGATAATTTTAAAAAAAGATAATTAGTTCCATAATTACTGACTGTACATTTTCAGTATGACACAAAGGACCAGGTAATAACCACTTGAAATCCAACATATTACATTGAAAAACATGCAGTATAATGCTTTTGTCTTACGACCAGAAAATGTGTTTTTTACTCAATGGCGATCAACTAACACACAATTTTCTGTTTCTCATGTAATTTGATATTTTTAAAGTAAAAATCGATCTACCCTAACTATATATATATATATATATATATATATATATATATATATATATATATATATATATATATATATATATATGAAAAATGAATGGAATTGAATCTGACAGTGTGAAATAAATATTTTAGAAAAAACAAACACATGATGTTAATATATATATATATATATATATATATGGGTGGTGGGATTTTCGTCTCTTATGAAAACACAACAGAAAAGTTTCCGTAAAGATTTTTATTTTGATATTTAATTTTTTTTTTTTCATTACGCCGTCATAAATAAAACAATTAACGATTAATCAAATACATATAAACATTCACTTTGATCATATCTTGATTTTCTGCAACAATTATGAAGCTTAAATAAATTAAAATATATAAAAATTGAAAAATAAAAAGTAACAGCTGAGGAAAACATGTCCATGCTCAAATATTGAATATATAGTTATAGAATTTTTTTAAATCATTTGCTTTGTTAATTTTTTGTATCCAAAAAGTTAGTAACAAATTAAAAGATACAAATTCACTAATTAAGTTTTAATTAAATCTAATTATTAATTAATAAATGACCATATATATATATATATATATATATATATAATATATATATATATATATATATATATATATAATGTGATCCTAAATACCTAACTAGAAATAATAAAAAAGAATGAATAATCATATATGTTTTGACAGTATAATATCTTACTATAAATAATAAAATCCTAGTAATTCATTTTTCTAAATAACTATGAGGTCTACATTTATTTGTGGGGGCTGCTGTATATTATGTGATTTCATTCATTGTTTTCTTATATTTTCAACACGCCTGTAATTACGAGACCTAATACACAAACAATTGTTCTGGTTCCTTTCAAAAAACTGTATACTGATTATACACTTATCTTGTGTAGATTGAAGATTAGGTTTGGAAATTTGTCTCTATATTCAGTATCACTGAATCTAATCTTTTCAGTTCAGTAAATTTGTGTTTTTTGTTTTTTTTTTGTGTTATATATATATATATATATATATATATATATATATATATATATATATATAACTTTTCCTGATTGTCTTTGTTTTGTGTTCCTTTTTTGTCTTTTCAACTTCAAAATCTTATGATGTTTTTTTTTTGTAATTTCCTCACCATGAAAGCGGTGACTATCGTATATATCGTCCGTACGTTTATACTCATTTTTTTTGGGGGGTACGTAGTTTTTCTTTCGGTCTTAATCGTCAGGAAAGTGTACAACTGTTGTATCTACAATCAACCGATTGATAGCTTTGAGAATTTGATTACGGACCCGAATACGTTATCTCCTGGGAAAAAAAAACAGATAAGATTTTAAGTTATCCAACGCTTCAAAATAGAAGGGAAAATGGCGAAAAGTCAGCGCTGTTTGTACGATGTTCACCCTGAAATCCCATATTGAACAACGAACGATGTGTTTACACAATGTCTCGAAATGAAAGCTAAATTAACTGTCTGATACCGAGTGATATCATTAGAATGAGTCAAAGGTAAAATCAAAGACAAAGAAAATGACTGGAATTGGCCAGAACCGTTTAATTATGCTCCCTCAAATTGAGATTCGGATTGTAAGTTATATAGCTTTCAGTTCGAAAGGAAACAATTTTCACTGTCTAATCTGATAATGCAACCAATAAACCCTGGTGGAAAGTTTCATCCGATACGTCTTTAAGATAGAAATGATCAATTTGTAAGAAATTGCACCCAACTGAAGATGTACTTGGTATTATACTGACCCACCAGTCCGAGATGCGATACAAGGTCTTTTTTAAGCGTAAAGCCACGCACAAACCAAAGCTCATACGATGGCTAGACCAACAAATGCATCGTTTCTGTTGGCATTCCCTTTTTGGGCGCATCAGGCACCAGGCAATAAATCCAGCCATGACCCTTTAAATCGAGGGGACAGGTGTGTGCGTTGTGGACCACCCTATGGGACCATGCCGTTAGTTTAATTCTAAATTGGACATCTTGAGGCCGAAGCTTCTTGACTGGAAAATCTTAGCTTTGAATTGTACATATATATTAAGTATAATTTTAAGTGTCCGTTGTTATCGTTATGGTTATCGTCATAGAAAATGAACTATGTGACACGAGCTTAAATTCTGAACGAGGGTTTCTCATAGCACTAATACCCTTGGGAAATGTATGCATCCAACAATTCTCCCTCCAGCAACGGCTAAAAAGAGACAGCTCTTTATCCTTGGGGAAGTAACACGTGAATTCAAACCTGTTAAACTCAGCTTAAAATGTCACCTTCTACTCGTGCAGAACGGTTGGTAATACATACTACATAAAATTTGTACATTATATTTTGGTTGGTTGGTTGGCTGGTTGGTTGGCTGGTTTTTGGTTGGTGTATTTATTTATGGCTGATATTTTATTTACAGTGCTTAACATAGTCACTTAATTATGGGGGATTTTTTATATTCTTTTATTTACTTTTCTCGTTTGGTTTATTTCTTTCTCAAGTTTTGTTGAATTGTATACATGAATTTGAACTTCTTTTCTTCTTTCATCATATATATATCCTGTTCGGGGTGGGGGTAAATACATGTACGGATATTGTGGGTTGGTTTCACTTAGTTTCGTTAGTAGAATGGGAAGGTTAGTGAGAGATTGTCATGGATATCCGTGCTAATTTCGTGACATGATGATGATGATGATATATATATATTTTTTATAAAATATATATACATATATATATTTATAAAAATATATATATTCATATACATATATAGAGAGACATTTAGTAAGCTTTGCTTAGATGTGCTTCAAGGCAGATGTATGAGCACCGAATGAGAATGCAACTCATTACAATGGTTGGCAAATCTAGCTTTCTAACATTACACCACGTGTGGTGCCTATATATATATATATATATATATTATATATATATTATATATATATTATATCAACCCCTCCGTACAAATACAATATGATACAAGGTCAATTTCTCAAGCGGAGTTTAGCAGGTTTGAATTCCGAGTTTTCCTTCTGCTAAATTGATTACCATACGAAGACTAAAGATCTCAGTTGTCCCTAATATTTACCCATACTTGGATTCATACCTTCTCCAAGGGTATTAGCACTATGTTAAATACAAACACCCTCGTCCAGGATTTGAAATCGTCACGTCATGCCCATTTCCTACGACAGTAACCATTACACGATGCGCCTCCTATGATATGTATATATGTTATTCATAGAAAATCAATGGATTAAGTAAATCAATAGAAGGAGAGATGTTGTAAAATGATAATTTGCTGTATAAAATGATTTTATAATGACGTTACTGTCTTACTGATGTTCATAACATCTATAGACAATTATTAACTTATACAATATTAATACGTACATATATTTAAATATATCACATATATATTTCAAGACTGGTGAAGCTATCAGACTTTTAAATGCATTTAAAGTGAGTTATCAAAAATATGAATATGAATATGTAAGTAAAATTGGCGCTGTTGGGTATTGTCGGTGCCAGCCGGACATCAAGGAATGTATCCCCTTTTTGCTAGATTTGTTGTTTTTTTTTGCAGAGGTGGAACGCGCACACACTCCCTCAACTCAACTTTTCTATATAGATCAGATTATCTAAACAGTGCTACTGATGCACAGAGTTGGCGGCGACGTGTATCGAAACCGGAACCTTGCGTTTCATAGGCGAGGGCTCTACCAAATGACACCAGTCCAAAAAAAGATGAACGTTATGTCTGTTGGAATTTTTGTATATAGTTATTTACTAAGCTTTGCTAAGATGTGGCACAAGGCCAGAAGTGTGGGGCGCCAGTGAGAATCGAACTCACTAACAATGGTCTGCTAATCTAGCTTGCTAACCATTACACCACATGTATATAGTTATTTACTAAGCGTAGCTTAGATACGGCACAAGGCCAGAAGTGTGGGGAGCCCAGTATATAAAGCGTGAGGCAAATGGTCACTTCTACTTATAGACTCGTCGACTACCATGTGACCAGCCTTCTTATCCAATCACTGGCAGTGATGCTGCTGCTGTTGTTGTATTTATACTGGCCGATTCTAATCTTAGCTCATTGATACTTGGATCTTCTTGGACGTCGGACCTAAAGGAACAATACCATAGGACTTATTGACTTACTTACTTATTTACTTTAAGTTCTTTACAACTGGCGGCCAAATAATTAACAATGTCAAAATAAGTACAACCATATAGGGTGTATAGTAGGTATTTACGCTACTGGTAGGATGTGATACAAATTCGACGATCGAACTTGCATTTAGTAATAATAGACCTGCATGACTAGTTTGCTAACCCTTGCATTGCTCTAAAACGCCATAATAGTGAGTATTAGTAAGTTACTAAATTTTATTCTTGAAAGTGTAATATAATACCTAATAAAACATGTTTTCTCATATAATGCCGCCCTATGTATAATAATATTTGATTTAGAAGAAAATTATATTTTTTGTTTAAAATGCCAGGAGCGTAGTTATTAATGCGCAATACTGTATATTATGAGTTTTTCTTATTCACAGTGTTTGAATACTGAAGAATTTGGTAATCAATACCATCTAATCTTATAATTATAATATATTATATATATATATATATTATATATATATATATTATATATATACGTAGTATATTAAGAAAATTGAAAAAACACAGGTTTAAATAAGTTGAGAGGTAAGTTTATTGGCCGACGCTGCAGTGTTTTGATCTATTAATTAGATCATCTTCAGGGCATTTGTTGGTATATGGAAAGTGATAAAAAAATTTTATCACAGAATAACGAGAAAATCAAGTGATAGTCCTTGTTTTCAGTTTGTTCAAAATTTGAAGTCTGAAGAAAGGACGCTGAAAAAAGTTGACGGTTTGAAATATGACGTCAAATATTCTTTTTACGGTGTGAGTATGAGAGTTTGTGTGTGTGTATCAAAAAAGGCATTGTGCATTCTTAGGTGTTTGTGTGTGTGTTTGTGCGTGTGTGATAAATCTTTTGCGAAAACGACATCGAAACAAACTTCAAGGTTGTGTGTGTGTGTTGTGGTGTGGTGTAAATCTTTTGCGATTAACGACATCGAAACAAATTCAAGGTTGTGTGTGTGTGGTGTGTGTGTGTGTGTGTGTGCGTGTGTGTGTGTGTCTGTCTGTCTGTCTGTCTGTGTGTGTGTGTGTGTGTGTGTGTGCTTTTCATTAAGAAAAGTTGTTTGTTTCAAGTGGCGAGAAAATATCTTTTAACTTTTGAGTTGCTGTGTGCGTTTATTATATAAGGGGTAGGGGGAAAAGATATCTACGCGTGTCAAATGAAATTTTTAGTAAGTGAAGAGAAAAAAAGAAGGGTGTGCGTGTGTGGGATGGATGTACAAAAAATTATAAATCTAACAATTTCTGTAATTAAATGCAGGGAATGTTGTCATTTTATTTTATCAAATGAAATGAAATGAAATAAAATTACAATTGACAATATGCCCTCTTTATCAGTGACGGCTCCTAAATGCAACATATTACATTGAAAAACATGCAGTATAATGCTTTTGTCTTACGACCAGAAAATGTGTTTTTTACTCAATGGCGATCAACTAACACACAATTTCTGTTTCTCATGTTTCACCTCATTAATTAAGGAGTAATATTGAATAAATTAGAAAAGAAGAAAAACAGCCAATTGATTTTCTGTAATGAATGAAGAAACTAAAAGCAAACAAAAATGTAACTATTGATTAATATATAGAATCAAATAGCTCCATATCAGAAATAAATTGCAATTGTGTGCCTGTGCCTTGCTTCAAAGCCATAAACAACCAAACTTCACAGGTAGATAAAATTCATTGGGGATAAGTATGATTCTTAGAAAAAAAAGATAATTTTAAAAAAAGATAATTAGTTCCATAATTACTGACTGTACATTTTCAGTATGACACAAAGGACCAGGTAATAACCATTGAAATCCAACATATTACATTGAAAAACATGCAGTATAATGCTTTTGTCTTACGACCAGAAAATGTGTTTTTTACTCAATGGCGATCAACTAACACACAATTTTCTGTTTCTCATGTAATTTGATATTTTTAAAGTAAAAATCGATCTACCCTACAATATAATATATATATATATTAATATATATTATATTATATATATATAATATTATATATATATATAATATGAAAAATGAATGGAATTGAATCTGACAGTGTGAAATAATTTTAGAAAAAACAAACACTGATGTAATAGTAGAAGAACACATCCTGCAGTGTTTCAGACGTGTTTAATATACGAAAGTCATGTGTATATCTACGTAGAGATAAAAACAAGCGAATGGATATATACGTTATTATATAAGTAAAATCTGTAGTAGAATATTATCCCTGTATTTGATATATGGTTAAGAGATTGACTCTAAAGCCATAATTATTGGGTTAATGTTTTACATGAAATTGTAACACCTCTGTAAAGAAAATTGAAATTGCATGAATATACACGGGTTATCCCAAAGGTAAAGTCATTATAATATTTAGAAATCACAGAAACGTTTAAAGTTTATTGGCTATGATTCTTATATCATTTTAAAGTGTGAGCATATATCTATTTTTCCACATAATTGCCATTTCAGTCGATGCATTTTTGTAGATAAAATTGGCGGTATTACTTTCGGAGCATTACTCATCATATTCTTACATACGAAGGAAAAATTAAGTTAATAGTGACGGTTAATGTAAATCTTTTATAGTAACTTTATAAAAAAAACGAAACAAAAAAAATACAGTGTACTTAATATCATTATTTTATTTACTTTATCATGCTACTACTCTTGATATAATAATGTTGTATACGCGTTGTTTGGAGGTGCGTAGTTTTATGGTTATCTTCGTAGGACTTAGGCACGACGATACGTGATTAAATCCTGGATGGGGCTGTTTGTATTTTGCATAGCATTAATACCGAAATATTCTGCCACACTCCTCCGTGGATTGCCTTTTTGAATGAGTTTTATGATTATTTCTATTGTTTCAATTTACAATTGTGGAATTCCATATTTTTTTTAGAGAGCGGGGGGGGGGGATAAAGAAAAGAATTCGGTCATTTTGGATATTTGGCACAAGATGTAAAAAGATAACCTGTTGAATTTGCGTATTTAGTGCGTAATTTAAAATGTAGCAGTCAGAATGTTTTCTTTCTTATATCTCTTATATATATTATTTATTTCTATCTATCTATCTATCTATATATATATATATATATATATATATATATATATATATAATATATATATATATATCTTATATATATTTTTATTTTGTTTTGTTTTTTGTTTTTTTAATTTTGTTTCGTTTTTTTTTTCGTTTTTTGGGGTTTTTTTTATTTAGTGTGTTTTTGTTTTTGTTGTATTTTTTTTTGGGGGGGGTTTTTTTTTTTGTTGGTTTTTCTGTTTTATTTTATTATTTTTTTATTTTTTACAATTTCCTTCAAAAGACAACAAAATAATTCACAAGCACAAATGAAAGTTTTTGTATGTTTTCAGACGTTTCTACTATTTTTTATTGCAGTTTATTGAAAATAAGCCTAAATTACCTCGTTAAAATTATTTTTCATTAGTGAAGTATACTTTATATTATTCTTTATGTTTACATTTGTGTATTAGTCTATTCAGCAGTTTCTTTTAGTGCAGAGTTGAATAATGTTATTGTGATGCAGACGCATAAAATACAATAAAAAAATGTTTCAAATCGAAGGCATGTTTTTGTCACAAGCTCCATATTGTTTTCGATATTTTTCTGAATTTTAAACTTGCAATGAATTATCAATATCTCTTTTTTCTTAAGAATAGTCAATTCTGCAAAAAATATGACTGCTTTGCCTAATGCAAAACTGGCACGGAATTTGTTCATTTGCTGCCATTCTTTTAGTCGTCGGTTAAGTAGTAAACAACATGTTTTTTTTTTAGATTCTCACTTATTTTAACGTTATTCAGAAGAATATTTTTATTGTATTTAGAAGAAAGAGTTTAGTAATACATAAAATGTAATAATATCCGTTTTTGTTGTATACTGTATCACTATAAATAATAAAGTTCAGGTAACTTTGGCTTACAATACTGTATAACATATATATATATATATATATATATATATATATATATATATATATATATATATATATATAAAACATGAACTCGGTTCAAAAGGAAAGGATACATCCCTACACATGATGGTAAGCCTCTAAAGCTAGTAGAACAATTCACATACCTAGGTAGTAATATCTCTTCCACAGAAAGCGAGGTTAATACTCGAATAGGAGAGGCATATTCGGCTACAAACAAATTATCAGTCATATGGAAATCCAATCTCACTGACAAGTTAAAGCGAAAATCCTTCCAGGCTGTGATTATATCAGTACTACTGTATGGCTGCACCACTTGGACCCTATGGAGGCGCCTTGACAATAAGCTAGATGGGTGCTGCACAAGAATGCTGCGTGTGGTCTTGAACAAATCGTGGAAACTGCACCCCACAAGGAAGTAGCTGTATGGCTACGTCACAATTCATACGAGTGAGACGGACAAGGCATGCTGGACACTGCTGGAGAAGCAAGGACGAGCTCATAAGCGACGTTCTCCTGTGCAAGCCAGCACATGGACATGCTAATGTGGGCCGACCACCAAGGACCTACATTGACCAACTATGCGAGGCTGCTGGGTGCTGCGCAGACGACCTCCCTGGGACAATGAATGATAGGGAAGGTTAGTGAGAGATTGTCATGGATATCCGTGCTAATTTCGTGACATGATGATGATGATGATATATATATATTTTTTATAAAAATATATATACATATATATATTTATATAAATATATATATTCATATACATATATAGAGAGACATTTAGTAAGCTTTGCTTAGATGTGCTTCAAGGCCAGATGTATGAGGCACCGAATGAGAATGCAACTCATTAACAATGGTTGGCAAATCTAGCTTTCTAACCATTACACCACGTGTGGTGCCTATATATATATATATATATATATATATATATATATATATATATATATATATCAACCCCTCCGTACAAATACAATATGATACAAGGTCAATTTCTCAAGCGGAGTTTAGCAGGTTTGAATTCCGAGTTTTCCTTCTGCTAAATTGATTACCATACGAAGACTAAAGATCTCAGTTGTCCCTAATATTTACCCATACTTGGATTCATACCTTCTCCAAGGGTATTAGCACTATGTTAAATACAAACACCCTCGTCCAGGATTTGAAATCGTCACGTCATGCCCATTTCCTACGACAGTAACCATTACACGATGCGCCTCCTATGATATGTATATATGTTATTCATAGAAAATCAATGGATTAAGTAAATCAATAGGAAGGAGAGATGTTGTAAAATGATAATTTGCTGTATAAAATGATTTTATAATGACGTTACTGTCTTACTGATGTTCATACATCTATAGACAATTATTAAACTTATACAATATTAATACGTACATATATTTAAATATATCACATATATATTTCAAGACTGGTGAAGCTATCAGACTTTTAAATGCATTTAAAGTGAGTTATCAAAAATATGAATATGAATATGTAAGTAAAATTGGCGCTGTTGGGTATTGTCGGTGCCAGCCGGACATCAAGGGAATGTATCCCCTTTTTGCTAGATTTGTTGTTTTTTTTTGCAGAGGTGGAACGCCACACACTCCCTCAACTCAACTTTTCTATATAGATCAGATTATCTAAACAGTGCTACTGATGCACAGAGTTGGCGGCGACGTGTATCGAAACCGGAACCTTGCGTTTCATAGGCGAGGGCTCTACCAAATGACACCAGTCCAAAAATAAGATGAACGTTATGTCTGTTGGAATTTTTGTATATAGTTATTTACTAAGCTTTGCTAAGATGTGGCACAAGGCCAGAAGTGTGGGGCGCCCAGTGAGAATCGAACTCACTAACAATGGTCTGCTAATCTAGCTTGCTAACCATTACACCACATGTATATAGTTATTTACTAAGCGTAGCTTAGATACGGCACAAGGCCAGAAGTGTGGGGAGCCCAGTATATAAAGCGTGAGGCAAATGGTCACTTCTACTTATAGACTCGTCGACTACCATGTGACCAGCCTTCTTATCCAATCACTGGCAGTGATGCTGCTGCTGTTGTTGTATTTATACTGGCCGATTCTAATCTTAGCTCATTGATACTTGGATCTTCTTGGACGTCGGACCTAAAGGAAACAATACCATAGGACTTATTGACTTACTTACTTATTTACTTTAAGTTCTTTTACAACTGGCGGCCAAATAATTAACAATGTCAAAATAAGTACAACCATATAGGGTGTATAGTAGGTATTTACGCTACTGGTAGGATGTGATACAAATTCGACGATCGAACTTGCTATTTAGTAATAATAGACCTGCATGACTAGTTTGCTAACCCTTGCATTGCTCTAAAACGCCATAATAGTGAGTATTAGTAAGTTACTAAATTTTATTCTTGAAAGTGGTAACTATTAATACCTAATAAAACATGTTTTCTCATATAATGCCGCCCTATGTATAATAATATTTGATTTAGAAGAAAATTATATTTTTGTTTTAAAATGCCAGGAGCGTAGTTATTAATGCGCAATACTGTATATTATGAGTTTTTCTTATTCACAGTGTTTGAATACTGAAGAATTTGGTAATCAATACCATCTAATCATATATATATATATATATATATATATATATATAATATATATATATATATATATATACGTAGTATATTAAGAAAATTGAAAAAACACAGGTTTAAATAAGTTGAGAGGTAAGTTTATTGGCCGACGCTGCAGTGTTTTGATCTATTAATTAGATCATCTTCAGGGCATTTGTTGGTATATGGAAAGTGATAAAAAAAATTTTATCACAGAATAACGAGAAAATCAAGTGATAGTCCTTGTTTATCAGTTTGTTCAAAATTTGAAGTCTGAAGAAAGGACGCTGAAAAAAGTTGACGGTTTGAAATATGACGTCAAATATTCTCTTTTACGGTGTGAGTATGAGAGTTTGTGTGTGTGTATCAAAAAAAGGCATTGTGCATTCTTAGGTGTTTTGTGTGTGTGGTTGTGCGTGTGTGTATAAATCTTTTGCGATAAACGACATCGAAACAAACTTCAAGGTTGTGTGTGTGTGTGTGTGTGTGTAAATCTTTTGCGATTAACGACATCGAAACAAAATTCAAGGTTGTGTGTGTGTGTGTGTGTGTGTGTGTGTGTGTGTGTGTGTGTGTCTGTCTGTCTGTCTGTCTGTGTGTGTGTGTGTGTGTGTGTGTGCTTTTCATTAAGAAAAGTTGTTTGTTTCAAGTGGCGAGAAAATATTCTTTTAACTTTTGAGTTGCTGTGTGCGTTTATTATATAAGGGGGTAGGGGGAAAAGATATCTACGCGTGTCAAATGAAATTTTTAGTAAGTGAAGAGAAAAAAAGAAGGGTGTGCGTGTGTGGGATGGATGTACAAAAAATTATAAATCTAACAATTTCTGTAATTAAATGCAGGGAATGTTGTCATTTTATTTTATCAAAATGAAATGAAATGAAATAAAATTACAATTGACAATATGCCCTCTTTATCAGTGACGGCTCCTAAATGCAACATATTACATTGAAAAACATGCAGTATAATGCTTTTGTCTTACGACCAGAAAATGTGTTTTTTACTCAATGGCGATCAACTAACACACAATTTTCTGTTTCTCATGTTTCACCTCATTAATTAAGGAGTAATATTGAATAAATTAGAAAAGAAGAAAAACAGCCAATTGATTTTCTGTAATGAATGAAGAAACTAAAAGCAAACAAAAATGTAACTATTGATTAATATATAGAATCAAATAGCTCCATATCAGAAATAAATTGCAATTGTGTGCCTGTGCCTTGCTTCAAAGCCATAAACAACCAAACTTCACAGGTAGATAAAATTCATTGGGGATAAGTATGATTCTTAAGAAAAAAAAGATAATTTTAAAAAAATAATTAGTTCCATAATTACTGACTGTACATTTTCAGTATGACACAAAGGACCAGGTAATAACCACTTGAAATCCAACATATTACATTGAAAAACATGCAGTATAATGCTTTTGTCTTACGACCAGAAAATGTGTTTTTTACTCAATGGCGATCAACTAACACACAATTTTCTGTTTCTCATGTAATTTGATATTTTAAAGTAAAAATCGATCTACCCTAACATATATATATATATATATATATATATATATATATATATATATATATATATATATATATATATGAAAAATGAATGGAATTGAATCTGACAGTGTGAAATAAATATTTTAGAAAAAACAAACACATGATGTTAATATATATATATATATATATATATATATGGGTGGATTTTCGTCTCTTATGAAAACACAACAGAAAAGTTTCCGTAAAGATTTTTATTTTGATATTTAATTTTTTTTTTTTCATTACGCCGTCATAAATAAAACAATTAACGATTAATCAAATACATATAAACATTCACTTTGATCATATCTTGATTTTCTGCAACAATTATGAAGCTTAAATAATTAAAAATATAAAAATTGAAAAATAAAAAGTAACAGCTGAGGAAAACATGTCCATGCTCAAATATTGAATATATAGTTATAGAATTTTTTTAAATCATTTGCTTTGTTAATTTTTTGTATCCAAAAAGTTAGTAACAAATTAAAAGATACAAATTCACTAATTAAGTTTTAATTAAATCTAATTATTAATTAATAAATGACCATATATATATATATATATATATATATATATATATATATATATATATATATATATATATAATGTGATCCTAAATACCTAACTAGAAATAATAAAAAAGAATGAATAATCATATATGTTTTGACAGTATAATATCTTACTATAAATAATAAAATCCTAGTAATTCATTTTTCTAAATAACTATGAGGTCTACATTTATTTGTGGGGGCTGCTGTATATTATGTGATTTCATTCATTGTTTTCTTATATTTTCAACACGCCTGTAATTACCGAGACCTAATACACAAACAATTGTTCTGGTTCCTTTCAATAAAACTGTATACTGATTATACACTTATCTTGTGTAGATTGAAGATTAGGTTTGGAAATTTGTCTCTATATTTCAGTATCACTGAATCTAATCTTTTCAGTTCAGTAAATTTGTGTTTTTTGTGTTTTTTTTTGTGTTTATATTATATATATATATATATATATATATATATATATATATATATAACTTTTTCCTGATTGTCTTTGTTTTGTGTTCCTTTTTTGTCTTTTCAACTTCAAAATCTTATGATGTTTTTTTTTTGTAATTTCCTCACCATGAAAGCGGTGACTATCGTATATATCGTCCGTACGTTTATACTCATTTTTTTGGGGGTACGTAGTTTTTCTTTCGGTCTTAATCGTCAGGAAAGTGTACAACTGTTGTATCTACAATCAACCGATTGATAGCTTTGAGAATTTGATTACGGACCCGAATACGTTATCTTCGAAAAGAATGATCAAAGGTAAAATCAAAGACAAAAAAATGACTGAATTGGCCAGAACCGTTTAATTATGCTCCCTCAAATTGAGATTCGGATTGTAAGTTATATAGCTTTCAGTTCGAAAGGAAACAATTTTCACTGTCTAATCTGATAATGCAACCAATAAACCCTGGTGGAAAGTTTCATCCGATACGTCTTTAAGATAGAAATGATCAATTTGTAAGAAATTGCACCCAAACTGAAGATGTACTTGGTATTATACTGACCTCCCACCAGTCCGAGATGCGATACAAGGTCTTTTTTAACGCGTAAAGCCACGCACAAACCAAAGCTCATACGATGGCTAGACCAACAAATGCATCGTTTCTGTTGGCATTCCCTTTTTGGGCGCATCAGGCACCAGGCAATAAATCCAGCCATGACCCTTTAAATCGAGGGGACAGGTGTGTGCGTTGTGGACCACCCTATGGGACCATGCCGTTAGTTTAATTCTAAATTGGACATCTTGAGGCCGAAGCTTCTTGACTGGAAAATCTTAGCTTTGAATTGTACATATATATTAAGTATAATTTAAGTGTCCGTTGTTATCGTTATGGTTATCGTCATAGAAAATGAACTATGTGACACGAGCTTAAATTCTGAACGAGGGGTTTCTCATAGCACTAATACCCTTGGGAAATGTATGCATCCAACAATTCTCCCTCCAGCAACGGCTAAAAGAGACAGCTCTTTATCCTTGGGGAAGTAACACGCTGAATTCAAACCTGTTAAACTCAGCTTAAAATGTCACCTTCTACTCGTGCAGAACGGTTGGTAATACATACTACATAAAATTTGTACATTATATTTTTGGTTGGTTGGTTGGCTGGTTGGTTGGCTGGTTTTTGGTTGGTGTATTTATTTATGGCTGATATTTTATTTACAGTGCTTAACATAGTCACTTAATTATGGGGGATTTTTTATATTCTTTTATTTACTTTTCTCGTTTGGTTTATTTCTTTCTCAAGTTTTTGTTGAATTTGTATACATGAATTTGAACTTCTTTTCTTCTTTCAATCATATATATATCCTGTTCGGGGTGGGGGTAAATACATGTACGGATATTGTGGGTTGGTTTTCACTTAGTTTCGTTAGTAGAATAGACCATTTTTCCCCCAGTGAATATGTATTATTTAAATTCTCATTTTATTTGTACCAATATACACATGGGAAAACCCGAGCGATACACTGTCCTCATCAGCTACCATAGATTGTGGTAAGACAGTTTTGGTGACTAAGACGATACTGCCAACCCTGGTGCCAACAGCAGCTTTTGCAGAAAAAGAAGACAGAAAAGAAAGCAAGCAATAAAAAAGAAAGACAGAAAGAAAGAATAAAAAAAAACTTACGTTTATCTTTTGTGGGAACAGATATTCAGTCACCCGTATCCTTTTGGTTAATTTTTTTTTTTTTTTTTTTTTTGCTCCGGACCAAATCCAGTTTGATGCTTGCCGAACCCTGGTCTTTAGGCAATATGAAATACTTGTGTCCGCCCCTGTGCGTTATGTGCACGTGCGTATGTGTGTGTATGTATGTATGTATGTGTGTGTGTGTGTGTGTGTGTGTGTGTGTGTGTGTGTGTGTGTGTTTGATCATAACCCAACAAAAAAGTGAAGCATACCAATACTTTTATTCAAGCAATGAACTTAAATATTCTGCTTTAGAGAAAAAGTAAATCCCAGTTAAATTTGCAAATGAATGATAATTTTATGAGGTCTGCATCCGCAGCGGATCCCCTTTTTATTCATGAAAATTCTCGAAATTACCGCCATCACTATGAAACGGTTATTAGAATATTCACCCCTTGCTCAATAGAAGCATCAATATCATTCTGTTTTGACAGTAATTCAACGAGTTCATAAGTCGACCAGTGTAATTACACGCACCATCAACCCTTATTTTCGGGGATTTGGGGTGGGGTGCTGTGGTTTTAGGGTTCGATCTCAGGGTCAAACTGATCCGTTTAAAAATCATTGCCATTCGCTAGTACCGTGTTAAAAAAAAACTCTTGAGAAACAACTATACAAAAATATCAACGTACAATGAATGTGATTCCTAATCCCAATGCATAAAATAACCCTAAACAGGTTGATATGCCGTTGAAATCAATCAATCAATTAATCTAATTAGAATCATCACTCCTTTCTAAATAAAAGCATCAATATTATCATAGACTGCTGTTACGATTTTATACTAACTAATACAAAATAAAAAATACCCTCCGGGCGATGTAAAAATAGATTTTTGAAACATATTGCCTGAGGGGTGGGAGTTAAAAATTCAACGTCAGCGAGTTTGTACCCTAAGTAAGTAAAATAATCAAATTCATTAAAGGATTAAAAAATAAAACAATTTGAAATGTAAACTTTAAATATGTATTAAAATAAAACAAACTAAATAGAGATATATAATACCAGTCATGTATTTATTAAAACTTGTTTAAAAAACAATCAGGACTGTCTAATGTTGCATGTTCAAATTTTGAGTGTATTTATTCTATGTTATGACAATTTTGGGTAATGTGATGTAAGCAGTGACGTAATTTTTTGTTACAAAAACCGGAAGCGAATCTCCATTATTAATAGATATGTTAATGAGCTGACTGGTCTTATATAAAGTCTCTTTGTCAATTGTTGTTGTTGCTACTGTTGTTGTCGTTATTTTTTTATTATTTTCTTGTTCATATGTTGTGTTGTTTTGTTTTAAATTAATTAACTTGTTTGTTTTGTTCGGTTTTTGGGTTTTTTTTTGTTTTGATTTTGTTTTGTTTTGTTTTTGTTTTGTTTTTTTGGTGGTGAGTTGTTTTTATTTGAAACATATCAGTTATAACAAATATGAAAAACATGAAATTTTATAGGATGTTTTGTTTGATATTTAACTTTGCATAAGTGAGTCTTCTAATTGGTCGTTTTGTATTACATAATCAGACTTGATTATTTAATCACAATAACTTTCGGGTGACGACTTGGTTCTTGGAAAACAAAATGAAATAAAAAAAGAAGAAAAGATTAAGCCTTTCGTTGTAATTTCTTTTAATGCATTCATTCACAATAATTTTCTCTCTCTCTCTCTCTCTCTCTCTCTCTCTCTCTCTCTCTCTCTCTCTCTCTCTCTCTCTCTCTCTCTCTCTCTCTCTCTCTGTGCGCTTTTATTATTATTTTCATTTTTGTTTCGCTTTCACCGTGTTCATGACATGAGGACCAAAGCAATTACACTCACGGAATAAAGTCTGTTTCCCATGCACGGCATTTTTTTTTAATTAGATCCAAACGCAACTGCCGACCTTTGACATGCCGGAGTGTTGTCGGTTCTTCGTGAGAGGAATGTCATTAGATTGAAAGAGGCGTTTGATCAGTGCGTGGCATTTTTATGACTCATCACCAGCGTCGGCGTCCCACCTATAAGCTGAAATCAGGTAAGAGTTCATGGTCCACAGAAGGGGAGACAAAATACCTGATTTGAATTGCAAACCAATCAGAGTTCAACAATATCGATTGGAAGATGCACTCGGTAATTTATCGGATGGGAAATCAGTGGTAGCTCATCAATATCCGATGACGAAGAGAACGAAAAACAATACATCTATATATCTTAGTTCTATCAATTTTTCATATCTACTATAAAAATTATATACAGGGTGTTAACATTTCTATGTGAGTAACTTTATAATTCTATTATTTGCATTTTTTGGATTGTTGTCTTTATCTTTATTGT
>CM042139.1:92134551-92164551 GCA_023376005.1 Doryteuthis pealeii | reverse complement strand
CAAAATTACTCAGACATATAAGTGAGATGTGTAAATAACTAACGTTGGATTCCGATTGGCTATAACCAAGCCGGAAGCGGTTGTTAGAGTGAGAAGGTGAAGAGTCTTGTTTGAGTTTTTGGAGGCGACAGACACAAGATGGCGTCCGAGGCCTTTTAACTTGGGACAGAAAAATAAAAAGCTGTAAAGAGACCAACACCAAGACTTGCGTTTGTTATTAAAAACTTAAAAAGGTTAAAATAAACATGATTTTTCTCCTATTATGTTACACATCTATTTTTCTCACATGTTTGATTAAAAAGTGCAGGAGTATTTGTGAGAACCTCTAGATCATTTTCATAGCCTGCATCTCTAATAGATTCTGTGGGATATCGCCTGATTCCTTTCGTTTTAGCGTGTTTTTACAATTATAATATTTCAAGTATCCCTATCTAACAACATTAATTTGCAAGTATATATATTGTTTCGAGTAAGTAAACATAATCTTTCGTAAACAATTATAGCTTCAAGTGAATAGTTTTACACATATTTACCTGGTATAAAGTATTGCTATTTAAAACCCAAGGCATCACTGGGGCCAGATTCTTTTTACCCAATGTTTTGATGTTATTGGGAAATATATATAGCTTTGATGAGGGGAGTGAGAGAAAAATATATATTTACGTGCAAGAAATTTAAACGGTATCTATTCAACGATATAATTGGTTTAAACTAGTTGTAAAACTTACTTCGTAAAACACAAAATATGTCCCAGTGGTGTCGGGGATTGTTAATAGAAATAAACTGTAAATATTTTGTATGGTTTCATGTATTTCTATCAAATATTCATTTTTGAAAAGGATCTATTTGACCTATAGATTAGTTGTTTGATTGGTTGGTTGGATTTTACGGCATGTCAAACCCTGGTGGGTTATTTTGTTTTATTCATTCTTGTTGGGTATTCAAATTCATCAATCATTTTTAAAACACATTTTTTAAACTAAATATTTATTTATTAAATCCATAGATGTGATCCTAACAGGTACTACCACTCCGAGTCAGAGTGAAGAAGAAGAAGAAGAAGAAGAAGAAGAAGAAGAAGAAGAGAAGAAAGAAGAAGAAGAAGAAGAAGAAACAGTCGTAATTTTAGTTAATAAGAAAAAAGAGCTTGTTGTTTCGAATACTTTACTGTTACAGCAGTTCAAAGAGAAAAAGCAAAGTTTATAGATTAATACATGAGTTTTAATGGAGACCTGAAAAAATAATGAAACATAAATGTGACAGTGATACCTGACCTAGTAGAATCCATTGAAGTGTTCAACATTTCTATTTAGGAAGGTGTTAGATTATCAAGGTATAAGATGTATAAAGAAATCGCCACTTCTATTTATGAATCTCTCCAACTGGCTAATGACATAAGAGGATACTAAGCATTTAAGATCGTTTGCAACTGTTCTCAAATCAACTGCTTCTTGAACTTTCTGCCAGGAAGACCTATCATTGGATTAAAACCAGAGGCTAAATACAGATGTCTGACTTATACATATTACAAGGAACACTACATACTATATTACAGAGGAAACCTACAGGCTAGAATAACTGGATTCGGTAAACAACAGAACAACACAACCCTTACAATGGCGACACGGATTCTAACAGAAAGTGTGAAGAATTCTTATTTTATATGCCTGAGTTTTTTAGATGGGGCTTGATAATTTGTATTATTTAGATTTCTCGGACTGATATCCTGATCTTTATTGTTATGCACACAACGATGGTGCAATGGATACAATGGTTGCCTTAATACAGTTCTAAGTTACAATCATCTGGAGTTTGCTGGTTCAATCCTGACTACAAGTGAAAATAACATTGAATAATTCACATAGCTTAACACTTGCATTGATCATGATTAACGGAATGAGAACAATGGTTTAAATAAAAAGGTTCGGTTTGAAGTGCTATAAAGGCCCCCCATTACGATATGAAGGCCCCCGAGTTTGACAAGTATGCTGTCAAGTTCGACAAGAAACACATGAAGAAGGCCGGAGTGAACATCGGTCGAAACGTTGTTTATACAAAATCTAAATAATGCATATTATTTTATAGTTATGTCCGTTCTATCGCTCTTTTGATTTATTAAGAAATAACTCATACAGTTTTTCTTAGATGATGCTTGATAATTTGGATTATTTGGATTATTCGGACTATTGACTTCATCTTTATTGTTATCTGTACAACGTTCCGGTCGATGTACCCTCCGGCCTTCTTCAGGTTTTTTCTCGCACTCGGGAACCTTCTCTAACTCGGAAACCTTCTTGTCGTAATCGGGAGCCATCATGAAACTTTGAACCCAACCCTTTATTCAATCCACGGTGGTATCCTGTTCGTATTCCGGTAACCATAGCTGGGTACAAGTATTAAGCTGTGTTAATTATTATTCTATGTTACTGTCCCCTTGATCAGGATTGAACCTGCAGCCTAGAGATAACTGTCACTTAGAACTGTATTAACTCAGCGCCTATATCCATTACGCTATGCGTCTAATTAAAGGTTCCAGAGTTCGGAAAGTTTCCAGAGTTCGAGAATGCTCCCGAGTCCGACAAGAAATACCTGAAGATGGCTGGAGGGCGCATCGACCGAAACGTTGTACAGATAACAATAAAGATGTGGACAATAGTCCGAATAATCTGAATAATACTAAATTATACAGGCCTCAAAAAATTATCTTTTGTTGAAAGTTAGACTGGATATTTCTTTATTATAGTGTATTGAGCTAATAACCATCTAGCTGAGACGAGTCTTTTTTTTCTGAGTTGCGGTTACATAGATACGTCCACATTGGAACAATGAGAATTTTAGTGGAAGGAAAAAAGAAGACGGATAAATGAAAATGGACATATTGCATCTCGAGCAGAATCTGAGATTCTTCGACGATGATTTCTTTGATTTACCATGCCAGCAAGCGCCGGAGTAAGTGGGCTCCGGGGTAGGCGGAGACACAGGACCGAATAAGTTTCTTTGGCACTTCGTACTTTTTCTCAACTACTGGCCACTTATGTTGTGGGTCATTCATTTCCGTTCGAAACAGATTGGCTCAACGCCATAGACCAGATTAAGCAACCACTTCTTAAACCACCAAACATTGTAAAGTTGCATCTGTCCTCGCTTTCTCCGCCTACCCCTCTCTATCCCCCCCTCTCTCTCTCTCTCTCTCTCTCTCTCTCTCTCTCTCTCTCTCCATCTCTCTCTCTCACACACACACACACACTCACTCACTCAATCACTCACGCATACACACAATCATATATATATATATATATATATATATATATATATATATATGTATATATATTTACCCATATATATATATATATATATATGCGTGTGTGTATGTGTGTGAGAGTGTGTGTGTGTGTGTGTGCGCGCGCAAGCGCGTGTGATGGGTAATAGTTACAATCACGAGGAAATGGAATTGATGAATTGAGTTCAAATCATGGACCAGTCTGTTTACGTCTCACTTCGCGCCAATACGTTTGGGAAAAGCAGGAATATTTCTCTCCCAGTAAGTAAGTAAAGTAAAGTCGTCGGGGTGGCCTAAAGTCGGTATCAGCCAATCAGCGAGGGAGTCTATCCCCTTTTCACTAGCGCTAGACCAAGGAGATTGTTTTTACGTCTGAGGTGAAGCGCCACACCTACCATCAGTTCCTTACTTTACCACACAGGTATATGTGCTACTCATACGCTAAGTTGGCGAGGGCCGGTATCGAACTAGGAACCTTGTGGTTTCTAGCCGAACGCTCTATCGACTGAGCTTGGTGCAAAAGTATAAGCTTTGGCTTGTTTTAAGTAGAACGTTTTATGGGTTTTTTCATTGGTTTTGCTTTGTTTTTTTAACGGCATATCAACCCCTTTCAGGTCATTTAATGCCAAAGTCATTCTGATAAACAAAGAGCTCAGGTTGTTTACAATACCTGCTGTTGCTTAAGTGGTCAACCAATTAAGTATTGAAAAGTCTCACCGTTGCTTAACTTGGGTGATCTAGCGGTAAGCAAGTGGAAAGGATTAGCCTCCTGTGAAAATCAGGATTTTGCAATTCAAATCAAGATCCAAACATCAAGACTCGTGTAGCATTACATAATCATTTCAGGTAGGATCACCTCACATAGCGTAATGGTTAACGAGCGAGATTGCTATATATCACATCATTGTTGGGATTTAAATCTCAATGAGTTACCACCCTTTTAGCTATTGCTGTAGAATACGCAGACTGCACTTCCGCAGGGGGTAAGACCCCTCCAATAGGGCCACCTGTTGGCCGTGGTTGGTGAACGGTAATTTCCGAGTACAGGATTGTGGTGGGTGAGAGGTCTGTGACCCGGGTACTATGTGGTCCTGTGATATGAAACACTCATAATCGGATACGGAAATGGTCTAGAAAAGATTTCTGTGTGATAAAGCCGGTTAATATCAATGGAAATAAATTTATAACTATTTATATGACCAGTATGTAAGCCTTTTTTTTGCCAAGTGTATTGCTCTGTATATGATTCCCTAATTATTGTACATTGAGCTCAAATATGGACTAGAACAATTTTAATGATTGGGTTGTAAAAAAAAAGGACCCAGCTTAAAACTATGCCCCGTACTTCGGAGCATCTGCCACAACTAAGCTAAATTTCGTATCTTGTAGTGATACGAAGTTTAATATAGAGAATCGAAAGTTCACCCGGTGGAGTTCAAATTAATTATGACAAAAACTGGTTTATATGCATATGACTCGCTGCATTGCCAACATAAAAATTAAGTTAATATTTATGGACCAATCAGGAACGTTCGCACCCAAAATAAAATGTTTTCGACCGAGCCCTGTTTGATCCACCCGAAAAGTATTTATGGCCCTGTTTCAACTAAGCATTGCCAAATTTATCTAAATTGTTGAATGTTTGTCTTCTTTTCTTTGTACTTAATTTTATGGGAGTTTGTAATTCACTTATACAAGGCTCTACCAGCTCACCATAATCCAATCAGAGCTCCCCGTTTTACATATAATGGCTTACAAGCTAGAACTCGATACTCCCTATAGTTGGTTTTTGGTATCGGAGGTAAGTTGCAGTACAGCTGCCTTTTGTGGGGTGCTGCTTCCAGGATTTATCCAAGATAGCACTGAGCACGCAAACTACATTTGATTACTGTTTTGCCTACTGCTGCTAGGAATTCCAATCTAGAGACTAAGCCACTACTTTTTTCCAACGTTGACTGACTTAATATATTCCATCGTCGCTTGTAAATTCTTACTTTCCTTTTCCGCTAGAACAATTAAGTACATTTTCTTATTTTATTTAAACTAGAAAATATATGCACCCTCTGGGTGCAAGTACTTAAGATTTAATGTAATAAAATATCATTTTAAATTAGAAAGACTAACGAAATAAGAATTTAAAAAATATCTGAATCAAAAAATAGAACAACTGAAACTTACTCTTCCACCCCTTCCGTCTTTCATTACTAATTTTTTCTAATTTAACTATTTAGTTAAAATAGGAAGTAAAGAATAAAATTACAGTTATTTCTTCTTGTAAATAATTTTCTTTTAAGATTTATATCCGAGATTTTTGCTCATATTCATTAAGATAAAACCAAACAATTAGAAATCAATAATACTAAGCACACATTTATTAAAATCAAATTTTAAATATCAATATGCAAATAGGCCTTCCCGTTCATACTGTATGCCGCTATTTTGTTGTATATATAAATACAATCACATGTTATTAGTACGTAGATATGATCAACAGTATTAATAATGTAAAACAATTTTATTAATAATTGAAGGTTTAAAAGAATGAAACCATGGATAATTTGACGTAAATAATTAATGGAATTGTGACTTGAGTAGTGATATAGTTTCGGTTACAGACAGAAAAGCACACAATCTCCATTAGAATAAGATAATCATTTCAACTCTGCTGTGGCCTATGGACTTTCACTACTTGTTGATGTGGTACAATTCATATTTATGACACACAATTTTATTTATATATATATTGTTGAATGTTGTCTTCTTTTCTTTGTACTTGAATTTTTGGGAGTTTGCAATTCACTTATACAAGGCCCTACCAGCTGACCATAATCTAATCCTCGTTCTTCATATAATGGTTTACAAGCTTGAAATAGATACTCTCAATAGTATTCCATAAGAATTATAGTTTTATATACTATTCTTAATACAACTAACTTGCACGTTTAAGCATTCCTTTTTAATATTAATATTTTTCAGACATGTGTATTTTTCCAATATGTGTACTAAGCTAAATTTAGAAAATAACTATTGTCAAATGATTTTTATATTAGGAATTTCAAGGTTGTTTATTAATGGAAATACTTCAATATGCTTCTATCGCTGACAGGTAAATCGATTTTAATTAATAACATGAAAGAAATCTATAATTGATCAAAGAAATCAGCCCGTGGATAAACTTCAGGAAAATAAGGGATAAATCATTGTGAATTCTTTTTCTTGTGACATCGTTTTGTCTTTCTGGGAGATGTCACAAGAAAGAGAAAGGAAAACGGATTAGAGTGGAAAAAGATTTACGCAACATTGCTTTGCACTTTATTCCTCTACTCTGGAAACTCTTACATCCAAAGATAACAGAATGAAGTTTGGCAAATGAACAGTTGGCAGGGAAAAATCGCTTCCAACAACATTCGCTTTCTGCACAATAAAATCATCGATCCGTGCAAGTCTTTTCCACTATTCTCATGTTCATTTTAATTCGTAAATCATTTCATATACAGCCTCATACGATTAAAAATATACACAGACCTCAATTTGTTTTGTTAACAGGGAATGGTGTTGTCATGACAAGAAACACTGTGCATTTATGAAACTCTCCGAAAGTAAAGTATGTGACACAAGGTCAAATTATAAACGGGGCTTAACGGGTTCGAATTAAGAGCTTTCCTTCTCCTAGTCCGGTGGGCATACCAATGTTAGAACTCATATTATTCCCAACTATTTACCATTAGGTGGAGTGAGAATAGTTGAATACAGACTATGACACTAACTCACATGAGATAAACTTCCGCTATCCGTGGTGCAATGTCTAGCAAACTAGGCTAGAAGGACAAGGTCAATGAGTACGATTCTCACTGTGTGCTATATATTTCTGGCTTTGTATTATCCTAAACTTATTAAATGATTAATTTGATGAGCTCTTCAGTTGAAGGAGATTATTCTTTAAATAAATCAATATCATCATCATTCTGACAATTCTTCCTCCCGGCATCCAGTATCCTTACATAACTGATCAATATAAGTTTTTGCTGGTCAGCCTACTTTGGTATGTCCATGTGTAAGTGACCACAGGAGATGAGATATTATCGTTTGAATAACTAAAAGTAAAGTCGCCAGTGTGGCCTGTTTTTGGTATCAGCCGGACAGAGAGGGAGTCTTTCCTCCTTTCGGTAGCGCTAGACCAAGCAGTTTGTCTTGCATCTAAGATGGAGTTCCACATCTATCACCAGCTTCCCAATTTACTGCACAGGTCCTAACGGTGCTACTCATGCGCTGATTTAGAGAATGTCGGAATCAAATCCGGAACCTTGTGGTTCCAAGATTGCTGCCCTACCGACTGAACTAAACCAGTTATTAAATGCTAGTGTTAAGTAAATGTTTTTCGCCATTAGGCTGCAAAAACATGCATGTACCTGCGTATACAAATACGTGTACACTATGTAACGTTAACGAACACATACACATTTATATAATCTTAATGCTAAAAGATATTTAAACGCCCGTGTGCTTAGACAAGTAAGTGGAACGAAACACGGGCATGGAGTAACAGCAGGTGGTCCTCAGAGGAAAGACCCCTTTCAGACAAGTGTTTCGGTCCTTAAATCCCGACACTCGCAGGAGTTAAGGACCGAAACACTTGCCTAAAGGGGATCTTTCCTCTGATGACCACATGCAGTATACAGTATACTGTATAGAGTATCACCTACTATCACCTTTGATAAAAATGTTTATTGTCTTGCAAACGAGATAATAGGAATATATATAGTATACAATATATTATATTTTATATATATATTATACAATCAAAACGGATGTTACTATGTATTATTTGTTACCAAATTCTACAGCACTGAATCTCTGTAATTGGTAATACCTCTCAAAAATAATTTCACCTCTTAAATATGTTTATGTAATTTTTATTTCTGGTTACAGTGGTATTGCAATTTTATTTTGGGAGGCACAGATTTAATGGTATACAATGAGATTCTAAATAATACCTAACAATAGGTCACAAGAAATAATAAACTAATAAACTCCTCGTATATTAACTAACTTATCATTTAAAAATTGGTGTGTTCTTATTTATGATATATATATACATATATATATATATATATATATATATATATATATATATGAGGTGTCTCAAAAAGTATCGAGATTTTGGACCATATGGCCTTTAGGCATCCCTTTCTGATCTCGATTAAGAAAGACATGTTTTTCATTTACACCGTCAATATCCGGTTGTTTTAACAGAAGATTTTTAGAATTTTCTTAAATTATAAAACTTACCCCTGACCCTAACCCTAACCCTAACCCCTAACAAACAACCGGTTATTTACGGTGTAAATGAAAAACATGTCCTTTCTTAATTGAGATCAAAAAATGGTGACAAAGGTAATATGGTCCGAGATTTTTTGTACTTTTTGTAAAAATCAACGTTCCATTCATTGTTCATTTCTATCTTGGTAAATATAGCTTCAATCTGGATATTTTTATGACACACCTTTATATATAAAGTTGGCGGGATAGCCTATTGACGGTATCAGCCTGACAGCAAGGGAGTCTATCCAGGGGCTAGTCTATCTCATTGGTTAGAGCATCCACTTAAGAACCACAAAGTTCCGGGCTCGATACCGGCCCTCACCAACTCATCGCATGAATAACACAGCTAAGATCTGTGCAGTAAAATGAGTAGCTGACGGGAGGTTGGGCGTTCCATCTCAGATGTAAAAACAATCTCTGTGGCCTAACGGTAGTGAAAATGGGATAGAATCCCTCTCTCTCCGGATGATATCGACATTGGCTGCGCAATCAACTTTATGAATGTGTGTGTGTGGGTGCATGTGTAGGTATAGCGGGCTTTAAAAAATTATCATTTAGGGTGTTTCAGAAAAGATATATCATTTTGTAATCTAATAATTTTACCAATTCTCGTTCAAATTTATAATACAATGTATAGAAATCACTCAGAATTCTATGGTTAATGTTTAATCACCTTAATGGGATTTCTCTGTCTGAGAAGGAAGCAAAACATTAAACATTTAAGCTAGAATCTTGATGTGTTTTTACACATGCTTTTAAAATATGAGATCATTTGAACGAGAATCTGTCAAGTTTATAGATTACAAAATGATGTCATTTTTAAATGATGTTTAATTTTTTTTTATATATATATAATATATGTGTATTTGTGTGTGTGACCGTGATTATATATATATATATATAATTTTTTTTATATATATATATAATATATATATGTGTGTGTGTGTGTGTGTGTGTGTGTGTGTGTGTGAAGAGAAAAATGGAAGTGAATCCGACGGTATGTAATATAGTGAAAAATTTGAAAAAACACAGGTTCAAATAAAATGAGTGATATTTATTCAGCCAACACTGCAGTGTTTCAATCTGTTTAGTAGATCTTCTTCAAGGCTTTTGTTGATATAAGGAAAAGTAAAATTTATCACAGAATAATAAGGAGACTGTGATAGTTTCTGTTGATCAATTTGTTTAAAAATGTTTTGAATGGAAAATTAGCTCTCTTAGAATAATTCGAAATTTATGAGAAACTGGGATAAACGGTTTGAAAGATGACATCGAACATACTCTTACGTTGTGTGTGTGTGTGTGTGTGTGTGTGTGTGTGTGTGTGTGTGAGAGAGAGAGAGAGAGAGAGAGAGAGAGAGAGAGAAAAGAGTTGGGAGAGAGCTAATTTTCCATTCAAAACATTTTTAAACAAACTGATCAACAAAGACTATCACAGTCTCCTTATTATTCTGTGATAATTTTTTTTTCCTTATATCAACAAGAAACCTGAAGAAGATCTACTAAACAGATTGAAACACTGCAGCGTTGGCTGAATAAATATCACTCATTTGATTTGAACCTGTGTTTTATACAAATTGTTCACTATATTACATATTCTTCGGGCGTTTATATATATATATATATATATATATATATATATATATATATATATAAGTAAAGTCGTCGGGGCGGTCTAATGTCGGATGACCCTATATATGCTCCCCATCCCCTAGGGTTGAGCACTCTGGGGGGGATCTTGCTGACGGCAGCCAACTCAAGCGTAAACGCAACGCTCTTCTAAGGAATGGAGCACTTTGTGACGGCCTTTACACGCAAAGCGATGTGTGTATTAAAACAGTTAAAATCCCCTTCCCATTCTGTAAGTGAAGACAGCCTAATGGTTACGGTGCCGGACTGACACCCAACCGATCGGATTTCAATTCCGGCTGTAGGTAGCTTACAAAGTGTCTAGCCACACTGAGGAGACTTGATAAGTCGAAACACGTGTCTGTGGATGACCCTATATATATATATATATATAAGTAAAGTCGTCGGGGCGGTCTAATGTCGGTATCAACCATGCAGCGAGGGAGTCTATCCCCTTTTCACTAGCGCTAGACCAAGGAGATTATTTTAGCCTCTGAGGTGGAGCGCCACACCTACCATCAGCTCCTTACTTTACCGCACAGATCCCTGTGCTACTCATACGCTGTTGGCGAGGGCGGGTATCGAACTAGGAACCTTGCGGTTTCTAGCCGAACGCTCTACCGACTGAGCTAACCCGGCCCTGAATGTATCAGAAGTTCTGAAATAGGTGTCGCAAATGTAATTTTTTTTAACTTAATCTATTTTACGGGCCTTCTTTTTATAATAAATACATACACCCCCCCCCACACACACATATATATATATATATATATATATATATATATATATATATATATATTGTGGATTTTAGCACCAAGTTATTATTTAGGCAAGTATTGTTAAAGGTCATGGAATATTTCTTCTTTATGATCTTCATTTCTTAACGTTCAGGTCTTCTAGTTGTTTTTGTAGGTCGGGATCTAGATGATAAAGAACATGTCCCATACTTTTACCCAAGCTCTTTCAACTATTTCGCTTGTTGTCCTCAGCGGATTGATGGCTGTATTGTTTGGTGCAAGTTTTATTAATTTTGATTTTTTTTCTTTTCTCTATTCGCTTAGAAAAGTCTATTTTAGGATGGTTGCTAAGGTTAGTGCGTTAGTTATTATCTACGAAAAATGACTAGAAGACTTGAACGTCTACAACTGAAGATCATAAAGAACACATATTCCGTGGTCTTTAACAGACCTGGATAAATAATATATATATATATATATACGTGGGGTACGTGTGTGTGTGTGTGTGTGTGTGTGTGCGTGTGTGTGTGTGTATGTGTGTGCGTGGGCGTGTGTGTAAGTTTAGTGCGTTAGTAATTATCTACGAAAAATGACTAGAAACTTGAACAACTACAACTAAAGATCGTAAAGAAGAAATATTCCGTGGTCTTTAACAGACCTGCATAAATAAATATATATATATATATATATATATATATATATATATATATATATATATATATATATATACTGCAGTATAAATCCATTCATGCACACATACACTGCATGCAACATTGAAATGCGATTATATAGGCTTATATCAGAGTCTACAAATGGGTTTTTGAGTTACTGGACGTTTGCCAGTGAACTGTCGTTTTTTTCTTTTTTTAATGGCTGGTCACCTTCCTGTCAGTTCCTGTCAAGTCTGTCAAAGAAGACGTCGACCACTTACAATGCTAAAATTCCTCTTCCAATCTTTCACATTGAGCCTCGGTTTTTCCTCTCTTTACTGTTTTATTCATTTATTTTTATTTTACTCTGTTTTCCCCACG
The DNA here is from genome assembly GCA_023376005.1 of Doryteuthis pealeii. NCBI lineage: Eukaryota > Metazoa > Mollusca > Cephalopoda > Myopsida > Loliginidae > Doryteuthis > Doryteuthis pealeii. The sequence continues at coordinate 92,152,552 of CM042139.1, read as the reverse complement.
TCGTGTTGGTGTGTGTGTTATTTACGCCTTCTGACGACAGCTTAAGCGGAGGAAGAATGCAATTAAGACAGAATAAATGTTCAGAGCTAATAACTCTTTATCACCATGGAGGTGTTCGCCGTGTAACGATTATCGTAAATGGAAAAGGCGACACAAATTTAAATCATGGACAATGTAGGTAGTATTTCATATAGCGCTAATATCCTTGAAAAAAGTTTGCATCCAATGATTATCCAGCTACGGTCAATAGTAAGGCAGACTGGGCTCGTTAACCTTGGCATGTCAACGCGTCTACGAAAAGGAAAACTATGAATTCAAAGCCATCAAATTCTGCTTAAGAATTGACTTTGTGACACATACTTATGTGGAGGGTTTGATAGATATAAAGATACGCCCATCGTGTAGAGGTCATCGTAGTAGAAAATGGACACTGCGACGCGAGGTCAAATCCTGGAAGAATCTGGTTGCATTTCACATAGTGCTAATACCCTAAAAGGGTATACATCCAACTATTCTTCTAAATAATAGGGAATGTTTTTTAACTTTAGCAAAGCAGCCGGTCTAGAAGGAAATCTCTAAATTCAAACCCGTTAAATTCCGCGTAAAAATTAACCTTATGTCACGTACTGTCACATACAGTGTAAACCGACCAGCAAAACCTTATATTGATCAGTTCTATGTGGATACTGGATGCCATGAGAAAGACCTGTCTGGAGAATGATGATTATGATGATGATTTATTTAAAGAATAATCTTCAGATGAGGTGCTCATCAAATTAATCATTTAATAAGTTTAGTTTAGCACAAAGCCAGTAATATATGGTACGCAGTGAGAATCAAACTCATTAACATTGTCCTTCTAGCCTAGCTTGCTAAGCATTGCAACACGCGTAAGTTTATTTCATGTGGGTTAGTGTCAGAGCCTGTATTGAAATATTCTCCCTCTACCTATGGGTAACTAGTTGGGAAGATTGTGCTTTTTAACATTGGTATGACCACCCGACTAGGAGAAGGAACGCTCTTGATTCTGCTTTTTAATCTTGGTATGGTAACCGTAATAGGAGAAGACTAACTCTGAATTAAAACCCTTCAAACCCTGCTTAAAATTTGACATTGTGTCACATACTGCTCGTTCGGAGATGTTAAATAAATACATATTGTTTCTTGTCATGATAAGACGATCTCTTGATTATGCAACAAATTGTATGAGGCTGTATATGAAACGAATTAAAATGCACCTAAGAATAGTGGAAAAGACTTCCATGGATCGATTATATTAATGTACAGAAAGCAAACGTTGTTGGAAACGAATCATTCCCTGTCAACTGCTCATTTATCAAACATCATTCTGTTATCTTTGTATGTAAGACGATCCAGATCACTTCGTGGAGGGGTTGGGTATATACTCTTTATTTACCGATTGTTTTCTTTTATATATATATATATATATATATATATATATATATATATATATATATATATACTACATATTAGTATTTACACAACTCTTTCATTTAAGATTAGATAATGATTCATCTTTTGCGACATTGAAACAGTTTTTTAAAAAGTCTAGATATAAAAATGACACTTTATTTTATTAAAAAAAACTAGCAGCGGCTACCCGGCGTCATCTGGGTAGAGGGGGATTTTTTAAAGTTAGTCCTGCAGATCCATTATTACTGAATCATGAGTTGAATCCTCGTGGGATGCCCCATTTAAATTCCCATGTAAAAAAAAATAGACCTTGCATTGATCCAGCTACCCTGAAAAGAAATGTTAATGCCTACTATCTAAAATATTAAATGGAAAAGAAATCCATGCTGTTATCATTTAAATTATATTTTTTAATTATCTTCACGAATATAAATCAAATCTCTATTATTTTTGCGCAAAAACCAAGCCCTGATGATATCTAATATGTATATATATTTACTTTGTCGTTAATTGTTTTATTTTCGAAGTTTCCTCCGGACATACATTTACCCACAACTGCCCTTTATATATGTATAGATGTTTTGACAAATTATTGATCATATGAAAATCTGATTTCATTGATAAGATAAAGCAAGTACGGCTGTACCACTAGGACTTTAATGAAACACTTGGTGGAAGAGGCTAGACAACTACAAGAGTGTGATACGTGCTCTCCTGAAGAAATCCAGAATGCAGCTCTCCACATAAAACAACTGTACAACCACTTACCTCCTATCACACAAACCATCCAACAAGACACGCTGGACACTGCTGTAGATGTAAGCACGAACTCATAAGTGATGTTCTCCCGTGTAAATCTACATATGGGCACACAGCAGTGGGCCGACCAGCTAGAAACTTACATTAATCAGCTTTGTCCCGATACTGCATGTCGTGAAGAGTACTTGCAAGGAGTGATGACCGATAGGGACGAGTGACGCGAGAAACTCATGGGAAACCATGCACAACATGATGATGATGATGGTGATGATGATGATGGTGGTGGTGGTGGTGGTGGTGGTGGTGGTATATACGGGATTAATTTCTTACAATATTCATAGGCTATACGTATATTATACCATACTTGCATAAGAACACCCTCCGGGCGGTCTAAAATTATTTTAAAAGACATTGATTGAGGTGGGTACGAGTTAAATGTAATGTCAGTTTGTATCATGAGTAAGTAAAATCAACAAATTTATTAAAGGAGTAAAAAAATAAGACAATTTGAAATTGAAACTTCTGTCCCCTCAAATAAAAGTTTGTTTTTTTGTATTAGAAAGGTTTGTTTGTTCGTCAGTTGGTTGGATTTTACGGCATGTTAACCCTGGGGTCATTTTATACCGACGACGTTTTGGTTTTAGTCAAAATATAGCAAGAAATTAAGGAATTACACCAATTGCAGCATTAAATCTGTTCTTTTGGGGGGAGGGGCTGGGAAGGGGTTATTATTATTTATTTTTTTTGCTTAGTCTGGCTGACAGACCTGAGGTTGATTACAATGCTTGTTGTAACTACGAGGTCACCCATCTTATAGTAAGTAGGCCAATTGCTGCTTAACTTTGATGATTTAGGATTAATCAAATTTCGTCATTAAATAGACCACTAAGAGTTGATATGTCATTAACCCAAAAATCAATCAATCCTATCACTTTCATCTGAAAAGGATAATGTTTATAAGATTATTTCTCTGAATGTTTGAGATGAGGCTTGATGATTAGTATTATCTGCGTTATCCGGCTATTGTCCTCATCTTCATTGTTATTTGCACAACGTTTCGGGCGATATGCCCTCCGGCCTTCTTCAGGTATTTCTTGTCGGACTCGGGAACCTTCTCGGACTCTGGAAGTTTTTTTTCGGACTCGAGAACTTTCTTGTCATAATCGGGAACCTTCAATTGGACACATGGCCTAGTGGATAAGGTAGTTAGGTTAAGACAATTCTAAGAGACAGTTATCTATAGATTGAAGGTTTAATCCTGACCAAGAGCAGCAGTAACATAGAATAATAATTAACACAGCTTAACGCCCCTACCCAAGCTATGGTTAGCGGAATGAGAACAGGATACCCCGGTGGACTGAATAAAGGGTGGGATTCCAAGTTCCGTGATGGTTCCCGATTACGACAAGAAAGTTCCCGAGTCCAAAAAGAAGGTTCCAGAGTCCGAGAAGGTTCCCGAGTCCGACAAGAAATACCTGAAGAAGGCCGGAGGGCATATCGACCGAAACGTTGTACAAATAACAATGAAGATGAGGACAATAGTCCAAATAACGCAGTTTATAAGATTGTTTAAAAGACGTTGTGTCACTGTTTCCGCCTCTCACATATCGAGCACCGAGCACACAAGATGATTACCAGACAACTCAGCAGACGTACAGCTCATAGGGGCAGAGATAATAAAGATATTTTTTTTTAAAAGTGCCTCTTTAAAACACTTTCAACCACTGTCGGCGCTAAAACTGCAAAGTTATTATTGATTAGTTCTTCCTTTCAAAGAATTGCTTGGTTCGGAGAAGTAATGGCAAACCATTATATTTTTTTCACTTTTAAACAAGAAATCAATTTGTCTGAATAGTTTTTCTCTGTTAAAAAAAGAAGTAAAAGAAAGGAGGCAGTGGTGTGTTTGGTTGTTTGTTTGTTTTATGTCATATCAACCCTTGTGGGTTATCTAATGCACTATGGATGATTTGTAAGCGAATAGTTTGTTGTTAAGTATTTTGTTAATCCTGTATGCTGGTTGCTTGGTTGTGTTCCCTGTCATGTCAACCCTTAGGGTATTTCATGCCGAAGATGCTTGGTTCCATTCAGTCTTGTCGGTTATTCAATTTAAAAAAAAAAACATTTTAAACACATCTTTAATCTATTTTACCCATAAATGGGACCCTTACTACTACTCCAATTCAGTAATGCCGATAAAGAGGAACTCCACATTCTCCAGAGGTCCAGAATGGGAACTTCACTACTAGATGCAGTTTAACGTCATATCCAGGACACTAAGATCCTTAGCCACATATATGATGAAAAGGGCTAGGGTTTTGTAAAATGGGAAATACGGACGAGACAACCATATAGGTGCTAGGACTTGCCGTGACCAGCTGAGTGATCTAAAACGGGCTCCCCGTCCGCTCAGTTAGCCTAAGTAAGGGCTAAAATGGAGTGTTGCAAGTCATAAGAAGGCAGTATGGAAAATCAGATTGACATTTTTCACAATAGAGAGAGCATTAAGAGAACATATTTTCCTGCTGTCAACGAATAATTTTAAACAGACATATTTGACTCATAGAGGGAACCTTAACAAGTACTTCCAATCGGATCTGGGAGTAAATTCAATTAAGAGGTACTTCGCACTGCCTTAGGTTCCAGAAGTGGGGGGTTACCATCAGATATCATAGCCCGAACACCCATGTGTTTTAGGGGGCAGTATTACCCTTCTGGGGATACGCTCAGTTTATTCTAAGCTCCTCCGACAGAACCTATTGGCCACTTTATTCCTGAATAAAGCAAACATGTAAGCTTATAGAAAACAATTTTTTGATTTCAAAGGAAAACAGTCTAGACTAAGAAACTAAAATTCATACAAACTAATTAAAAGACAGAAAGGGAAATAAAAATAATTCCAAACCAGACAAGTATGTATGAAATGTAGCTACCTATGATTTTTTTCGTTCTAGTTAAGAAGATGTACCTTGAACACTGAAAGAACAGAGAGAAATACTTTTTTCTACAACTACAAATGCTCTATATTTTACGAAATATATTGAACACTTTTGGATTAATTACTAATGCTACTACAATGAAAACGTTGTAGCAACTTTTGATGAATATATATGGATTTGTTTATACATAGAGAGAATTTGATATATATATTTGAAATAATCACGACAAGCAAACTCGGCGAATACCGCGTGCGACGTGTGGAACACTGTACAGCCGTTTCGACCTAATTAGGCCTCATCGGCAGTGTATACCTACGATCTCCCCCGACAGAGAGCGAACAGGAGAACCCAGAACACAGAGCCAAAGATTCTACCTCTGAGCCACTGGCCACTCCACACATGAAACTCTCCGAATCAACTTGTCAATGATACATGCGCCACTACTATAACCTGGTGTGTCATGTAGCTGCATCCACAACATAACAGAGGACACGGTTACCTCACGGAGTAATGGTTACCTCTCGGAGTCACGTCTTCTCCGAGTGATAACCGTGTCCTCTGTTATGTTGTGAATGCACGGTTCAATCTCTGTCGGGGGGAGATCGTAGGTATACACTGCTGATGAGACCTAGTTAGGTCGAAACAACTGTACAGTGTTCCATACATCGCACGCGGTATTCGCCGAGTTTGCTTGTCGTGATTATTTCAATTATATATATATATATATATATATATATATATATATATATAATCCAAAAGTCCAGAGGAGAAATCTTCCTTACGACACAAGAGTTTTATTTAAACAAAACTAAGTCGCAGTTTGAGAGCTCAATGTGTGCTCTTAATGTTAGAGTCACAGAGCAAATATATGAGTAAAGAAATAACAAAAGACTTAGAGATTTAGCTTTATAGTCTATTTCAGGGAGCTTAGACTATTTGTCTAAGCTCCCTGAAATAGACTATAAAGCTAAATCTCTAAGTCTTTTGTTATTTCTTTACTCATATATATATATATATATATATATATATATATATATATATATATATATATATAGTATTGCTTCTTTAAGTCTTACTTGCAATGCCTCGAGTCATATAAACTCGTAGTAATAAAGTATTTTGAAGTAGTGGTTTTCGAGTGCGTAGAGAGAAAGGAGACTGATGAAACCTTAAACAAAAGTTGTATCTTTATATGAGAAATACTTTCTTACCGTTCAAAATAAAAATAAAAATTGCCGTTTTTAAAACGATTTAAAAACGGAATAATTTTCACAGAAGAATATATTTTTGCTTTCAGCGTTAATGAAAGAAACATTATCAGTTCAGGAAATTCGATACAAGTTCTTTAAAATAAGAAATAAAAAAAAGTCACAACAAATAAATAGATAAGAAATGCTTTTAGAGAAAAGTATCTGCAGACTTATTGGCATTAGGAACAGCCTTCTACTACAAACGCTACTCTGTTTTCTCTTTTTTTTCTCATCACTATTTTGTCTATCACTCAGGTTTCTTTAGTCATTCTATAAGTTTCCAAACATTTTACCTTTCTTTTCTTTGAAAGAGGCTAAAAATTCCTTATGTTTGATATATTTATATTTATTGAGTATCTTTTTTGTTTACATTTAGACGTATCACTATCAAAAATAGATTAGCCAAATGAAATATAGTTAGCTTTATTATGTGGAATAGAAGAGACGAGTATCCCATAATGGTTAGCAAATTAGTCTCACAGATCAATTACTACAGAACAGCGAGTTCCATCCTAGCTGGATGCCTCATATTTGTAACCTTGTGTCGAAGGTTGGGGGAATACTTACCCCGCCCTGAGACAGGGGCTAAATTGAAGTATCTGTTCGTTTCTCTTTTTCGCGGAGAACACGGGACTATATGTGAAGTGAGCTTAGTCCTGGAAATTCACCTTCCTGTATCACCTTCTCTATTGCACCGAAAGTGGGAGGGTTGGAGGAATCCAACATTTGTTTGACAGTGGTAACGAGTGCGGTGGCTATTTTCGGCCTTGTTTTCAATTGGAACCTCACCACTAGATGCGGTTTAACGTCATATCCAAGACACTAAGACCCTCAGCCACCGTCTTCAAGGCCCACGTTAAAACGAGACCTTGTGCCCAGTCCATACAAGTGGGGTATGCGACAAATATACTCAGCCACCGTCTTCAAACACATATATGGTAAAAAGAGTTTGGGACAATCATATAGGTGCTAGGGCTTGACGTGTCCAGTCGATTTATTGGAGGGGCCTTTTCGACTGTCCGCCTTGCTTAAATAAGGGTCAACGTGGAGTTTTCAGCCACCAGAATTCCGTCTTTAAGCATCACGCGTCGCTACCCACGGCGAACAGGTGGCTCCTATTGGGGGGATTTTACCTATCTGCAGAGGTGCAGTCGACGTATTCTACTGCCCCAGCCGACATGGCGAAGTATTGAACAGATCCCTCGCTGCTAAACTTAAGTTTCCAGCGTGACTTGACCATTAGTCTAATGTTCTCTACTTTTAAAGAACAGTTGTAGTCTAGAAGCTTTTCTGCTAATTCTCATGCGAGTAAATGGCGAAGTTTTGGCTGCATTAAAAGACAAAAAAACACTGTTTACAAATCTTCTATGTCAGTGTAGATTAGGCTTACTTTGGCAAAGTCTTCTGGTGAGAAATCAATAACAAAAAATAATTGGTAATACAATGAATTAGTGTTGTTTTCAAAATAAGTTGCTTTTATTATTAAGCACTTTCTATACAGACATGCATTTTGTTATCTTATATAATCTCGTAGATTTTATTATTGTAATGAGTAGTAACAGTAGAAAATCCAGAGAAGTGGCCTGTTATCAGTATCAGTATCAGCCGGACAGCGAGGGAGTATATCTCCTTTTTACTAACACTAGACCAGGGATATTGTTTTTGCGTCTGGGTAGAGCACTTCCTCTACCGTCACCTCCCAACTTTACCGCATAGATTCTAGCTGTGCTACTCATGTACTGAGTTGGCCAGGGCCAGTATGAACCTTGTTGTTCTTAGGCGGATGCTCCAGTTTGCTAAACTGTTCCCTAATCTATGCTACAAATATCTGTTTTTTACGTTATAATAATACAACAAAATTTACATATCGCAGCAATATTTTGTTTGCACAATAAGGTTAGAATGCTGTTAATAGGTGAATTAAACAGTTTCCAATCCAATATGAAACTTAATAATGGGATGTTTGTTATTTCACCCCCCCCCTCCACCGATTATTTTTAGTTCTCTAGGAAGACGATAATTAAATGCTAATTATAGATTATTCCTCATTGGCTCACAATTAATATCTATTAATAATGGAGATTCGCTTCCGGTTTTTGTCTGTAACAAAAATTACGTCATATTACCCAAAATCGTCATAACATAGAATAAATACACTCAAAATTTGAATATGCAATATTAGACAGTCCTCATTGTTTTTTAAAACAAGTTTTAATAAATATATGACTGGTATTATATATCTATATATAGTTTGTTTTATTTTAATACATATTTAAAGTTTACATTTCAAATTGCTTTATTTTTTAATCCCTTAATGTATTTGATGATTTTACTTACTTAGGGTACAAACTCGCTGACATTGAATTTTTAACTCCCACCCCTCAGACAGTATATTTCAAAAATCTATTTTTACATCGCCCGGAGGGTGTTTTTTTATTTTGCTAGTTAATATAAATTCAATAAGTAGGGTATGGCTGTACATTGAACTGCATCATCAGGTTGTGCTGACAGCACAGATACCCATGACTTTCTCTTGCCTGTCCCTATTTGTCATCGCTCCTGGCTGGTCTTCCACACGGTATCCAGACTCAGCACAGATGTAATAGATATATTTTTCTGTTGTTGTTGTTGATGAGGTGGTGGTGTGTTCAGGAATAGGTGTCTCGTAAACACGTGAAGTACATTCTTGACATTCTATGTTGCACTATTTTAACCGGATTTATTCAAAGTTGCTACTATCAGTATTATCTTTATTTTCAAATCAGCTTTATTGAACGTTATCATCAATGTTGTTAGATCTATTATCATTACGTTATTATCGTTGCTACTATCATTATTATCATTATTTTTAGACCGGCTTTATTCAACGTTATTATCGTTGCTACTATCATCATTATCATTATATTTGAACCGGCTTTATTCAACGATATCATCATTGCCACTAACATTATTATCATTATTTTGGACCGGCTTTATTCAACGTTATTACCGTTGCTACTATCATTATTATCATTATTTTTGGACCGGCTTTATTCAACGTTATTATCGTTGCTACTATCATCATTATCATTATTTTTTAACCGGCTTTATTCAACGTTATTATCGTTGCTACTATCATTATTATCATTATTTTTAGACTGGTTTTATTCAACTTTATTATCGTTGCTACTATAATTATTATCATTATTTTTAGACTGGTTTTATTCAACTTTATTATCGTTGCTATTATAATTATTATCATTATTTTTAGACTGGTTTTATTCAACTTTATTACCGTTGCTACTATAATTATCATCATTATTTTTAGACTGGTTTTATTCAACGTTATTATCGTCGCTGTTATCATTATTATTATTATTGTTTTGGAGCCAGCTTTATTCAACGTTATTATCGTCGCTGTGATCATCATTATCATTATTTTTGGACCGGGTTTATTCAACGTTATTATCGTGGCTGTTAACATTATTATCGTTCCTTTTTAACCTGGTGTATTCAACGTTATTCTGGCTGTTGTTAGCATTATTATTATTATTATTATTATTATTATTATTATTATTATTAATCCACTCCGCTGCTTATTTGTTCATATTGACATTGATTCATGGAAAAAGAGCGACGCAGGAAGTCACATTATACATGCACTCAACCTCAACTTCTTTCGCTTTTTCTCGTTGTGTGTACCAGTACGAGAACTGTAAAATTCACTTCTGTTTTTTATTTTTTAAATTCAATTTGTTCAAGGATTACGCTTCGCTTTTTGTTGTTTTTTTTTTCAACTGTCACCAACATGCACACTTTTCCAATACCTCCTGAATCGACTACGAGAATGCATAATTAAAAATAATGATAAAATGAAATGAAAAGATGGCAAATGAAGATTTGCCTTTTTATTATTGATTATTAAATTTTGTTTGTGCTGCCAATTTTTACGATAACGCTGATTATCATTTATGTATTCTCTATTAATAAAGATAAAACTTTATTCCAAGTAGAATTTTCTTTAAGAGAATTTATAGGAAATTTGCGGTTTCCCAAATACCGATAAGAATGGAATAGAAGACAAGACAAGGTTTGTATATTTTAAAAAGGGTTTAATGGTGCGTAAGGTTGCTAAAACTTATTGTTTTTAGTGGTCGTAAGTCTCATATATATGAAAGTAACAATTTCGTAAACACTTATCTTTGTGTAGACTTCTTGCAGCTTCTGTGCCGATCGTTGTAGATGTAGGTGTGATTCGTAGTTGGGGCTGCTACTATGTAGGTTCAATCAACGTTGTTTGTTGAACAGTTGAATCAACCTTTTGGCCTGCTGTCTATTTCTGTTCTCACAGTAAGGACGTCTAGTGTCTTCGACTACTTTTTCTGTTCTGGAGATTTCGGCCCCCGCTAGTTCCTAATTCCGGGTTCTATCAGGGGAGGGAAACCCATATTTTCCATTGATTCATATGATTAGATTTGTTTTGCTTTGTTATTTTTTTTTTTGTTTAATGGCATACCAACTATGTTTGGTTATTTACTGCCAACCTCATCCTTGTGGGAGAACAGGATAAGTTATCATGGCCCATTGGCTAACATGCTGTAATGCGACATCGTTAAAAGTCAGTTCGAATTCCAGTCACTTTCGGACTAATACCCTTGTAAAACGTAAGAATATCTTAATATCCCCAGCTATAGGTTAGTTAGTACTACAACTCTTCTTCGACAAGAAGGGATTTGGCATTAAATAATGCACAGTTGAAATGCTATTAAACCAGAACTTGTAGGAGAACAGCAGATGTTTTTTCCCCAAGTGTGTAAGTCCGAAAGTGAATATAACAGTGCTACTGGATTTCAATAATTTGTACTCAGTTATATGGTTTCAAGTATTTCTATCAAATATGAATATTGTTCTAATATGTTTACCCATAGATTGGATCTTAACAGGTACAAACACGCTGGGTCAATGTAGATCTCGGAGAAATGACAAAGACATCTTGTAACGAGATTATGAAGGTCCTGAGTTTTGGGAGAACTACTATAGAAAAGGAGGAAGAAGAAATGAGACAAAGTGGAGGCTTTGGAAAAGGGTGGAGTGGTGCACGGTTATTTGACCGGGGCATGACCCCCGAATGGAGAATTGAAAGCCAACCGGAAGTTTTGGGTGTTGACCGGAACCGGAAGTCACGTGGTGACGAGGAACGACAAACAACAAGATTGTCCTCTTTTTGATTTCCGACAGCGTAGGATTCGGACGGGTCTCTGGTCCCTAGTGTGGGATCACGGTAATCTGACAGTGTCCTCTCTCTCTCTCTCTCTCTCTCTCTCTCTCTCTCTCTCTCTCTCTCTCTCTCTCTCTCTTTCTCTCTGCCTTTCCTCCTCTCCCGAAACAACCCACGACATGAGCCCGAAAATAAAAGCTAAGCAGCTTGTGACGATATATTTCTCGCGTTGTACCTTTTTATCGACAAGACGACCGCTGCGTACCAAATACCTTTTTAGTGTCGTGAATTTGGAGGCACGTTGACAAGACCCGCTATACAACATATATCGTTTTTGGTACTGTGACCATATATTGCCACGTTACAATCTGACTATACTCTAAATAACTCTAAAACTTGAACCTTACGACTGGATGCAATTCAGTGGCATACGTAAGACCTGCTTTTGAGAAAGATGGTTGCCACTCTCCATGACCCACTGACAGAGCAATATGTACAGTTTATAATACAATTGTGGATGAATTGACTATACAAATAAGTACTCTATAAATTTAAAGAGATTGGTAAGGTCACTAAAGATGACGCAGGACCATGTGCGACGGGACCAAAGTTCTTTTCGTAGATTCAGTTGGCTGACAAGCTAGCAAACAAGCTCGTGTTTTGCAACCAAAAATTTGAAACTAAGATCATGTTCCAAAATATCCTTTTGGGGTTGATCTTTGAAGAAAAGGTCACTGGGTCATACGTCTCTCCGAGTCCTGGTAAGAAAGATTATGGTCAGATAAAACTTTAACAGTTTATTTTGTTTGCTGTTCCCTTCCACCCAAAAGACCTTCACTGCCGGTGTTTTGCTTAAACAATGCTGTTGTCTGTATAGTCTCAATAATTCCTCTGATTTCCAGTTCTTCTAGTTTGTTTTCAAAACTCTTGGAGATCGTTCCAAAGGCGCCAACTTAAATTGGTATCGCTTTCACCTTCACATTTTGTTCAATTTTCTGGCAAGGTCTGGGTATTTGTCTATCTTTTCATTTTCTTTCTCCTTCACCCTGTAATCTATTGGGACTGCAAAGTTGACAAAATATATTTTTCTTGTTAATCAACACTAGGTCCGGTCTTCCGGCTGGGATAAGGTGATCCGTCTGTATCTCAAAGTCCTAGACAATTTTATGCCTTTTATTCTCAAGAGCGGATTCTAGTGCATTAATCATTTTGTTGTATGGTCACAATTTTCTTTCTTGTACAATTCCCAGTGGATCACCTTTCCAACCCAGACGTGCCCTGGCTTGTATTTCCGTTGTTCTAGTTTGCTGCGTTCGTTTATTCTATGATTAATCGTCCCATCTCTGTCGCCATACATCATACATTTGCTGTTTGTTGTGTCTTATCTATCTTTGTTTTATCTATATAAAACCACAAGAGTTACTCATACATATTTCTCCATACAACACCTCCATGTTGTCCTGTATTTTGCCAGTCTTCCCAGTTTGGAGAGGTATTTTTGTCTCCTCTCTATCTAATTCCCTCAACTGCAATCAGTTTTACGTAACTAATATACAAAATTAACCTAGTCTCACTGTAGATGGTACGCAAAATATGTACTCGTTACTTGCTTGTAAAATCTACTGTACCCTATTAAGTAATGGTTGACTAATGATTATGCCCGCAAAGGTCATCCAATTATTATTATTATTATTAGTAGTAGTAGTAGTAGTAGTAGTAGCAGTAGTAGTATAACACTCCTTTGGAGTTTTTTCCCACCAGCGTTAGCAGGTAATATTTAACTGGAGTTAAAGTGACAGAAAGTCTCCTCAGGTATTCCAGGATTCGTTTGAGTAGTATTGCCATTTGTAACAATGATGTTGCCTGCATAGTCGTTCCAAGAGAACCAACTATAATTGGCATCACTGTCACCCTTATATTCCATAGTTTGTTTTAATTTTTTTTAATCTCTGGCATGGCCAAAATCATTATTATTATTATTATTATTATTATTATTATTATTATTATTAATATTAATTGGATGTTTTTTTTACATCATGAGTAACTTGTGCTTTTTTTCAGGAGTCCGAGTGACAGCAAGTCTAGGGCCAAAGGATCCTCATGTTTTTATGCTTTTGTTAACTGTAATATTTTGGGACGGAGAAGTCAACTCATTGACGCCAGCGAGGGTCTAACCCCTCTGCATATTCTAAGCCCCGCCAACAGAGCGTAAATGTTACAACATCGATTATTTTCACTCGCAGTTACTTTGTGCGCACAGGGAAGAAAATAAAAACTAACTTTATAACAAATCTTGTGCATTAAACTTCATTACTGCATGCAATACTTGTTGTTTTGTCTTGTTTTGTTTTTGTTTGTTTTCTGTTTAGTTTTTTATTGGATTTTTTGGGGTGGTCTTGTTTCTTTGTTTTTCACCACGATATTATTATTATTATTATTATTATTATTATTATTATTATTTGAGTCAAGCACAGGGATCTTGAATTCATTCCACCTTCAATACATTTTTTTTCCTTTTTTCTTCTTTTGTTCATTTTATTCCATCATAGTTTGTGCATGGGGTTAAATGCCTTAATTTTTTGTTTCTTTTGAAATTGAGCTGTGTCCCCGCAGATTGCCTGCTATTTGTTGCAAATGTCTGTTTCTGTCAGATTGCCTGAATTGTTTATGCCTCGTTTTCATTATCTCAAGACCTCCGAAGGGAAATTAACTTACTTCCTATCTTTCCATTTTGACAGGACAGGGAAAATGGAGAAACCACCCATTCGTTCTACCACAAATACAAAAAAGGAATAAATAAATTACATATTTGTCATCAATATTATCATCATCTTGACGACTATCATTGCAGCGGTATTTTCACAAAAACACAATGTCGATGCCTCCTACCATTTTCAGTGTAATTCTTCACTGTCATCTGCACAATCGTCCGTCCATTTACGATAATTGTTTTCAAGTGCCTTCAACTCAACACGCATTCACACCACTGCTAATATCGTCAGCACCGCTATTTTCATGATTACCAATGTTTACCTACACGGTTTATAATAATATTATGTAGAATGTACGGCATCAGAGGCCTAACGGTTTAAAGTGCTGAAAGTAAAATCGGTCTGCTAGTTTCAAATACAGTGTGTATTCCCTGATTCTCTTGAAAAAAAATCATGAATATATCTCCTCTTTATATTCCAAGTTTTGGTTTAAATCAATCTATCAACTTAAAGGGTAAGATAGATAGATAGATAGATAGATAGATAGATAGATAGATAGATAGATAGATAGATAGATGGATGGATAGATAGATAGATAGACTGATAGATAGATATATTGTGATATAAAAGGTACATCAATAAACTTATAATAGAGGCTCAGATAGATAGATAGATAGATAGATAGATAGATGCAAAATCACTGGTATAAAACACTCACTGAGAAAAGAACTGATTTGCAATGCCGTGTAGAGCTGTAATTTTAAGGTAAGCGTTCGTCCAACTACATACACGTCGCTCTAACTGTATATATCATATTTTGTCAATAACTGCTTAATTCACAAGAGCAAGCATCAAGAATAAATTAAAAAAATGTTTTAATGAATGTTTGAATTACGCGTTTTTTATTATTTTTACTAACAAATATATGCACCCTCCGGGTGCAAGTATTTAATTTTTAATGTAATAAAATATTATATTAAATTAGAAAGGCTAATGAAACTAAATAAGAATGCAGATAAAAAGATTTGAAACAGGGGGGGTATAATAAAAAAATAGAACAACTGAATCTTACTCTTCGATCACTCTTGTCTTTCTCTTGTTATTTTTCTAATTTAACTATTTAGTTAAATGAGGAAGTAAAAAATAAAATGACAGTTATTTTTTTCTTGTTAATGGATTTCATTGAAGATTTATTGAAGAGATGTTTGCTTATATTCATTAAAATAAAATCAAACAGTTAGAAATCAATAATACTGAGCACATATTTATTAAATTCGATTTTTTAATATCAATATGCAAATTAGCCTTCCCGTTCACACTGCAAACCGCTATTTTGTTGTATATATAAATATAATTGCATGTTATTAGTATGTAGATATGGTTAACAGTATTAATTATCTAAAAACAATTTTATTTATAATTGAGGTTAAAATAAAAATAAAATCATTGAGAATGTGATGTCAATAACTAAAGGAATTGTGATTTGAGTAGTAATATAGTTTCGGTTACAGACAGAAAAACACACAATCTCCATTATAATAAGATGTCCACGCGCGAGCAGACACTTTCTTTGTGAGATGTTGACGTCTTTCCCAAATCTTTTACATAGAATAATAAGATTTGTTTTAGATGTTGGGCTGGTCACTGTGACCAATCCTTCTTGTTCCGTTGTTGATTATCTCAGAATTTGTTAATGCCTGAATCGTCAAGGAGACCAAACTGTCACAGTGTGAGTGCTAAGCTCAGGATTAAAATAATCCCAGAAAAACAGGAGAAATAAATAATTCACAGGATAATTCTCTAATCAAATCATTTACTATTTAATTCCAAACAGAGGATGAACATTAAAGTAAGATTGATAGATACATAGATACATAGATAGATCAACGTAACTTTTTTATTTTATTTATTAATTAAATTTTGTAGTGTAACATCTTTTTCATCATCGGTATGTAGCCTATCTATCTATCTATCTTTCTATCTATCTATCTATCTATCTATCATTAATACCCCTAATTCCTATCATTCCATCTATTCCATATGATAATTTTGATATTTCTATTGATATGTTAATATCTAGTTATCTTTATGTAATTCATCCAATTTAATGATCTTGCTGCAGAAGATATACATTCAATACCTAAACATATGTCCGCTTTATTTAAAGATAAAAGGAAATGCACCACACATGATAGATAGAGAGATATATAGATAGATAGATAGATAAATTTATTGTTTCTTATATAAAATATGCATTATAGATAAACTTAAAATACAGGCTCGGGTAGATAGATAGATAGATAGATAGATTTGATTTGGTTTGGTTTGGTTTATTTATTTAATGGCATATAAGCCTTCGTGAACAGTTGTGGTACTACTTAACCCATTGTTGGAAGAATGTGGGTGTTCATACCTTTCACATAGGTATTTACCCATTACATCACGAGGACTCCACCAGATATATAGATAGATAGATAGATAGATAGATTCTTATATAAAAGACGCATTATAAAAGATAATTGATTACATTACATCACAAGGACTCCACCAGATAGATAGATAGATAGAGAGATAGATTCTTATATAGAATATACAATATAAGAGATAATTGATTGATTACTAGGTTTTGTTTACTTTCTTGGCATACCAACTTTCATGGCAAACAGTTAAATAGAAAGATAGATAGATAGATAGATAGATAGATTGATATGCACCCTAGGCAGCTATCAGAACTATTTATGCCATGTGGTCACTCAAAAGTGGGCGCAAACAGACAAGGAAAAACAACATGCGAACACAGTAGTACTTTCTGGATTTGACAGTTCCGGTCATTAGTTTTATTACTTGATCGCGCCAGCACGGGTGGTCAAGTCAGAGAGAGAAAGACTGATTAATCTTTTCTATTAATATGGTTCCTTCATTTTAACTGTCCCTGCTCCTCGCATGACTCTTACGCAAATAGCTCCTCTTCTGCCGACTTTAAACGCCCAATCTGTCGTCACCCTATCGTTTATTTTCCGTCTCCGGGGTCGGGGCGGACATATCCGTTTCCGGTTCTAGTATTTTTAGAACCCTTTCGAAAGTTATATATTTGCCCAGAAAATTCGAAGCTTCCGGTCTTATCAATTTATTTGGGCCTAATTACTAGGAGTCATTCCCCTGTGACTAGCCGACCTCGTGGCAAATTGCTCTGACCTGGCTAACGCTTGGGTTGATTTTCAAAAGACTATCCCGACTCTCTGTTGCCAAGAAACATTCTTTTTTTTCTTCACTTTTTCATTTATCTATTTATTTTTTTGCTTTATATTTCTGCAGAAATCAGATTGCCATTTTTTTTATTTCTACTCAATTCAAATTTACTCTAACACATCCATTACATTAAATATTGATAGATAAATAATTTCTTACATAAAATGTACATTATAAATAAACTTATAATACAGACTGAGATAGATATATAGACAGATAGATAGAACGTGATATAAAAGTTACATTATTAGTCATGGACCGCCGCGTTTCTCTCTCAGTTTGCTGTTCTTGAATCATTTGTGAAGGCCATGGACAAAAATGGTGCTGCCTTCCAACACTTGTGTTCCCAGGTCTCAGTGCTGCTAAGCTCAAAGAGGGCATCTTTGTCAGACTTCAGATCCGAGAAGTGCAGAAGGATACTGATTTTGAGGAGCTTCTTACCTTATAGGAACTGAGAGCATGGGA
>CM042139.1:92064551-92129551 GCA_023376005.1 Doryteuthis pealeii | reverse complement strand
GATCAATTAATTGCTACATACTTTACTTTCACAATTACCAGAGAACTCAAACCTGTAAACAGACGGGTAACGGCTTATGCCAGACGGTGAAATGTCAATTAATATCCCCTACATTACTCAACCATGGGAGGATTATATATATATATATATATATATATATATATATATATATATATATGATCATCTGTTTACAGATATATATATATATATATATATATATATATATATATATATATATATATATGATCATCAGTTTACAGATTTGATCTCGCTGGTGATCGTAAAGTATATACACATATGTATGTATTTAAAACATTTAAAACACCGCTCTTTAAACGGCAGTTGGCGATGGCCTAGGGGTTAATTGATCGGGCAGGCGTAAAGTCAGTCGGGGTTCAATCCTGGTCGGAGTTAGTTATTGTGTCTAGCCACACTGATGAGACGTGAAACGTCCAAACACGATGTCTGTAAATGACTTTTATATATATATATATATATATATATATATATGTGTGTGTGTGTGTGTGTGTGTGTGTGAGTGTGTGTAATGGAAAAGATGACTTACCGGTGAATATAGTTACGATGGTTAGATGATGCAGAATTCAGTGAGATAAGTCAGCGATATAACAAATACAAAGTGCTCAATACGTTAGTAGAGCATATATATATATATATATATATATATATATATATATATATATATACGTTTGCGCATAATGTATTTCCCGTCGTGTTTTTAAAAGATTTACGTCGTAGTTTAATCGGCAAAAAGTACAGACAATGTTATTATATAGTTCCCGTTTCTATTATTTTAATATGTTGCCCCCAATTCATTCCAAGTAATATCAGCAACTATATGTCGGAATTGATCCACAGAGAAGGCTTAAACGCTGTATGTGAAATGCAAACAGCCTCGTCCATATGTGTGTATATGTGTGTGTATGTGTATACTCGTGTGGATATCCATTCTGACAAAATTAAGAAAATTTTCTTTATATATATATATATATATATATATATATATATATATATATATATATATATATATATAATGGGTTACCATTATAAAATCGATTCAGAATTATGTTAATGTTTTAAAAATGACCTTAAGTGTGAACAGTGAACCTCAATGAAAGTTAACATTCTGTTACAGATTGAACTGGAAATTATTTAATTCTGAAAATTACACCATTTTAAATGTATTGTTACAATGAAAATCTCGCTTTGATGGGGATTTTTTTCCTGGATTACAACTCTCTCTCTCTCTCTCTCTCTCTCTCTATATATAATATATATATATATATATATATATATATATATCACAACTCCACTTATTAATTCTCCCTCGTAAATAAAGATTTTTTTTAATCACTTCTTAATTTAAATCTATATTATCTTTAAACTTGTTTCTATACATTAGATTAAAATTGGCTACGAAGCCAAGCCTTTCCAATCAGGAAGTGGGTGAATACCAATTGCTATAACAACTACTACAAAAATTATTTTGGCTTAGTGTCATTCAAACAAATAATCCTTGTAATCTTGTTCAAAGACAGGAGAACGAATATCAGTGAACGACTATAAAAATGTTTATCTATGACATTGAACATCTTACCTATCATGTCAAATATCACCTCAGATTATGAACGATTGTTTCGCTGCAGACAATTACTGACTTCCATTGTCACGGATTATGTTAAGTTGTGAAGGTGGATATAGTTGGGATCTGTTGCTTTTAAAGAAAGATTTCTGCCGAAATATAGCTTATGTTTTTACGAGGAGGCGATTGTTTCTTTATTCTGATGCTAGAGTTGTCTGTCTACCTGTATCAAAGTTGAACACCTGCTGAGCCTCGGTTATTGTTCTTTACACCCGAGCCATACGATTACTACTAATTGAGTAATTTTCAATATAGTTAATGTACACGATCTCTTGAGATACCTTCCATACTTTGCCCGTTCTTGTCAGCATAAACAAACAAATTTTTGTTCAATACAACAGAATTAGTTCCCACCCTCGCATGCAACAGATCAACAAAAGGGAAAAGTGAATGAAAATAAAGCAGAGAAGAACTACAAGAAATACAAACGTTGCCGTACAATGCACATGATAAAGAAATTAAAAAAATAAATATTAAAATGTACTTTTGAATGTTCACTTATTTCAATCTTTAGTTTTATTATTCTTTCGCGCTTCAAAACAATCCAGTAATTTTACTTTTTGATACCTAATCTTGTCATATATATATATATATATATATATATATATATATATATATATAATACACTACTGATGTGATAAAAAAACATAACTCAGTTTTCAAAATAAAATAAAAATTCTAACTGATATCTGGAGTGAAAAAATTTAAAAAAAGAAAAGGCCAGCACCCCCCCCCACACACACTTTCTGAAAATAATCATCAGTATCGTATGTAATGGGCAAAAGAAAAACACCGAAGGAGTTTGCTATATACAAAAAAGCATATATATATATATATATATATATATATATATATATATATATTGTGTGTGTGTGTGTGTGTGTGTGTGTGTGTGTGTGTGTGTGTGTGTGTGAATATTATCTAAGGAATATGTCAGCAAAGAAAACAACAGGAAAGCGATAAATAGCGTGTTTTGACTAATTAGTTTAACAAACAACATATGAACTGGAACGATAGTATTTGGTTCATAATACAAGCGTAGTCTTTTCTTTTTTGTTTGTACGGAATGTGCGCATTTCTGAGCCTCTGCATATCATTGTGATTAAAGCAAAGAAAGTAATAAAAAAACAAAAAAATCACAAAATGTTGAGCAGTACAGGAGGAAAAAGTGAAAAACCACACGATGATTATAAAAAAGAGCTTATTTTACAATAAAATAACAAACATGGCCTCCATGTTACAATGCATGCTGGGATTACTGGTTATTACTTCTATCTCCTCTAACCAAGTTTCCTGGTGAGGGTAGATGGAGAGACTTTATATCGAATTTCAAAATTGCATGTTATTCCTCTCCACTGCCTTTTTCTTATACAAAACGGAATGCCTTTTAACATTTGTAGTGTCGGTTAACATTTTTATTTTTATAATTTGTCTGTTGTTTCTTTCGCAATCAGCAGGAAAGTGACTACAGCAAATAGTGATTCCAAATTGCCTTCAATGTTTCACTAAAATCTTATTTTTACGTTTATTTTCCTTCTTATTTTTACGCTTTCTGCTGAGTTAAAAATGCAGTTTTTTCGATCCTCGTGTGCAAGAGAAATTGAGAAAGAATATGGCAAGCGTTGGTGATACAAATATCAAGAGAAAAAGAAAGGAAGTGACTTCGATTTTATAAAAAAAAAAAAAAGAATCCGTTTTTTGTTGTTTTTATTTTTTGTAATTTTTACCTTCATTTTTGTTTACTTCTTTTTACAGCAGTTAATACAAACTTGTCAGTTTGTTTAAATTTAAGATAAAACTGCCAGCGAAAAAGGGTGAAAAAATGAACTCACTGGAAAGAAATCTTAGAAGAGTTGAATACAATTTTTGATTCACTGCCTGTCTAAGTAGGTATTTACCTAAGCCGTACACCACGGGTAGAATGTGACACAAGGTCGAAAGTATGGGACATCTAGAGAGGATCGAATTCGCTTTTCAGTAGTAATGGGTCTGCGAGACTATCTTGCTAATCCTTATACCACGATGGGACGCCTATGAGCTTGATATGAAAGCATTCCCTCCTTCGCTTTAATCTTTTATTAAATATTGTAAATTATAACTTATTTTATTTTTTCCTGAAAAAGGGTGCATAAAATTACATATAAACAAAATATTCTACAAATGAAATAAATAACATTAAAATGTGCATATCTTCAAGAGAGGAAAGAAACGGCAAAAATGCGCCATTTTGAGATATACAGATTTTAATTTAATGAATTCTCCCGTTTGAAAGACAGTAAAAAAGATGCTTACATGTGTTTTATTTAATCCCTGGGAAAATACAACAACAAAAAAAAATAGGGAGGAAACAAGGGACATTTTTATCATAGCCTATCATAGCGTAATAGTTAGCAAGATTGACTCAGGGTCGAAATTTCAATTGTTGTTGGTTTGAACCTCACTATTTTTAATTTAATATTGTGGTTAATATTCGTGGTCTTAAACCATAATAAGTCAAGCTGAGAAAATTAATAGATTCATTAACGATTACATTTTATGAAAAGTGATCACAGATCGGATTTCCTGTCTAGTCGGGGGAATAAAGGATACTGGCTTGTTCTCTCTCTTTTCTTTGCACGATCGTCAGAACTTAGAATACGCTTACTGTACCCCCTGCAGAGGCGTAAAAAGGGTGCTCTGGATAGGACACTAAACTGCATTTGATGGCGAGGCTCAATATAGAGTACATTTTCATTGTCATTACTTCCAGGTCCACCTAGATCCAGAGTGCAAGAACTTATTAGTCCTATAGAGGGCTCAAGTAAATCGGTTAGCATATTAGTTCTACTAGATTAGCATATATCATATAACCGTATATAAAAAAAATTAAAATCTATACAAAATGTTAATATGAACGTACATAAAAGTTGACAGTTCCCTAATTTATAAGCATAAAATAACTCTGTTATATACTTGTTCCTCATCGAGTACATAAGCGAGAAGAGATTTCTCGCGTATATAACAGAGAGAGTCATCTCGGGTATATAATAGAGACAGAGACAGAGACAGAGTTAGAGACTGGGTAGAGATGAGTATTCTTACTTGCTGGATTACACCTCTTACTGCTTACTCTGCTTATTGACACTACCTCGGTCGCCATATTCTTTGGGTTGACTTCTATTAAGGGCTAGTCTTCTTCCTCGTTGTTCTGTTGATACTTCTTTGGACTGGACTAGTCATTGCTTTCAATATTTAATTAACAAACACAACAATTTTGAGTTACTTGATCAAATTTTATTTCTTAGCCCATATTGATTCCGACGGGGGTGGGAGATGGACACGGAGAGAGCCGACAATCTCGTCTGCTCTCCCTGAATGCTGGGTTGGATCTGCTAAACTAACTAAACTTATTCTCACGCGTCCAATCGCGCGTCTTTTAAGGGGTCAAGGGTTATGAACCGCCCACCATAGGACCCCATGATTTTTAATTAACCGCCCTTAATTCCTATCTACAGATACGTTCACAATCTATGACTGCCCATGAGTTATAACAACTCCAGACAAGTTGGCATGCCGTTAATATCAATCATTCAACCAATAACTCGTTTCCGATCTGCCCCACCCCTACCCTTTCCTGAAGGTTGCTGCTGAAATTAAACTCTGTTTTCTTCGATACTTGTGAATCAGCGGTTTTACACCGTGATATAAATAAGCCTTTTATCCAACTCCCCACAAGACAACAATGGGACACAAGGTCGGTTTAATATGGCGTGCTTCGCAAAAAGCAAGCCTGATGCAAGGTGGTTTTAAAGATTGCTTAGATTCCATGGACATTATCATTTAGGAGTGCCTCCGGCACCCGGCCAAAATGAGATTGATAGATACGAACAGAAGTATATTATATATGTATATATATATATATATATATATATATGTATATAAATATATATATATATATATAATTCTGTACACATCTATATATCGATCTCGTTTTTTTTCATGGTGTTATTTAATGCTGACAGCTAATTATAGATGTTTTTTTAGGTTGTGTCATGGTTACGTATTTGGTTGGTTGGTTTTACGGCATATCATTCTGTCCGTATATATATATATATATATATATATATATACGGACAGAATGATATGCCGTAAAACCAACCAACCAAATACGTAACCACGACACAACCTAAAAATACATCTATAATTAGCTATCAGCATTAAATAACACCATGAAAAAAAACGAGATCGATATATAGATGTGTACAGAATTATATATATATATATATATATATATATATATATATATATATATATATATATATAAACACCTCCGGACGAGCAGGGTGTTACACAAGGTCAATTTCTTAAGTGGAGTTTAACAGGTTAAATTCAAAGTTTTGCTTCTCCGAGACTGTTTGCGTAACCAAAGTTAAAGAACCTAGTCTGACCTACGATTTACTCATAGCTGGAGGGATAGCAAGTGGATGATGTGCCTTTCCACAGTGTATTAGCACCATGTGAAATGCAAACAGCCTCGTTTAGGATTTGAACTCGCGTCACCGAGTCCATTTTCTACGATTCTAATCGTTACACCGCGTGCCTACACAAACACGCATACACACACACACGCGCGTGCGCGCGCACACAAATACATATGTATATATATGCGTGTGTGCGTGGATGACAATACATATGCTCCCCACTCCTGGCGCGTTAAGATCTCTGGAAATGGAATTTTCTGGTAGCCCCTAATTACGCAAACATTGCATAGCTCTTCTTAACGCATAGATGCTCCTAACGGCCTTATAAGTAAATTCCATTTCTTAAACGTGGTTTGCGTTGATTGCCTGGCAATAAGAACTCTGGCTGACGACAAATCGGTAGTGATTCGATCTCGATCTGAAGCAGACTGACTTATCAAACCACACTGATTAGCTGTAAAACGGTGAAACACCGCTGTATGTAGATGACTATATATATATATAATATATATATATATATATATATATATATACATATATATATACATATGGACAGAATGAGATAGATAGATAGATAGATAGATAGATAAGAATAGAATGATATTCCATGAAACTGACTAATGCAAAACCTAAAAGGCCATCTGTAATTAATAGGTAGCCTTACTGAAAGAAATCTAAATCTGTGCTATCTCTTCTAACTCAGAATAATGAAAGAAAAAAGGTCTATTAAAATGCGTGAATCTTATTTTATGCTCCTACAAATTCCAAATGGAAACCGAAATGGGGTTATTGTTGAATCAGAAATAAAATAGAAATGAGATGGTTTTAAAAAGGAGAGCAAGGAATTAATGTACACTTACTTCTCAATATATTATCATTGGAAACTCCCAATGGCCACATTCTTGTTTCGTACTTAATGGAAAGTATGAAGTACTTAATGAAAAGTATTAAGTTAAAGAAAAAACACTTCATTTCTTTTTTAAGTAAGTCTTCTGAAATTAATGTATGAGATAAACTGATTATATTTTAATCCTAAAGCCATAATACACAACAATAACCTTTTTCAGTTTCAGCGGTAGTTTAGATAGATAGATAGATAGATAGATAGATAGATAGATATGGACAGAATGACATAGATAGATACATACATTGATAGATAGATAGATAGATAGATAGATAGATAGATATAGATAGATAGATAGATAGATAGATAGATAGATAGATAGATAGATAGATAGATAGATAGAGATAGATAGATAGATAGATAGATAGATAGATAGATAGATAGATAATGATTAATGAAAAGTATGAGGTTAAAGGAAAAATACTTATTTCCCTTTTTGAGTAAGTCTTCTGAAATTACTATATGATATATATTTTCAACAATACCATAATACACAAAAATAACCTTTTCAGTTTCAGCGGTAGTTTAGATAGATAGTTAGATAGATAGATAGATATGGACAGAATGACATAGATAGATTCATACATTGATAGATAGATAGATAGATAGATAGATAGATAGATTGAATAGATGACATAGATAGATAGATAGATAGATAGATAGATAGATAGATAGATAATGATTAATGAAAAGTATGAGGTTAAAGGAAAAATACTTATTTCCCTTTTTGAGTAAGTCTTCTGAAATTACTATATGAGATATATTTTCAACAATACCATAATACACAAAAATAACCTTTTCAGTTTCGGCAGTGGTTTAGATAGATAGATAGATAGATAGATAGATAGATAGATAGATAGATAGATAGATTGATTGATATGGACAGAATGACATAGGAGAGATATGAACAGAATGATATAGATAGATAGATAGATAGATAGATAGATAGATAGATAGTAGATAGGTAGGTAGGTAGGTAGGTAGGTAGATAATGAGAGATAGATTGATAGATAGATAGATATATAGGTAGGTAGGTAGACTCATAAATAATGAGAGAGAGATAGATAGATAGATAGATAGGTAGGTAGGTAGGTAGGTAGGTAGGTACATAAATAATGGGAGATAGATTGATAGATAGATAGATAGATAGGTAGATACATAAATAATGAGAGATAGATTGATAGATAGATAGATATATAGATAGATATATAGATAGATAGGTAGGTACATAAATAATGAGAGATAGATGATAGATAGATAGATAGATAGATAGATAATGTTTAATGGAATGTACAAAGTTAAAGAAGAATACTTATTTCCGTTCTTATGTAAGTCTTCTAAAATAACTAAACCGGTTATATTTTCAATTTAATGCCATAACAATAAACTTTTCAGTTTCAGCAGCAGTTTTACTTTCCTCTTAAGCGATTCAGTACAATCATTACATTAAACCTTTTCGTTGTCTTTGTGCAGAGTTCAAATATAGATAAAAACAAACCGTGTGAAAAGTGATGAATCACTTGTTTATCCTGTGTGAACTTCTGAAAGCAAAGATGAAAAGAATTGATCGATCTACAGACTGAAATCCTAGAGATACACAGTTATACCAAAATTGTTTATGCGTTATTTATTAGGTTTGTATCTTAATAGTTCAAGAGTAAATCGATTTAATTTATAGCAAATTCAATGATCATTAAAAGTCATAGTGCGATAAGCTACTGAATAAAAAGATGTTCACTCAGAAATAAAATGGCTTTTCCCAACAGAAGTAGATAAATATGGACAGACTTAAGTATATAGATAGATAGATAGATAGATAGATAGATAGATATATGGAATCAATGACATAGATAGATAGATAGATAGATAGATAGGGAAACAATGACATATATATATATATATATTATAATATATATAGATAGATAGATAGATAGATAGATAGATAGATAGATACGGAAACAATGAGAGAGAGAGAGATAAATATATAGTTAGGGAAATAAAGAGATAGATAGATAGATAGATAGATACGGAAACAATGAGATAGATTGATAGACAGATAGATAGATACAGAAACAATGAGATATATAGATAAATATATAGATACGGAAACAATGAGATAGATAGATAGATAGATAGATAGATAGATAGATAGATACAGAAACAAGAGATAGATAGATAGACAGATAGATAGATACAGAAACAATGAGAGATAGATAAATATATAGATACGGAAACAATGAGATAGATAGATAGATAGATAGATAGATACGGAAACAATGAGATAGATAGATAAATATATAGATACAGAAACAATGAGATAAATAGATAGATAGATAGATACGGAAACAATGAGATAGATAGATAGATATATAGATACGGAAACAATGAGATAGATAGATAGATATGAAAAGAATAAGTAAAATCATATATAGGAAATGATCATTAAGAATCATAGTGCGTTAAGCTAGTGAATAAAAAGATGTTCTCTCAGAAATAAAATAGCTTTTCCCAACAGAAATAGATAGATATGAACATACTTAAGTATATAGATAGATATATACATAGATAGATAGATACGGAAACAATGAGATAGATATAGATAGATAGATAGATACGGAAACAACGAGATAGATACATAGATAGATAGATAGATAGATAGATAGATACGGAAACAATGAGATAGATATATAAATATATAGACACGGAAACAATGAGATAGATAGATAGATAGATAGATAGATATGAAAAGAATAAGTATAATCATATATAGGAAAAACAGGTGTGACATTAAATAGCCCACAAGGCTTATTATGCCATTAAAAAATAACCATAATTATAAGCCAGTTCGATATTTACCATACGCATATGATCAGTACGGTAAATCTAAGTTCTTTTAAAAATTTACAACTCAGATACATTTTGGTAGATCATCCGCCTAGTTTGCATATGTGATAGTTTTCTGTGAGATATCATCTACTTCTTGTCTTTTATTTTATGGGAATCCTTTTTTCCACCATGAGGTCTAATGACGTTTTTATCATAAAATGCTAAATAAGTATAGTCAGCGGAGTCGCTGAATGTCGGTGTCAGCCGGACAGCGAGGGTATCTATTCCCTTTTCACTAGCGCAAGACAAGGGAGATTGTTTTACGTCTAGGGTGAAGCGCCCCAACTACCATCATCTCACTACTTTACGGCACAGGTCTAATCCGTACTACTCATGCACTGAGTTGGCGAGGGCCGGTATCGAACCCGGAACCTTGTGGCTCCGAGGCGGAGACTCTACCGACTGAGCTAAGCCGGGCCCTTAAAATGCCATAAATATTATAGATTTCATGATTTTCATAAATAATTAGAATAATTTTCTGGCATTAAACTCATCAATCATCGGATTCAGGATCTTCTTTTATAGAACGATATTTTGTATTACTGAAACTAGCAAAAAGTGACCCCAGAGCGTTTTGCTGTAATCGGATCAAGAATTATAAAAATAGCTATTGTGAAAATTTCATACGAACGAACAATGATAAATATCCAGCTTCAGCTCATTTATAGAGAAAAAGTCAAGGTTTTATGTGGAGATATCCAATATGGCGCTAACCCCCTGGTGATTTTTGGACAATCTGGTCATTCATTCTAAGAGATTTGCAACCCGTACCAATTCCTGTAAGTTAAGCGGAATGATTTTGAATAGCCGAGAATTCTTGGTTATGGATACCCAGCAATAAGACACCATCACGCAATAATCCTCGAAAAGATTATTTAAACGAATTTTTGTTGCTGGACCCTCAAGCTACATCTTTCCAGGAATAGTTTCCTGAATCTGATGGTGATTTGAACTTGCTACAATAACAGCACAATCTGCCTGTCTTCTGCCAATTGCTTATCTGTGCGATAAGATATAATTAACTGGTTGGAAGAAAGGCTTTGTACAACCCAATTGGGAATTAATGAAGTCGACATGAGCCAGGATCCCTGTGGCATTTTCCTATTGCCTTCTTGTATTACATATAATGGCATGGCCAGAATAGATCGCCAAACTGTCAGGTATTTTCGATATGGTCTTCGACTGATTGTTCATGCTAAGAATGGTAGTAGATCCTTTCGCCCAAAAGCGGAATTACTCGCGGCGTTGGGTTTCGGGATTATGCATTAATATCGCCGGCTGGCCATCAGGATCTATTCAACAGGAAGGAGAGAGGATACTTGTCATATAAAAACATGCAACGTAGTCATTTCATTCTATCTGGATATAATTTACTAAGCTTTAGTTTAGTTTGATACAAGGCCAAGAGTACGGGGCTACTAACAATTTTCTACAATTTGTCTGTTTTTTTTAGCTGGGGCTTGATAATTTGTATTATTTGAATTTTTGTATTATTTGTATTTTGCTGACTGTTGTTCCCATTTTTATTGTTACATACACAAATTTTCAGCCGATGTGACTTCCAGCCTTCCTCAGATGTTTCTTGTCAAACTCGGACACCTTCATATCGTAATCGGGAGCCTTCCTGTTTGACCCGGAAGCATTCACAAAACTTCGAACCGAACCCTTTATTCAATCCACTAGGGTAGACTGCATTGCATTTGGAAACATAGCGCATCCGGATATAAAGGTTGAATTAATACAGTTCTAAGTGACAAACATCTGTAGGTTACAGGTTCATTCCTGACCTCGGGTGATAATAACATAGAATAATTAACATAGCTTAACACTTGTACCTAGTCAGAATGACAACTCTCTAACCCAGTGGATTGAATAGAGGGTTCGTTTCAAAGTTTCGTAAAGGCTCCCGATGACGTCATGAAGGCTCCCGATTACCACATGAATTCCCGTGTTCGACAAGAAATACCTAAAAGGGGCCGGGGCGCGCATCTGCTGAAAAGCTGTGTATATAACGATAAAGATGAGGACAACAGTCCAAAAAACTCAAATAATACAACTTTTCAACAAGTTTGGCTAACCAGCTATTGCACATTCCGAAAAACCAATCATTTTATTTGGGAACAGAGCCACATTTCTGGGATAGCAAGTGAAGATCGAACTCACTACCAGTAATAATTAATCTGCAAAACGATCTGGGATGATTAGTCACTAACGTGTCGAACTGTGACATTGTAGTAAACAAGTTCGAACTCAAATCGTGCTGCTACGTTTACTTTCGGGCCAATACCCTTGGGAAAGGTGTGAAACCCCTCATCCCCATCTATGGGTTAAAAAGTATCACGACTGTTTTTCAACAAGGACGTCTTTGGTATTAAATAATGAAGTTTGATATGCTATTAAACAAAACAAAATGATCTTGTTAACCAGTACTAAATGGTTAATTGATTCAGGTTTTTTGTTCGCCTTGTCTAAATATTGTAGTTTAATCCATTTTGTATGATGTTTTCCTGAAAGTTTCTAGTTTGTAGATTCTGGTCTTGTGCTACTATTATTAACCCCTCGCTCTCTGCCTTAAGTCCAGTATTTTTCTACCACCAATTAGTTCATTACTATATCAATATTGCCATTTCAAATTTTCTGTGTGTATCGACCATGTAGGCGAAATTGAGGAGTTTGTAGTAGGAGGGGTTCATGTAGGGTATTGCGTGCTGGTAATCTGTTTCAAAGGAATGGAATGAAAAGATGAAAAAAGAACAAAGAAAGTGTGAGAGTGAGAAGGGTTAATTCAAGATTATTATACTTTCTCCATATTAGAATATTTTGCAATAGCTCGTAAGAATACATATCAATCGTTGTAATAGTTACATTATCATACTGTGGTATATCCACAGGTCCAGCTAGTCATTATTATTATTATTATTATTATTATTATTATTATTATTATTATCATTATTATCACACTCCTACAAGTTTTTTTCCCATGGAATGAAATCACAATGTAAAATATTTGCTCGTTACGCTGGTAGAGTTTCACAACTGCTGCCAAGAGCAACAGCCAGTGTGATACCTTACGTATTACACTACTGTGCTACTCAATCGAGAAACCTTTTTACGTTTATATTTCTTCAGTTGTGAATTGCCGGCATCTCTCAGAATGTTAGTGGAGATGAAGAGACAAAGAATATATAAAAATTGATTGCTTGATTAGATTTATCGGCATGTCAACTCGTACAAAGTTATTTCATGCCTAAAGGATAGGGAATCGCATTCATTGTACTTTTTTGTGCAGTTGCTTAAAAGATTATTTTCACAATACTAATACAAATAATTAGACGTACACCTAACAGGTAATAACTCTCTGATGGAGAGTGATCCAAGGGGTGCGCTTATGGTAATGGTCATCGCCGTATGTAATGGAATCAGTGACCCGAGTTCAAATCCTGGATGAGGCTGTTTGTATTTTCGGTTCTTCCTGATACCCTTGGAAAAATGCATGACTCCATCCCTTCAGCTATGGATAAATAGTAAGTAGGATTGGACTCTTTAGCCTTGATAAGGCAACGTGGGAAAATAGTGAATTCAAACCTGCTTTACTCTGCTTACAAATTGAGGGTGAGTAAATAATACTACATTATACACCTTCAGATAGGAAAAGTTTTATCTCGTCAGGTAGTCTGTCGCCTTCTCAGTCGCCTGTAACCTCCTCAGTTAAGATTGCTAAATTCAATTTTATGACAGGAACGTTGAGGTCAGTTCTGGCAAAGTTATTCAGTGCAACATGGCGAGAGAAATTAACCACGCTAAGACGATGGCATGCAGATCTTGCATAACCGTGATCTAAACAGATATATCCATATCGTGGTCTACATAGATATATCTATGCCAAATAGATCGTGAATTACACAGATATATATCTATGCCAAATAGATTGTGGTCTACATAGATATATCTATGCTAAATTGTTTGTGGTCTAAATAGATATATCTATGCCAAATAGATCGTGAACTACACAGATATATATCTATGCCAAATAGATTGTGGTCTACATAGATATATCTATGCTAAATTGTTTGTGGTCTACATAGATATATCTGTGTCAAATAGATCGATGTCTACATAGATATATCTATGTTAAATAGTTTGTAATCTACATAGTTATATCTATGCCACATAGATCCTGATCTACATAGATATATATGAAATAAAATGGAACTTAATCCGACAGCGTGAATTTGATATATTGAAAAAACAAAAGATGTTTACAAATGCATGGGATCATCAGGAGAGAATGTGCACCCGAAACGGTTTGTACATTCTCTCCTGATGATCCCATGCATTTGTAAACATCTTTGTTTTTTCAATATATCAAATTCACACACACAATATATATATAATATATATATATATATATATATATATATATATATAATATATGCCAAATAGATCGTGGTCTACATAGATATATCTATGCCAAATAGATCGTTGTCTACATAGATATATCTATGCCAAATAGATCGTGGTATACATAGATATATCTATGCCAAATTGATCGTGATCTAGACATATATTTCTATGACAAATAGATAGTGGTCTACACAGATATATCTATGCCACATAGATCATTGTCTAAATAGATATATCTATGCCACATAGATCATTGTCTACATAGATATACCTATGCCACATAGATCATTGTCTACATAGATATATCTATACCAAATAGATCGTGGTCTACACAGATATATCTATGCCAAATAGATCGTGGTATACAAAGATATATCTATGCCAAATTGATCGTGATCTAGACATATATTTCTATGACAAATAGATAGTGGTCTACAAAGATATATCTATGCCAAATAGAAAACAAATGAATTATTTGACATACAGGCAACTATCGACGATAAAAATAAACGTATTTGGTAAAATTCTTAGAAGTCTTA
The DNA here is from genome assembly GCA_023376005.1 of Doryteuthis pealeii. NCBI lineage: Eukaryota > Metazoa > Mollusca > Cephalopoda > Myopsida > Loliginidae > Doryteuthis > Doryteuthis pealeii. The sequence continues at coordinate 92,114,698 of CM042139.1, read as the reverse complement.
CATCAAATGTTTTTCAAATAGAATTTAATAATGTGAAAGAAAGGAAAACTGAGTTTTGACGTAAATAAGAGTAATGTGTTTGTTTATTGTTGCATAGGTCTGGTAATTCAATGGCAATAATCGACGAGGCCCAAGAAAGAGGGTGAATGTGTTTTGTTTCTTTCAAAACATACTCACCACTGAAACCAGAACAGTGAGAGAAAGTCAGGCTGGTCGGCTAACCCAACCAGGTGATCTTTCACATTATTTTATTAATGACTCATTATTATGGCTTCTGGCTCTGAAAAGTTGAACGGACACCGATTTACAACTAATATTCAAACAGATTGTTATTGTTCCTCCCTCAAGGTGTGCGTTATTTAATCGAATCACGCCACAATAAAAACAGAGAAAAACATTGCCACTGTTTCTTGACTTTTGGTTACTTTCCAACATCAATATTATGTCCGCTATTGAAAGACGTATGAAAATAAATAGTGTCTGTGTGCGACATAAGCAAATATTCATTGATGTACAATATTTGATAAAGTAGAAAACGCGTAAAATTGTTTAAATGGGTATGCTGAAATAAATATTGCAACATTGTCTTAAAATCACATTTAAATCTCGTTCCTCATACAGCTTCGATGCAGTTTCCATAGTAATGGAAAATTGTCTAGTGACAAGTCTTATAAGAACGAGAGACCGAGTCTTCTTGAAGTATGAACTGCAATGATACTAAACAAAATAATGACTTTTATATGATAATAAAGCAATTGAAAAGCGATTGTTGGTTGTTTAAAAAGTAATCACAATGGTAACGTCTCCAAAATATTTAGAAATCACAGAAACGTTTATTACCTGTCGAAGAATGATGGTTTGTGGTTTGAAAGGTAATCCCAATATGTCTAAAATATTTAGAAATCACAGAAACGTTTATTACAAAACAAAATAATGACTTTGGTAGTCGACGTTGTTTATGTGATAATATACCAGTTGATGAAGGATATTTGGTTGTGCAATGTTAATCCCTTTGTTAAGGTCTCCAAATTATTTAGAAATCACAGAAACTTTTATTACTTAACAAAATAATGATTTTTGTTGTCAAATATGTTTATGTCATAATTTACCTGTTGAAGAACAATATTTGGTTGAACGCGGCTAATCCCAATGATACGGTCTTCAAAACATTTTCAAATATGTTTTTTACTTGTTGTCAATGATGAATTTTCAATATGTGTCTATTTTTCTATATAATCGCCATTTCGGTCAATGGATTTTTCTAAGCGATGTGGCAGTTTTTGTATGTAGATGTCATACCAGATCGCGGCCATGTCCTTGAAGAAGCATTGAACCTCGTCATCGACTTGCGGACGTTTTTGACTTCCAGACTTGCCATATACTTCCGCCAATGTGCGACGAATTTCAATAGTATTAATGCTTTTAGGTCTAAAAACCGAATAACTGCACGAACTTCATATTTGGCGGTAGCATCAATCGGGTGCTCCATCAGAAACAACATCCAAAGCAAGACTGCGCGTGGCAGATTGGCGCACGCAAGAACAGGTTCAAGCACATCCACAACAAACACAACAGTGGTGCTAATAGCCGCACGAACAGTTTCCCTACGTTATCTTTGGAGACCCTAATTATAGGAGTTCCTTCGTACGAAATATGTGTAAGAACCATTCACGACAAAGTGATAACAAGGATATTTTATTGCCTGGGCAAACAATCTTGTGGTGTGTCATTTCTACGATTTGTTTAAGACTGCACGCATCATTCTTGTGCAGCTCCACTCTAGTTTATTCTCATATTTTCCCATTGAGTAATATCGTAGCTGTGGCGAACGGTTTCGATAAATACCTACTCTTTTTTTTTTTACAAAGGGTGTACCATCGTTGTGTAATGGTTAGCAGCCTCTTATCGCAGATCAATTACTACTGAATAGCGAAATCGATCCTCGCAGGATGCCCCATAAATCTAAGGGGCGATAATATCTGTCTTTTATGCTCTGAAGGAAAATTCGCTATCGCTAGCTATAATGATGATAATAATGAATTGCTGAACCAAAGATCCGAAATTTTTAACAGGTGCTGCCATAAACGCGTGTGGCAGCTTTACAATCAGAGACGTAAACAAATGTTACGTTGTGGGCTCTTTCACGGCACTAAATCGTATATGTTACGTGGCGGGGGTCCTTTTTCACAATGCACCCACTGTGTGCACTATTAAACTTGTACACTGGTAGCTGGTCTCTAGTCTCGGGACGTTTCAAAGGTACCAACAAACTTTTTGGTTGTTTACAACACTCACGCAGGATTCTAATAGTTCTTTCGTTGGTCAGTCTCAGGTCGAGGGAGTATCAATCAAGTCGGTATCAACTTACACAGGCGGCGTGCTCTTCGTTGCAGTCAATTGACTTTATCTCCACGGGTGTCTAATGGTCAAGGAAAGTTCGGTTTTTATTTCCATTCATAATACCGTCCGTAGTAAATGAAATACCGAATTTATTTTTCAGGAGGTTATTAGAATAAATTCAATTTCGGCTTCTTAACCCGGAGAGAGAGAGAGAGAGAGAGAGAGAGAGAGAGAGAGAGAGAGAGAGTCAGCTTAATTAATAAGTAATATATTTATATGGTCCTTAGAGTTTCAGTACTTTGAGTAAACTTTTGGTGACAAACTTTTTATAGTTGGCAAATATCAGGACAGTCCTTTTCGTTTTCAGCGTCAACAGATCGTTCCCCGATCTCAGCTCCAACTCCAACTGTCAGACCAACTACTAATCTCCTAGCCAGGGTCCAGCCTTATATATTATCTCATCAGAACAAATCTAGAAAGGTCTTTTTCTCGAATAATCTATTTCTTCCTAGAAGAAAAGAATGTTCGATTCGTTCTATTCATTCAATTCCTTCTACGGTCACTGTGAGTTCACGGCCGTTCGGATCAAAGAACAATTAACAGTCAAGAAGACTGGAATTCTTCAAAAACCTTCATGTCTCCAAAAATCTCGTTTATCTTTTTATTTCGTTTCGGGCCGATTCTTCAAAGAGACCACCCGGTAAGGTCTGAGAATCATACAACAGCTTTCTTTCTGTTTGACACAAGGCCACAAATATGGTGTTCCCAAGTAAGGCCCGACCATTATGCTACACAAACGTAAACGTATGCTGGCCACGGTTGGAGAAAGGAATGAAAACAACAGACAACCTGTTGTGATGTGTAGTTTCGTACTTCTTGTTGTAGTCGTAGTAGTAATTCTCTGAGCATATCGTATCTCTCTCTCTCTCTCTCTCTCTCTCTCTCTCTCTCTCTCTCTCTCTCTCTCTCTCTCTTAGCTTCTCGTAGCTAGTTTTTTATGTCCTCCGAACTATCTCTATACATCTATCGCTGTAGAAGACATATGCAAATGAGATAACACGCCATTGACTATCTCACTACACAACCACATACACACGCGTCGATTTGACAATTAAAATTCAGCAAGTAAACACGTGACGAACTGACAATTGAAAACGTGAACAAATGTTTCTAACGTCTGATGACTCAAATTCAGCTACCAGCATTCATTTTATCTGCGGGATCGTTATAATGCCTTTGTTTACATCAGCTTTTGTTCTCAATTGATTAATTTAATTAATTAATCGCATTTAACTCTGAAGATCCTCATGTTGAAACTCGAATAGGTTATCTGACTATATTATTTTACTAAATCTTCTCTACAAACGTACTGAGGACTGTTATATGCTTTATAACCCCGACTTGTTCGGTTAATTATTTTATCAACGATTGAAGTCGCGACTAACTCGATATTTTATATTCTCCGTTAAGTCACCACCTTTTCATAGTTACTAAGAGTTTCTTGCCTGAGTGATTTTCAAACCATTTGTGTTATTCACTCCCAAAACGTGTTCATAACCGCCAATATGCCATTCAATATTAACCAACCAGCCTCTACATACGGAGGCAAATTAATTGGGTGTTGGAAGCAATGAATCGTAAAATTTAAATTATATTAAACACGCGCCCGTGCAGATGTATGAGTATGTTTATTCAGATGCTTGGATGGATCTCTCTCTCTCTCTCTCTCTCTCTCTCTCTCTCTCTCTCTCTCTCTCTCTCTCTCTCTTCTCACACACACACTCTCATACTCTCTCTCCCCTCTCTCTCTCTCTCTCTCTCTCTCTCTCTCTCTCTCTCACACACACACACACACATATATATATATATATATATATTAGAAAGTTTGATATATACGTATCGACTTATAACTCCAAACGGAGACGTCATTCAGATTCGAAATCTTGCATACATCCTAATACCTTTCTAAATAAGAAACACACCAAATTTGGTTATTGATTTTACTGATTAAGGGATATAATTAATTAATTAAACAAAAATCAAACGATTTTCGTAAAGCATCGTATAGCCGCTGCTGCTATTTCATCAACAGGAGCTTGCCTGCTGCCTATATCATCAGTGATTCAAACTACTACGACTACTACTACTCAAATGCTACAACTCGGAGTTTGATCTTCTTAATAGTAAGAATTGTTCTATTTCTACTAAAAAGCCAACATTATTGTGAGTTCAATTGTTTTGTAATTTAGTACGAATTGTTTTTGTTTTTTTTTTAGAACCAAAGGGAAAAAAAAGAAACTTTTCAAACGGAGAGTAAATGTAAAAAAACGAAATTGTAATACGAAAAAAGTTACATATACCAACAAACAAAAATTATATGAAAACATGTTCATCAATATTTGATTTGCAACTTTCAAATATATAATGATCATGTGTTTGTGTCTAACCAAAACTAGATCCCCACCAACGTCACAATTACCTCAGTTGGTTACGTTATATTCTCAATAGTTATTAAATAATCATTATTTAATCGGAATCAGCATCTTATTAATTTACAATGTCTCTATAAGATAGATTTGCGTCAAAACAGCCCACATTATTAATGTGTTTAAAAATCTGCAATGAGTGTCATGTATCATTAAGAAATAAATATTTACATAGTATATTGTATGAATAATTTTCATACCGGTCTTTCAAAAACCGTGTTTAATAAATAATTCATCAAAACCATGTCGCGTCAGCAGCATGGTTATCCATTAAAATATCTCGCCAACCGTCCCTATCATTCATTGACCCCTTGAGGTCCTCCGACCAGCATGCAATATCAATACAGAACTGGTCTTTATAGGTCTTTGCTGGAAAACCCGCTCTAGCATGCCCATGTGCTGGTTCCCATAGAAGGAAGTCGCTTATGAGTTCATCTTTACTTCTCCGCCAGTGTCCGGCATATTTCTTAGAAATATTTTTAATCAGCGAAACTTTAAACATTTTTGAAATAAGCTATTCATAAAACAAAGAAATTCTAGTTAATACGCGAAATATTCCAGCTAAAATAAGCTAATGTTTAGTTATTAGTTTCTTCTTTCTTTAGGGCTCAAAAAAGAAATAAATTACAATGTTACATTTTATTTCTAACTCAGCAAGCATTACTTTTAAAAATACTATTCTCCAAAGTAAACAAAAAAACAATTCCCAAATTCTTAGTGATTAAAAAAAGGGGGATATAAAAAAAGGGGATACCCACATACTATTATTTTCATATTTCTTAGAATAAGATATAATTAAATATATCCATTTTTATACAGTGAAACTCAAAACGTTTTTGAAAAAAACAAAATAAAGAAAATTGAACTAATACGCGAAAGCTAATGTTTTAGTTATTAGCTTCTTTGTTACTTTTGTTTTAGGGTTAAAAAAAGAAAGACATTACAATGTTACATTATATTTCTAACTCAACCAGCATTACCTTTAAAATATTATTCTCAATGTAAACACAAAAAAAAACAATTCGCAAATTCTTAGCGATTAAAAAAGGGGATATAAAAACCCACATACTATCATTATTTTCAAATTGCTAACTGAATTGGAAACCGAACCATTCACTTTTCAGTGAAACTAGTGTATAATACAAAGTATATATTTAAGGACGTTCAATCTGTCGCATTAAATCCCCCCTATATTTAACACGATGAAACTTGAATAAAGTTTAATATTATCTTCAAATTTTTATAACCATTCAAAAGAAGAAACATAAAAAAAAACTCCTGATGATTTTTTAAAAAATTTCATCTTACGGAAATAATGAAAATTACGAACGAAAACAATGTTTACATTTTCACACTGTTAAATGAATTGAAATTTAAATTAGCCAAAAACAAATTATGACGACCGGCTTTTTAAAAGATTGTATGAAAATTCAACTAAAAGTCAAATTTTCCCGAAAGTTTCGGTAATTATTCATCTGTTATCGAAAATATGTTTGAAATGTGTTTCTTAAAATATATTAGGGGAAATATTTATATTTTATGAAATCTGAAAAAAATGAACAGATAAAAAACGACTTTTAATTATTTTTTTTTTCTATAAAGATAAGAGTCTGAATAATTATATCAGAAGATTTTTATAAGTTTCTATCCGGGATTTAAAAAACATGTTTTCCGCTGGTCGTGGACCGGGTACTTTTGCTAGTATATATATATATATATATATATATATATATATATATATATATATATATATATATATATATGTGTGTATGTGTGTGTGTGTGTTGTGTGTGTGTGTGCGCACATAAGTACACGGGCGCTGATAAGCACACACTTACACGTACGTATATATGCAATCGTCAATACTATGAGACATACTTTCATGATAGATTAGCTAAATATTTTTTTAATATGTTTTTTATGGACTAATAGAAGATATATTTTTAACTGTCAATTTTTCAGATATCAATGTCGGTTGATATGTGATGTTTACAAGCAAATAAAAACAAACCCATCATAATTTACAGGCTTATTATTTTTTCACATAAAAACGATATATATATTATTTAGTTTTTAACTTATATATTTTTTTTTTTATTTATTTATTCCTTAGCATTCAAACATGACAATTTCATTGTATTGACATAGAACATAAACACAAAAAAGCGTTTTGTCATTTTTGATCTTCCATAGTTGTCTGTGAAATCAAACGTGTCTAAACATTGTTTCACATATCGTAAAAAAGAGGACATTCCATCGTGGAGTAATTGTTTGCAAACTATTGTCGCAAGTTCATTACTACTTAATAGTGAGTTCGATCCTCGATGGATTCCACATACTTGCAACTTTGTGTTACATCCTTCTCTTCTACACGTTTCAACAAAAGCTACCACCCTCTCTGCCCGATAATTATAAACACCTGTTTTAATCAAATGTACTTTTGTCTAAATTTCTGAGATGGGAAGTTCGTGTTATCCTCACAGTTGTCCTCTGTTGTTGTCTTCAGGCAATTTCTTCTTTTCCGCTGACACCGGGAATTGAACTCACTAATTACAGGGGGATTCCAACTTGAAACTCTTAACTAATGTCATTATAACTCTTGCTCATTCAAATACTTTAAACACTTTAAATATAGGCTCCTACATTTGGGGCGCTGGTGGTTGTCGTCAGTGATGTAATCTGCATGGGTCATTGGGAAGTTTCGGGTCTTCCAGCATCAGACTTCCCTCGCCATGATGAACCTATAAGAGATGATCAAACTCTGATACCCCCACCAACATTAGACGCTAAAAGACGTTTGACTTTTTATTCTTTTTGGACAATTGTAAAATTATAATCCCGCGCATCTGATTGGCTGGCGCTAACAACCAATTCAATGCACGGCACATTCTATTTAAACGGAATACGTGGACAGTAACACTTTTCTTAGAACGTATTAACTAATGTCTTTATACCTCATGCTCATTCAAATACAATTCTAAGAGCCTAAATGGCGAACGGATTGGACAAACATTCTTGTAGGATGTCTCATACTTACGACGTTGTGTAATATCCTACCCGTGGAGAACGAGCTAGGTAAATATCTACTAAACTAGGCTCCAAATGGCGTCGAATCATGGTATAATGGTTAGTAAGGTAGTATCGCGGATCCATTTCTACTGAACAGTGATTTCGATTCTCGCTGGATGCCTCCTACTTGCGACATTGTGTCCCATTCTATCCGTGGCGAACGTGTTCGATAAATACCTACTCCGCTAAGCTCCAAAGGGCATCCCATCGCGGTGTATTGGTTAGTAAGCAAATCTCGTAGATCCATTAATAGTGAATAGCGACTTAGATCCCCATATTGGCGACCTTGTGTCGCATCTTACCCTTGGCGAAGGGCGGCTGAATGTAGAAATAGGTCGGAAAAGTAAAACGAAAAAGTTTGGTGTGGGTATATAATTTAATAAATTTAGACATTACTAGTGATACAAATTATGTTATGTTTGTGTTAAAACATGCAGTTGTATCGATTCTAACCACTTTTAGAAACCAAGCTATTATCGTAATCAAAATACAACAACATGTCGGCCATTGTTGTTCTGAAATCATAAGGGGAGATTACTCTAATAGCCTTATTTCTTGAAATATTCTAAATATAGCTTATTAAATCAATTAATTACGGCTTTTTGTTACACCACCACTAGATGCAGTTTAACGTCATACCCAGGACACTAAGACCCTCAACTACCACTTGGGCTTTACGTAACCAGCCGATTGATTGGATGGGGCTTTTTCAGTTGTCACTCCAGTCTAAGACATGACAGCCACTAGGATGTCGTCCTTAAGCATTATGGGTCTCCACCCACAGCCAACTAGTGGCCCCATTATGAGGGGTCTTACCCCTCTGCAGAAGTGCAGTCAGCGTATTCTACAGTCCCATTCGACAGGGCTCTGGGCGTTCGGGTTTCGGACTTAAAATCATTTAAAGTCTTTTCAAGTATTTCCCTCTCATACCACTTATGAGGGCGTGACACAAATACATTTTTATGTGGGTCCACCCACAAGCCGTAGCTCATGGGTGGTAGGTGGAAAAAATTGCGTCGATCCCGTCGGCATTCCCCCTCAAGGAGGACATCTCAGGCGCTGGCAATAAACCCAGTCCTGCCCCTTTAAATCAAGGGGGCATGTATTGCCTGGGGGGATAGCCCCCTGGGATCGACGCTATTTACTTATAAAGATCCAGGGCCGAAGTCACTGGACCCCCGGCGTTGATTTAAAGTCTTTTCATGCATTTTCTTAGTGTTCTTAAGTTGTCTTAACCATTCTTAGTCACACATCTATGTTGAATTCACTTGAATTAATGTTTTGTTTTAGCTATGTAGCTTACACACAATGTTATAACAAATATTTTTCGTTGTCCCCTCACCCAGGCAACGAGGGGTAGCACTGCTAGTATTTAATATTTTCATCTCCTATATCCTGCGACCATTTAGGAAAATTCTCATCTTTCCAAAGTGTTTTGCTTTCTCAACAAATAATTATTCTTGGCGTCCTTTACAGACTTTCAAAGAATTTAAATATAATCACAAAGAGAATTCTGAAAATACCTAAATAAATGAAAATCCGGATGGGCATTATTAATATTAAGCGGATTAGTAATTTCTCAGGAGAGCTTTAACATTTTTTTTTTTTTTTTTTTTTTTTTGCTTGGCCATTAAAGAAAATATGGACTAGCGTTAATGTGACTAAGTACTATGTTTTCCTCTTTATCTGTGATCTCTAAATAATTCTCATTGAATTATTGATATCAAATGATGACCATTTTGAATAAATTATGTCCTTTGCCTTGAAGAAAAACAGGAAAACCCTTTTCTTGAATTTAGAGAAATAGTCCATTATTTGTACATTAAAAGTGATCAATATTATTTAATAATTAATCTTCTGTTTGAAGTTTAATATTGATCATAGTACTTTTCACCAAATCATTCCTCCCCACGTATATATATATATATATATATTATATATATATATATATATATATATATATATTAAGGGTAATCATTATGATCACTATATAGGTGGATACAAAGGAAAAGAGTGAAAAAAAAATTGTTTTATTTGATAAAAACAAGGGCCCTTTCGTCCGGTTGCTCATCAAGTTTTACAGCCGGAGACGACTAAAAGTCAAATTGTAAATACATATGGATATATATATGAGGGGTTTTTTTAGGGAAAAGAAGAAAGAAAAAAAAATTTTACTTCTTTTAAGTCCCCATTATGTGACACCAGGCCCCAGACACTCGCCCAATAAATAAGCGAGTGCCTAGGTCTGATCTGTCTGCACAAGGTAGGACGAAAAAAATTAATAATTACGGCCTCAAGGACCTGTAAATGGTGTTTCGTCCTAGCCCTGTGCAAAATAGAGAATTGGTGATCATTATAACTAGTCCGGCAAGCGCTCATGTTGATTAGATGTTCGCAAATCGAAGACTCGCTGCTCTGCGATAACCCGGATGTTATGGGTTTGTGTTCGCGTATTACTCGGGGTATGTGCTGGTTAATTCTGACAGCCAATCTTTGGATCGTACGGCCAATAAAGTGGCTTCACACGCACACGTATATTATAAACAAGTAAGCTTTGATTGAGTATTGGCAATACGTCCTTACTAGCAGAGCGAAAAGCGGCCCTGGTAGAAAATATTGTTCTAATTTGCCTGGGGATAAGCCACTTAGACCCATTTTGTCTATGTGCCATTCAGTCCAACATAATTTGGCTAAATGGTTGGTAATCTTACTGAATCCTGTACTTCAGTTTTATTCAGGATTCTGTATTCTTGATTCCTTTTCCTTTGCCTCTACTATCCGTCAGTTGCCTGTGAGTGGTGACACGCAATATCTTGTCTCCTTTGATATTGCGTCTTTGTTCACCAATGTCCCACTAGATGAGACCATTTCCATTTGCGCGGATTTTTTGTACCGTCGCCCTGGGGTTAAGTCTCCCCGTTTCCGGAGAATACCTTTGTGGAACTGATGGAATTGGCTACGAAATCCGTGTCCTTTAGTTTTGACGACATAATGTATCGTCAGATAGACGGTGTTAGTATGGGTAGTCCTTTAGGCCCTCTTATGGCCAATGTATTCGTGGGGTTTCTTGAGAGGCAGTTGTTCAACAAAGTCCCCAAACCGCATATATATTTACGGTATGTTGACGACACATTTGCGTGTTTCAGTAACCGGGATGAAGCTCTAAAATTGTTCCAGAGCTTAAACAATCTGCACCCTCCTTAACGTTTACTATGGAGGAGGAAAATTGGTGCCCTGGCCTTTCTGATGTTCTTGTAGAAAGGTGTTCTTCTTCTTTTGAGACCAGCGTGTTTCGAAAGTCGACGTTCACTGGACTGTACTTGAGCTGGGATTCATTTGCCCCAAAAGCCAGAAAGATTAATTTGATTAAGTGCCTAACCTTTCGAGCACTTAAAATTTGTTCAGGTAACAAAATCAATGGAGAACTCAAGAACATCACGGAAATTTTTTAAAATAATGGGTATCCCGAGGATGTCATCACAGACATAATTAGAATTACTGTGGCAAAATTCTATCGTGATGGACTTTTTGGTCCATCCAAATGCCCAGTGTATATTCGTCTACCTTGGGTTGGACCGGCTAGTCAGACTTTAGCCGACAAAATTACTTTCTCGGTGGGCCGTTGCTATCCCGCAGGCAAAGTTAGAACAATATTTTCTACCAGGGCCGCTTTTCGCTCTGCTAGTAAGGACGTATTGCCAATACTCAATCAAAGCTTACTTGTTTATAAATATACGTGTGCGTGTGAAGCCACTTATATTGGCCGTACGATCCAAAGATTGGCTGTCAGAATTAACCAGCACATACCCCGAGTAATACGCGAACACAAACCCATAACATCCGGGTTATCGCAGAGCAGCGAGTCTTCGATTTGCGAACATCTAATCAACATGAGCGCTTGCCGGACTAGTTATAATGATCACCAATTCTCTATTTTGCACAGGGCTAGGACGAAACACCATTTACAGGTCCTTGAGGCCGTAATTATTAATTTTTTTCGTCCTACCTTGTGCAGACAGATCAGACCTAGGCACTCGCTTATTTTATTGGGCGAGTGTCTGGGGCCTGGTGTCACATAATGGGGACTTAAAAGAAGTAAATTTTTTTTTTCTTCTTTTCCCTAAAAACCCCCCTCATATATATACCCATATGTATTTACAATTTGACTTTTAGTCGTCTCCGGCTGTAAAAACCTTGATGAGCAACCGGACGAAAGGGCCCTTGTTTTTATCAAGTAAAACAATTTTTTTTTCACTCTTTTCCTTCGTATCCACCTATATAGGTGATCATAATGATTACCCTTAAAGTATTATTTAAATTTGTTGTACCAGAAATTATTTATATATATATATATAATATATATATATATATATATATATATATTATATATATAATATATATATATATTATTAAATATATATTATATATTATTAAATAATATATTCACTATAGTGTACCATCCATTTAAGGTGCGATTGTTACCATTGGTTCCCAAGCAGCATGTTAGCAACTTTTCTCCAAGACAACGCGCCTGTTAAGAAATGCAGGGAGTGTCAATTCATTTATATATGTGGTTGTTTATATATAAATGAATTGTCACTTCCTGCATTTCTTAACATGCACGTTGTCTTGATGAAAAGTGTCCAACATGCAGCTTGGAAACCAATGGTAACAATTGCACTTTAAATGTATTGTACACTATAATGAATAAATAAAATACAGCACTTACATCCGTAACCGAGCACTTTATTTTCAATTCTCCAAAAATATAAAAATACCATATATATATATATATATATATATATATATATATATATTGTGTAAACCGATTCCGAACAAACCATTCCCAAGAATCCACCATGACGCTGAAATCTCTTTCCATCTTGAATGATATTGTTTCAAAAATCGAAAGAGTAAAAGTTCTTTATTTAACGATATTTTCATCGAATAAAAATGATCAGAATCGAGTCAACATACTTTTAAATAATGACGACACTTTTTCGTAAAATTACATTTCTGTTTTGTTTTTCATTTTTATGTTTTGTTTTGAATTTACAAAAAAAAGCCTAATAGGATTTTTACAAAATAGCTTATCTTAATAAGATTTAACATTTGTGATAGAGGTTGTGAAAGCCTACAAGGTTTAAGCCTCAATTCAAATTAAGGTTTCTCAAATTTTAGGCTGGGAAGTGTGCGTATGTGTTCAGGGAGATTTTATTTTACTTTCATTTTATATACTTCCGCCGTTTGATCTCGCATTTTCAATAGATAAGAAGATTCGTTAGATGTTCAATATCAAGCCAATATTATACATACGCTTGGTCGAGTCATAAATATGCGCTACAAAGTTGAAATCGATGTGTTAAAGAGAAACTTTTCAAAATTAAAAAGAAAAAAAAAGAAGAAACGCAAAATGTAATACACATATTTCTCTGGGAAATATGGATTCTTTTATCTGATGATAATGTAATACGTTCTAAAATCCTATTATTGAGGCACTCGTAGTGTAATGGCTATCGTCGTATGAAATGGACACAGTGATAAGAGTTCAATTCTGGAACGAAGCTGTTGACATTCCACATAGCGCTAATACCCTTGGAAAAAGTATGAATCCCAGCAAGAAACTTCAGCTATGAGTAAATATTAAGGCAGACTTGTCGCTTTAATCTTGACATGTCAACTAGCCTAGAAGAAATAAAACACTGAATTCAAACCTACTAAACTCCACAGCTCTTTGCATAGACAAATTCTCACAAATTCTACCAAATTTTCTTTTTAACTGGTTCCCTATCGTAAAAGAATCAAGTAGCAGTCTCAGAGTTGGTTCACAGACTAAACAAAAAATGGCAAGGATGTTTACGTTGTAATTTTTCAGTGTAAACAAGTGACACGAGGGAGAGACCCTGCCAGTGGCTTGCAGTAGGATTACAGTGATGAGAGGGTCGTTTTCAGTGGCTTAAAGTGGGCAAAGAGTTAAAAATTTACCGTCTATCACAATCTTTTCGTGTGGAATAGTTGGGTAGATATATACAATAATAAATTACCTATACATATGAGAAACATGACTATCTCTTTAAAAGAGAATACAGAAAAACCTAAGAATATTAATGAACTAATAAACTACAGAAGGAAGAACAATTATGACTTCGATAAAGATAATGTTAGCAGCATCAAAGGACAACAAATCTAACCGTCAATGTTTGGAATATGTACTAATTTCACTCTGCCAAACAGTAAAACATCACATCACATGCTTTAATATGTCACAGCTTTTAATATTATAACAAATTATAATATTAATAAATAGAAATTAAATATACCCAGTCTGGTGTTGTTAAGCAAATGACATAAACTTCAATGATTTAAATTTGGTTTGAAAAGAAATTGTCAAATTTTAAACAATCAATTTATATGTCAAGACAAAGCCTGACTTAACATTTTAAGTATGTATCTATACTTCTACTGAAGTTATTAAAGTTTTTGATGTATACTAAAAGAAGTTACCGTCTTAATTACCGAGAAAATTATTTACAAACAAGAAATAGCCCCATAACGTTCTTTTCGGACTGTTTAGCTTTGTGCATGTCCGCTTTTCATTACGAGTTTAAATTTAACGACAGTTTCAGCAATCATGATTATCCACTCTATTTAAAAATAAACTCGGTAACAAAAAATATACATACAGTTTCATCAATCATACTTACTCCATTGAATCTTTTCTCAGGTTTTACAAAGGGTTTAAAAGAATGAAAATGCATTCTATTGTCAAATTTAGTATTTTGCAATGAAATTATTAATTAATAATAATAAGATTATAATATAATCTTATTAATGCCAATTAATATTTTACATTTTATTCTACAGTGAAAAAAAAACGTTCTGTTTTGATTATTGTCTGTCGTTAAACAAAAAAAACATCTGTTTTTCATTTTTTACAAAAGAGCGTGGCAAAAGATCCGTTTAGGTAATTTTGGAATTAATTTTTTAATTTCATTTTGCTCGTTTTATTAATGGACTAGTTTATATTTGATAAATATTGGTTTATAGCGTTTTGAGTTATTGACGTTTATTTGGTTTGTATAATAACTTCAGACAAATTGTACATTTGATTAAAACAGACAACTACAATATTGTTTAATGATAATCTGCAGTTATAATTAAAATTACTATTAATACATCACAAACTATATTATTATTATTCTTTCGTCATATTTTAGAGTAATAATAGTTAATCAATAACAGATATTCAAATAATTTTGAATCTTTTATTCATACCACCATTGTTATCTTCAAATTCGCTTACCATTTTCGTATTGGCTGTTGATCATATTATGTGAGTAAGTGAACTCACTTTGTCTGGCGTCGCCAGGGGACAAAATTAATTGGGTATTGAAATCAGTGAATCGTAAAAATGAAATTGTTTTAAGCACGCTCTCTTAAACATGTACGAGTATGTTTACGCATATCCTTGGAATATTAGATGTCCACTACAACCCCCTATTATATCTCCTTTCATCTCTCGCCCTCTCCCTCTCCCTCCCTCTCTCTCTCTCTCTCTCTCTCTCTCTCTCTCTCTCTCTCTCTCATCTATCTATCTATCTATCTATCTATCGCTTTCACACACACACACGCACACATACACATGCACACACATTCCGTCACATAGCACATATACAGAGGTTGGCATACCCACACAGAAATATATTATAAATCTTAGGGATAATACGAGTTTAGATTTAAGTAGCTTAGAAAAATAGATCGAAATACGCTTGAGATCAATTTGTAATTTACGAAAGAAAGATTTGATATCCAGCTGAAAAAAAAACACCTTTTTTGCGGGGGCTATCACGAATCATACCTGCTGATCAAAATCTGGTAGCTAAATCAGCAATAAATATTAGATACAATTTCTCCTATACAGTCTAACCTATTATCTACAGACTCCTCATCAACGTACTTAGGATGAAACGGACAAAATCTACTGGCAAAAAAAAACCACTTCCAAATTGTCAGCTATGCATTTCATTAGTTCGCAAAGTGACTATGCGGTCTCTGCAGAAAAAATCCATTTCCACTCCGCCCTGTCGACTGGGGTGTTAGAATGCACCGACTGCACCTCTGCAGAGGGGTAAGACTCCTCCAAATGGGGCCACATGTTTGCCGTGGGTGGCGACCCGTGATGCTTAAGGACGGAGTCTTGGTGGATGAGCAGTCCATGACATGCAACACACCACTTATAATCTTACTTAGGCTAGACGGGCGGTTGGAGGGGCCTCCTCGGATCAATCGGCTGGTTACGTCAAGCCCTAGCACCTGTATGATTGCCCCAACTCTATTGCCCTTATGGCAAGCTCCAACCCTTTTTATCATATGGGTGCTAGAATGCGGTGACTGAGGGTCTACATGTCCTGGGAATAACGTTAAACTCTATCTGATGATGAGGTTCCAGTTTTGGAGGTTTGGGGAATGTGGAGCACCCCTTGATCACCATTGCTCCCTGGTCCACTCTGACTAGGAGTGGTAGTACCTGTTAGGGTCTCATCTATGGGTTAAATAGAAAAATGTATTTATAAAAAATTGTATTATCCATTAAGAATTGATTTATTTCAAAACTTTATCGACATTAAATGACCCACTGAGGTTGATATGCCGTAAAACAAACCAAACCAAACCTAGTCCACTAAATACACAAGGTAAATAAACTTTGTAAAGTTGTAGTGTACATTTTAATATTTATAATAGATATAATGTCATTAATTTTTTTTTAACCGTAAATATTAATGTTATTCAATTTAAGAGTTAGAGGGAAAGAACATTAACGGTGCTATTCTACAAAAGTGTCTCATGCTGTATTTTAAGTACTGTATATATATATAGTATATATCTATTTATACCATATTATTATATTATCTATCTTATGATCATAACTACTGATATTTACTATAGTGGTTTTATTACTTCAAAATAATCCCTTCTCATCTACGGACTTTAATGGACCAATTCTACTCCTATTAGTCCGTTGATAAGATGTGTGTCTGTACTTTTAAAACTAAAGAGACTTGATTCCATTATTCAGTTTACTGCTACAATTACTTATTAATAGTCATAAATTAGCTGTTGGAAAACAAGATAATTAGAAATGTAAATTTGCATTTGTAATTACAAATTTTCTCATTTTTGACAATATCACATGGGAATTACCGACTATTTATTCCTAATACTATTGATTTATATATATATATATATATATATATATATATATATATATATATATATATATATAGTGAACAAAATGTGATAAAACAAACAGTAATAATTATTTTGTTAATTATTTTTAAATTGTTCTCGACCTTAGGTCATCGGCAGGTGAAAATTTCTTGTGAAGAAATGTTTTTATAAAGTTCTTAAAAGCTTTCAAAATGTTTATCAAGCCATAAAATAGGGCCAAAAATACATATATATATATATATATATATATATATATATATATTTCCTTTTTTTTTTTTTGAGAAGTAACATTTTTCAGTTATGCAATTCAAATTACCTTGATCTTCCATCTGATGAGACTGAATTTTGGGAGCTATATTAAATCAACTTAGATTTATATAGGCCCCAATTTTGGTCGAAATAAATTTATTATGGAATTAAGGTGTTGAGTTTTTCCTTCCTTTCTAAGATATATATATATATATATATATATATAGGCCGAAAATATATCTATATCTATATCTATATCTATCTCTATCTATCTCTATCTATATATATATATATATATATATATATATATATATATATAGACAGACAGACAGATAGATAGATAGATAGATATATGTTTAGTTAAATAATATAGACATCTTTTGTCTACATACTTTGTTTTCAATCCTTTCAAGCCACCGTATAGATGTTACAATGTCAGGCAGATATTGACTAATAAATTTGCCACAACTAAAATGTTCTCAAACACTTTCGGTCCTATCATGAATAAAGGATTGAAACCAAAATAGGCAGACAAAAGATGTCTATATTATTTAACAAATATGATTTAAAGAAGAAATGCTGCCCAAACACACACACACACACACACACACACACACACACACACACATATATATATATATATATATATATATATATATATGACACATAACATGTATATATATATATATATATATATATATATATATATATATATGTATATATAGGGAGATAGATAGATAGATAGATCATAATTCTAAATTATGGATTAAGCATAGGAGATTTGCTGTGAAAAAGAATAATAAAACAGAACAAATTTAACAATAAATTGTAATAAATGTCCTATGTTGTTTGACAATCCGTTCTCACCTTAGATCTTAACAAACTCAGACAATATTTTTATTTCCTTGTTATACCAATTTCTCTTTCCCTCCCGACGCGTTCATTTTCGGTTCATTCAAAATTCCCGCTCTACTCTCCTCTGATCTGGGTTGGTGTTATATGTTAGAAACCTTTCTCTGTGTCAAATAGATATATTCTAAAATTATTAATGTTCGATTGGAATAGTTGAAAACGTAACGTGTATTAATTACTTGAATTAAGTTTAGTTATCTATACCTACAATTTTACAAATAGTTAGCATTAGTTATTCAAAACTATATAATGGCTGGAAAAAAAAAAGATTGACTTCGGCATTAAATAACCCAACAAGGGTTAAACAGCCGACTTATTTTACTAAACTCGACCATCCTGTTATATTGTTTAATGGTCGGCGAATTTAACGGTTGCTACCTTGATTAAGAAGTTGGAATTTTTTTTTATTTTGTCAATAAGGGAAATACTTTGATTTTAAAAGAAAGCAAAATGTACACACATGTACACACACACACACCACACATATATATATATATATATATATATATATATATATATATATATATATATTAAAAAAGACTGTAAGCGTTTTTGCATATCTCTCGCGTATTGATGACAAGGTTATAAAAAAATAAATGTACTGTTTTTTAAGCATGAAAGAATAATTTAATGCAAAATATTCAAGAAATACAGTCGACTTACAGGTTTCGTTTCAATTAATAGTGTATTAGTTTAAGAAAAAACACACGCACACACACACACATATATATATATATTATTATTATTATCATATCTATATTTTTGCTTGAAGGCAATTACAATGCGTATATCGCATAAAATTCGATAATTAAAGAAAATAATCATGACAAGTAAATCTCCACAAAGAATTGTTCGATTTCCCTCCGACAGAAATCGAAACTGGGACTTCAGCAGGCATAGTCAGAGATTATACTGCTTCGGCCACGATATATACTTTATTCAACAATGCTTCTAAAAAACAAACATCCAAACAATATTTCTAAAAAACAAACATCCAAAAATCTTATTCCCTTCGCCGAAGAGCATAGGCCTGGTTTGTTATTGTTCACTCAACGTCCCCGTACCTCATATGGTAGAGGCGTATCAGTATCATTGACAGGTTAATTTCACAGGGATCGTCCGGTGCGTATCGTGGCCGAAGCAGTATAGTCTCTGACTATGCCTGCTGAAGTCCCGGTTTCGATTTCTGTCGGAGGGAAATCGTTAGTATACATCGCTGATGAGACTTAATAAATTTGAAACAGTCTGTACGATGTTCTACACACCGAACAATTCTTTGTCGAGATTCACTTATGATTATTTTCTATAATTATCGAATTTTATGCGATATACACATTGTAATTGCCTTCAATCAAAAATATAAATAATAATATATACTTTATTCAACAATGCTTCTAAAACACAAACATCCAAAAATCTTATATATATATATATATATATATATATATATATATATATACAAGAAAAAAGCACCAGCCAGCAACACCACTGTCCTTACACAGTCTGAAGAAGGGAGCTAAAAAAATCCTGAAAATTTACTTAATAAACGAAACTTTACTCAAAAACAATCTGATATTTTTTTCTTTAATGCTTCGTACAAATGCCCAAACCTGATAGATGTACCTCCCACAAACGGATACATATACCAAAATAATCTCAAATATATATATATATATAAATATATATATATATATATATATATATATAATTGTCAGTCACCGGCTTCAGATGTATTCTGTCTGATTACTTTCCTTTCAATCTGTTCAAGTTAACGAGCCAATTGTTTAACAGTGGAATGGAATTTGATAATGGGTGCGCTGTAATTTTCCCAAGTACTTTCGGCACTACAAAGTTCCATTTCCAGGGAGTAGATGCAATTAAGCCGTTCTGTTCTGTGTTCTATTTGAACGCAAATATGTGAGTGAAGGAGCAAGTAGAAGTGGGAGTAAGTAGGAGTGTGAACTCACCAAAACGGTTGAAAGTGTGTGTATTTGGAGGAGGAGAATTCGTGGAAAAGGAGTTACATGCATTTGAAAAACTAAGCTGCTATAGTCAGAATTATTGAATTATTCTCCTCCCAAACCTCACACCGTTTTACACGGTTTTTCTGAGTTCCCCCTCCTACTTGTCACACTTCTACTTGTTCCTTCACCAACATTACTTCCTTTAGATAGAACTCTGAATAAAACGGCTCAATTATGTTTAACCTAAACTTTGTAAACAGATAGATAGATAGATAGATAGATAGATAGATATGGTCTCTAAATAACAGATCTCTTTCTCACTCAATCTCTCTCTCTCTCTCTCTCTCTCTCTCTCTCTCTCTCTCTCTCTCTCTCTCTCTCTCTCTCTGTGTCTCACACACACACTCTCTCTCCCATCTCTCTCTCTCCACTCTCTCTCTCTCTCCACTCTCTCTCTCTTTCTCTCTCTTTCTCTCGCTTATATATATATATATATATATATATATATATATATATATTATATATATCACCAAACTTCTATTCTAAATTATAGATTGCAACTTGCAGTAAATCATGAATAATTATTGTTTATTCCAATGCGTTATGGCTCTATAATGATTGAGATGGAACAATAGGATACCAAATGACTTAGCACACGAGATTGTAAACTTTAACTCCCGAGACCGAGAATAGCTTTCTTTCTATACCAGACATAAAAATATGTGACCTTTTGGAGTTACTGAGTATATGCGTACTTTTTCCTCAAATACGCGCACTTTTAATATGATTTCATGCTATTTGTCTAATTTTCAGACTGTTGTTCTCTTCTTTATTCTTATATACGCAACGTCTCTAAGAATCAGTGCTTATGTTAGGCTATAGTAACTTTTTAAGTGAACCATATATAGAGATGAATACAATATGTGAAAAAAATGTTTTTAGAGTTTTAAAAATCGCAATATGAGTAAAGAAAAAATTATGAATAAATAGTGAGATGAATATTCCTAGTAAAAAAATAAGTTTATAAGTTCCTAAAATTCACTCTGGATTGTCCATTGAGCAGATGGCGCATCGGATATAGAGATTGAGTTAATACAGTTCAACACTTATACCCGGTCATGGTTAACTGTGGATTGAATAAAGGTTTCTATTCGAAGTTTAGTGACGGTTTCCGAGTTCGACGAGAAGGTTCCCAAGTTCGACAAGAACCACCAATAGAAGGCCGGGGCACATCGGTCGAAACGTCGAGTATATATCAATAGACTTGTCGACAACAGTCCGAAAAATAGAAATAATACAAATGATTTCATGCATGTATAGAAATATATTATTTTAATGATATTCTCAGCGCAGCTTGAACTATCGCTTTTTTTTTTAACTAATCTTATTGTTTGGAAATTGGATTATTATTGGACACGAAACGCAGCTTGGTAACGTACCTTTGGTCCGTACACCAGATTAAGCAAAACATTTTAAGTAATGGGAGAGTATGTTATTGGATTATATATATATATATATATATATATATATATATATATGTGTGTGTGTGTGTGTGTGTGTGTGTGTCATGCGCAGACGTATATACTTTTGTTTGTGCGTGTATTTACATATAACTGTTAAAAAGATATATATGTACGTATATAAGTTGTTATTGGATTATTATTGGACATGAAACGCAGTTTGCTAACGTACCTTTGGTCAGTACACCAGATTAAGCAAAGTATTGTAAGGAAATAGAGAATATGTATCTAAACAACCCGTTCGTCACGGGTTAGATATGACACAAGATTGCAACAATGGGACATCTGTTATATAATTCATGAGTAGCTAATGAATTATGTAAGTAAGTGTAGCTAGATTTTTGAATTGAAGTTTGTTGAAGATTCAAAGTCGGAGGGGGTTAAGTGGAAAGTTACTGTTGGCTGTTAAAGTTATTGACAGCAGTGAACTCTTACTTGACTTCCCCCACCCCCGACATCCGCCAAGGAAAAACGTTTGGGTCCTCGCTCCTAAGATGCCGACCTCTCACCACGTGGTTAGAACCATTTTGGGCTGTGTGTTCTTAATAAAGTATATAAAAAACAACAAGGTCTTGCTTTGTTATTAACAAAGCAATGAGCAGACACCCAGCCCAAAACAAAAATCATCCCAGAGGAAGATGGCGGGTGACGAAGTAAGAACAAGCTGAAAAGTTAGAACCCATCATCTCATCTTCTCACCTGTCTACTCTCTCCCCATTTATATACCCGTTATGTAAAGGGGTATATAACACATCTAGCGAGGATCAAACTCACTATTCAGTAGTAACGAATCTTCAAGAATAGCTTGCTAATTATTGCACCACGATGGGATGCGCAAGTAAAGTAAGAGTATAACGACTTACATTCGTGTATTTTCAGTATTGATTTATCAATTGATGAATTTTATAATTGTTATAATATGATAAGTTACCTCCCTTTCACCGTGGATTAAGGGAACAATGAAAGAAGCAGTACGCATGCGCGGAACGCTAGTATAAACATTCATGAATACCAGAAACAGACGTCAATAAGCTGTGTGTATGAATACATAATAAATATCCTGTTACATATTAATACTGAGTGAAAGTTATCATTGAAATAACACCAACATATAAATAAAAGGGATACTACAATAATAATGCATCAGTTATTTTATTTCAAAACTTTAAATCTAGCTTGCTAACCATTACACCACATGAGGTTCCCAAGATACCACTGTATATGAGAGCAGACTGTACAGAGAAAGAATTTATAAATTATCATCAGAGTGGATCTGAGAGTAATGGTAATTAATGGGTACCTCGCACTCCCCAGATATCCAGAAGTGAAGCCTCACTATTAGATTTAGTTTATTGATATACCCAGAATACCCCTTTTTGGGTGGGTCTTATCCTTATGCAAGGGAGAGAGTCAGAGTATTCTAAGCCCTTACTTTACCGCACAGATCCTGTACTACTCATACGCTGAGTTGGCGAGGGCCGGCATCGAACTAGGAATCTTGTGGTTTTTAGCCGAACGCTCTACTGACTGAGCTAACCCGACCCTCCACCTCAGACACAAAAAAAGAAACAAACAAGCAAACAAACAATCTCCTTGGTCTACCGCTAGTGAAAAGGGGATACTTTTTTTTTTCAATGTTAACATCTATAGAGAAGTTCATTTTAGATATTATGATTTTAAATTGTCCACCGGATCATAGCCGGTTTACAGTCAAGTCACGTTGTAAGAACCGCTAGATCACCGAAGTTAAGTTGCAATGAGCATGTTCAGTACTTAGATGGATGCCCATTTAAGCAACAGCAGATACTGTAAGAGACCGAATATTAAAATGACTTGATTTGGTATTAAATGACCTGAAAACGTTGAAATATCATAAAACATAACAACCAGCATCATCATCATCATCCCGGCCAAGATATTATTGTATTCTTCCTTATTTTTTTAATGATATCATCTATATAGGAGTTCATTTTAGATATGATTTTAAATTATCCAGCGGCCGGCTTACAGTCAAGTCTCGTTGAAAGTACCGACTCCCGGTAAATCATCGAAGTTAAGCAGCGATTACCCTGTTCAGTACTTAGACGGGTGACCATTTAAACTCTAGCAGGTACTGTAAGAAACCGAATATCAATATGACATTATTCAGCATTAAATGATCTGAAAAGGGTTGAAATGTTATAAAACAAACCGACCAACATGATCATCGTATTATTGTAATTTTCACAAGGTGGTATCCGTAATATCCATTCGGCTTTTCTGATAACGATACTCGCATAGTAACATAAACATTTTTAAACACCTGTAGGGCATTCTAATAATGTTTCGTCAGATGTTGTGAACATGTGCAGACTGTTGTTTGATTGGATTTATAACATATCAACCCTTGGATTATTTTATGTAGAACTTCACCACTAGATGCAGTTTAACTTCAAACCGAAGACACTAAGACTCTCAGCAACTGCCTTCTAGCACATATATGATAAAAAGGGAAGCGCGTGGTGTAATGGTTAAAGTCATGGGAAATGGACTCGTCGCCCCGAGTTCAAATCCTGGACGTGGTAATTGCATTTCACTTAGCGCTAATACCCTTGGGAAAGGTATGAATTCTACTCTCCCTCCAGCTATGGATAAATAGTAGGGCAGACTGGGCTCTTTGACCTGGGTTAGGCAACTGGTCTAGTAGAAGGAAAACTCTGAATTCAAACCTGTTGAACCCCTCTTAAGAAATTGACCTTGTGTCGTATCCTGCTCGTGCGGAGGAGTTGGTAAATATATATATGATAAAAAGGGTTGGAGTTTGTCATAAAATCAATACGGTCGGGACAATCATACAGATGGAAGTAAGAGCCAAAGTAGTGTTGCATGATATGGACTCCTCAGCCACCAGGATTCCGTCCTTAAGTATCACAAGTCAAGATCCCCGGCAAATAGGTGGCCCAAATAGAAAGTTTGCCTCTGCATATGTGCTGTCGGTGTATTCTATATCCCCACCTCAAGGGGCCATGTGGAGGAAGTTTGAACTTGTATTGTGTTATATTCAAAATTATATCGTAAAAATGCTCCCATAACGGAATTAAACACCTTTTTAATGTGTATTTTTGGCGCTGATTTGAGTAGGTAGGTATTTACCCAACCCGTTGGCCACGGGTAGGATGTGACACAAGTTTGAAAGTATGGTGCATCCAGCTAGGATTAAACATTTACCTTACCCGTTCGCCATCGGTAGGGTTTGACACAAGATCGCAAGTATGGTTAATCCAGCGAGAATCTATGCAGTAGTAATAGATCTGCGAGACTAGCTTTTTTTTACCCTTACACCATGTTGAGGTACTGTGTGGTGCTGTGTAGTGCTGTGTGGTGCTCAGTTGATTACTGAACATTTCTAACCTACTTTTCAAGTCTACTAGTCACTGAGTGTGATGGATGTGTATGCTGACGAAATACTTTTTTGTTATAATTTGCAATGTCAACATGAAGTAAATTA
Source organism: Doryteuthis pealeii (assembly GCA_023376005.1). Lineage (NCBI taxonomy): Eukaryota > Metazoa > Mollusca > Cephalopoda > Myopsida > Loliginidae > Doryteuthis > Doryteuthis pealeii. The sequence goes on along the minus strand of CM042139.1, from coordinate 92,089,443 downwards.
TGATTGCCGCACACGAAGGTAGAAAGAAAAAAAGAAAGAAAAAAAAGAAAGAAAGAAAGAAAGAGAGAAGAGAAAATATTGAATAACGTCACGTGTCCAATTATATTTAGGAATTCATGTGAGGATGCTTTCTTCACCATATTTCAATTAATCTTGGGCGACAGATAATTTTTCTTCTTCTTTATTCTAATATATATATATATATATATATATATATATGTATGTGTGTGTGTGTGTGTGTGTGTGTGTGTGTGTGTATCGGTGTGTTTTTTCACAGTCATGTGTACATAAACATACTCAAGACATATAAATGTATATGCGCATATATATATCTGTTAAACAATTATATGTACATATAGACACACATAAACGTATACACACACGAAATATATATGTATATGCGTATATATATATATATATATGTGTGTGTGTGTGTGTGTTTAACAGTTATATGTACATAAACGCACACATGAACTTATACACGCACAACTTATATACCTACATATATATCTGTTTAACAGTTATATGTAAATACACGCACAACCAAAAGTATATACATCTACGCATGACATACACACACATATATATATATATATATATATATATATATATATATATGTTTAACAGTTTATTTACACACACACGTATACACGCATTTACTATATCACACATATATACATTGGTTTGATAGTTATATGTAAACATATAGCTATATGTACCTAGATGCCCACATATACGCACACATAACCTATATATATATATATATTATATATATATATATATATATATATATATATATTATACTTTAACAAATTTATGTATTTATCTAACTGACATATTGTAGAACAGGAATAATCATTTTATTTTATTCTTTGAAATTATGTAAATTTATGTGCATTAGAATGAATATTTCAATCAAATTTACATAAAAGTACAAAGGGTTTTGCGTACTCAGAGTAGCATGAATATATATATATATATATATATATATATATATATATATATATATATATATATATATATATATATATATATACATAGATATATAAAGGCATATATATATAAAGACAGAAACAGAGATTGAGAGAGATTAAGTATATGTATGAGAGTGTGTGCGTACATGCGCTTTACAACGTTTGATTATATGACTAGAGTTAGATGAGTAAAATATATGTATTTGCCAACCCCTCCACTCGCCCTGTCAGGTGAGACAGACGTAGTTAACCGACTGCATCTATGCAGAGTAGTAAACCCTTCTTCCCAATGGGGTCACCTGTTTGCTGTGGATGGATATTCGAATGAAACCGTGGTGGCTAAGCAGTCCACGACACACAACACTTCAACTTGGCCCTTAATTAGGCTAGACTGTCGGTCGGAGAAGCCCCTTCTGATCAATCGGCTGCACATGTCAAGCCCTAGAACCTAAATGATTGTTCCAAACCTATTACCCTTATGGCGAGCCCCCGGCGCTTTTTATCATACATCGGTGACTGGGGGTCTTGGGTATGACGTTAAACTTTATTTCATGGTGCAGTGTCCGGAGAGTGTGGAGTACCCATTCATCACCATTACACCCAGGTGCACACTCACCCGGAGTGTTAGTACCTGATAGGGTCCCATTTATAGGTTATTTAGAAGATAATAAGTTTTAAAAAATTGAGTTTAATTAACCAGAAATGAATACAATACATTTTCGACATGAAATAGCCCAACAAGGATTGACATGCCGTAAAATCCAACCACCCAACCAAACAAGCAAATCCTCCGAGACCAGTTACCATACTAAGGTAAAAAAGCCTAGTGCTGCCTACTATTTACCCATAGTTTGAGGGAGAATAGTTGAATTCATACATTCCCAAATGTTATAGGAAACGCAGCCAGCCTCGTATAATATTTGAACTCGTGTTCATTTTCTACGACGATATATATTGAACCACGGGCAAAAGTTTAATATATGTTAAATAAGTATTATAAGTATATACAGCTATATATATATATATATATATATATATATATATATATATATATATATATATATATATATATATATATGAAAAAGATGGAAATTAATCCGACAGTATGAAATTTAACATTTTGAAAAAAAATAGATGGAAATTTAACATTTTGAAAAAAATAGATGGAAATTAATCCGACAGTATGAAATTTAACATTTTGAAAAAAATTTCACATAACAAACATCATATGTTTTTTCAAAATGTTAAATTTCATATATATATATATATGTGTGTGCGTGTGTGTGTGTGCGTGAAATATTATATGTATAACTGTAATAGTTACACATATTAACCATCCATTTGAATACAAAGTTTTTCATTATCTACTGGTTGCCCTACCAAATCTAGACAGCTTATATATATGCAGGATGCCATGGATAAATTATTGCCATTTAAATTTAATTCTGTGCATTGTTTATTCAGATGTTGTCTACTGTGCACCAAAATAGAGTCAGGTAGGCACAGTCAGTGGGGAAAGATACATAGTGACACAATTCCCCTTTCCAGAAAATTGAAAAGGGCATGCTTGGCATTTAATATAAAGATTTCAGAGTGTTTGGGTGTCAATATGAGGGCAGTGCAGGGGATTCAAAAAGAGTTGGATGAGCGTAATGAAGGGACTGCAGCTCGAAAGACTCACTGTGATCATTCTGATTTGAAAAGAACACCCGAATTTGTTGCTGAGATCCAGGCCATACATAACATTGATCCCAGAAAATCAATCAGGTTCATGGGTAGGGACATAGGAGTGTTTGAGTTTCTTATCAGGCAGATAGGGTTTGAACACATTCGGTATTTTTCATACAAGCTAAGAAAGGACCAGTTTTTTTATCACAGGCCATAATGGACAAGAGGTAAAACCGCGCTGCAAGGCTTTTCAATTATTCCCTCTGATAGAACAAGTTTTGCTTTTTATCAAATAAGAAAATATCTGTCAGGATCAGTTGGTGAATCCATAGAACAACCGCTGGCTTGTTCTGTCCCCACAAGATGTACCGATAGTGATGAAAAGCAAGCACCCAGTATACATCATGGTGTTTATGGGGGGGTCACTAGTGATGGTGACGTTATTCCTCCATTCATCATTCCACGTGGTCTTAGACTCAACACCGAGGTCTATATCAGGAGGAAGTAGTGCTGCCTTGAATCGTGAGTGTGGCTACTGGAAAACCATACATCTGGCAACAGAACTCTCCACCATGTCACACTATCAGGAGAACCTAGTTTTGTCTGTCAAAAATGTTTTCGACCGCCTCACCCTCAACATCTGGCTGCCTCCCCAAATTGTAACCCTCTTGATTATTATGCGTGGGACGCAGTTGAGGGGGGGACCAATGAAATTTCGTGCAACACCAAATCTAAGACAGTGGGCTACCAACGCTTGCTATGAGACAAACACCCTTTGATGTCAAAGTGGATAGTAAAATATAATAGGTTATATATATATATATATATATATATATATATATATATATATATAAGTATTTTAGCAGCATTTTCACTTTTAAACATGTTTGGTTGAACTTGAGTAACGATTCCTCTCGTACGAGTTTCTGTTCAATCCTTTCAAGGTGTCTGGCCATCTTTTTGGTGTCAGGGTGGAATTGGTGTAGTAGTCCACAAAAGGTGTCTCTACGAGCACTTTCGGCATGTAGATCTGCCATCTTCAGGTTGGAAACTGATGTTGGAAACAAACTCGTACGACAGGAATCGTCACTCGAGTTCAACCAAACATTATATATATATATATATATATATATATATATATATATATATATATATATATGTGCGCATATATATATATATATATATATATATATATATATATATGCGCACAATTCTATAATTTGCATTGGGGTATTTTTGTTTGCGTATAAGTGTACATAGGCCAATGTATCTGTTTGTGAATGTGTGTATATGTTGTTATGTGCGCATAAATGCGTACGCATGTCACCGAACTTATAAACATGTCAACTTGTGTACATATACGCGGATTAGTTAATTTGTATCAGGGAGGGGTGTGTGACAATATATATATATATTATATATATATATATAATATATATATATATATATATATATATATATGAAGATGCATGTAAACGCGTATATTTGTATACAAATATGAATGTCTACATATGTGCGTAAGCGCACGTATATATGAATGTAAGCGTTACAACATATACACAAACTTACCAATAACCAAACACACTATGCACACCACTACACAAATTAACATCTCAACACAATAAAAAGAATTTGACCATATTATTCGGATTTTCATAGAATCTTTTCACTGCCTGTTGAATGCCGAATTGAAATCGCATGAAACGCAAGATACTGACAATAGGGCACTCCTCTGCCTACTACTTGTATTGCTTCACGTATTCCTATCTAATTCCTCTTATATATACACAAGTATACGGTTTAAATTATTCCAATCTAAAACTGATATTTTTGACACTATTGTATGGTTAAAAGTAACACTTCCTCTTGTTTGCACAGTGTTATATGTTTTTAAATAAAAAGTAAAGTTGATGGAGTGGCCTGTTGTCGGTAACAACCGCTAGACCAGGGAGATTATTTTTGGGTCAAAGGTGAAGCATAACACTTACCATCAGCTCCCCACTTTACCAAACAAATCCAAGCTGTGCTACTCATGCGCCAAGTTGGCAAGGCGGTTGCTCAACCGACTGAGCTGAACCGTCCCCTTACTAATATTAATCCTTAGTAAACCATTTTATATTCAAGTAACTATTTATACAAATAATTTTCACACAAGTATATGATATAAAGTATTCTTATCTAACACTAATAAATATAAAACATATCGATTTTACGTATAGATCGCATCATAACAGGTACTACCAGTCCGGGTAAGAGTGGAACTGGTATTAATGGTAATGAAGGGGTACTCCATACTCCCCAGAGATACAGAATAGCTAGAGAGTAAAATAATAATTATTTGTTTGCACACTGTTAGATGGTTTTAAATATTGCAGATAGAAACACTTTTCACGGAGGTATATGGTTTCAGGTTTTCCTATCAAATACTAACATTTTTCAAATAGATTTATTCAATCAATAGATGGGACCCTAACTACACCTGTTCAGAGTAAGCCAGAGAATAATGAAAAATAAGATTCCTCATTCCCCAAATCTCCAGAACTGAAGCCTCACCACCGGATGGAATTTAGAGTCAAACCCAGGACACCTCTCTGCAGAGGATCCAATCGGCGTATACCAACCGTTAATTTTGTCAGGAAAATGTTAAAATTATTATTGCGTTTAAACTTAAAGGGTTGGAATTTTCCCACTTCAAATTGAAACTTCGACAGTTTTCTTATTTCTCCCGGGAAAATAAAACAAAACAAAAACAAAAACGAAATTTACAACTATAACAAAATCATGTCCACTGGGTATAAAGTGTTCAAAACGTGACGTCTTTCTGCCAGAGGATAGATTTTGCACCGAACGTCTTCATCGTCATAGCATCTTGAAGGTTGGCTAGGACGTATTACATTGCACAGCCTTCAGCGATTCGCCGCCAATCTTGTTAGCTCAGTATGAGGCAATGTTTGATACGACGTGTAGCCTGTACACAGACGGTTAGTTTTCAGTTTAATGCACTCAGTTAACATCCATCTAGAAAGCTGGGATGTTCTATCTGCTTAAGATTTTTGAGTTCGAAATTTCCTGCTTGGTTAGAACTTCTCCAGAGTGTTGTCGATCAGCAATGAGGCCCAGAATTCTATCGGGGTATTCCTGATTCTTAACTCCATCATTCGATTTACATTCTCCGACAAGGGAATTACATTGTTCGCACCAGCTTTTCTTTTGGATTCGTAAACCTTGTAAAATGCTATGAAGTTGATAGTATTAATCATTATCATCAATGTATGCCTACAGCATGCATTCATTTGACTCTCTCTCTCTCTCTCTCTCTCTCTCTCTCTCTCTCTCTCTCTCTCTCTTTCTCTCTCTCACTCACTCACACACACACTCACACACACATACACATATATATATAAACACACACACACACACACACACACACACACACACACACACACACACACACCACCATCCGTACCTATTAATTATCGTTCTGGTTAAGTCCTTTATACTTGTGCTTCTCAAACTATGAAAGTTACATATCGGCAGGATATTTTTCCATTTTTTATTTTCTGTTCATTTTTGGGGAAGAGTTTGATCCACAACATGAAATCTACTATGAAGAGGGCATCAAAAGAAATCGAAGAGCTAGAAATAGAAGCAGAAAACATAAAAACGTATGACATCTGATGAAATGCATCCTAAAGTTTTAAGTATTCATCTATCTATACATATATAAAGGGCAGTTGTGTATGTATGTATGTATGTCCGGAGGAAACTCTGAAATTAATGACAAATAAATATATATACACATTAAATATCACCAGATCTTGGTTTTTAAACAAAAATAAGGATGATTTGATTTATATTCGTGAGGATAATTGAAAAATAAAATTTAAATGATAACAGCATGGATTTTTTTTTTGCATTCAGTATTCTAAATAGGAGACATTAATTTTTATTTTCAGAGTGTCTGGACCAATGCAAATTCTTTTTTACATGGGGATTTTAATGGGGCATCCTGTGAGGATCCAACTCGCGATTCAACAATAATGGATCTGCGAGACTGATTTTTACCCTCCTCTACCCAAGCGACGCTGGATAACCGCTTCTAGTCATCAAATAAAAGAAAAGTTGTATCAATGAAATAAGTAAATTGTTTGAGAAATTCATTGAATATGAAATTCTTCCTTATATTTCAAAAACAGCAACTGCTACATAAAATAAATTTCGATACAATTTAAAATGTGCAAGGTTTTTTAAAAAGGGATTAGACATTTTATAGCAAAAGATATAAAGTCTGATCATTATAAATGGTAAATCTTGTCTATTTTTTTCCATTCATCCAGTTATATAAAAGTCCAATTTATAAATGCAAATTTGTCAACTCACCACAATTTGGACCGATATGCTTTTATTCAAACTGCCAAAATTTATTCATCCCAAGGGGTCTATATGTACCACAATGAGCAGACCTGTAATTTTCATCCGGACCAATTTTTAAAACCTCATTAGAAATTTCCTTATTTATTTTTGCATTTGAAATCTCGACGGGTTTTGCTCAGTCGGTAGAGCATTCGCGTGCAAACCACAAGGTCTCCACAAGGTCTCGGTTTCGATACCGGCTCTCGCCAACTCACAGCATGTGTAGCACAGCTTGGATATGAGCGATAAAGTGGCGTGCTATTGATAGGTTTGGCGCTCTACGTTAGATGCAAAAACAATCTCCTTGGTCTAGCGCTAGTGAAAAAGGGATAGACTCCGTCGCTGTCCTGCTGCTAAGCCACTTCCCCGACTTTACTTACTAGGTCAATGTGGCCGGGATTTTATCGAAGAAGCAAAAACAAACGAAAAAAAAACAAATCGCTCTTACGTATCACCATGATAGAAGTTCTTTGCAAGTTTTAAAGAGAGGAAGCCCTCTATGATAAATCGTTTATTCTGTTTGGGTTTTTATCTTCTCTTCAGTGAGCATTGGTTACTGAATCTTATCTTGCTGTCACTAGTGATTTAATAGCTGACCTTATGGCACTGAGATCAATACTTCCACTAATCAGCTATAATCTAGATCAATAAATAGAAGAGATAGCGTCTATTCTATTTCTGCTTGTTTCTGGTCGCCAAAAATCTAAAATTATACACGTCAAAAAAGTTAGTGCCACACCCACTTTTATTTCGAGGGATTGAACACTCAATTCATTCTTTCTGCCATTAAACCTCCATACAGTGTTTTTGTGACCCCTCGATTCATAGTTGAGTATTCAGATGGCTCAAACAGTCAACAAGGGAATAGCAATATGCTCTACCTTTGAAAATAAGTAGTTCTCTTTATTAAAAAAATCTTAAGATTTAAAGATTTTTGTTAAAAACAAAGTTTTTCATTAAATGCCATCTAGTGTCAAATAGATCTTTTAGGAAATTATAAACTATATAACTGTGTGCAAATAGGAATAGTTACTTGGTGCTATATAGTTATTTACTTAGCTTAGATGTGGCACAAGGCTAGAAGTCTGGGGCACCCAGTGTGAATCGAACTAACAATGGTCTGATAATCTAACTTGCTAACCATTATACCACGTGAGGTGCTCTACTTGACATCCTGTAACCGTATGCAAAAAAAAACTCTTCAGAATAATACAAGCATCCAATGTACGCAAATCTCTATTCTAAGTTCTCGTCCAGACCACCGCCCTGCCAGCGAGGCTTAGAATATGCCGACAGTAATCCCTGCAGAGGGATAAGCCCCCCCCACACACACACACATAATAATGGTCTGCTAATCCAGCTCACTAACCATTAAGCCACGTGAGGTGCCCAACTTGAAGCTATATATGTTTACACACAGTAAAGGCGCGTGGTGTAATGGTTACCGTCGTAAGAGATGGACACGGTGGCAATAGTTCAAATCCTGGACAATGCTGGTTGCTGTTCACATACCACGAATACACTTGCGAAAGGTATGAATCCGCCGATTCTCCCTCTAGTTATGGGTAAATAGTAGGACTCTTTAACCTTGGTTAGACAATCAGTCCAGGAGAAGGAAAACTCTGAATTCATACCTGTTAAACTCCGCTTAAGTAAGTGACCAAGTGTCACATCCTATTCATCGGGAGAGTTGGTAAATGTGCAACCATAAAATTGCTTGAAATACTTGAAAATCTGTAATCATCTGTAATCATCTGTAAAGCAATATAAGCGCATAAATTATTTCTATTACATGAAACTATATAACTCGGTGGAAATTATTTACATTGGGAATATTACTTTGTATATGTTTACAAAGGCTAGTTAACTGCGACCATATAATTGCTTGAAATACTTAAAAACATGTAATTATACTAAAAGCAATATAAGTGTATGAGTTATTGGTATTAGACAGGAATACATGAAACCATATAACAATGTGGAATATTACTTGAAGCTGTATATGTTTACAAAGGTCCGTTAATATTAGTTACTTGCAGCCATGCCGTTGCGTGAAATACTTAAAAACATGTGATTATATTCAAAGCAATATAAGTGCATAAATGATTTGATATTAGATAGGAATACTTGAAATTCTATTAATGAATACAAACCAACTAGTATTATTTTTAATATCATTAAATAGGTATAGTTATTTGAAAGCATATTGTATATAAGTAAGTAAAGTCGACGGGGCGGCCTAAAGTCGGTATCAGCTAGTCAGCGAGGGATTCTATCCCCTTTTCAATAGCGCTAGACCAAGGAGATTGTTTTTAGCATCTGAGGTGGAGCGCCACACCTACCATCAGCTCCTTACTTTACCGCACAGATCCCTGTGTTACTTATATGCTGAGTTGGCGAGGGCCGGAACGAACTAGGAACCTTGTGGTTTCTAGCCGATCGCTCTACCGACTGAGCTAATCCGGCCCACGCGTGGTGTAATGATTAGAGCCGTCAAAGAGGAATTACGGGGTCGTAGGGAGCTCTTAATTTCCCGGTGGTCGACTATTGTTCCGGACGAAAGAGGAAAAACAACACAATTGAAAATTACACACATTATTATTAACAAAGGTACAAAATTGTTACAAATGTTGATGGCATTTGCTACGAGACTTATCTGAGAGTTGAAATTACAGTTCGTAGGTGAAGTGGCTCTAGAAAGGATTTCTACTAGCCGTTGTTGGAGTGCAGTTGAGACGCGTTTCTCCTGGTGAAAGTTGTTAGGATAAGTAGTGTGTTGGGGAGTGCTTTTTTTGAGGGACTCGCCTAGGTAACTGCCCTTTTAAGTGGGCGGTGGACGGAGCTTTTGTTAAGGTGACTCCTCAGGTCGACAATCTTGAGATAAGTGCTGGAGTTTGATTCTCCGCCAACCTCGTGTTGGTGATTCGCACCCTATCGGCAAGGGGAGATAATTCTCTATCGGTTTTTCCGATAGTATTAAGCATTGCTACTTGAAGTTAGGATAACAAATTATTATCTTTAATTACTTGAAATTATATAGTTGCTTGAAACCGTATAATTGCTTGCAGAAGAATGTCTTATTTCGGAATTAAATAACCCATCAAAGGTTTGACATTCCATAAAATCAATCAACAAACAAGTTTTGGTTGCTTTTTATCGAAAATAACTCGATTGGGTATATTAGTGGCTGTAGGTTATTTCCTTCACGTGTATCATGGGAGATATTCATGCAAAATTATACTATAAGCTTTGTGAAGTTCATTTTTATTTTTTATTGTCAACCTTTTTACGTCTAATTATTTAATAAACATATTTCACAACTTAGAATTGCGAAGAGTGGAATCAATGATTCATGTTCTAGATTGCGTTACCATTGCAGTCGTAAAATTACGATAGCAGACGACCATCGTAGGAAATGGATTTGGTGACACGAGTACAAATCCTGAACGACGCTGGAAGGATTTCACATAGCACTTGTACACTTGAGAAAGGTATGCATCCAATTATTCTCTTTCCAGCTATGGGTAAATATCAGGCATACCTTTGTATGGCAAACGGTCGAGAAGAAAAACTGAATTCAAACCTGATAAAATCCGCTTAAAAGTTTCCCTTTTTTCGCATCCTGGTCGTGTTGAGGGGTGGGTAAATACATATAATTAGGTTAGGCAGGGTTCCATTTTTTTACCACCTGAGATCAAATAGCCGAGGATCTGGGGCTTTTTAACTTTATAAAAAGCCAATTGGTAATCTGGTAAAAAAAAGTAAAATCAGGAACCACCCGTTACTACTGGCAAGACGTATCTCAGTACAACCTGCTTGATGATGATGATGATGATGATGATGATGATGACGATGAGGGGGAAGAGGAGGATGATGATTTACTGTATTCTGTCGCTGTAGTATTTTGGAAAATCCTACAGCAGTATTCAATCCTTTCTCATTTCAAGCCACTCTATCCTTTTCGAGAGTACTTAGCTTACTCTATCGCTTGTCAGATCTTAGGGTTCTCACTCCTGTATTTTGAAGCTCCACCTGCATCTTATCAAGCTATTTTTAGCAGAAACGGCTTTTTTGTGTCCTGTATTTTTTTTTTACCCTATTACAGCAAATTTCAGGGGTTTTCGTACAGGTGCGTTTTGAAGGCATCCGTAGAACATGACCAAATATGAACCAACTTAGTCAAGCCACCCTTTTTGATAGTGGAATGGTGTTGCACAACTTCTGCAGAGCCTGATCGTTGTTATTTATAGATAGGGGATCATGAAGGTGTTGTCTTTCTTCTTTAATCTCTAAAGAGGAAAGACGACACCTTCATGAGCCCCCCTCTGTAAATACCAACAAAATTAGGAAACTGATGTCACCAAAGATTGTGAACCGACCACCGCATATAAAGATTACCCTCTAAAATGTCTACCCTTCTTCAACAAAGTGACTATGTGTCATATAGTACCTAAATAATGAGAATGGAATCGTCTGTTTTCTCTATAAATAATGTCTGACAAAACCTCGGAAAAGAGAAACAACGAGATCTCACGGGACTTGTTAATTCAACCGAACAATTGCTAATTACTCTATTCACCTTCGTTGGAGGTGCGTGGTGTAATGGTTAGAGTCGTAGGAAATTGACTTGTCAACCCGACTTCAAATCCTGGACGAAGCTTCACATAGCGCTAATAACATTGGGAAAGGTATGAATCCAACTACTTCCCCTCCAGCTATGGTTGAATAGTAGGACAGACTGGGTTATTTAACCTTGGTTAGGCAACCAGTCTAGGAGAAGGAAAACTCTGAATTCAAACCTTTTAAATTCCGCTTGATGTGGTCACTACTAGAATAGGCTCAGTCCTAATTAGTGATCTATTTCACTAATTATTTTTCCCCTTACATATTTTTCCTATTCTTAATACTCATTGTGTTTCTTTCTATTATTTCTCCGTTGACTCTGATACTCGAGCTAAAATACTATGTCAATGCCCTGCTGAATGTTACTTGGGAAAAGGATTTCACCCGCTAAGTAATCCCCATTGTCCTACGAGGTTTTATAAAGGGGCATTACTTGTCATGACAATCTGGCGACCTAATAGGTTATGGGCAATCAGCAATTTTCCATAATTTAGCTTCTGTTAAATTCGACGAATTTTATTAGAAATCATCCAGCAATGCCATGTGCTCTTATCCCAACTCTAAAAGTAACCATAGAATTTAGAAGCAGTTGCCACAGAAGGCGATATACATTCACACTGTTTATTCATTCATTTACGCTTCGTTTAAATCAAGGCTTGAGGTATTTATAAATATAAACTATCTTCCCTTGGAGCGTTGAGTCGAATGTAATATTTGTTCCGATGCCGGATGTATGATGTGAGGGAATGGGCTATCGGCAGAATTCTCGTTCAGGCAATAACAATGACATGCCTGTACCGGAAGCCGTTGAGATTATGATCATAACAGAGATTAACTGAGGCTTGCAATGATCTAAGCCAGAGGTAAAGTTGATGTATTGCATTGCTGAATATGGAATGAAACGTGCAGGAATAGGCAAGAAAAGAAATGAAGGAAAACTGAAAAAGAAAGAAGTGGTTGAAAGAAAGAAATAAAGTTGTGAGCTCTATGAGGCATCTACCACGTAGGTACAGTGGTACCTTAACTTACGAGTTCCCCGACTTATATGTTTTCCGAGTTATGAGCTTGATTTGTTGCTTCGTGTTGCGAACTAAAATTTGAGGTACGAACGAGCTTCAGATATGCTTATATTCACTAGATATTTAAGTTACCAATTTATCATACCACAGCCCATAATTTATTATATTCTATTTTATTATATCTTTATATAATACAGTTCTATTTATTTCATATTATATTTTATTATATCTTTATACAATACAGTTCTATCTATTTTATATTATATTTCATTATATCTTCATACAATACATTTCTATTTATTTTATATTATATATTTATACAATAGAGTTCTATTTATTTCATATTATATTTTATTATATCTTTATACAATACAGTTCTATTTATTTCATATTATATTTTACTATATCTTTATACAATACAGTCCTATTTATTTTATGTTCTATTTAATTATATCTTCATACAATACAGTTCTATTTATTTTATATTATATTTTATAATATCTTTATACAAGACAGCCCTATTTATTTTATCTAGAATAATGTAAAAGAAAAATTCGGCTGTTTTATTTTATTTTATTTTTTTTGAGGAGGGGGCTTTTAAGCGTGGAACGAATTAATGACGTTTCACCTTATGCCAATAGGGAAAATGATTTTATATACGAGGGAATGGAATTACGAGTGAAATTAATCAAATTCGTAAGGCAAGGTACCACGCGTTTTTTTATTAGACATTCACATAGAAAAGATTCTCAAAACGATTATCATTTTCATATATATATCGTTAGTGTCAATATGCTATTGAGAGTGTTTGCATATGACATATACATTGATATATCAGTATATATATATATATATATATATATATATATATATATATATATATATATATATATATATATATATTTCTCTATATAGATCTTATTTACTATATTCTATGATCATTGTCGCCAGAAAATGTTCCCTATACACCACAGTGTGTCGATGGCCGACAGAATAGGTTTATATGTGAGAGAATAAATGTTTGTGTCTGTTATCTGCTTCAGTTCTCAGACAGAAGTAACAGAGGTTTTATTTCCTGTTATTTCGCTAAAACCTAAAGAATCAAGCAACAAAAATATCTACATCGTAAACAAAAGCAAAATAAAAACAAAACTAAAAAAGAAACAGATTAGAGGAAATATTTTTTCTTTCTCTACAAAAGAATGGCAAATAATCTGTCTCCATTTTTTCCCAAAGTGCTTCAAACGTTCTTTTATTTTTCTTTATATTTCTTTTTTAATTTTTGTTTTAGTTTTTGTTTTGATTATTTTTTTACTTTTTTGCTTCTTGGAGTGTTCCGTTTTAAGAACATGTTTCCCTTTATGTACTGGGGTTTGGCCTGAAAATCCATCGAGTAAATATACAATTGCAAATCTTTGCTTTTTGGCTTAAGATTATATATTTTGGAAAAAAAAATATGGATTTCCCATGAACTTGTTTCTCATAATATAACTATTTGTGCATTACCTAAATGTATATGTTTATAAAGATTTCTGTATACTAAATGCTACGCTTTACATTAAGCTATTATTATTATTTCACTCCTTGTGAGTTTTTCACATCAGAGTTAGCTGATGGTATTTCACTGGAGTCTGGGTGACAACAAGTCTCCTCAGGTCTCCATGATTCTTCTGTGTATTCTAGCTGATTGCAACGATGCAGTTGTCTGGATGGTCTCAATTCTTCTCTGATTTCCAGATCCTCTAGTCTTTTTCCCAAGCTTTTTGGGACCGTTCCAAGTGCACCTATTACAATTGGTATTACTTTGACCCTCATATTCTACAGCTTTTTCAATACTCTGGCAAAGTTCACATTATTATTATTATTATTATTATTATTATTATTATTATTATTATTCCCCTCAAGGTGTTTACACCAGCGTCATCTGGTGGTCTTTCACCGAAGTCTGAGTGGCAGCAAGTCCCCTCGGCTCTCCAGAACTTTTATAGCATTCTAGCCGATCTTAACAATGATACGGTCTGCATAGTCTCGATTTTCCTTGGATTTACAATTTCCCTTTTTATCAGGCCTTTGGGGACCAACTACAATTGGTTTCCCCTTAATGTTCCACGATTTTTTGTAGTTATCATAATTAAACTCCCCCCTACAAACTCCGCAACTACGAAGCTTCTACGGATCTGATGAGTGGGTATTAAAGTGTGACACACGTAGGTAGGTACTAGCGTATTAATATAATAACTAGCAAGACCTGTGGATATATCACCGTATGATAATTTAATTATTACAACGTTTGATATGTTTAATTCAGAGCTATTGTTAATAGTTCAATATGTAAAAAGTATAATAATTATGATTTAACACTACCACACTTTTTTCCTTCTTTTCATCTTTTTTATGTTCAATTGAAACAGATTAGCATTATCGCTTCAGCTCGCTCACACTCTCTATATATAATTCCCCAACTCATTTTCTTTCTTTCCTTCTTATTATATGTTTTCTGTGTAGTATGTCCTATTTCCCCCTTTCTTTCTTTATAATAAAAAAGTAATGGTCCATTATTTAACTGAGGTGACAACACTCATAAAAAATAAGAATTCGACAGATAAACGACACAGATAAT
Source organism: Doryteuthis pealeii (assembly GCA_023376005.1). Taxonomy (NCBI): domain Eukaryota; kingdom Metazoa; phylum Mollusca; class Cephalopoda; order Myopsida; family Loliginidae; genus Doryteuthis; species Doryteuthis pealeii. The sequence goes on along the minus strand of CM042139.1, from coordinate 92,074,126 downwards.
TAGGATTTACGTTTTGCATTTCATCTTGGACGATTTGAACTATCTCATTTTTAACCTGAGAGTGTTGCAAGATGATAAAGAAAAGAACTTGACAGCTTCTAGTCTCCGCCATTCAAGCAGACCAGAGAATGAAATTAAAGCAAAGTGAAAAACTAGATAAGTACCAAGATCTTGCCAGAGAACTGAACAAGCTCTGGAATACGCATGTAATAGTGATACAAAAGGAATCGTAGCTATTCGAACATACATAAAAGAAAAAATGGAGAAAAAAACAGCTGAAACTAAAAATCGAGAGACAGAAAAAACAGCAGAATCTAGAAATCCAGGGAAGGACATTTTTGAAGTTCGAGTTAAATAAAAATGCAATGGATCATAAGAATCTATTCACAATTATATTTTTAAAAAAGATTTTGTAAAAAGAAATGTAACTTTTTTATCTATTACATAAATGGCAATTTCTGTCTATCTGTGTATAACCTGTTGGCGCCTTCATCAGTTATCCAATCATGATCAAACTTTACTGACAAGTTAGGCTTATATGTTAGGCGGTGTAACAGTTAATTTCTGCCGCTCGGTTTTATAAAACAATGTAAACAGATGTTTGAAATGTTATATTTGTTTTCATAAAACATATAAAAATAGTTTTGCCGCCAAAATTCAAATAAATATGTTTTCTTTCCAATAAAACCAAGTTTCTAACAGTTAAATTCAAATTAATTCATATATCTAATTTTTTTCGGGTTGAAGTGGCGTCAATTCAAAAAAAAATTTACGGCAGACAATAAACAGAACAGAACTTAAGGAAAAGAAGACATTCGTAAACCCAAACGGGATACAGTTAAATAAACACAACATTTCCAAATTTCGTTGTGTAACAAGATTATATGACTATTTCTTGTTTGTCAATAATTTTCTTGTAAAACTCTATACGTTAGATAACTTTGAAAATATATTAGAATAAAAGAAATTATATATAAATATATAATACCGGGCATGTATTTATTAAAACTTGTTTTAAAAACCAATGAGGTTACATGAGGTACTCAAATTTTAAGTGTATACAATACAAGGTTGGTCTTTATTCTTTGTTTGGCGATGTTAGGTAATGTGACGTAAGCAGTGACGTAGTTTCGGTCACAGACGAATTGAGACCGAATCTCCATTAGTAATAGATTTTCTAAGATTTTCTTAGACTGGCACACAGACCTCATAATAGTTCGTACCTGTTCTTCCTAAGTTGTTACCCATCTAAGCACTGGTACAGTCTCCTCACTGCTTAACTTCGGTAATCGTGACAACTGGTGCTTTTATCCTAACTTCCTCATACTCCTTACCGAGCTCTAATTCTTACTTTCATTTTGAAATATGCTAGAACGCAGTGACTAAGAGACTTAGTGTCCTGAGTATGATTTTAAACTGTATCTTATGATGAATTTCCAATTCTGGAGTCCTGGGTAGTGTGGAGTACTTTATTGCCACTACTCACAGGTACACTGGGACCCGGAAAGGTAGTACCTGTTAGAGTCCCATCTATGGGTCAAATTGTTTTAGGTTTGAGTCCTTAGTGTCGTATGTATGACGTTAAACTGTATCTAGTGGTAAGGTTCCAATTTTAGAGTTCTGGGTAGTGTAGAATACTCCTTCATTGCCATTACTTCCAGGTTCATAGTAACCCAGAGTTTTAGTATATTTCTGAGTTTCCATTTTTGCGTTAAATAAATAAGAATAACGTGCTTTAGTAAACGAGTCAAAAAAACATTTTTTTTAAGATTTGAATAACTAAAAAGAATAAATGAAACAAAAAAGTTGCGTCATAAAATAACGCAAGGGTTTACATGCCGTAAGATCCAACCTACCGACGAACAATCGTTTTAATGCCTTCTTTTGTATCTTTCTACATATGATTACAATACGTGTATCTTTAGGTTCGAAAAAGCATTGGTACACCTATGTATTCTTGGCTTTTTGGCTTGTTATAATCTTACCGAGAATATATCTCGCAGAATTCTGAACATCACAATGTTTTGTACACCTATGTATTCTTGACTGTTTGGCTTGTTATAATCTGACCGAGAATATATCTCGCAGAATTCTGAACATGACAATGTTTGGGGCAATACTTCACTTCCTTCCACTCGATTTTTTGTCTAAATTGTTCAAGCGGAAGATTTAGGTTTACGGTTTTTCCACGACAATGAGCTCTGAATAAGTCTTTTACCCTTGTGACCTAGCAACTGAAGCTGTTCTGTTCGCTCCACTCGGTTATACGTTTTGCCTATGATACGATGTATCATGTCTATGATACGTTGTATGTACAAAATATAAAAGGTGTGTCCTAAGAGGAACCGGTCATTTTGTTTTAAAAAAAAGCAACAACGATTTATTGCTCTTCCTACACTTACTGACACTGCTTTTATTCAACCAAGTCCGCTTCAGTCTTCATAAACTCTTCTCTCTCTCTCTCTCTCTCTCTCTCTCTCTCTCTCTCTCTCTCTCTCTCTCTCTCTCTCTCTCTCCACACACACACACACACACACACACACGCACACACACAAAAAAAAAACCTGGGGACTTAATTTCTGTCATTGATTTGGTATCAGCTCTACATACGGATGTATCACTTTTCAATATTCATTGTTATTCCGAAATGTTTTTTTTTGGGTTTTTTTTCCGACAGTCAAAATTGTAACTGGCAGTTTTCTTTAATTTGCTGTTGAGATTATATATATATATATATATATATATATATATATATATATATATATATAAGGTAATTTGCTTTAGAAGCATTGTTGAGTAAAGTATATTATTATTTATATTTTGTTTTTACTTGAAGGCAGTTACAATGCGTATATCGTATAAAATCCGATAATTAATGAAAATAATCATGGCAAGCGAACTCGGCAAACACCGCCCACTACGTATAACATCGTACAGCAGCCGTTTCAACTTTATTAAGTCTCATCAGCGATGTATACTTCCCTCCGACAGAAATCGAAACTGGGAGCTCAGCACGCAGAGTCAAAGGCTTTACCAATGGGCCACCGATACGCAGTGAACGATGTATGCGAAATTAGATTGTCAAGGATAATTCTGTCACTATTACTACTACTATACAAAGCAGAGAGAGTGGACGTTTAAGGTCGCGAATTTCTTAGGCATACATCGTATGTTCTAAAAAAAATAAATATAATATAATATATATATATATATATATATATATATATATATATTTATTATTTTGGTATATGTATCCCTTTATGGGAGGTAGATATATCAGGTTTGGGCATTTGTATGAAGCATTAAAGTAATAAATATCAGAAACTCGGTTGTTTTTTGAGTAGACTTTCGTTTATTTAGTAGTAGTAAATTTTCCGGATTATTATGGCTCCCTTCTTCAGACTGTGTAAGGACATATATATATATATATATATATATATATATATATATATATATATATATATATACCTGCGTCAAGGCTGCACGGCTAGTTTAGTTCCTCTATAAATTTGTATATATATATATATATATATATATATATATATATATATATATATATATACATACATAATATATTATATATATATATATATATATATTTATAGAGAAACTAAACTAGCCGTGCAGCCTTGACTCAGGTATTTAACTCTTCTCATGGTGCACCACACGACCACACGACAGCATATAAGAAAAATAGGAACACATCTCTCTCTCTCTCTCTCTCTCTATCTCTCTCTCTCTCTCTCTCTCTCTCTCTCTCTATCTCTCTCTCTCTCTCTCTCTCTCTCTCTCTCTCTCTCTCTCTCTCTCTCTCTCTCTCTCTCTCTCTCTCTCTCTCTCTCTCTCTCTCTCTCTCTCTCACCCCACCACTCAAGTATGGGAAAATAGTAGGACAAACTGGGTTCTTTAGATCTTATTTTCATACATTGCGAATCCCTGGCTAAAGTTTTACATGTTAAACATGTGACAAAGAGTCCAATTTTTTTTTCCTTTCTTACCATCTTACCCAATTTTTTCAAGGCCTATCAATGCAACAGTATTTCTATGAGTACAGATACTTTATTTTGATCCCCGTCAGAAATTCTAAGAAACGGCACTTTGATCTTTGGTCAAGCAGAAAAATATTATGCAACATTGTCTTATTTGATAATGAGATTGATTGTTAAAAGTATGACAATATCGTATTAGCAACTTAATCATCATCATCCTCATGTCACGCTGACGGCACATATTCCCAACACTCTGTGCCTTTCTCAGTCTCTTGACACCCCACCCTATCGATCACCGCTCCTGGAAAAAACTCAGCACGAAAACCAGTATCGCGCTTATCAGTGTAAGCCTTTGCTGGTTGGGCCACATTGGTGCGTCGATGTGTAGGTGTACAAGGAAGAACATCACTAATGATTTCGTCTTTTCTTCTCCAGCAGTGTCCGGCATGTCTTGTTCATCTTACTAGAAGTTTTTGTTTTTGTTTTTGTGATAAGCAATTGGTCGTTCAGCTGTTTTTGTGTGGTGGTGGTTCCGGCATATATATACACACACACACACACACACACATATATATATATATATATATATATATATATATATATATATATATATGCTGGAACCACTACCACAACTATATTACTAATATTATATTATATATATACACATATACATATATATATATATATATATAATATTAGTAATATAGTTAGGTATATTTATAAATAACATAACGTAGACTTAGGGTCAACGCTGCTTGGTGAATGTCAGCTTCTCACCAATGCAATCACGACAATCCTAAATTTCTCTCTCTCTCTCTCTCTCTCTCTCTCTCTCTCTCTCTCTCTCTCTCTCTCTCTCTCACACACACACACACACACACACACACACACATACATATATATATATATAATATATATATATATATATATATATATATATATATAGTATTAAGGTGTGTAATACTAAATCCGCTCTACTAACATATTGAGCACTTTATATTCTTTATAATCCTGACTTATACTGTTAATATTTTTATCGACCGTCGACATTGCGATTAACTCGATATTCTATTCGCCGATAAATCATCTACTTTATCATATATATATATATATATATATATATATATATATATATATATATTATACTAGACAAAACGTGACCCGTTGGGTCACCCATTAAGCTCTCGCTAGATGATTAGGGAAAAGAGTAGGATCTGCCAAAATATCATCTGCTTTTCATTTTTAAAAACGAACTAAAATTTATTAAGCCCGAAGAAAACTTTCACTTAAACAGTGGGAGTAGTCAATGTTTGCTCATTTGAATTCCATAATATTTAAATATATAACTATTTTTTATATTTCTGCTTGAAGGCAATTATAAATGCATGTATCGAATAAGATTCGATAATTATAGAAAATAATCTTGACAAGTAAATCCCGCAAAGGATGGCTCGCCATGTAGAACACCGTACAGACTGTTTCGACTTTATTAAGTCTCTTCAGCGATGTATACTAACGACTCCCCTCCGACAGGAATCGAAACCGGGACTTCACAGGCATAGTCAGAGACCATATCCGTTCGGCCGCCGGTACATAGCGAACAATCCCTGCGAAATTAACCTTTTCAATGATGATACTACTATTACACGCCCCTGCCATAGCAGGCAAGTGGACGTTTTTTATTTAGTAAACAAACCCGGCCGTTAGCTCTTCGGCGAAGTGAATAAGATTTTTGCGGGATTTACTTGTCAAGATTATTTTCTATAATTATCGAATCTTATTCGATACATGCATTTATAATTGCCTTCAAGCAGAAATATAAATAATAATTTATTCAACTTGCTTCTATAAAAAAAAAAAAACAAACATCCAAAAATCTTATATAACTATTTTTTTTACCCAACATGAAATATTTTTTAAAGTAAGTTTAATACTCTATGAATTAATAATTGAAGTAATTTAAAAAATCTATTTTAAAGCATGATTTCAATTTCATAAAATTTACGCTCAACTAAAATTGAAATCATGCCGTAAAAAGATACTTTTGTTTTGTTTTATTAAAACAAACCCAAATTTCTCTGTAGTCTGGAGAAAGGGAGGGGCGAATCTACCTAGAGTTAGGAGGTGCTGGCGGTGTATGTTGCCTGCTGATTTTTATAGGCAGTGGGCACTCCCACTCTGTATAACTCGACTACTCACATTACCTCTCCCACTCACGGTAACTCTATATAGAGGGAGAGTGGAAGAGAGTCAGGTCTAATTTAGACAGGGATTGGTCGGTTGACTTATTTGCTAATTACGCCTAATTAAAACCAATTAAACTGAATTTGTTTTTCAAACACTGGGTAGTGCTAAAACCAAGAAATATCTAAGTATAAATATTGTGTCCATAACATGAATAGAAAAAAATCCTTTAGCTGGCGAAGGTTGATATACTCAGCTTTACTATAATATATATATATATGTGTGTGTGTGTGTGTGTGTGTGTGTGTGTGTCTGCGCGCGCGCGCGCGTGTGTGTATGTGTCAGATATATATATATATATATATATATATATATATATATATATTTGAGTCGAAACACGTGTCTGTGTATGACTATATATGCTCCCCATCCCCATGGGATTGAGTAATTTGGAGGGAGTTTCAGTGACGACCGCCAACTAAAGCGTAAACGGAACGCTCTCCTATAAAAGGGATGGAGCACTCTATGACGGCTTTTACATACATACAGATGTGTGTATTAAAACAGTTCAAATCAAATTTTCTTCTCACTAGATGGGGAGTGTCAGAATGGTGGATGGTGGTACCACAGGTGTTGGTCTAGAAAGTTCGATTGTTGAGGATTGGTTAACTGAATATGTGTGTGTGTGTCTGTTTAATTGTTTTTTTTTTGTTTATATGTGTTGGGGAACTGGATTTGTCGTTAAGTTATATGTGTGTGGTTGATATGTTAGATTTTTTATTTTATTAAAAAAAAAAAATTTTTATAAAGGGGTATAGGGTAAGATTTGTTAAAATTGTAAGTGAGCATATGTATAACGTTATATATTATTATTATTATTATTATTATTATTGTTATTAATATTGGCGGTATTATTATTGTTGTTGTTATGTATCATATGTATTATAATATTTATCAGGTTGTCTTTACTCTTAATATCATCTGTGTCTGTTTATGGGTAATCTGTTAGTATCTGTCTGTCTGTCTATCTTTTCTTATTTTTTTATTTTATTTATTTATAAATCTTTAATCTGACAATATCTATCTATCTTAAATCTGTTGATATCTATTTATACATAGATCTGTTAATGGCTGTCTGTCTGTATATCTGACTATATAATTTTTACTCTGTTGATATCTGTTTGTCTACCTTTGATCTGTAAATGTCTATCTGCCTGTCTATCTATCTTGAATGTGTTCATAACTGTGTGTTCATCTGTCTATCTGTCTGTAATATGTTATCTATCTATCTGTCTATATGTCTTTAATCTATCTATATATCATTATACCTAGATTTTTTTTCTTTAATGTATTTATTTATTCATTATTTATTTATTTATTTTAATTTATTTATTTTTTATTTTTATTTGTAAATCTGTTAGAGTCTATCTTGTTATCTATTGGTATATCATTAGTCAATATGTTCATATCTGTCTATCTATCTATCTTTAATGTGTTGTTATCTGTCTATCGGTTTGTCGTTCTATCTTTGATCAATCCGTCTGTCTATCTTTAATCTGTTACTGTCTCTCTCTCTGTCTATCCATCTATATATAATTTGGTAATATCTGTCTTTATGTCGATCTATCTTTAATTTATTAGTATCTATCTTTATATCTATCATGAGTGTGTTCATATCTATCTATCTGTTTGCGCTTGGTATGATTATCCCTCCGTCTATTTTTAATTTAATATCTCTCTGTCTATCTACCTTTGAAGTGTTATTGTTTATCTATCTACCTGTCTGTTTGTCTGTCTGTCTGTAATCTTTCTGTCTATCTTTTGTCTGTGTATCTTTGTTGTGTTCATATTTGTATGTCTATGTGTCTTTAATATGCCCATATCCAATTATCTATCTATATATGTTAGCTATTTGTCCATCTTTAATATGTTCATATCTGTTTATCTATCTGTCTGTGTTGAATGTGTTCATACCTATTTATCTCTGTGATGAATGGTGGATTTTTTAAAATATATAATATATTTTGAATGGTTGTAAGTGTTTGTGTGTGTGTGTGTGTGTGTGTGTGTGTGTGTGTGTGTGTGTGTGTGTGTGTGTTTGTTGTTATTAACATTGTTAATTTTTTGTGTGTTTTTTGTATTTTTGTTGTTTTTATTGGCTTTATGCTAAGTTATCAAAGGTGAAATCCTATTAAAATGCCTCTTTTGGTGTGGGTGTCATGGTGTGAGTAGTAATGTATGTGGTCGTTTTTAGAAGTGGGTTTGTGGTGGACTTTTAATTCTAATGCGTTGTTGTTTTTTATAAGTAAGATGTCTAGGAAGGGTAGGGAATTGTTAGATTCTAGTTCGTGTGTAAATTGTATGGTAGGTTCAATGTTGTTTAGTCTATTTGTGATTTTGGTGATGTTTATTTCGCTCGGGTATATGATTAGTGTGTCGTCAATATATCGGAAGTACTGGAAGTCTTTGGGAATTATGTAATTAGTATAAAGCCAATAATAACAATAAAAATACAAAACACACATAAAACAATAACAATATTAATAACAAACAGACACACACACACACATATAATAATCTGTGCTGGGGCACCGTCTCAATGTATGTATATTATGTATGTATTGTATGTATGACATGTATGAGAACGATGCTCCGGCTCAGTATTACAGTCGTCGAAACTGCCCGTTCCAACTTACCCGAGCGAAATAAACATCACCAAAATCACAAATAGACTAAACAACATTGAACCTACCATACAATTTACACACGAACTAGAATCTAACAATTACAACCATTCAAAATATATTATATATTTTAAAAAATCCACCATTCATCACAGAGATAAATAGGTATGAACACATTCAACACAGACAGATAGATAAACAGATATGAACATATTAAAGATGGACAAATAGCTAACATATATAGATAGATAATTGGATATGGGCATATTAAAGACACATAGACATACAAATATGAACACAACAAAGATACACAGACAAAAGATAGACAGAAAGATTACAGACAGACAGACAAACAGACAGGTAGATAGATAAACAATAACACTTCAAAGGTAGATAGACAGAGAGATATTAAATTAAAAATAGACGGAGGGATAATCATACCAAGCGCAAACAGATAGATAGATATGAACACACTCATGATAGATATAAAGATAGATACTAATAAATTAAAGATAGATCGACATAAAGACAGATATTACCAAATTATATATAGATGGATAGACAGAGAGAGAGACAGTAACAGATTAAAGATAGACAGACGGATTGATCAAAGATAGAACGACAAACCGATAGACAGATAAAACACATTAAAGATAGATATGTAGACAGATATGAACATATTGACTAATGATATACCAATAGATAAAAAGATACACAC
>CM042139.1:92047051-92059551 GCA_023376005.1 Doryteuthis pealeii | reverse complement strand
CCAACAGCTGGCCCCATTGGTGGAGTCTTACCCCTCTGCAGAGGGGCAGTCCGTGCATTCTAACTCCCCAGCCGATATTGTGGGTTATGTTATCTATATATAAATCCTAACTGTCCATTAGACTCTAGTGTAAAATTAAACTTTTTTTCAATCAAAATATTTTAGTCATCCCCCTTTTTTTAGGTCAATGTAATGTTTAGAAAGAATCAGGTTATGTTTTCGGGTATCTTCTGTCACCATAATGTATATATATATATATATATATATATATATATATATATATATATATATATATATATGTTGTTATTATTCTCTCAATAACGCCCCCTTACCTATTATGGTAGAGGCGTGTAGTAGTATCATTTGACAAGCTTAATTTCGCTAGGATGGTCAGCTGTGTACTGTGGCCGAGGCGATAAAAGTGTTTCACTAGTGTTTCACTGTGTCTGCTGAAGTCCCGGTTTCGATTTCTGTCGGAGGGAAATCGTTAGTATATACCGCTGATGAGACTTAATAAAGTCGAAACAGTCTGTACGGTATTCTACACATCGAGCCATCCTTTTCTGGGATTACACTTGTCAAGTTCATTTTCTATAAGAAAAAGTATCGAATTTTATGCGATACATGCGTTGTAAGTGCCTTCAAGTAAAAATTTAATATATAATATATATATATATATATATATATTAAACTCTAGTGTCAAATTTAACTTTTTTTCAATAAAAATATTTTATTCATCCCCACCTTTTTTCCAGGCCAACTTAATGTGTATTATTCTAAAAATTTCTTAAAAATTATTTGTACTCGATCGGAATACTTGAACCATATAACTGTGTGTAAATTATTGAAAATTGTTCCTTGAAGCTATAATTGTTTACTAAAGATCATTATTGATTAGTTGAAACCATATATACTTGCTGCTTATTGGTGTTAGGAATACTTGGAACTATATAACCGTGTAGAAACAAAAGATTACTATTAAATATGAATATTTGTTTCAACCGCCATAATTGTGTATGAATAATTAATATTAGATTGGGATACTTTAAACCATATAATTGTGTACAAATTGTTTCTATCAGATAGGAATGCTTGGAGAAATATAAATATGGGAACACATGATTATTATTTGATATGAATCGTTACTTAAAACCCTATAAGTGTGTATACATTACTAGTATTAGATAAGAACAGTTTGAATAATAGAACACTGTGAAAATTATTTCTATTACATAGGAATACTTGGAACTGTATAACAACTGTGCAAACAACTTATTATTATGAGAAAGGAATTGTTACTTTAAACCCTATAATTGTATATAAATTATTAGTATTAGATAGGAATACTTTCATCGTCATCATTATGTTACGCATGCAGCACGGGTATCCATGACAATCTCTCGTCAACCTTCCCTATCATTCATTGCACCTGGGAGCTCCTCTGTGGAGCAGCCAGCATCTTCGCATAGTTGGTCAATGAAGGTCCTTGCTGGGCGCCCCACACTTGCATGTCCATGTGTTGGCTTCCACAGGAGAATAGTTTGTGAGATGGGGGGGGGGCAGGTGACGGTACAGCTGTTTTCTTGTGGGGTGCTGTTTCCATGACTTGTTCAAGACTGCACGCAGCATTCTTGTGCAGCTCCCATCTAGCTTATTCTCAAGACGCTTCGTTAGGGTCCAGGTGGTGCAGCCATATAGCAGCACCGACACAACCACAGCCTGGAAGAACTGTCGCTTCAGCTTGTCAGGGAGATCGGACCTCCATATGACTGATAATCTATTTGTGGCCGACCATGCCTTTGCTATCCGTGTATTAACATCGCTCTCTGTGGAGGAGATATTACCACCCAGGTACGTGAATTGTTCTATTCGCTTAAGAGGCTTGCCGTTGAGTGTGGAGATGTTTCCTTTATTTAAAAAAAAAAGAGAAAAAAAAGGAATACTTTAAAACATATTATTGTGTGCAAATTATTTATATTAGATGAGAATACTCGGAACCATATAATTTTGTGCATACAAATGATTATAACTAGATGGGAATAGTTATTTTAAACAATATAGTTGTGTACAAATCATTAGTATTAGATAGGAATCATTTAAATCATACAATTGTGTGAAAATTTATTCTATTAAATGGAATACTTGCTATCATATGATTGTGTATACAAATGATTATAGGCAAATAAAAATGAAAATTAATAAATGCAATGAAAAAAATGAAAATTAATAAATGCAATGAAACACTCAATTACTTAGAAAGTAATCAAATTTTGGTATTAAATGACCCATAAGTAGTTGAAATCCCGTTAAACAAATAAACCAAACCAATATCTAGCTTGAAAAGCATGGACTGAGATCTACAATCTAAACTAAGGCGCATCATCCACTACACCACTTGAGCTAAATTTGACGTAATTCAACAAATAATCTTCTTTTTTTTAATACATAAGCTCCACTGCTGTAGATATTGTTGCAAAAGAAAATAATGGTTTTTCATTCGATTTGGAAAGAATTCCTTGCTTCTAGACTAGAAGAAATCTCAGGAGACTTTTTGCTTACTTGAAATCTATTGCCAAATATTTTTTTGTAATAAACATTGTCCCTTTGCCTGAAATAATTCGCAAAGGGACTCCATTCTGTAACCAGATGCCATTAAATTCTTGGAGCTTTCCTTCTGTGACATTCAGCGAATTGTTGGCATGAAATCGATATTCTTTTAGCGTATTTACAAAGACATTTTTCTATTATGGAGTTTTCTGTGCGTTACTTTCATTCTATGGTTTAAACTACTATACGGTTTTTATCTTACGTATTGTGTATTACAGGGCTTTGTGATGCAGTTCCTTTCTAAACGAGTGCTCCGATTTGTATTATTCAGATTTTTCGAACTGTTGTCCTCATCTTCATTGTTTATGCACAACCTGTCGGCCGATGTGCCCTCCGACCATCTTAAATGAATATGAGAACAACAGTTCGGCAAATACAAATAATACAAATTATCAAGTCTCATCTAAAATATTCAGTGCTCCGAAATTGTGCAAGACTAAACAGAGTTCATGTGGAGGCGCGTTGTGTAATGTCTATTGTCGTAGGAAATTGACACGGCGTCACGAATTTAAATCCTGTACAAGGCCCTTTGTATTTCACATAGCGCTAATACCCTAGGGAAAGGTGCGCATCCAATTATTTTCCCTCCAGCTATGGGTAAATAGTAGGGTGGAGTGAGCTCTTAAAATTTGGTTAGGTAACCCGTCGAGGAAAAGGAAAAACTCTCTGATTTCAAAACTGTTCAACCCTGCTCATGAAATTGACCCTGTATCACATCATATTTGTGCAGAAGGGTTGGTAAATATGCAAACAGAGTTTATGTGCTTTAATCAAGATGGTGATATCTGCTAATTAAATGGCAAGTCTCTGAAGTTGGGAGAATCGTTCATATACCTAAGTAGCAATAGCAAATCTGTTCAAGGCGATGTAAAAATACGTATAGGTAAAGCATGGGCCGTGTCAGTATAGTTAGAAACTATACTGTTTCGGCCACGATATAGCACCGAGAAATTCCTGCGAAATTAACCTGTCAATGATACTGTGACGTCTCTACCATATGAGGCAAGGGAGGCATTGAGTGAATAATAACAAACAAATCCGGGGCCTTATGCTCTTCGGCGAAGGAAATAAGATTTTTTTGGATGTTTGTTTATTTTTAGAAGCAGTGTTGAATAAAGTATATATATTAATATTTATATTTTTGCTTGAAGGCAATTACAATGTGAATATCGTGGCCGAAACATTATAGTTTCTAACTATCCTGCTGAAGTCCCGGTTTCGATTTCTGTCGGAGGGAAATCGTTAGTATATATCGCTGATAAGACTTAATAAAGTTGAAACAGTCTGTACGATATTCTACACACCGAGTAATTATTTGCGAAATTCACTTGTCATTATTATCCTCTATAATTATCGAATTCATGCGATATTCGCATTGTAATTGCCTTCAAGCAAATATATATATATATATATATATATATATATATTATATATATATATATATATATAGCTGTTTGAATAGTTTAGAGCAAAGAGCACCTTTGATTTGTCAAAAACTCACATGTTTTTAGCACCTAGTAAGAATCGAACTCACGACCTATGCTATTCTAGCTCCTACTTCTAGTAGACGTTTCAGATACTTATTATTTGTTTTTGTTCTGCCAAGGATTTCTTAATTTTTTGTCATTATCGATAAGCAGAAAAAAAAATTTGTATTTTCAATTATGAATTTTTTCAGGTGGTCCCAATGAATAATACGATCTTTTCTTTTATTCTTTCCTGAAATTTAAACTTGGCATATCGACTGTAAATTTTATCTATCTCCAGAAAGTTCACGAAGTTCATTCTCTCTGCATTTCTCTTTCTGTGCACATGCGTAACAACTGCTATGCAACGGTATCCGAAGGTAAATAACTCCATGAAAAAAAAAAATGAAAAATAGTTTTTCATCAAATTTTGCGTTATCTACTTGAGTGGGAAGAGTCTGTCGTAACAAGGTTACGTTTATGTTATTTTTTATCGCCTTTTCTTATCTCTACTGTTTTCTGGTTATGATATTAAACTGGATCTGGTGGTGAAGCTACAGTTCTGAAGCTCTGGGAAGGATAGAGAGACACTTCTTTACGAATACTCCCAGGTTCACTCTTACCTGGAGAGTTAGTATCTGCTAGGACCTCATACACCGCTTTCTATCACATATATGATAAGAATGATTGGAACTTGCCATAAGGGCAATATGTTTGGAACGATCAGATAGGTGCTAGCTCTTGACGTGACCAGCTCTCTCCGATCATTCGTCTAGCCTAAGTAAGGACCAAAGTGAAGTGTTAAATGTCATGGACTGCTCGGACACAAGGGTTCCATCCCTTAGCATCACCTATAACGAACAGGTGGACCCTTTGGGCGGGGCTTACCCGTCTGCCGAAGTTCGGACAATTTGTTCAGAATTCTGAGAGACAAACAGGAACTGGAAGTTTTTCATGTCATCAAGGTCAACATTGATAACAGTATTTTCAATATAAGACGTCTAAAGGCAGGTTCAAAGTATTCATAGCCATTGTGCGGGAGCTAGTGACCTGGTAACACACAGAGGATCAGATGCAGAACCTTATGAATTGTTTCTTCGAAGCATGTACAGCATTTGGATTAACCACTAATGTAAAAAAGACTCAGCCTGACCCAAACAAATGCTTTGTGGATCCCAATATCTTTGTATATGGTGAACGCATCAAAGGTGTCCATCATTTTGTCTATCTTGGGAGCACATTATCACAGAACAACTCTTTAGATAGCGAAATTTCCCTTAGGTTGCAGAAAGCAACGAGATCCTTGGTTTGCTTGAGAAGAGGGCTTGGAGTCAACATGGCATTAAGATCTCCACCAGCTGGGTGTATACAGTCTTTGTGCTAACTGCCCTTTTGTACGCATGTGAGATCTGGGTTGTTTACAAACGACATCTCTGGACACCTGAGATTCCATCAGAATTGCCTTCGCAGGATTTTAAGGATAGAAAGGTTGTCATTTACACCAGACACCACAATACTTGAAAGAGGTCACCTGCCTAGCATTGAGAGTTTGATCCTTAAATCTCGTCTTCGCTGGTCTGGTCATCTAATTTGCATGAATGATTGCCGAATCCCAAAACAACTATTTTACGGGGAAATCTCAACTGGCAAACGTCGTCAGTGCAAGCCCAAATTGAGATTTAAGGACTGCTTCAAGGACACTCTGAAGAACACTGCTATTGCTGTAGAGAACTGGGAGAAGCTACTGTCTGTGGAAGAATTTGAGTCCAACCGAATTAAACACCAAAAATTGAAGCGGTCTATTAGAAAGGGTAATTTTCAGCCCACAACATTCAAAGTGAATAAGTTCGAACATGTAGTTTATGTGGATGAGTATGTCTCTCTAGGGTTGGGCTGGGCTGGTGAGTCATCTGAGAAAACACAAGGATAGAGTGTCAAATGCTACTGGCACCCAACTACTATTTAAAAAGAACAGGAAATGGTCTTACACGAACACGAGTTGACAGCCAACAACAATCAGTGTAACCAACCTGAATTTTTTTTAAATTATTTTTTTAATTTCTAGACCAATTTAGTTATATACTAGTTATATACTAGATTTACTATATATATATATATATATATATATATATATATATATATATATATATATATATATATATTATATATATTCACTTATCTATCCATGTTTGTGCCTATAGTATCACGCTCCATGTCACTGACCTTGTGCCAAACTTCTATAATTTTGCTCATATTTCCCCCTTCTCTTTCTGTCCCCTATCTCTCTCTCTCTCTCTCTCTCTATATATATATATATATATATATATATATATATATATATATATATATATATATTTCTCTGTCTCTGTCTCTCTATATCTCGGTCTCTATTTGTCTGTCTGAAAATGTTTACGTGTTACCAACCTGAAATTTGAAAAAATAATCAGATTCATTAGTTTCTAGACCAAACTAGTATATATTTACTTATTTATCCATGTTTCTGCATACTACAGACTCTGTGCTCTGTATCTTGACCTTGTATCAACCTAAGCTAAGCTTCGTATAAGTCTACGTTTTTATAATTCTGCACGTATCATTCCCTCTTTATTTCACCCCCCCTCTCTCTCTCTCTCTCTCTCTCTCTCTCTCTCTCTCTCTCTCTCTCTCTCTCTCTCTCTCTCTCATACACACACACTAATTAACTTGATTACCCCCCTTCAATCAGAAGTGCCGGCAGAATTTATGATTGACAACCGTTTTCAGTTCAGCGTGTAATTCTTTCTCATATATAATGTATAGCAATCCAACTAGATTCTCTATCGTTAATACATACGCTAACACGTTGCTGAAGACATATACTATTAAATTTAATCAGATATATAAAGTTAATAGTGTATATCAGTGTGGCTACATCTTGAATGTTTTTTTTCTATCTTTGAGTATTCTGTGTTTGTATGAGAGACTATTGGAAATGATAAATTCCCCTAATCTCTTGAAGGAAACATATTGTAATTAGTGTTTTTCATAAAAAGATTCCTTGTACTCTTTTTTCTTTTTCTTTTTTGTAGGTTGTTGCTTTTTTTACGTTCTTTTTCTTATTTTTTATGTGTGTGGGTCTTTTTTTCTTTTTTTCATTATTATCACCAAGATAATGTTATTCAGATTGTATTTACTTTCTTTCCTCTCCGTTCATTTAAAATAATTTGATAGTTGTATAGCAGTACAAAGATTCCTGCCTACCGAATAAATGTGAATAGTACTAGACGATCCGTGAATCCGTTGGGTACCCGTTGTAATGGCGATCGGTGATGATAGGAATGCTTCTGTTGTAACGGATCGGTTCAACTCACGGCTGCCTTGTCGCTCGTTCAGTTTACTACTATCTCGACCTCTCGTTTTCGATCTCCTTCTCGTCAAAACTCGCCAGTAATCCTATTCAGGGCTTCTCTTCGTTCCTTGTAGAACAGTGTTGCTCCAAGTATCGGTACAAATCAAAACCCGATTTCAAAGTGGTTGGCAGAGTCACTATGCAAATTATGGCCGCCTTTCAAAAACACTGCACAGGCGATACTACGTCGCTTAAGTCGGAGTGTGTAGTAGGGGGGAGACAGGCTGTGTAATTACATCTGTTTATGAAGAATTTAATGATTCTAATAAGCATTTCATAATTAGCTCCGTTTTATCAAAGATTTACTTTATTGAAAATGATAATCAGTGCGGATGCTTTCCTCACAAAGATGATATTGCAAACTGGGTTGCAAGTTGTTTTAATTCCTACGCTAACAGTTTAACTGTATTGCTCAAATAAATGAACTTTGCTGTGTTTCTTACATAGGTGTAATACATAGGTGGCTTATTTATTATGTACGGTAAGTATAAAATTAAAAAATTAACTGATAATTCTTTTAGAAGAAGTCATCGAAAATATCAAAGAAAATGATAGATAAAACCGTAACCATTTGCAGACCTCGTAGCAGTTCTTTGATTTGCTGGTTTAATCATGTAACCACCAGGCCGTGAGAACGGGCTAGTTAGAGATCATGAGTAGTCTGGGGCGCCGTGACAAACGAACGCAAAAATGGTTCTCTACGCATATGTTGGAACTTAGAAAATAAAGACGTCAAAAATAAGGTGCCTTTGTGTTATTGCGAATTATCGCAATATTTTCTAACGGGGTTTACCCGCGGTCGACCGACTACAGAAAGGTAACAGCAGATTGCAACAAACTCCACTGGCGCGGCCTGCAACCGAGCAACCTCGGTAACCGAGACTTAGAAAAAATACGTTGACTCGCACAACAGACGAGCAAAACACAACATTTTATTACACTGCAGTTATGATTTACAAACTCTTTCTCTACTGGAGAGGAGGGTTCTAGGAAGGGCGATTCCACTACTGGAACATGGTAAGTACGCCACTACCCGCTCACACCTATCGTAAAATTAATTTTAACACTTTATTTATTAGAACATGAATGGCCACAGAGATGAACAAACACCCCAAATGTGGAGAAACAGGTCGATGCGAAAAGAGGCCCAATGTTGGGTGCGTCTGGTACGATAGGCACTCTCAAAATTAATACTGTTCCTCACAAGAGTCATATCTTCTACATCAACTAAATCGTTGGAGTGGAGACTCCTAACAGGCACCTACCACTCCGTGTTAAAGAGGATCTGGAAGTAATGATAATGAAGGGGTATTCCACACTCCCCAGAACTCGACCTTTATCACCAGATGCAGGTTAGTGTCATACACAGGACAGCCGTTGGGGAGGGTCTTAGAAAAAAAAAGCTCAACAGTTCAAACAATATAATGGTGAGCTTCAAAAACATAAAGGACAAGACATGTATTGCATATCAAGCAATGCCTGTACCTGAAGCTTTTTTAAGTGAGGAAAGGCTTTGCACAGAACAAATCCCACTCTCTCAGTGACTGCCACATTTGAGCCAAAAAGAAGAACAAGTCAACATCATTGGCTGCAGCAGCCGCCGCAGGTTAAATTTTGGAGTTTTCCTTCTCCTAGACAGTTGCCTTGACAAGGCTGAGGAATGCATCTCTCCCAGTGGTTTTGCTACGCGCCTGGATACCAATCCAAGTATTTCTACGTCCCTGCGTATGTTATTTGCTAGATGGCCGTTGAGTAAAAGGCTTCATCCGCCCTTTGACAGGTTTTGTTTTTCGTCCTGCTGGATGTCTAGCCATCCTCCTCACCAGATAGGCTTGGAAGGGTAACCGGTTTAGTCGCCAATAACCCGACTATGAGACAGGTAGTACTGGGTTACATTGTACCAGTAGCGCCATATGCGACCTGATATATATATATATATAATTTTTTAGACCTAATGGAATGAAAGCGCGTGGTGTAATGGTTCTCGTCACATGAAATGGACTCGACTGTATGCATCCAGCTATTCTCCCTCCAGCTGTGGGTAAATATTAGAGCAGATTGATCTTTTTAATCTTGAATCGGCAACCAGTCTAGGAGAAGGAAAACTCTGAATTCAAACCTGTTAAAAAATTGACTTTGTGCCATATCCTTCTCGTGCGAAGGGGTTGATATATATATATATATATATATATATATATATAACAACCACTACGCACGCACGCACACACGTACACACACACGCACACACACACACACACACACACACATATATATATATATATATATATATATATATATATATATATATATATATAATGACAGACGTCTGTATTTTTCCTATCTTTTCTACTTCATATAATTACATTCATCTACCGAGTACTGTTCACTGTTTAATTCTAAACATTGCTATAAACTCTAAAGATGACATAAGAATACATGAAGACATACAATGTCTCGTGAGTCTGTAAGATAACGTTTAGGTGTACATTTTTCGTTGACGATGATTATGTGTAAGCATGTATAATCCGAAAATCCCCAACATTAATATCTCTTACTTATTACTTACAGAAAATATGACAGACACATGGAGCACAATAACAGAACTCGATAGAGTATGTTTTCAGCTACTAAGCACTGTTTACCGTCTCGTCAATCGCTATGCGTTTTCGCCAGCGACGAACAAGAACATACAGGCCGCTTTCCTAAGAGGGTCGATCCGAAAGTAATGGTCCCTATTCTGTTATGTCGTCCCACAATGTCAAAGGAGGGTGCTGGTGGTATGGCAGTTGAGATAATGTTGTATCTTGTGTGTCCGTGTTAACTTAGAAAAGTAGAAAGAAAACACAACGAGTATTTTAGATAAAGAGATAGAGGTTTACTACACACTAGCGATACCCAAAATGAGACTAAATTACATTTTTGACAAATTGACTTTAGCTCCACCCCCCTAGGGAAAATAATTTACCAAAAATCAGGAAATTATGAGATTTTAATGAAATTTTCAGTGTTTATGTATCAATGAATGATCTTTATAATGCATTACTTATTTTATTTCAAAACTTTCTCATTTTTTTCAGGTCACTTATTTTGACACCCCCCCCCCTATGTTGGGGGTGTAACTTTTTTTTTTAAGTTGGTCTTTCCGTTTTATAATTACAGTAAATAAAGAGATAAAAGACCGAAGTTATGAATAAAAACAAAAAAGATGTTTACGGTGGCTTTTCTATGAGAAAATAAGTACCGAAAATCGAAAAATGAAATGTAAAAAAATAATAGATATTTAATTTTTTGGAGATTTCTTTTTTACTCATTTCGATAATTATTTAATTGGTTATTATTTTCTAAAAGAAAAAATTATACCTCGATATTTTTTCTGATTAAAAAGGGGAGGGGTACATTTTCAATCGAGTTTTTCTTCAAAAAGTATACTTTGTTGTAATAAAATAAGGTTTGCATTAAATAGATATTTATTTTTAGAATCTAAAAATATAGCATTTTAAACGTAACATCAGGCTTTTCATATTTCAAATGAATTTTATATATTAATTTTTCATAGCAAAAATACTAAATTAAAGTTTTAAATAAAATAACTAATGCATTATGAAATTCATTAATTGATAAATCAATACCGAAAATTTCATTAAAATCGGATTATTACCTGATTTTTGGTAATTTTTTTCCATCCCAAATGTTACGTTAAAATTGTAAACAAGCGCCTAAAACAATTGAAAAAAAGCCAAAATGGTGGATCACGTCTAAATTGACCAAAACAAATCGTTTTAAACCTTTTAAAAATAAACTGCATATGTAATGATATTTTTCCTTTTTTTAATGATGGTCATTATGTTACTACTTATCATTTTAGACAAAAGTTTGACCTTAAATAATAGATGTAATTAATTTCAATTTTTTTTAAAAAGCTAGCAGCCGAAAAATTTGGGTATGTACTACACACTAATCAGTTTTTGACAAGTTGCATTCAAAAGTCCAAGAAGTCTCGCTTTTTCTCTCATTCGAGATTCCATTGTCCTCTTTTAGGTACTATATGACAGATATATAAATTACATTTAAACCAGTAAAGCATTCCATGTTGCCTTTGTTTGGTTGACCAATATGAAGTGTCTAAATAAACTTTTCTGATGGTGAGGTTCCAGTTCTGGAGCTCTGGGGAATGTGGAGTACTCGTTCATCACCATTGATCCCAGGTCCACCCTGACCCAGAGGTGTAGTACCTGTTAGGGTCCCATCTTACAAAGAAAAAAATTGAGTTTAAAAATTTTTCTTCCAAACTATCACTACGAATCTTTCAAAACTTTGCCAGCATTAAATGACCCACCGTGGTTGATATGCCGTAAGAAAAAACAAAAAAAAAAAAAAAACAATCAAGCAAACTAAACTTATCTTAAGTTTATTTACTTACATTACTTTTAATATTTCCTTTAACATTGACGCCTATGGTATAATGGTTATCATCGCCGGAAATAGACCCGGCTCACGAGTTCAAATCCTGGACTAGGCTGGTTGCATTTCCCATAGTGCTAATACCCACGGTCTAAGGTATGCATTCAACCCTTGAACTATGGGTAAATAATAGAGAAGACTGGGCGCTTTTAACTTGCTATGGCAACTAGTTAAGGAGAAGGAAAACTCTGAATACAAACCTGTTTCGCTTAAAAGTGGCATTGTGTGGCATTCCACTCGTGCGGATAGGTTGTATATATACATATGGAGGTGCTATATTTATAATTAAATAGTGCTCAATATCGTTGATAGAACATGTATATCTAAGTGGAGGTACGTGCTGTAATAGTTAACCTCATAGGAAATGAACACGTTGACACAAGTTCAAATCCTGGATGAGGCTGTTTGTATTTTACATTGAGAAAGGTAAAAATGTAACTATTCTTCATCCAGCCATGAGTAAATAGTAAGACCGACTAGGGGTTTAACTCTTTGCCTACCGAATTTCCCTTACGGCTGTATTAAATTTTCTTCGTATTTTTTTTTTTTTACCTGTATGATGGTATGTTTAAAATTTC
>CM042139.1:92032051-92042051 GCA_023376005.1 Doryteuthis pealeii | reverse complement strand
TGCCTTGAGTCCTTCAGATGATTTTATTAGTTATCTGAGCATCGATCACTCTGGCATTTATCTATCCTTAGGCAAAACTGGATTTCCATCTCCGCAGTGATAACAAAATTTGATGCAATATTGTCAATAAATCTAATTTTCTAGATGTTGTGTACGTTAAGTATAGCTGACATTTTGCCGTGTCACAAGTTATCTGCCCTTAAAAATAAGTTACTGCAGAAAAGAATTTCTAAGCGTATATCATACTTACTGGCAAATATATGCACACTCCGGGTGCACGTATTTAAGTTTTGATGTAATAAAAAAATATATTAAATTAGAAAAGCTCATGAAACTAAATAAGAAAGCAGATAAGAAGATTTAAAATGGTATTTGGTGGAATAATCGAAAAATAGAACAACTAAAATCCACTCTTCCATCACTTCCTTCTTTCATTGCTAAATTTTTCTAATTTAACTACTTACTTAAATTAGGAAGTAAAAAATAAAATTAGAGTTTTTTCTTCTTGTTAATGGATTTCTTTTAAGATTTATCTCTGGGAGTTTTCCTCATATTCATTAAGATAAAACGAACAATTAGAAATCAATAATACTAAGCACATATTTATTAAAATCAAATTTTTAGTATCAATATGTAAATTAGCCTTCCCGTTCACACTTTAAACCGCTATTTTGTTGTATATAAAAATACAATTGCATACTATCAGTATGTGAATATGGTCAACAGCATTAATAATGTAAATCAATTTTATTAATAATTGAGGTTTAAATAAAAAATAAAATCATAGAGAATCTGACGTAAATAAATGAAAGGAATTGTGACTTGAGTAGTAATATAGTTTCGGTTATAGACAGAAAATCACACAATTTCCATTATAATGAAATATCATTTTTATTGTGTGAGTGTGATTTTAACGGCATGTCAATATTTCATGGGTTATTTTATGCTTAGAGGTTGGGGAATTGCGTATTTTGTATGTTTATATTCACTTTTTGTGTAGTTTCTTAAGAGTTTTCTTTTGTACAAGCTTATATGATATCATGTATTTCTAACAAAAATAGTTTACAAACATTGTTTACGCATGGATGGGACCCAAACCGGTACTGCCAATCCAGGGCGGGTTAAATCTGGAAATAATGGCAAGGAATGGAGTACTCCACACTTCACAGACTCCCAGAATTAGGGCCTCATCTCTAGATGCAATTTAGTGTTATACCCATGACAGCTCTTTTTTTTTAGGGGGAGAGTCTTACCACTCTGCAGACGATAGTCATTTTATTCTAATCCCTACCGACAGGAAAAAATATAATTTTAGGATTTATTGTCTAATTCTTGCGATTTTAGTTGTTTCAGAATGTTTGGAATGTTTGTCTTTTTTTACTAAAGAAAAACTTTTTTTTTTTACTAAAGATAATATCTTTTTTAATTAAAGAAGATTTGAAGAAAATAAATTTAACATCCGGAATATTTTTAAGAATTTCTAATTGTACTCGATTCTCTAAAGGCCACACACCTTTCGGAAAATCCCATACAAGTTTCTCTCTCTCTCTCTCTCTCTCTCTCTCTCTCTCTCTCTCTCTCTCTCTCTCTCTCTCTCTCTCTCTCTCTCTCTCTCACACACACACACACACACACAAAACACAAAAAACACACACATACACACACAAACAAATGTACAGAGAGAGGTATGCACACACACATACACACGCACGTTTATTGTTAGCCTATCATTTTCAGCAAATAGTGTATAATAGTTTTAAAATAACGGTAAACAGTGGAAAATCACAATCAGATATTCTGGGTTCAGAAGCTTTGAACTTAGTGTCATCTGGAACGGGTACTCTCATTGGCCTAAACAATCACGTGACCTGCCGACGCTGGGAAAGTAAAATTATGATTTAGTAGAGTTGAGGTTAGAGGCCCGTTAGGCCAGGCGTATCATTCCGTCTCTGATACTTCTCCTCACGAGCGTGTATGTTAAGAATGTATCGGTGAAATAAAAAAAATTATACACAAGAGATGTCTCTATGATAAACGGTTACAAAGAGGGAATGCAGAGAGAGACAACCCTCAGCAGGTGAAAGCAGATACTTTGTCCGATCCGGGAAGAGCCCCCTCTACGATCCGATGGAAGATAAAAGAACAGAAACATTTGATAGATTCAGGAAAACAATTACAGAACAGTATGACACTAAACTGCATCTGGTGGTTAGGCTTCATTTCTAGATATCAGTGAAGTATGGAGGACCGTTCCTGGCCATTATCCACAAGTCCGCTCTCTGATCTGTAGTGGTAGTACCTGTTAGGGTGCTATCTCTAGGTCAAAAAGATGTGTTTAAAAAGTATTC
This sequence comes from Doryteuthis pealeii, assembly GCA_023376005.1. Taxonomy (NCBI): domain Eukaryota; kingdom Metazoa; phylum Mollusca; class Cephalopoda; order Myopsida; family Loliginidae; genus Doryteuthis; species Doryteuthis pealeii. The sequence continues at coordinate 92,039,703 of CM042139.1, read as the reverse complement.
GAATTCGATATGACCGTCTGAAAAAAGACGCTTAAAAAACACTATACAAAAACTATAAATATCAACGTACAATAAACATACAATGCCTAACCTCTATGTATGAAATAAGCCCAAACGGGTTTACATGCCGTTAAAATCAATCAATCAATAAATCAATTTTATTTACCAGTTTCAGGCGTTCAATGCACACTCACACAACCAGGCTGAAAGCTATGCCTTGAATTATTTTCTTACCAAAACCATAGAAACAATATCATACTTCAAATTATCGATAATATCTTATTGCAATGGAGATTCGGTGACTTTCTGTCTATAAGCAAAACTATATCACTACTCAAGTCATAAATCTCTTTGCTATTTACGTCAGATTCTCCATGATTTTATTTTTATTTAAACCTCAATTATTAATACAGTTGTTTTACATTATTAATACTGTTGGTCATATGTCCATACTAATAACATGCCATTGTATTTATATATACAACAGAATAGCGATTTAATATTAAAAATTTGATTTTAATAAATATGTACAATATGTATTGATTTCTAATTGTTGGTTTTATCTTAATGAATATGAGCAAAAATCTCGGGCATATATCTTATAAGTAATCCATTAACAAAAATAAATACCTGTATTTTTATTCTTTAGTTCCTACTTTAACTAAATAGTTAAATTAGGGAAATTTAGCAATGAAATACGAGAGTGATGGAAAGGTGTTTCAGTTATTCTATTTGTCGATTATACCCGCCTCTGTTTCAATTTAATATAATATTCTATAAAATTAAACGTTAAATATTTCCACCTGGAGAGTGCATATATTTGCCAGCAGTAGTAACTTCATTGAAGGGACAAAAGTCTCCTTGCACAGATATTTTATTAGATTGCATGCATTTTTACATAAAACTATATATGATTATTAGTAAAATGTTTCGTCTGCAAAAATAATTAGATATCCATAAAATTGCAGTGAATTACTGATTTATTGCTCTCTTCTCTGTTCGTAAATGTAGTTTTAGTCTCGTTGCTTTTTTTAACTCTCTTTGTAGACGTGACTTTAAATAATTTTCTAAGTAACTTTTGGTTGTATTCTTGTTTCCGCAATTATGATACTGTTGATAGACCAAATATAAAATCTACAATTTGATATCAGTTTCTTCTAGAACATTGGTCTATAGCAGTATTTTTTTAAATTTTATATGTACTTAGACGAAGACATTCAGGTCACAGATGTTGAATAACTACCACTTACCAAAAATTCAGTTCCATAAATAGCAACGTTTTTTGAAAATGAACAATAGTAACAGGAGTTTTCTGATCAAAATAAAGTATCCGAATGTCACTTTTCGCAAAAGACATTTCTATGAATCTATGTTTGTATTTCCTTACAATAAATATAACATTAACGAACTGACTGTATAAAATCGGAGCTAATTGAATGGACAAACTCATATATATATATATATATATATATATATATATATATATATATATATTATATATATATATATATATATATAGTGTGTGTGTGTGTGTGTGCAGAGAGACAGAGACGAGGACAGAAACAGATAGATAGATAGATAGATATGAATAAAGGGAGATACATAGACAGAAATAGATAGATAGATATTAATAAAGTGAGATATATATATATGAATATAAATAAAGTGAATTAGATAGATAGATAGATAGATAGATAGATAGAATGCGATGACTGAACGTAGTTAAATAGTTAAATAGATAGATAGATACTAATGTGAGATAGATCAACATCAACATCATCAAGTCGTACTGAGAGCACGGATTACCATGATTCTCCCCCCTCTCTCTCTCTCTCTCTCTCTCCACTCGTCCCTAACTGTCATCACTCCTGGTCTGTGCACGGCATTCAGTGTTTGCACACAGCTGATTAATGTAAATATGTTTTGATTGGCCAATAATGGTGTGTCTATGTGTAGGTGTCCACGGGAGAGCGTCACTCATGAGTTCGTCCATACTTCTCCAGCAGTGTCCAGCATGGCTTGTTCGTCTTACTTGGTTTGTGTGGTAGAAGTTAAGTAGCCGTAGAGTTGCTTTTGGAGAGGACTGCTTCCAGGATGTGTTAAAAACAGCACGCAGAGTCCTTGTTAATTATCATCTTACTTTTTTATTCAAGCGTTTCGTTAAAGTCCAAGTGGTGCAGCCCTACAGTAGCATTCACCCGACTAGAGCTTGGAAGAATTCTCACTTTATCTTATCAGAGAGATCAGATTTGCATATGATCGATAATCTGTCAATGGCAGGCCAAGCCTTTTCTATGCGTATATTGATATCACTTTCTGTAGATGAGATATTGCTACCCAAGTAGGTGAACAGTAACTAAACAAATCTTTCATTTCTACTAGAACCAATATACAAAGGGCACCTAGTAAGAATCGAGCTCCTTAACAATAGTCTGCTAGTTTAGCTTGTTCACAATTACACCATACTAGGCACCATAAAGAATCCATCTCATATTTAGATTTATATATTTCCTATGATTTAGATTTTTCATACTGTTGTCCTCATCTCTATTGTTATATACACAAAATTTTGGCTGATGTGCCCTCCAACCTTCTTCAGGAGTTTCTTGTTGAACTTGTAAGCCTTCATAGAACTTTGAACTGAAACCTTTATTCAATCCACCGTAATGTTCTCATTCCGTTAACCATGACAAAGTATAAGTGAGAAAGAAACTTATCAGACCGGAACTGTCCTGTTTAACAGCGTCTGCAGCAAAGAAACAACAGTTCTCCAGGTAATGCAACAGTGATTTAGCTTGTGCAAAAATAATTGAAAGAATACTAGATCATCTGTGTAGTCTGCATCTGTAATAGTTTCTGTGGGATATCGTCTGCTTCTTGTATGTTTACCTTATCCTTCATTACATTTAATGACGTTTGCAGTACGTATCCTTGGCAGATGAAAATAGTGCCAATGATGCCAACAGCAGTCTATGATTATATAAGGACCTCCTTACACACACACACACACACACACACATTTTTCTTTTTCTTTTTCTTTTATAAATTTGATAAGAAGGTTCCCGAGCACGAAGAGAAGGTTCCTGAGTCCGATAAGAAATACCTGAAGAAGACCGGAGGGCACACCAACAGAAAAGTTGTGTAGATAACACTAAAGATGAGGACAATATTCGGAATTATCTAAATAATATAAATTATCAAGCGTCATCTCAAAAATTCAGACAAATGATTGATTGAATTTTAACAGCATTTTAATTGGTAATGAATTTCAATCGGTTTAATAGCTTTTGCTTTCAAAAGCTGAATAACTGCGGGAACTTCACACTTGACGGTAGCGTCAATCGGGAACTCCATCAGAAACGACTGCCCAAACTAAACGTGGCAGCGAGGCACGCAAAGAGGCAAGTATAGGCGCATGCACAACAAACACAACAGTGTTGCCAATAGCCGCACAAAAAATTTCCCCGTGCGCTCAGCACTTCGTTTCATTCGGGATTACTTCGTATGTATTTCTGTTGATGTCTCTACAATTTTCAAAATCTAGATATTCTTTGCTTTCTTTCTTAGGTACGAGAAGTGGCTACTCGGCGCCACCTGGGTAGCAAAAAGTTAGTCTCGTAGATCCATTATTACCGAATCAGGAATTGGATCCTCACAGGATGCCCCATTAAAATCCCTATGTAAAAAAAAAATTGTGTTGACTCAGTCTAGTGGGACGTCTGAAAAAAGAGTGCTCAGATACTCTGAAAACCTACACAAGCATCATCGTGTCACATATGTAACCTATTCAAATTATTTCGCACCAGCATTTGACTAGCTACGTGCAATCATAGCGTATAAGGGAGATAAATGCGTATACATGAAGCAGAAATGGACTAGATTTTTTCGTGTAAATTAATAAAAATCTATGGTAGCCCATATGGTAAAATTATACTGTATATTGTTAGTTTGGGTCATAAGGGGAGAGAACTCTTTTAATACCTTTGCTAATCCGTAAGAGAAAAAAAACAATCGTTAGTGATAGATTTTTAAGTATATAAAAATCTCGGAAAATATGTTGCGCAAAATTGCGCCTTTTTAAACATACATTTTTAGATATATTAAATAAACCTTGATTTATGGTAAAACTATTGAGTGCAACGTAGCACATTCCAGACGTTTAAAATTGTGGTGATTCACGCCACGAATGTAGACAGACAAAAGTTAAAAGGAGAAAAACACGAACACGGCGTAGAATTCAAAAACGACTTGTATTATCATTCATAAAGAAATATCAATCAATTACTTGCAAACTAAGGTTTTGTCTGCAGGAATGATTATATAAATAACACAGTCCACTTAACTGAGTTCCTGAAGTGATTGAAGATTGTTTCATTTCTTTGACTCTACATGTGGATATTTCAAGATATCTATTCTATGCCACATGACCTTCCGATACCCATATTATATTTGTTTACAAATAAAAAAATACGTCAGGGTCAGGAAAACTTTTTCAACTGACTAAGAAGTGAAATAACTTTTAATATGTGACAATACTTTATCCTCTATGGATATAATAATATATGAAAACATTTAAAGAATAAACAAATTATTTTTTAAAATATAATTCCTTTTAATATCTAATTGATGTTTTATTTTCGCTACTATCCATGTTCATCGGTTGGTTGACATAAACAAAGCCCCCCACCCCATTGAAATCCTAGACCAGTACAAGCCGATTAGATTTCCGTCAAAACTTTTTTTAAACTATTTTAATATTAACATATTAACATTAGATTGTGGGCCTTTGCTTTTTATACCCTCCCTTTATATATTTTCTCCTTTTTCCCTTCTTTTCCGTTCTCTTTGAAACGCTGATGTCGTATTACTCATTTCAACAAAAAACAAAACCAACACATGATAAGAATTACCCTTAAGAAGATTAAACATATACTAAATATATTCTTATTTCAAATGTTTTGATATTGTGGATCCATTAATCCAAACACCGAGGGTCGGAATGTTTTAACAAATCATCCTCATTTTCTTATTTTTCACTCTTACACATTAATCAACATAGGTAGATATGAATAAAGTGAGACAGACAGACAGACGAAGATGGATAGATATTAAGGATGGCTAGATAGATAGATAGGGTTGGTAAGTAAGTAGAGGAAACTGAAAAGGAAGAAACGTATTTGATATACTGATACTGATATTTGATATATGAATTAAGTGAGACAGACAGACAGAGATGGATAGATATTAATGATAGATAGATAGATAGATTGATAGGGTTGGTAAGTAAGTAGAGGAAAACTGAAAAGGAAGAAACGTATTTGATATATGAATTAAGTGAGACAGACAGACAGAGATGGATAGATATTAATGATAGATAGATAGATAGATTGATAGGGTTGGTAAGTAAGTAGAGGAAAACTGAAAAGGAAGAAACGTATTTGATATATGAATTAAGTGAGACAGACAGACAGAGATGGATAGATATTAATGATAGATAGATAGATAGATTGATAGGGTTGGTAAGTAAGTAGAGGAAAACTGAAAAGGAAGAAACGTATTTGATATATGAATTAAGTGAGACAGACAGACAGAGATGGATAGATATTAATGATAGATAGATAGATAGATAGATAGATAGGGTTGGTAAGTAAGTAGAGGAAAACTAAAAAGGAGGAAAGGTATTTGATATTTGTGCAGTTGGGTTCCGCTTTACGACAGAGTCTTTTGCGATTAGTTCATGTCGACATACAAAAACATCTATTTCTGCCTTGAGATATCTTCAGTGCAGTTTTCTCAAACGGTAAAAAGAAAGAATAGGAAGCGGAAGTTTCATTTTTCGTTTTTAAACGGTGATATATAGCCGTCGGTCATGGCTTTGTTGAGATGGCTCTACTATTCATGACTCAATTCTCTTTTTATACTTCCCTTGACACAGACTCGATATCTAATTTCTTTCATTTACATTTCTATTCATTTTTGTCGGTTTTTTCTTTCGTTTTGTTTTTTGTTTTGTCGTTCAATTTAAATATGTTACTGTTTCTATGCGCTCATTTCAATCATTTCTTTTTAGTTTTGTCACTCTTTATTTTATGGCTCATACTAGTTGGAAGCTAAAACAAAACTAACTGTACTGTCATTTGAGTTTGTTAGTTTTTAGGGCATGCCAAACCTTTTTGGAATATTTAAATCTGAAGTCATTTTTGCAAACAATTACAAAGATGAGTCATAACTTTTGCAATATTTCGGTAACTGTTTCTATGCATCCACCTCTTTTTTTTTTTTTTTTTTTTTTTTGGTTTTTGTCATTCTCTACTATTCAGCTCATTTTAATTGAAAGCCAAAACAAAACTAACTACACTGTAAATTTTTGTTTGTTGGCTTTTACGGTATGTCAACCATTGTTGGAATATTCAAAGCTGAAGAAGCATTTTGCGAGCAATTACTAAGGCGAGTCAAATGTTTAGCAATATTTTGGTAATGTGAGCCACAATTCGTCTTCTACCGATGCTTTTGCCGAGATCGGGAAAGCGACAAACTACACTGAACTGAGAGATACCGAGCTCACCAGATAATCTACGTGTGCTACTCGCCAGATTTGCCTCTATGGATTAGAACACGATGTTGGAATATTTTTGTTATAAGGTGTGCTGGAATCCACCACTTAAACTTATAGACTCTGCGTGGGCGCCTTGATTAAAGCCAGCCAATCAACACGCTCAATTACGTGGTTAGTTAACTATTTAATCGCCGATCTTGAAAGCCGTTCATTTGCACGTATTCGACACGACGAAGGGATCTGCAACCAAGGGAAACCGGGGAACAACCCAGGATTCTAACCAAAACTACAGGACACCTAGTAACAACCAAATGATTCTACCCAACACTAAGGGTCACTGAGGAACAACCAAAGGATTCGACCTAACACTAAGGGTCACCGAAGAACCATCAAAGGATTCTTCACTAAGAATCAGCCTCTGCTTAACACAAAGGATCTCCACTGTAAAGTGTTCTCACTTGAAACCTAAACATGGCCACAGAAATCGTAACAGACGGTCTTAGAATTCAGGGTTTTAGGCCTACCTGACCTTGAACTGATCCCCGAGGTTCTTGCAACTCAAGAGCAGTTTCTTCTGGTTACTGTTGTGATCAACTGTGCCTTCATCTCTCGCACAACAAATGCTTTTGGTTATTGCTGCAACATTATGGCCCAGTTCGAATTCATAAATTCCTAATTTAACGTTCAGCTGTACAGATTTCAAAACACACGGAGAATGAAGCAATGTCAGCACATAAACTGTCACAATACTACCAACAACAGCTGCTACCTTCAATCGCTTGAATTGTTTCAGTAACGTGATATATGCACCACACACTAGCATGTATCATAATATTGCAAAACGTTCGGCTCAGCCAAAGATATGCTTTCTAGTAACTATTCCTATTTAATAAAAATAATTATTTGTAAAAACAATTATATGGTTAAGTAAGCTATTCTTAATTTAAGTAACTATTGTTAATACAAATAATGTTCACAGTATTCCTATATAAAACCAATTATTTTCAAACAATTATATGTTTTTCTTATAACAAACAAAAACCAAATTCCCCACGTTAAAAACACATTGTGTTAATTCGTCCTGGTGAGATGTCAG
>CM042139.1:92019551-92027051 GCA_023376005.1 Doryteuthis pealeii | reverse complement strand
GCAAATATATATATATATATATATGTGTGTGTGTGTGTGTGCGTGTGTGTGTGTGTATGTGTGTGTATGTGTGTGTGTGTTTAAACTCTACGGACAATTCTTGTCGGACGAGTTTTTGTTTGATCCTTTCTAAATGTCTGGCCATCTTTTTAATATCCGGGTGAAATTGGTGTAGCAATCCACCAAAGGTTTTTTTTACGAGCGCTTTCTGCACGACTTTGTGCCATCATCAGGTGTGGAACTGGTGGTGGAACTCGTCCGACAAGAGTTGTCCGTAGAGTTTTAAAAAACACCAGGATTACACTTGTCAAGTTCATTTTCTATAAAATAAAGTATCGAATTTCATGCGATACATGCATTGCAGTTGCCTTCAAGCAAAAATATATATATATATATTATATATATATATATATATATATATATATATATATGCATGTTAAGATAATGAATACACAGTCGTCAAACCAAATGGTGAGTACCCGTTCATATACTAATGTATAGGGCATGAAGGAAGATGTGATCTTTGATTTGTGGGAAATTCTTGGAAGGGCGGAGTAGTTTATACTGCGTTGTTATTTACGTGGCGATAATAAGGTATATACTGTTTGTTATTTACGTAGATGTATAAATTTAGAAAATAATAATAATAATAATAATAATAATAATAATAATAATAATAATAATAATAATAATAATAATAATGTCATGCTGACCGAACGGATTCCTATTACTGTTTCTCGCCAACCGTCCCTATCGATCATCGCTCCTGTCAGGTCTTCCGCGCAGCATCCAGAATCAGCCCAGAGCTGATTCATGTAATGTTTTGTTGGTTGGTCAACACTGGTGTGTTCATTTGGAGGTGTCCGCAGGAGAACTTATAAGCTCGTCCCTGCTTCTCCATTTGTGTCCAGCATGTCTTGTTCGTCTCACCCGGATTGTTTGTTTAATAGGTGGCAGATGGCGGTACAGCTGTTTTCCCGTGGGGTGCTGCTTCCAAGATTTGTTTAGAACAGCGCTCAGCATCCTTATGTAGCACCCATCTAGCTTTTTCTGTAAGCCCTTTGTTAGAGTCTAATTGGTGCAGAATAAATAAAAACACTAGAACATTATAAATCAAACCTTATTGGGTAAATGAATTAAGCAATCATAAGATTAACATAGTATAGTTACTTAAATAACTATAGAATTCTTTCTGGTTACCGTATTTCTTGGTATGTAAGACTCCATTTTCTACTGTCACTACCAGAAAAAAATGGCTCAAAAACATATCTCGGTCATGTGAGTATTTTAGTTAGGGTTATGTTTAGAGAGACAACGCAAATTGTCAATACTTGGTCGTAGCCTAAATACATAACTCTATAATATGCTTCAATAAAATGTCTTATAACCCACATTTTTTGGGGGGTGGGGTCTTTCCTTTTTATTTATTCATTTATCTATTTATTGTCTTCTTACTTTTCTTTCGACCTTGCTGCTTACCGTTTGTATTATTTTCTATTCCATATATCCTATTATCTAGGAATGATTTTTATGCCTTTTTAATTCTTTTAACATTGTTTTTGTTTTATTTTTGGTAGGGTTTTATTTATTTTTTTAATAGTGTTTTATATTTCGTTTGTTTATTTATGCTTTTCGTTTTCTGCTTCCATTTCGTTCTGTTTAATTTTTTTCTTGCTCTATTATTACTTATATCATTCGATCGTCATTTAAACATTTTTTTATGTTATACTTTCCACTACTCTTTTTTCTCACTTGAATCTTTCCCTCTTTTCCCTTTCCATTATTTTCATATTCACTTTATTATAGTACCATCTTCTGAAATTTGGAGAAGGAATTATTTTTTATGAAAAATATTCTCAATCTACAGTAAAAAAAAATATTTGGAGGCGGAATCAAAGAAGATATATATGAAGAAGAAATTCACGAATTCTTTAGCACCAAAATAAGAATTTAATCTATAGATATGATCACAAATAAAGGCACTGAGGAAAAACCGAGAGGATTTTATTTTATTACTTTTTAAAATAATGATACACACGATAAATCAGTGCTAAAGAAATATCTTGACTCCAAAAGTGAGCGAGTGGAAGTAAAAAAAACACAATTTTATCAAGGTCTGGAATGAAGCTCAATAAGCAAATAAATGTAATACCTATGAGTAGACCAGTAGGGACCAAGACAATGAGACCAGGGCCCTACATAGGTATATTACATAATTAATAGGTTGGCCTATTTATTTTGTAATGAAAGTATAAAATTTAAAAATAACATTTTAAATTTAAGAATTCTGCAGAAGTTCCCATTGGTATGATAGACAGGTAGTTGATCCCTGATTGGCATAGGGGCAGTTCTCTCATTGGTTGGTTAGGTCATGTGACCACCCAGTCGGTGAAAACGATTTAGTTATTTAATCATATTAGACCCAAGCGTCGAAGCGAACAGACGAAATGGCTTTTCTCCATCCGTGAGGTCATTGGTCTTGGGCGAATAAAAGACGTCAAAGTACACGGAAGATACCTGTCCGTCAATAAGAACAAGAAATAACACACAGAGATTCAACAACACCTAAACCAACGCAAGAAGTCGAAAATATGGACTTTACTCAACCAAATCTTGTTAGCATAAAAGATAAAACATCTATACAAGATAAGTATAAGAATAATAAAGAGCTTATGTACAAGTAGCCCTATGGAACCAGGACCATACATCGGGTTACCAGGACCTCCAGTCAGAGGTGGTCGACGAGGCATCCTTCTTCTGGTAATAATGGCTAATGTAGTTGTGGTGGTATCTTCGATTGATGATATCACCAAAGAAATTAGGGAAATTCTGGAGGTGACACTGGATATGGTGTTTATGAACATCGGGGTAACTATGGTAGGATCACTTTTTTAAAGGATTTATCCTGTCTCCCCATTCCTCCTTTGACAACTGTGAGCACGTGATGACTTCAAACTCTACTTCCCAACTGACCTTGGACGTACTCAATCCAAATATATGAAGGCGCTCTTAACGTAACGTTTATCGTCGACTCGTTCTAATCCTGGATGATGCTGTTGAGTTTCACTTCACGCTAATGCTCTATGGAAAGGCATGAATCCTTGTCTTTTCCTCCCACGCTAGCTATAGGTAAATAGTAGGGCAGGCTGTTTTTTTTATCCTGAGATAGGCAACTACTCTGGAAGAAGAAAGAGTTCTTAATTAATACCTGCTCAACTCCGCTTAAAAATTGACCTTGTATCCCATCCTGTTCGTGTTGGAAGGGTTGGGTAAATACACACTTAAGGATCGGTTCCTCCTTTTATTTAGTATCATTCTGTTCAAAATGAATTCTATCCAGCTGAATATAGAAAATGTTATTCATGGAAATATACATAACTAATGACACGTGTCGTAACTTATCATCATAGAAAATGCAGTCGGTGAGCGGAGTTCAAATCACGGGCAAGGCTGTTTGCGTTTTACTTTGCATTGGCTATGGATAAATAATAGGGCATCTTAGCCTTGGATATGCAATTAAACTAGAAGAAAACTTTAAATTCAACCTTGTTAAACTCCGCTTAAGAATTGAGCGAGTGTCACATCCTGTCCATGGCGGAGGGGTTGGGTGAATATATATTCTATCCAATGATATCTCTTCAGATGCATATTACTCCCTTCTTTGACCTGCTAATGATGTTACATAATGGATGGACATCATTTTAGCAAGTGCAGTAGTGTATAATAGGTAAAAATAACGGTAAAAAAATGTGGAAAATTACTCAGAATTTGACTGACAAAGTGCCACCTCAGGGTCGTCTGGAACGGGGCCACTTATTGGTTTAAAAGTTCACGTGACCAGGCGACACTGTGGAAGTATAATTATAATTTAGTTACCTTGAATCCAATGGCCCTTTTGAGTAGACGTGTTTTTCTGTCTATGCTCCTCCAACGCGCGTGTGGGTTGACAATGCATCGAGGAAAAAAAAATTGTACACAAAAAAATGTCTCCGTGTTGTTTCTGAAAATAACAGAGCAAGATTGAAACCCAGAGAGAAAATCCCAGAACCAGAGAGACGTCCGATAAAAATAACAGAAACCCAATGGACGATAGAAGACGAAGAGACCAGAGAGAGGTAAATATCAAAAGGGCTACGTAACAATGTGCTGACAAATCTAACACCCCTTAAGTTATACTTTTTTTCAATACATTTCTCTGTTTTGTTTCGTTTAGTATACATTCTTTTGTCTTTCCTTTCTTCCGCCATTTTTCCTTGCTTCCTTCTTTCTTTCCTTCTTTTTTTATCTTTGTTTTCATATTACTTAAACATCTTAATCTGGCACAAAACTATAGGTGTACGTCACTAATTAACATCGAATTCATTTAAATTGTAATTGAGTGGCTCTATGCTAGTTTCAGTACTTAAAGTTGTCTGAATAAAGACGCATTCTAATCGGACAAATGAAATCATAAAGAAAAATGTATTTTTGTTTATAATTCGGAGATCCAAGGTTATTACCCATATTCTCGTCAGCTAATTTTGACAATTAGTTGTAACATTTCTTCAACAATTGGCTGTTAGCTGACCGACATTCCGACTCTGACTGAATTGCTGAGTTGTTTACATTTTAAACGAAGAAAAATATCAATTATTTTGTCTGTTTTTATTATTGAAAAAATTGTTTTATTATTTAAGAAAATAACATTTTACTTTTAGTTTTTACAACACCTGTCAAAATATATATACGTTCTGTCACAATATAATGCGAAATAAACTTCCTAACACTACATGGCGCTTCACCCCTAATATTTACTAAGAATGGACTTGTTAGGCACAAGGTCAAATAGAAGAAATCGAATTATAATGGTCCCTGCCTTAAAGATCTAAAGTACCTGGATTAAAAGGATTTTAGGATCACCAGGGAGTTAGAGAGGAGGAGAGGGGAGAAAGAGAATTAATTTAACGATTAAAGATGCTAAGGGTTCGCGTATTATGACATCCATTCTTTTTTGTTGTTTTTAGTTTACATACGAAATATTATTTTTAAAAATGCAACCCTAAACTTCTGAGTGATTTGAAACATAATTTTGTCTTTCTAAGGGCTAGTTTTTTGCACTTATGAAGAAATTTGAATAGTTCAACAAATAGATTTAGTTTTTATTATTAAATTATATCATTTAATCAGTAAAAATCAAAACCTAAATTTTGTACTTTTCCTTATCATAAACATTCTAATTTATTTCCGCAATTTTAATGCTCAATGACATCTCCTTTCTGAGTTATATTTTTGATATGTACACATGAAAACAGATGCGATTCCTTTATATATAGATATATGTAGAAATAAGAAAAAATAAAATATTTCAAAAGATAAATGTGTTTGTAGATGGTAAAATCGACGTTAAAACGTTTCGGTTTATTATAAAACCTTTATCAGTACGTTAGGATGAGTATATATACTATACTCTTGTCCTAATGATTTACTTCCATATTTACCACCCATATATAGATGTATAAATCAATTCCGTGTATGAGTCGACGGTTAATTTATGATCAGACGATCAATGATGTATGATTTTAATTTAATTTTTCAAGCCAGAGGTTACTCCAAGTCCTTCCCATTATTTTTGTATTTCCACCATGCAAAGTTATTTTAGATCAACACAAATTCTTCAGAATTCCACAAATACACGAATACATAGGGTATTTATTTTCCTGTTTAGGCCGCTTATTGTTAGAAAGAGCAGCTTAGCCCAGGACTAGATTAGTAGGAGTATAGCTTGACGGAGAATAGTGAGACGAACACCTTTCACGAGGGAATTTTCCCTGAGAAATGCAACAAGCCTTGTCCGGGATTTGAAAAGGTGTTAGTTGGAGTTGTTTGTATTTACCCAACCCATACACAATAAGGCAATTTTTAGCGGGGTGCTGCTGGTTTAAATTCAGAGTATTGGTTGCTTTTAACAAGGCTAGATAACCCATTCTACACAACTATTTGACCCATAACTGTGGAGAGAAGAGATGTATTTATACATTTACAAAGAGCATTAGCGTGAAGTGAAACGCAAACAACCTAGTCCAGGATTTTAACTCAGTACGCCTATTCCTCTTCCTACGATAATTATCCCTACGCTAAGCACGACTCTCTTAATGAGAGTCGTATGGAACTAGAAAATTCAGAATAATACCGAAACATGCTTGTTAACCAATACAACGTAATGAGCTCCTCTCCCAATTTTATACTTGTGTTGTAAAGTAGCTAGCACCCCTTCAGTACTCTACCAGATGGACTGGCTCATAGCCTTAAATAGTCTTCGATTAAGGACTTCAACTGTGGATTAATAAGCTGATTTTACTACGTTTGGCTATACAGCATTTGACCCTCCCCTATTTCTTTGTAATATATATTTAATTTGTCTTGTTTTGTAACTTATTGTTCTGTGTTTTGTATATATCCGTGAGCACCGGATACTCGTGCTGAATAAATATATTAAGCACTCAATATCTTCTATGTATCATTTCACCTCGAAGATACAAAAACTTGTTCCACGTCCTGTTTTTTGTGTGTTTATTTTAAGAATATTATTCTTCCCTTTTCATTGTTGTGTTTTTATGTATCTTATTCTAATCTTTCCTTCGTTATGTAAGTTCATTTTAGTACTACCACCGCCATTTTATTGTTTTGATTTCACATTGCCCGGATTTTTTTGTCTTATAATTCTTAAACCTTCTTTCTTTCTTTTTTCATCTTCTCTTCATCTTTTTTTTCATTCAGAGTCTTCTTTCTTTCTTTCTTTTAATGCAATAATCACATCAGATTATTTCCCCAGTAAATATCTTTTATGTGTCACTTGTTTTCTTTCCATCATCTGCATATCGTTTTTACAAGCCGTTTGTGTTTTTCGGGTGAGAAATGATCTGTTTCTAATTTCGTCATCTCGTTTTGAATCTCCAAAAGCAGAAAATAGAACCATATTTTGGATATTTATTCCTTACGTCATTTGTACATTTCCACAAATACGTTTCTTCTTCTTCTTCTTCTTCTTCTTCTTCTTCTTCTTCTTCTTCTTCTTCTTCTTCTTCTTCTTCTTCTTCTGTTCGTTGGTTTGTTTTGTTTTTTGTTTGTTTTTTGTTTTTTTGTTTTTGTTTTTTAATGTTTTTGCACAAGAATAAATCCAGCTTACTGTCTATGCTTTACCAGAAACAAATACACACATGCGGATATTTTTTAGGCGTCAAATAAAACATGTAAATGCATTCAAGAGAGAGAGTGAGAGCTTATTGATGGATAAATTAACTTTAATGTCAACCCGCCAAGGGTTAGTTCATGCCTAGAGTTTAAGGAATCATGTGTCTTGTATGCTCCTATTTACATTGTTGTGTTAACAGTTTATTTTTGATTTTTCTGTTGTTCTTCTTTGTTTTTCTCTTTTTTTTTTTTGTTATTCTTCTTTTTGCACATGGTCCTATTTAATATCTCTAAACAGATCAATTTGATCCTTAAATGGAACCCTAACCG
>CM042139.1:91958566-92012041 GCA_023376005.1 Doryteuthis pealeii | reverse complement strand
GAATCAGTGACCCAAGTTCAAATCCTGTATGACGTTAATTGCATTTCACTCCGCAGTAATGCCATTGGGAAGGACATGATTTAATCGCTTCTCCCCCATACTCAGTTATGGTGTACTAGAAGTGAAGATTGGGTCCTCTAGCTTTTGTAAGTCAACCAGTCTTTTGAGAAGGAAAATACTGTACTCAAACCAGCTGTACTCTACTTAACAAATTGACTTGTGGTGCACCCTGATCGTGCCTTGAGGAGTTAGATAAATAAATGAGGGGCGTAAATGTCATCATCGTAGCAAATGGGATCGGCGACCTGAGTTATAACCTGTACGACGCGTTTCACTTCAGCTAATGCCCTGAGAAAGGCATGAACCCATCTATTCTCTCCTGTTAAGCTAGGGTAAATAATAGTGGAGACTAGGTTCTCTTGTCATGGTTAGGCAACCAGTTTAGGAGAAGGACAATCTGAATTTATTTCGTTTTAAAATTGACCTTATGTCACATCCTGCCCGTGGTAAATGGGCTGTCTGCTTTGGTTTAGTTTCTTTGTTTAATGAACATATCAACCTTCGTAGGTAATACGATTCTTGTAGAAGAATAGTAGTTGTACTATTTATCCCATAGCAGGGGGGATGAAGGTTACACCTTTCCCAAAGATATTAGTCGAAATAACTTAATAGCGCGACTGAAGTTCGAACTCACTTACTACAATGTCACAGTCCAGCACGTTATACATTTTGCAGCGGGGACGACCCCCCCCCACATGGATGGGTATGTTGATATTTCTATAAAATTAACCTTGTGTCACACCCTGTTCATGGCACAGAGGTTGATTAAATGCATAGAAATTGCCGTTAGTATCAGGCATTCTGTTAATACTGACAAATCTTCGATATCTTCGTGGAATAAACATATTCGTTCTTACACATTCTCTGAAAATAAGCGAACCTGTAACTAAAAATAAAATTAAAAAAAAAATAAAAAAATAAAAGATAAACTTTTTAAAAAATCAATTTAGTATTTCATACTGACAATTCAGAAGCGCCTCGACAATTTTGATGAAAGGAAAACGTGCACACAGTGAATTCATTTCGAACATGAAAGACGTATTTACAGGAAACAGTTTTTAGCGAGAAAAGAAATTTTTCAGAATAAAAGGACTGAAGTCCTAGCAGTTGGAATTTTATACAGCAAAATGGTTTCAGATAAGTAAATAATCGAAAGGTGGCAAGAAAATCCTCACATCATTTGTAGCATTATCAATCGATAAAAATTATGGTTACCTTTCTAAGCCAACTTTCCATAACCGGCTCATTCTTTTTATAACAGTTTTCTCTCTCTCTCTCTCTCTCTCTCTCTCTCTCTCTCTCTCTCTCTCTCTCTCTCTCTTTCACACACACACACACACTCTCTTCTCTCTCTCTCTCTCTCTCTCTAATATATATTTATATATATATATATATATATATATATTATATATATATTGTTCTATCTGTCTGTCAGCCTGTCTATCTGCGTATCTGTATGTCTGTCTCGCTATCTCCACATCTCACCCCATACAAATTTATATATTTATTTAATCGTATTTTTCCAACTGCACATTTCCATATATATATATACTACGGGATTTCTCGCCATATCTATTTATCTATCTATCTATCTATATTTCTTTCTTTTCTTTCTTTCCTTCTTTTTCTGTCTTTCTTGTTTCTTTCTTTCTTTACATATCATCATCCTATCCTGCTAGCAGCACAGATATCCATGACAATCTCTCTGCGACCTTATCATTCATTACTCCCGGCAGCATCCAGTATCAGGGCAGAGATGGTTATATATATACATTTACCAACTTCTACGTACGAGTAGGATGTGACATAAGGTCAAGTTATTAAGCGGATTTTAACAATTAAGAGTTATCCTTCTCTTAGACTGATTACCTAGCCAAGGTTAAAGAAACCAATCTGCCCTGCTATTTACCCATAGTGGAATGGAGAGTAATAGGATGCATACCTTTCCAAAGGTATTACCTCTATATGAAATGTAAACAGACTCGTCATGATTTGATATATAATATATATCAATATTTGATATTTGAACATTATATATATATATATATATATATATATAATATATATATATTATGTTGTGCCAATTTCTTAAGTGGAGTTTAACAGGTTTAAATTCAGAGTTTTCCGTCTTCAAGACTGGTTGCCTAACCAAGCTAAAAGTGCTTAGTCTAACCCACTATTTACCCATAGCTGGAGTGAGAATTATTGATGCTTACCTTTCCCAAAGATTATTAGCGTTAAGTGAAAAAGTCCTTTTAGTAAATATTTAATTTTGAACTATCACACTCCCAGACCTCAAGGGATGGAGCCGCCCTGTCAGCTGCGGCTGTAGATAAACAGAACGACTGCACCTCTACAGAGGTGCAAGATCCCACCAATGAGCCTTTTGATGGTCGTGAATGACCATCCTTGATTTTTAACGATTGATTCCTTGTGGCTGAGCAGGCCATGACATGCACCACTCCACTTGGACCTTACGAAGGTTAGACGGGTGCTTGGAGAGGCCCATCCAATCAATTGGCTGGTCACGTCAAGCCCTAGTAATAGGATTGTCCCAACTATATTGCTCTTATGGCAACCTCCCATCCCTTTCTATCATATATCTAGTAGAAGCCGATGACTGAGGGTCTTAGTACCCTGGCTATGACGTTAAAATACACCTTGTGGTGACGTTCCAATTCTGGAGCTGTGGGTAGTGTGGAGTACCCCTTTGCTGTGGGTAGTGTGGAGTACCCTATTGCTACCAAGTCCCCTCAGTCCCAGGGTACCTATTAGGGTCCCACGTATGAAACTCAATTTTTTAAAACTGTATGAAACTCAATTTTTTAAACTGATTTTTTCTATTTAACAATAGAAAAAATGACCTTAAAAAAAATTGAGTTTTAAAAATAAATTGAATACCCAACAAGAATGAATCAAACCAAATATGTTCGGCATAAAATAACCCAAGAGTTGACATGCCGTAAAAACCAACTAACCAACAAACCAGAGCTCGAGCATCAGATGCAGTTTAGTGTCACACCTCTTTTTAAGGATGATTTTCCCCTCTCAGGGATACGCTAACGGGACAATGTGTAAAGTAGTCATTTAGCAATATTAACTCTTTTGCAGGCAAATAAAATTACATAAATATCGCCCTTCCAATGTATTGTTGGCGACAAAAATGCCACGCTGCCTACAAAAGGCTTAACTTTAAGTTTGGAACTAGACAAGAACTATGTAGCACTCAGTTAGAATAGAACTCGTTACAAATGGTCTACTAGTCTAGTTTGTTTACCATTAGACCCGAAAAACTTCATGAAGTAACTGCTGAAAGATATACTGAATAGAAAATATATGGTGGTTAAATTTGTTTAATTTGGTAACTCATTCTTTTCTATCTAAGAACTTAAGTGATTACATACTTTTCTCAAATATCTTTTTTCTCAGTTAAAACGCACGTTGCTGCGAATTTTAGTTCTTACGCCTCCAGAAATAAACACACAAAAACCACAAAACATATATATATATATATATATATTATATATATATATATATATATATATATATATATATATATATATTATATAAGAATATGATTTCTGCTGATAGCAGTCAACAAGGATAAGGGAAAATTCACACAAAATCTCTTCTGGGCTTATTAACTTACTAGCAATGGAGGCAGAAAAAGTTATTTTTTCATATATTTGCAGTAAATCTCTAAGCTTCTGTAGCACCGAGATTGAACGGCATATGCTTATATATATATATATATATATATATAAATATATATATATATATATATAATATATATTATGTATTACGTATTCTAACTAGATATAGAGATAGATGAATTGAGAGTGAGAGATAGATAGATAGATAGATAGAGAGAGAGAGAGAGAGAGAGAGAGAGAGAGAGAGAGTGAATTTGCTTGTTCGCTGTGAAGCAAAAGAACCGGTCGCGTCATACATACATAAAGACAGACAGACAGACAAGCAGATAGATAAAAAAAAATGGATATATAGATAGCTAGATACATAGAGGTTTCTGGCTTGATATCAAGCAATAAAATCAGATCGAGGAATAAATGCAGGGAAAAAGACAGAGGGATAGAAAATAGATAGATACATACATACATACATACATAATGTATGCATACATACATACAGTTTCTTGCTATCAATCAATGAAAACACATTGATATCATACATACGCGAGATAGATAGATAGATAAATCAATACATACATACATACATACATATATATATATATATAAATACATACATAGAAATGCTGCTTGCTCGATATCGAGCCATAAAATATATTAGGATATGCATACATAAAGAAAGAAAGAAAGAAGAAAGAAGAAAGAAAGCACACTACTTGTTTATGTAACCTTTGATATGGTAACTGAATTTATTCAATAACTACTTCAAAATTTTCAGTCATTTTCATCGTTACATATAAATGTAAATAAACAAATTCCAGTGAAAATAATTTTAGAATCAACTACATTTTAACTCAGCATAAGTAGATATTTCTTTACTCCAACCCGTCCTCTCTCTCTCTCTCTCTCTCTCTCTCTCTCTCTCTCCTCTCTCTCTCTCTCTCTCTCTCTCTCTCTCCTCATTTATCATTTAGTCTAGCTTTTAAACAAACAGTTAGATATCTGTACCTATGGGAAAAAAGAAAGATAAACTCAATTTTTAAATATATTACCTAAAGTTTGCGCTATCAAGTTTTGGTTGGCTGGCTGGTTCTTTCGTTCATTAGTTTTTACGCTATGTAAACAATTAAGCTTAAGCAACTATTTTATAGAAAAGTAATTTCCACGCATTTATATGGGTTCAAATGTTCTTAATACTGATAATTTGTAAACAATTATATATTTCAAGAAACTATACCTATATAATAATAATAATAATATAATAACAATTCTCTGGGACTTTGAAATAAAAACGGATACCTTATCCCAGCAAGAAGACCGACCTAGTGTGATAAACAAAAAAGAAAGAACTTGTCAACTGGTGGATTTTGCAGTGCCAGCAGAGATCACAGGGTGAAGTTAAAGGGAAATGAAAAAATGGACAAATATCTGGACCTTGTCAGAGAACTGAAAAAGTTATGAATATGAAAGTGAAAGTGATACCAATTGTAGTTGGTGCACTTGGAACAGTCCAAAGGGATTAGAAAAGGACTTGGAAAGTTTGGATATCAAAGGAAGGATTGAAACCATTCAGACACTGCACTGCTGCAATCTGCCAGAATACTCAGAAGAGTCCTGGAGACCTGAGGAGACTTGCTGTCACTCAGACTCCAGTAAAAGACCATCGAAGCTATGCTGATGTGAAAACTCAAAAGGAGATAATAATAATAATAATAATAATATAATATAATAATAATATAATAATAATTCGTTTTCACGTAGTTATATGACGTCAATATCCCTATCTGATACATAAACTTTTCAAACAGATTATTGGAACTATAGATAATGAACCTAAACAGGTATTTAACTCTTTGCCTACTTAAGCAGCTCACAGCAGCTCACCTACCATTGCGATTACCGTAAACCTGTGTACAAAAACTGATGGTTAATTCATTATAATTGAGCAAAAGGACTCAATATTACAATATAACTCATCACTCATAAGTCCCAGGGCTGACACATAGATGGCGCTATTAATAACAAAAGCCATATAATTTCTATAAGTACTAACTTTCAAATGGCACGTGTCAAAATTTGAGCCCAATCGAATAATAAGCTTACAATTACAGTTATTTAAGTGAAGCTACATTTTCAAAACAATGGAAAATCTGAATTTTGTGTCTTGATAAAGCATTTCTTTCTAATGGGAAAGATACTGTTCAAGCAAGCAATGGCTTGATAAGTATTATTCGGATTCTGCACCATCGGATACAACGGTTATAAAGTGGTATGCTGGCGTAAACACGGTCGTACAGACACAAATGATGCTGAACGCTCAGGTCGACCAATTCGGCAGTTGTCGGAAAACACCAAAGAACTCTGCAGACTCCTTCTGGCCGGTCGTAAATTGAAGTTGCGTGAGATAGCAGATAGAGTTGAAGATCGGAAGGCAGTGTATTCACCATTTTGCTAATGAACATTTTCAATGTGAAAGCAGTGTTCAAAGTGGGTGACGTGTTTGCTCACAGTTGATTAAAAACAACAACGCATCGACGATTCAGAGCATTGTTTGCAACTGTTTCAACGCAACAAAAAGGAGTTTTGCGTAAATATATGACAATGGATGAAATATGATCCACCACTTCCCTCCGGATCAAATCGGCCTGTCAGCTGTGCGGCAGCAACAGGTGAAAGCCGTTCAAAGCGACCAAAACACAAACATCAGCATGCATAGTTTTGGCCTCCGCATTTTGGGATGCGCAAGGTATTTGTTCATCGATTACTTTGAAAAGGAAGAACCATCAATAGCGAATATTATATCGCATATTGGTGTATTTGACAGAAAAATCGCCAATAATCAACCACAAATGAAGAAGAAAAAAGTGCTTTTTCACCAAGACAATGCTCCGTGTTACAAGTCGTTCGCAACGATGGCAAAACTCATGAACTGCACTTCGAATTGCTTCCGCACCCATCCAATTCTCCAGATCTGGCTCCCAAGGACTACTGGCTGTTTGCAGACCTCAAAAGAATGCTCCAGGAAATATATTTGGCTCCAATGAAGAAGTGATATCGGAAACTGAGGTGTATTTTGAGGCCAAAGCAAATCGTTCTGCACAAAAAGGCATCGAATTGTTGAAGCGTTGGAATTAGTGTATCACCCTAGAAGAAAACTATGTTGATGAATGAAATCGAATTTTGTCTAAAAGTTTTTCTTTAGGCACGGGCTTATTGAGTAATGCGTTAATAGGACTTATTTTGATAGAATGAGCTCTGAGGTGAATAGATAATGAACTTTGAAATATCTCTCCATATAGGTAAAAAATACCAAACGAATTGAGTACAGACTTGTGGAGAAATTTGGTGGGCAAATAGTTAACATTATGTTTCAGAGGGTACTTAGGAGTAATAGCACACTCCTAGAACAAAATTGCAGCCTTATCACTAGACGCAATTTATTGTGATGGTCAGGACACACTTTTTCTAAGTAGGGATGCAATCAATGTATTCTAAGCCCAATGTGATAAAGCAACATTAGATGATTTTCTATTTAGGAAAGAAGATTAAGTACCGTATTTTCATGCTCGTGGAAGCAGACATGTCTATAATATTTACAAAGTCTCTCGGTGAAGATATTACAATATCTACGCATAGATTATTTTCAAACCCCTGTATTTCTGAAGAGATGGCCCCTTTTCATATCACGGGCGGAGACTTTCCATGGAATATTACAGAAAGCCCGCGAAAAACGTGAAGTCACGTGGACCAAGTTAACCCATCAGTTCCAGTTTGGGTCAGGCAGAAAAGATGTCCTCTCAGCTGGGATCAAATGCACACGCACGTTGTGTTAGTTAGAGAAGAAGTTTAAGCAATAAAAGTTTAAAGAAATAATATGGTGTTCTTGCTTGATGAATTGTCTTGGCAAAAAAGACTGACCAAGAAGAAGGAGAATCAAAGACGAACAGCCACAAGAATCTAGAATAGAATTCACATGGAGAGAAAGAATAGAAACGACTAAGGATCACCAAATGGCCAAAGAGTAAGTAATGCAAAATGCATATGCATCTCTCTGTCTACCTGTGTCTATCACTCCCCCTCTCCAGTTATGTCACAAAGAACCAGGTACCGCAGGATTGTATTACTCATCTAAATGATCATATGCATCTAAGATTACTGTTCTAGGCTACCACCCAAGGAGAATATATCATGTATTGATATGTGGCTTAGGAATCTGCGAATATGAATTTTAATGTACCCGGCTATAATGAATATACGTTGAGAGACAATTGAAACACATATTCAGGGTCCATGTTTTATCCAATGTATATATATAATATATATTATTATATATATATATATATATATATATATATATATATATATAATTTAAGGTATGAAGACATGAAGTCAACGACGCTTGGTAATTGACACTTTTTCGCCTATCCGATTTTCAAATAAAAACTATATTATCAATATTATTATATATATTATAATATATATATATATATATATATTATATATGTGGATCATGATAGTAATGCCAATTGGTGTTGATCTCTTGGAACGTTCTCCAAGGTTTTGAAAAAAAAGACTGGAGTAATTGGAAATCAAAGAAAAATTAGACCATCCGTTGTTAAGGGCGGTAGAATACTCAGAGGATTCCTGGACACCTAAGAGACTTGTTGCCCGCACCAGACTGCAGTAAAAATTGTAATAATAATATATAATAATAATAATAATATAATAATAATTATTTTAGTTTGTACATTCTCCGCCTTGTGTAATTCATACCAACTTCACAACAACTACATGCACACACACATTTATATATATATTTATTATATATATATATATTATATATTAATATGTGTGTGTGTGTGTGTGTGTGTTGTGTGTGTGAGAGATGGAAGTTGAATCCGACGGTATGTAGTTATTATGAAAAATTGAAACACAGGATAATATGTTGTGGTAAGTTTATTAGCCACGCTGCAGTGTTCGATCTATTATTTTCTTCAGGGCATTTGTTGGTATAAGGAAGGTGATAAAAATTTTTATCACAGAATAACGAGAAAGCAAGCGATAGTCCTGTTTTTCAGTCTGTTCAAAAATTTTTATCACCTTCCTTATACTAACAATGCCCTGAAGATGATCTATTAATAGATCGAAACACTGCAGCGTCGGCTAATAAACTTACCACTCAACTTTTTTATACCGTGTTGTTTTTTTATTTTTCTTATATTACTACACAACACACACATATATATTATATTATTATATATATATATATATATCCGCACAAGTAGGATGCGATATAAAGCCAATTTCAGAAGCTCTTTAACAGGTTTGAATTCAGGTTTTTCTTTCTCCATGGTTGGTTGCCTGACCAAGCTTAAAGAATCCAGTCTGCCCTTCTATTACCCATAATTGAGAGAGGAATGAATGGATTCATACTTTTCCTGGGGTTATTAGCACTATGTGAAATGCAAACGGCTCGCCCAGGTTTTGAACTGGTGTCGCCCTGTCCATTTTCAACGACGGTAACCATTAACAGACACAGACACAGACACGAACACGCACACACACCACACACACGCACACACACACACACACACATATATATATATATATATATATATATATATATATATATATAATCCGAAAGAGGAACCAATCCGTCAGTATGTGGAGAAAAGTAAACAAACACGGGAATATTGTATCTGAATGGATTGTTATTATAGGTTGATATCGACGTTATAACATTTCGGTCAATAAGACCATCTTCAGGACACGGACTGGGTTCTCGTATTTAGAACGGCATTCTAACAATACAAGAACCCCAGCCCGCGTATTCTTATTGACAGAAACGTTATAATATCGGGCATCACTACCCTATAATAAACATCCATCCATGTACAAATTCCCGTGTTTTGTATACTTTCTCCACACACATATATGTATGTGTGTGTATATATATGTGTCTGGTTGTGGTGTGTATTTGTGGTGTAATATATATATATATATATATATATATATATATTATATATATATAATATATATATATATATATATATATAATATATATATATATATATATATATATATATATATATATTATATATATATATATTATAATATATATATTATATATTGTTAACATATATATAGTTTATATGTATATTAGTTACAGAAACAGATTAGATAAATTATATTTGACAAGTCCAGAAAAATGATATGACACAAAAGGAAAACTGAGAATCAAATTTAGTTATGATTTTGCTTGTCAATTTGTTTTTTGTTTGTTTGTTTTTCTTTTCGCTTTTTATCCCGTGGCTAGACTTTTTTTATATCAGGCGTCACAAATGACTCCCCAGTTCCAACCGAATTTTCCTTAGAATTGTTGATTTTTATTCACGTCGTTCCAAGATCAAGCTTGAAATTACTGTAAGACATTTATTCATTTAAGAAAAAAAAGATTAAAACATTTATACACAAAAAAGTGTCATCATTATCATCAGGTAGGTGCTCAGCACAGATTCCCATAATCTTCTCCTCTCTCTCTCTCTCTCCTCTCTCTTCTCTCTCTCTCTCTCTCTCTCTCTCTCTCTCTCACAACACACACACAACACACAACACCCGTCCCTATCGTTCATCACTACTGGCAGATCTTCCACACGGCATCCAGAATCCGCAAGATTGTAAGGAGTAGTAAAGACCATAGCTGGTTTTTAAGATATATCTTCTAATGAATATTCTGATGGAAGTTGATGAAGGCCTACACGAAAGCATGTGGTTTCTTCTGTTTGTGTCCGCTACCAACCTGGATTTACCGTATTTATGTCTGGGGCTTGTAGGATTACAACACAGAGGACAAGAGAGTGCAGGAATTGCAACTAGTTTGGGCAGAGAAATGGAGGGTCTTTTTTTTTGGGGGTAGGTTTTTTTAAGGGTATGGGCTGGTGAACACAATCTTCACATAACAGATATGTTAAATGATACGCCAGAAACTTGGGAATCAGTCATACTCGGTATTCGACTGTCGGTCATCAGAAGTAATTAGTTGTCAGCCATGTGTAGTTGAACTCTTCATAGCAAAATTGAAGGTGCCCATAATGGTGAAGCTTGTTAAGCTGTCTCTCTTAAAAAGAAACTTCTACGACATGTCGTTGGCCTTTCCAACCAGTAAGCTCATAACACAAGTGTTGACAGATACGCCTCAAGTTTATATTTCTGTATTTTGAATTGACGTAGGTTTTGCTGGTCTGACTTACACTACTTTTTTCACATTGTGTTATCTTTACCAAACCCTCCCACACGAGTAGGATGTGACACAATGTCCAATTACTTAAGCGGTGTTTAACAGGTTTAAATTCAGAGTTATCCTTCTCCTAGACTACTTGCCTAACCAAGGTTGAAGAGCCCAGTCTGCCCTACTATTTACCAATAGCTGGATAGGAGTGTAGTTGGATGCTAACATTCACATGTGTCAGTGACCAGAAGAGAACGTCTATGAGTTTCGTCTAGGCTACTCCAGTAGTGTCCAGCCTCTCTTGTTCGTCTTACTTGGATGGTTAATGTGATATAGGAGTAAGTGGCCGTAAGCTTCTTTTTGTGGAATGATGTTTCAAGATTCGTTCAGACAGCACATAGCATGTGTAATTCCCATCTAGCTTTTTCTCTAAGCATTCCGCTAGAGTCCAAGTGATGTAGCATTTACAGTAGCCCTAACACGCTACAGCTTGGAAGAATTCTCGCTTTAATTATCAGTGAAATTCAGTTTTCCATATGATCGATAATTTTATTATAGCAGGCACTGCATTTTTATGCGTATATTACATCGCTTTCCTAGACGAGATATTACTACCTATGTATGTGAACTTTGTCGACTAATCTTTTAACGTTAAAAGTTTATAGATTAATGAAAATGGAAAGGTTTTTAAACAGTAGATATGGCAGAATTTATTCTTCTAACGATACCTCGATGGAAGTGATGAAGGCCTACACGAAGCATGTGGTTCTTCTGTTTGTTCGCTACAACCTGGATTTACTGCATATAATATGTCTGGGGCTTGTAGTATTACAACACAGAGAACAGAGAAGTGCAAGATTGCAACTAGTTTGGGAGAAAATGAGGGTCTTTTTTTTGGGGGGGTAGGGGTATGGGCCTGGTGAACACAATCTTTCACATAACAAGATATGCTAATGATACGCAACAACTTGGGAATCGGTCATACTCGGTATTCGACTGTCGGTCCATCGGAAGTAATAGTTGTCAGCCATGTGTAGTTGAAACTTTCATAGCAAAATTGAAGGTGCCCATAATGGTGAACTTGTTAATGCTGTCTCTCTTAAGAAAAAACTTTCTACGCATGGCGTTGGCCTTTCAACCAGTAAGCTCATAAACACAAGTGTTGACAAGATACGCTCAAGTTTATTTTCTGTATTTTTGAATTACCATTACATCTTCAACAAAAAGGAAACTCTAAGTTCAAAAAGCTTTGCCCTAGTGGTCACACACCAATCCAAAAAATGGTTGGTATAATATATATGTAGGCCACAACGATTATTTTAACATTATTATTTCTGTCTGCATAGACTCTCAAGGGCTAGTGAATATATTGTACACAGATGACCCACATTTTGTTCTGGCTTTAGCCAGTCTTCCCGCTATTAACAGAGATAGTTTATTGTGTCTGACTTCCTTCCATTTCATCGACGTTGACCACACCAGCGCTTTTATCTAATATATAAGTTCTTTAAACATTAAAGACGACCTTGTGTCTTAATTTACACGCCTAAAAAAAACAAAACTGCTACATATTATTTACCAATAGGTTTATTGTCCTAATAAGAGTTGGATCTGTAGAAATTACCCAATTCATATACGTCGCGTCATCTGTTGAGAGTGGCGCCGCAAGGATCTGAGACATTCTCTGATAATCACTACATCTCTGACTTCGGTTAACAAATGCTCGCGTGACGTTAATAGCTCGGTCAGTGTTTCGCATCGCTCTTTCACTGCTCACTCGCCTTCACTCAGCTGATTGTTCCACTGTCTGTGTCGTTTAGCGCGAAGTCTCCCGTAATAAGCCGAAGTCGACATTTATATCAAACCCATTGCCCTTTTAATTTGGGTCAACGAACAGATGAGAATGAAGTTTATGTATGAAGGCAACGTGACCAAAACGATGCAAAAAAAAATTATCCAGATAACAGTTAACAGATAATGATGATGATTAAGAAAAAGTTTTAGCAAGCTGCTGAGATTGTGACGTTACGCTGACTTCGTTAATAGCATTCCCATTGTCTAGTTTTTCCTTTCTGTTAAAACTTGGATGTTGGGTTTTTTTGTTTTGTTTTGGGTTTTTTTTTTGATATATTAAGTTTATGATTTTGGGAAAAGTATATATCTATCTATCTTACACTACAGAAAATAGATAAGAAAGAAAGAAAGAAAATGTTAAAGAGTATATGATATATAGAAATTAATTAGTATATAGATAGACTAGATAGATAGATAGATAGATAGATAAAATGAAGATGATAGTTATAGATAGATGATAGATAGAAATGAATAGTTTTAGTGATAGATACTATACTAATACTCTTCATTTCTATCTATCTATTCTTCTCAGTCACTTAGAGTGTATGTTTATTCCATGCTAATAAGAAAGAAAAAGAAAGAAAGAAAGAAAGAAAGAAAAGGGTAGTGAGTGAGTAAAAAGAAAGAAATGAAGACGCATCTAGGGCGAGATTGAAGACAGAGAGTGAGAAAAAGATATTAGCAGAAAAAATTATGAGAAATATGCAAGAGAGTGGGGTACATAGAATATTGCAAAGACATTCGAGTATGAAAAGCAAGAGAGTGTAGATAAAGAGACTAGAATAGGCATAGATGAAAAAAGGAGAACGTATAGTTGATTGATAGTAGGAGATAGAGAGAGAGAAGAGAATCGGATGAGACGATGGAAAGAGTTAAGATGTATTAAAATAAAAAGAGAGTGGAGAAGGAGACTCATCTAGGAGAACAAAAGAGAAATAAAGTGCCTATAAAGAGAGACAGACAGAACGAAATGTATGAGAAACCAAAGAGGATGCAATACAGAGATAAATATACATGAAAACAACAGAAGGAGAGGATTATCTCGTGAATAGGGGAATAAGCGACAAGAAAAGACATTTTTAAATATAACATGAGCAAATAGACAGAGAGAGAGAGAAAGAGGAGAAATAAAAAGTAAAATAGAGTCTGCGAGTGACTAATTGTTAGTATCAGCCGATAGCGAGGAATCTATCCTCTTTTTAAAGCAATAAATGTTCAATTATACTTCTGCTCACTTTTATTCCTCATTACTATATATCCTATACTTCTTCCCTCTCTCTCTCTCTCTCTCTCTCTCTCATCTTCTCTCTCTCTCTCTCTCTTCTTTCTGTCTGTCGTCTGTCTGTCTTCTGTCTCTCTATCTATCTAGCTATCATATCTATCTTTTATCTTTCATCTCCAACACACAGACACCTAACGTACATACTTTTCTATCTCAACAGTTCTCTATTTTGCTTCTTTTTTAACAATTTCTTCTTGCTTTCCCCTAGAATAATTGATATATCACGTCCATTCTATCTTTTTATTTATCGCTAATTTCTCATCTACCCCCTGTCTGTCTGTTCTGTCTGCTGTCTCCTCTCTCTCCTCTCTCTCTCTCTATCTCTCTCCCCCCTCTCTTCTCTCTCCTATCCTCTCTCTCTCCTCTCTCTCTCTTATCTCTCTCTCACCCCTCTCTCTCTCTCATCTCCTCTCTTCTCTCTCTCTCTATCTCTCTCTCCCCTCTCTCTCTCTCTCTATCTCTCTCTCTCTCTTCTCTCTTCTATCTCTCTCTCTCTCTCTTCCGCTTTTTATGTATCCTTTCTTGCTTCTCCATTTCTTTCTCTCTATGCTAGACTTCTCTTTCTCACACTCTACCTACTCCTTCTTTCCTAGGGCTCCTATCCCTTTCCTCTCTCTCTCTTTTCTTCAACATACTATCTCTCTCTCTCCTCTCTCTCTCTCTCTCTCTCTCTCTCTCTCTCTCTCTCTCTCTCTCTCTCTCTCCTGAATTTACCTTTTCTTTTCCATAGTATTTATGCGATGAACTCATATGCCTGGACAGATTCACACCAACTCAGGTGTAACGTGGATTTTTACTTTGCCAATTACTTTCGTCTCGGTACCGTTCTAGTGACAAACGTATGCGCTTATGGAAATAAACTATCTCCAAGTCTGTCCGCTTCGCTACGCTACGAATTATCTAGGACTAAAACTATTCCAGACAGTATCCATGGTTGCAGTTTTCTTCATATCGTCATGTTGGTAACACTAGATCTACAGTGGCCTATTTTATTCCTAATCAATGAAAAACACTCTTTACAGTGGTACCTTGACTTACGAGTACCACAACTTAAGATCTCTCCAATTACGAGCTTTCCGAAATACGAGCTTTCCGAATTACGAGCTTTCCGAAATACGAGCTTTCCGAAATACGAGCTTTCCAAATTACGAGCCGTCACTCGGTCAATTTTTTTGCTTTGTGTTGCGAGCTAAAATTTTATGTACGAGCGAATTTCAGATACGCTTATGTCAATAAGTTCTCTAAAAACAGTTTTCAATTTTACTACACCAAGGAAAATTATTCTTATAAAAAAAATAAACATTAAATCATATTAGTCCACATAATTCATTACGTTCTATTTTATTATGTTTTATATAATAGAATTCTATTTTTCTTATTTAACAAACGTAACAAAAAAATTAGGGTTTTTTGGGGGTGGTGGTTAATGGCATTTCAGTTTATTTCAATGAGGAAAATTGATTTGACACACGAGGAAATTGAGTTACAAGCGGAACGAATTAAATTCGTAAGTCAAGGTACCCCTGTACTACATTATGTACAGTTGGTTGCTTGGTTGTTTTGCTTTACGGTATATCAACAATTTTCTGATTATTTAATGCCGAATCAAGTCATTTTCGGCAAACGAAAAGCTCAGGTTGACTTA
This sequence comes from Doryteuthis pealeii, assembly GCA_023376005.1. Classification (NCBI taxonomy): domain Eukaryota; kingdom Metazoa; phylum Mollusca; class Cephalopoda; order Myopsida; family Loliginidae; genus Doryteuthis; species Doryteuthis pealeii. The sequence continues at coordinate 91,996,325 of CM042139.1, read as the reverse complement.
CAGTAACGGCTCTTGCCCAAGTGGTTAAGTATTGAACAGTTTCTCGCTGCTTAACTTCAGTGATCTAGTGGGAACCGGTGCTATCAGTGTGACTTAACCACAATATGTATTAATGGAAACAATGCTGAAATTTTGTCCACATCTCTAACATCTTGATTTCTGGGAATTTTTCTCAGAGTATTTCAATTCACTTGTGTTTTTACTTTTGTTGAAGTTACGATTTTCTTTAATGTATGAAATACATATGCAGATATACCGCCTATTATGGGACAGAGTTTGTATTATATATATATATATATATATATATATATTATATATTGTATATATATATCATATATATATATATACAATGTGTGTCCAAAAGTATTGAGATTGTTTGTACTTTTTGACATACCTTGTATTCTGAAAAAAAATAACGTTCCATTCATTATTTTTTTCAAAATACAAGATGTGTCAAAAAGTTCAAGTTTAAAGCTGTATGAAATGAATGGAACGTTATTATTTAGAATACAAGATAATATCTTTACTTAGATATATCTTTATATATATATATATAATATATATATATATATATATATATATATATATATATACGAATGGAAGAAAATAGAATTTCTCACAAGCGAAAACGGAAAAAAGATCAATTTACAAAAAATTGGAAATGAAAATAAAGTCAAGTTTAAAAGGAACGTTTGAAATTAACGTGCTGTGCTTACAAATCTGATATGACCTTTGACCCTTGCAGTTGTCTGCTGACTCTGCTCTCTATTCTGGTTGGAAACCATTTGATAACTAGTGCGCCACTATAGGTGTTGTGTACAGGCGTCAAGGAAATTTTCCGACTTTTGACTCTTATTTCTGTATACGTAACAAAACTATGCATTCGTTTATAATTCTTATGTCAGTTTTATTCTGTATTAACTGAATACGGGATCCTTTACCTTAGTATTCATGACATATTTTGTAATTAAGATTTTGTAAAAAACAAGTTGTTTATTAATTGCATCTAATACCACTGTCGGCCCACCATCCCTTTTTGCCTCACCGGCCATTTTGCCTCCTCAGCTACTATATCCTTCCAATCTCTTTAAGAACTACTGATCTAAATGAATGGTTCCTTAAAATTTGTTTGCAGAAGTTTATATCTTCTTTTGTTCATATGTTACTGTCATTAATATTTTTCTTCAAATATTTCCCAGTAGGACACAATGGTTCTAATCTTTTATTCAAAGAAGAAAAAAGATTGCATACTTAAAATAATACTCAATTTTAAGTTATTAATGATTTCTGATTTTTTCATAGCAAGATAAATAGATGGGAAAAATCCGATGGGGCATTGCATCAACGACGTTTTTTTTTCTATTATTATTTTACACATATTCAATATCATTTGAACGAAAAAGATAGTTTGGTTTTTCCTCAGAACCAAAGTTACGACATCAGTTAAAATTTTGCACTTTTATATTTTTAATCATTTCTGTTCAGCCATTGAATAAGGTCTATATGGAGCAAAATAACTGTCAGAGTGCAATAGAAATGATTAGGATTATGCTGGAAGTTGGATATATTTGAAATGATATAGAAACGATACATTTCCCTTGTATCAATTATATTGCCTGCAAAATTCTGGCAATATACAAAGCTCAATAACAGCAACACATTTCATAATGGAATTGAAAGTTTCACTTTTTTTTAATTGATTTGATACGGAATTACCCATATGCTAGAAGGCGGTGACTGAGGATTGAAGTGTCCTGGATATGACGTTAAACTGCATCTAGTGGTGAGATTCCAGTTCTGAAGCTCTGAGGAGTGTGGTGTACCCCTTTATCGACATTACTCCCAGCTCCACTCTGACCCTGATTTGTAGTACCTGTTAGGGTCCCATCAAAAATGTGTTCCACAAAAATACATCTGTAAAGTAAAATTGATTACCAACTGCTGTCTCATACTCTAACAATTTGTTCAAATAAATAACTATTTACCTACAAACTATTCCCATGCTAATCATATATAGAAAATTGTATTTGGCATTAAATAACCCACATGGTTGACGTGACGTTAAACAAAACCAAAACAAAACCAAATGTTAGATTTCTATTTTTTCCCTCTCATTGTGTGAGATGTGAGTTTCACACTGTGTCAAAAGAGTAGTTTCAACGGTACTAGTTTCGAACAATAGAAAACTCAATAGAATGTATGTGTAGAATGCCAAGGGGAAACTATTTTGAAAAGATTGAACGTTTTGTCTATGGTTTATTCTTGTCGTGGTAAATATAGCTTTAGTTACGATACTTTTTGGACACACAACGTATTTTGTGATCACTAGCATAATCTTTAAGTGGGTGTACTTTGAATAATTTAATATTTTCTTCTTTCTTTTTTTTTGGTAAAGTGTTCCGATGGGGCTGTTAAAAAAAGTTGAGGGTTGCAGTATTAACCACTGGTAGATAACCCCAGACAATATTTTTTCCTGCCATAAGAACTGACATTGATTTCGTTTTGCTGCTATCTTCTTCTTCTCTTCTTCTTCTTCTTCTTTCTTCTTCTTCTTCTTCTTCTTCTTCTTCTTCTTCTTCTTCTTCTTCCCCTCGATTCACAAGGGAACCGTAATGCTAGAATAGATAAAAGAAAATGTTATGCGATTTCAGCCCGAGAAAAGGATGATTGCTTGAATATTTTTTCAGCTCTCCCACCTACACTCAATTCTAAGTAAAAAAAAAATATTTTCATTACTGATTGATCGGGAATGCTTCAGCAATTTATTTTTTTTTTTTTTTTTATTCATTTATTTTTCTTATAATCCTCACTATGAACCTCATCAGAAAGTTGACCACATTCAAGTCTTGTACAAAAAAAGCTGAGCAAGATTTCGATCGATAAGTTGTGTTCTACTGCTGATAATAATGCCCAAGCGTATTTTCCCTCAACTCACGCCCCCGCTTCCCTCGCACACAGATTCAGAGAAATAATTCAAATACCCATTCGCAATCCTTTGATGGTAGTTCAACTGTATTTTTGTAATAATAATAATAATAATAATAATAATAATAATAATAATAATAATAATAATAATAATGGACCAGAGAGGAACTCCAACAGATAGACCAAAAGGCAAGAATATTGATGAAGATACACAAGGCATTACACCCGAGACATGATAAAGACTATATGCACTAAGAAAAGAAGACGGAAGAGGTGTCGCTAACATTATAGATTGCGTAGATGCCACAATCTAAGGACTCGAAGAATGCACAAAAAAGAGCAAAGAAAAGATTAATTACATTAGCCATTAACAGCAATTACAGCATATGGACGTTAAACAAAAACTAGAAAATGGAAATGGGAAGAAAAACAATTATGTGGATACTTCAAGCGACATGGTTAAGAAAAGGAAACCTCAAGAGAGAAACTGAGTTGTTCATAATTGCAGCACAAAACAACGCCATAAGAACAAATTATATCGAAGCAAAAATAGATAATACACAATAGAGCAGCAAATGTAGAATATGTAGAGACAGTTGTGAAACGATTAACTATGTAATAAGCAAATGCAGTAAACCAACACGAGAATACAAGGCTAAGCACGACTGGGATGGAAAGATGATCCACTGAGAATTGTGGAAAAAAGTGCATTTTGACCATACAACAAAGCGGAATCCGTTGAAGAGAATGAAATGTATAAAATCCTATGGGACTGTGAGATACAGACGAATCAACTTATCACAACCAGAAGACTAACCCTAGTATTGATTAACAAAAAAATAGAACTTGTTAACTGGTAGATTTTGCAATTTTAGCAGATCACGGGGTGAAGGTGAACGAAAACGAAAAGATACACAAATACTTGGACCTTGCTAGAGAACTGAAAAACTGTGGAATATTAGGTTGAAAGTGATAATAATTGTACTTGGTGCCCTTGGAAAGCAGACTAAAGGTATTGGAAATCAGAAGTGTTATGTTTTTAAGGGCCATTCCTTGGTCTTAAAGCAGAAGCGCTTATCCAGTGGAATTTGATCCTTGATAAAGAGTCCCTCGATAATGAATCCTTTGGTTACTCTGGTAATTGTATAAGTCCTTCCTGAGTATTGGTAAAGATCCGGCAATCCTATGTCCGTCCTCAAAGATTACTGTTGTAATTATGACTAATGTGAGGGGTTAAGTATTCTATCAGGCCCGCAGTATTGCTAGTGATTGGCTGCAAGAATAACTCACGTGACCTCGGCTAGTCTATAAATCAAGGTGAGGATTTAGAGCACACCTCATATCAAGAAAATTTCCAACAAGGATAAACGCAAACACACAGACAACAGCATTAGTAAAATCGACTAGAATACACTGAAAAGTCCTGGAGACATGAAAGAACTTGTTACCTCTCAGATTTTAGCGAAAGGCCACTAGCTTATGTTGGTGTGAAATCTCGCAAGGAATGAAATAATAATAATAATAATAATAATAATAATAATAATAATAATCCCAGCTAGGAGACCAGACTTAGTGTTAATTAACAAGAAGATATGTTGTTATCCCGTTCCGGTTGATCACAGAGTGAAAATGAAAGAAAATGAATAGATAAACAAATACTTGGACCTTGCAAGAGAGTTGAAAAAACTGTGGGACATGAAGAAAAAGGTCGTATCAATTGTAATTGGTGCCCTTGGCAATAAAGTCAAATAATAATACATCCATACATTTGTGCGGCAAACAATGCCTTCATCAGTTGATGACTTTATGGTCAGGCATGGTTTCGAGAGCAAAGCATCATTACCCCTTTACATATCGGGTATATAAATGGCAAGAGGAGAGAGGAGGTGTGATGGATTCTTACTGGTTCTACTTTGTCGCTGCCATCCTCTTCTTCTGCTGGTCTTTCTTCCTTCTTCTGGGCTGAGTTGTCTGCTCACTTCGTTGATGGTAAAAGGGTTGGTAATAATTAAGCAAGACTTAATTGTTTTACAAGACGGCTTTTTTATTTACTAAAAACCCAAAGCCCGAAAGGGGTTTTCAACCACGCAGTGAGACGTTGGCATCTTAGGACAGACGAACGTAACGTCTAACCCGTTTGACTAACGGCTAAAATCTAACTAACTAAACTTAATTTCCGTTCTCACGTTTTCTCATTGGAGGAAGCCAAGGTGTCAACTAAAGGTCATTACCTATCAATAATATAACCTCCTCCGATTTTGAATTTCAACGATTTTTAATTCAAAATCTAAATACGCTTACAGACATAATTTGTAGGCTATCCAACAATTATGTAACACATAGCCCCGGCAGTATCTTACAATGCCACCACACTTTGTCAGGTAAAGATTCAACGACATCTTATAATCCTTTGTTGTATTGACAACTTTCCATTAACGGAAATTCAAGGATGTATGGTACTGTATATGATCGAGAATTTCTGCAAAATTCACGTGCGAAGTCATTGTACAAGATCTCAATAACAGATTGATAGTAAGATAGATAGATGTACACTGATTTAGAAATGACCATAGTATGTGTGTGTGTGTGTGTGTGTGTGTGTGTGTGTGTGTGTGAGAGAGAGAGAGAGGAGAGATGTTCAGATATATCTTGGATATGATTATAGATATATAGATAAGTAACAAGTAAGTAAAGTTGGTGGAGTGGCCTTTTGTCTGTATCAGCCGGACAGCGAGGGAGTATGTCTCCTTTTACCCAATATGTGCTACTCATGCACTGAGTTTGGACTGGTATTGAACCAGGAAACTTACGATTTCTAGGCCGGTAGTCTAACGACTGAGCTAAATCGACCCCTCTCTCTCTCTCTCTCTCTCTCTCTCTCTCTCTCTCTCTCTCTCTCTCTCTCTTTAATATATATAATATATATAATATATATATATATATATATGTGTGTGTGTGTGTGTGTGTGTGTGTGTGTGTTTCTGTGTATAAAAATAAACATATTTAGATATGAACATAGATGGATATAAACTGATAACATTATATATATATATATATATAGAGAGAGAGAGAAGGAGAGAGAGAGAGAGAAGGAGAGGGGAGAGAGAGAAAGAGATGGGGGACAGAGAGAGGGTACTGAGAAAGAGAAATATGAACATAGATATAGAAATAAATGTAATTTTTTTTAATAAAACAGACTTACATATGCCATAGTCAGAGGTATAGATAGATGGCTAGATAGAATTGAAGGAGATACTTGCCAAGTTTGAGATAGATAGGTAATGTAATAAGTAAAGTCTGCGGGGTGGTCTAAAGTCAGTATCAGCCAGAAAGCGAGAGAGTCTATCTCCTTTCCAATGGTGCGAGAGTAAGGAGATTGTTTTGGCATCTGAGACGGAGTGCCACACCTACCATCAGCTACTCACTTTACTGTACAGATCCCTGTGCTATTCATAGGCTGATTTGGGTAGGACCGGTATCGAACCCGAAACCTTGTGGTTCCTAGTCGAACGCTCTACAGACTGAGCTAAACCGACCCTATTTGTTTTATACTACAATGCATTTCTCATTACACTGGTTTACAAAAAATATTTTTTGTCTGAGGCAAGAATGTGAAATGGTGTTTTTTACTAATTTGGGTGTGCTGAATTCAAATTTATAAACAGTTTTGCTCTATCACCTCTAGTTTTCTGTCATTTAAATAGTCTCATTTTAGTATATACAGAGTATATACGTGCTTATTTCAACAGTTGCAGCAGCATATTACAGATAAAACAGGATAGATAAAGAACATTGATGGAATAAATATACTTGGATGACACAATGTACACATATTTATTCCCGTTGTGCAGAAGAACAGCCTTGAGACTTCGCTTGGAAGAGTCTATGAAAAGACGCCAATCTGAAGGATTATGTGGCAAAACAAGTGAACAAGTCAGGTACATTTGTGCAGTAGCACAACTTGTTTTCTATGTCGAAAAAGGAAGCAAGGTCTTTGTTCCGATTCCTGAAACTGGTGATCCTTACATCTTCCTGGAATAGGTTCCACTGTTTAAGCCGAGAAGCCAAGAGCTCTGACTACTGTTTGACAGATACAAATGACGAGCAAGGTCATTCAGGTCTTCTTGCGTTATCCAGTGTGTCTCGTTGCCACTTGTTCCTGAATAAGAAGAGTCAATATCTTCGGAAGAGATTGACTTGGCAGAATATTCCCTTGAAGGCATTTCTTCATCTGATGAGGAAAGAAGATCCTTATTTACTGGAGGTGTTGGGACAGGAAGATCATCTGAATGGGGATCGGGTCTCATAGCAGATGGAAAGTTGGGATATCTTATCTTTTTTCTAGAAGATGCATTGAAACCAGTTATATTTGTTTGACAAAAATAACAATCATCTGCATGGCTTTGTGGCTCTCTCCAAACCATCGGCACTGCAAAGTTGAAAGCCGTTTTCTTGCCATTAAACCATGCAGTTAGTCCATTGTAGCAGGGTTTACAACAGATGTGTGGAGCCCAAGATTTGTCCTGATCACCAATTTTACAGTCAAAATAATGAAAGTAGGCAGTTCTGAAGAGGGAAGTGATGGTTCGACGCTGTGCAAATGTCGTGAAGTCCCCACACACGTAGCAGAAAGAATTGGCCATGTTGAGGCATCCTCGAAGTTTTGACGAGCTTGAAGCCATTGGAGAATATGGAAAAAAACAAAAACAAAGTAAAATTATATCATATGTAATTCAATAAAATGTGCGTCGTTGGAAATTGTAATACAAATATATACCCAACAGATTGTGTAACACAATTGTCGTGGGACACCTTCCTCCTACGCTGCGAGGGACGACAACCTCCTGCGCTGAATGCCAGTGCACTATTGACTGTTGATTGAGACGTTTTGGCTACGCTTAACTGCCAAAAGCCATTCTTGATATATAGCTATATATATATATAATGTAATGCTATCACTTACATTTATTGCATAATAACTAAAAAAGAAGAAATAAGTCACACAATATTAGAAATTTACCCTGAATGCATATATGCCTTTATGTATGCTGTATGTGTACAAATGTACAGTATGCATATCTAAAAAAAAAACTAGAGGTGATGAGTAAAAACGGATTTCAAATCTGAATTCAGCACCCCCAAATTAGGTTAAAACAGTTATTTTTGTGCTTGCCTCAATTTCTTTGTAAACCAGTGTTTTCAAGCTCGTCAAAACATCAGACGTTCCTAAATTCTCCTGTTATCATTAGTAGTAACGATCATTTCTCCTAATTCGAATCCTTGTGGCTATTTCATAATGCTAATATAAAATCAGCTGCCTAAAAGCATGCAATGTCTGTCCCCTAACTAGACCTAAAAGTGTTTTTAGTAAGGGTCGAAATTACCTTTCACTGGCTTTTAACAATATATAAGTTGAATCGACCTTTCATTTGCTCTTTTTACAGACTTACAAAATGGACTGACATTTCGATTATCGTTAATCGAAGTTCTTGGAGGTTTTTATTATAGTTTCTATGATATACAAAAAGATGTGGATTGCGTAGTGGATATTGGTACTTGGGAAAAATGAAATTTATGAACTGAGTTCACATTTGGACCGAAGGTGTTTTGTGTTCACTTCACACTAATACTTTTTGAAAAAGGCATGAATCTATTTCTTATATTTCCATTGTGCTCTCTGAATATAGTGGGCGATCGAACTGAAGAAGGAGATAATTGCCAATTTTGAGAATGGTGAATTTAATGGTGATACTACCAGAAAAGGAAAGAACGAATTTGTGAGAGCAATGATAGAATTGAAGAAGGAGATAATTGCCAATTTTAAGAATGGTGAATTTAATGGTGATTCTACCAGAAAGGAAAGTAGAAATTTGTGAGAGCAATGATAGAATTGAAGAAGGAGATAATTGCCAATTTTGAGAATGGTGAATTTAATGGTGATACTACCAGAAAAGGAAAGTAGAAATTTGTGAGAGCATTGATAGAATTGAAGAAGGAGATAATTGCCAATTTTAAGAATGGTGAATTTAATGGTGATACTACCAGAAAAGGAAAGAAGGAATTTGTGAGAGCAATGATAGAATTGAAGAAGGAGATAATTGCCAATTTTAAGAATGGTGAATTTAATGGTGATACTACCAGAAAAGGAAAGAACGAATTTGTGAGAGCAATGATAGAATTGAAGAAGGAGATAATTGCCAATTTTGAGAATGGTGAATTTAATGGTGATACTACCAGAAAAGGAAAGTAGAAATTTGTGAGAGCATTGATAGAATTGAAGAAGGAGATAATTGCCAATTTTAAGAATGGTGAATTTAATGGTGATACTACCAGAAAAGGAAAGTAGAAATTTGTGAGAGCAATGATAGAATTGAAGAAGGAGATAATTGCCAATTTTCAGAACGCTGGAGAAGAATACTAATTTTAGAATCTGTAGCTGGAATTCCTAAGGAAATTCCTTATTTTCTATTCTAGCAACCCCTGTGAAGACAAACGTACACAAATCCTTCGAGAAAGTCGTGGATCTTTGCTTCTGGGTGCCCTGCATGGTGTAATATTTAGCTAGATAGGCTAGTAGACGATTATTAGCAAGTTTGATTCTCACCGTGTGCTCAATATTTCCGGTCTTGTGTCGAACGAAGATAAACTGAGTAAAATGTAAATTCCAGTGATGTCAAACACTATCATCTCTTATCTTTTGCTTGGACACTATCGGTAAAATAAAAAGAATTATATCACATGAGATCAATCAAGGGAAACCATTAAATCTCATTAGACTATTCAATTAAACGAAACATTTAAACATCATGTGACCTTTCAATTAAGAGACTATTAAATCACATGAGACTATTAAATCAAATGAGACCATTAAATATCATGAGATAATTCAAAGGAAAGAGACTATTAAATAATGTGACAATTGAATCAAATGTGAAAAATCAATTAAATGAGACTATTAAATCATATGAGACTATTGAATCAAATGTAACCATTTAATTAAATGATGCTATTAAATCACATGATAATATTAAATTAAATGAGATCATAAAATGTCATGAAATCATTCAATCAAATATGCGCTTTCAAGTAAGTTACTATTAAATTACAGGAGACCATTTAATTAAAAGAGACCATTAAATATCATGAGACGATTCTATTAAAAGAGACCATTTAATTAAAAGATACCATTAAATCTCATGAAACGATTCTATCAAAAGAGACCATTTAATTAAAAGATACCATTAAATCTCATGAGACGATTCTATCAAATTTGACCATTCAATTAAATGAGACTATTAAAAGAAATGATATACAAAATATTTCTACTTAAAGACTGAAGCTGTATCTACCCAGACAGAAATTAACAATGAATGAAACATTAATTTTCTTCGAAATAGTTCTCTCAACCTTCAACACTTACCCCATTGAGAATTGAGAATCTCTGAAACTCCTATTTTATACGGTTTTCAAGGGTTTCTAAGATCTCCATACGTACATGAAAGCATATTTTGTATGCTTACGTACTGAGTAAACAATGTTTGGAATGGTTAACTTGTTTAACGGTATATAAACACCATATGGGTTATTTAATGCCGAAATTATGTTTGTTTGTAAATATTTGATTATAATAGATTATAAATGATGGTTGAAGTGAGTTAGCGTACTGTTGGTTTGAGCAACAAGCTAAGCACAACTGAACAAGTGCCAAGACAATTGGTACTTATGGGAATCCAGAATAGTCCACTCATACATTTGGGTGATTCCATTCCTTGAGTCCTGATTGGCTGCTTAGTTTCTATGATATTATGAGGCTTCATAAATAACCTGGCATTTTGCAATAGTAAAAGCAGCAAGACAGATTCGTATTAAGTTACGACTACTTGCTGCCTTGTCTTACCAATTCGACGGTAATTGGAACTAGTATGATTATTCTACAATGATGACAGAGAAATAGAAGAGAAGAAGAGAGAGAAATATAAGAACGGGGAGAGAGAAATACAGAAAATTTGAGAGAAATAGAAGAATGGAAAGAGAGAAATTCTGAAGAATGGAGCATAACCTGGTGGCCTTTCGCTAGAATCTGAAAGATAACAATGCTGTTGTCTGAATAGTTGTTGTTCTTCTTCTTATTTGAAGAACAGAGAGACAGAGAGAGAGACACAGAGAGAGAGAGATATGCTGAAGAATGAAGAGAGAGAGGTGAGAGAAATAGAAGAATGGAGAGAATGAAATGCAGAAGAGATGAGAGAAATAGAAGAATGTAGAAATACAATGGAGAGAAAGAGAGAAATACAGAAGTGAGAGAAATAGAAGAATGGATAGAGAGAAATACAGAGGAACAGAGAGAGAAAGAGTATTACAAGAAAAGAAGTGAAAGAAATATAGAAGTGAAAATAAAATGACGTTAATTTCGGAGTTGTATTCTTGGTTACCTACTTTTAAAAAGATTCTTCTTTTATAAAGAAGTGTGAAAAAAAAAATAGACCTGCGCTCTTTTGGTGAGAGAAGGGATATTTTATTATATCTTTGTTGTCTTTAGAATTGAGAATTGATAGCTAAAAGGGAGCTAATGTAACCAATGACCTTTAATAAACCATTATCGGTTCGGGTTGCTAGCCAGATGGGCCACGAGCATTTCCTTGAAATGGATATAAAAAAAGGAAATGCTATATATAGAAAAATGTCAGTGAAATTCGAAAGAGAAAATTAGAATGACAAATGATGAAATATGATTTTTCTTTTCTTTTTTTTAAGAATAGAAAAACTGAGAGAGACGGAATTAAGAGGAAAAATTGATATAAAGAGAGAGAAAAAATTGATGCTCAAAAGAATAGGTGAATCAAAGAGAGAGTATTAACTTCGAAAGCGTGAAAGAAACTTTTGAACGAAAAAATAGATCAAGAGGGAAGTAAAGACAGAGAGTTGAGACAGACGAAATTACTGCACTTTTAAACGCATACAAAAACGCGCACACACATGCACACACTCTCTCTCTCACACACACACACACACACACACACTCATACATACACACACATACACAAGGTGTATCATAAAACTATCGAGATTGAAGCTGTATTTACCAAGATAGAAATGAACAATGAATGGAACGTAATTTTTTTTGGGAATACAAGGTGTGTCAAAAAGTACAAAAATCTCGATACCTTTTGACACATCTTGTATATATAGATACATTTATAGATATATTATTGCGGGTTTCTATTTTTCATTATAGGAATAACCACACTCAACGGTAAGTCCCTTAAGCCAGTAGAACAATTCACATACCTAGGTAGTAATATCTCATCCACAGAAACCGATGTAAATACACGAATAGGAAAAGCGTGGTCGACCACAAACAAATTATCAGTAATATGGAAATCCGATCTCACTGACAAGCTAAAGCGACAATTCTTCCAAGCGGTGGTTATATCAGTACTGCTGTATGTCTGCACCACTTGGACCCTAACGAGGTGCCTTGAGAATAAGCTGGACGGGAGCTGCACAAGAATGCTGCGCGCAGTCTTGAACAAATCGTGGGAGCAGCACCCCACGAGGAAACAGCTATATGGCCACTTGCCCACCATCTCACAAACCATTCGAGTGAGACGGACAAGGCATGCAGGGCACTGCTGGAGAAACAAGGACGAGCTCATAAGCGACGTTCTACTGTGGAAGCCAATACACGGACATGTTAGTGTGGGCCGCCCATCAAGGACCTACATTGACCAACTAAGATGCTGGATGCTGCGCAGAGGACCTCCCTGGGAAAATTTAAGATAGGAAAGGTTGGCGCGAGATTGTCATGGATATCCGTGCTAATTGCGCGACATGATGATGATGATGATATATATATATATAGGGTTTCTGATTTTTTATCGGAATTCCCTACCCTAACTTAGATTTATATACACTACTAGCAAAAGTACCCGGTCCATGACCGGACTAAAAGATTTTTAAGAACACCAGGGAGTAAGTAGGTAAGAGAGAGAATGAGAGGAAAATAATTTATAGAATTAAAAACATCACCGAGAATTTGTATATTACAATATCTATTTTTGGATGTTTTTTTTTTACATTTAAAATATTATTTAAAAAATGTAATCATTAACTTATTTTTCGAAAAACTGTTTTGTACATATGACAAAAACTCAAATTCATTTCTTAATTGCTTATTGCGTTAAAGTGATAAAAAATATTAATTTAATTTATTTTCTTGTTTACCCCTAAAAATTAACAATTAAAAAGAGCTAAGTATTAAACTTGTGTCCTTATTTATTTAACTCTACCTGTAGAATACACCAACATCACCTCTGCTGTTTAGTACTTTTCTGTACATTAGTATATCTAATTTTTTTTTTTGTTATTGTTTTCTAAGAAGAAACTGTTATAAGTGTTTTAAAATCTTAATAACGTGTTTATTTAGTACGTAATTTACTTCATACAAAGCGCCTGTTTTCGTCAAATTTTTGGCAGAATTTAATGTTTAAAATGTATCAAAAAATAATTACATATGTAATATTATTTTTCCTTTTTTTTCTTTTGTTTTTTACTAACGTTATGTTACTACTTTTCGGCTAAAACAAAAATTTGACCTTAAATAATCGATTAAATTCATTTTAATTCATTTTTAAAGTGAAAATTTGCGCTTGAATTGTTGATACCTAATAAAAATACATATTAGTAAAATAAAATCATTTTCCTAAAATCATATGCGAAATTTATATACTTAGAATAACATTTTAGAAATAAAAAAAATTATTTTTTATACAATATGGTTTCTGTTCTAACGGCAAGTTCAAAACGTGCCGAGAGTTGGGGGTGGATGTGTCTTTTAACGGTAATTTTGTTTATTTTAGAATTCTTTTTTTTCCTTTTTTTTTTACAGTAAGAGACTTACAGATGGCGTTTGGTCGACCCAGACTCGACGCCAATTCAAAAGGTGCCGACGGGGCCTGGGGTCTGTTAACAGTAGTTTTTGATTTTTCTGTCTTGAAAGTTAAAAACTCGACTCTTGTCGACGGTAGTGGAGTGGAGGTGAAAGTCTGTATACGGTATTTTAAAAAATGTTTTATCATTGAATTATATCACTTAATTAGTAAAAATAAAAACCAAATTTTGTGTGTTTCTTAGTTATAAGCTATTTAATCTGTATGCAATATTTCGAATCTGAGTGACATCTCTTTTCTGAGTTATAAGTCGACACGTACATACCAAACTCTCTTATATATATATATTGATATTGAGTTCTCTTTACTTATGAATATAGCAAATTACATTTTCATTATATATATATATATATTATATATATATATATATATATATATATGTGTGTGTGTGTGTGTGTGTGTGTGTGTGTGTGTGTGTAGAGAGAGAGAGAGGGGGAGAGAGAGCTCTCAAAGTAGTTTTGACCAACGAAAAGAGAGCTCTTTGGTTTGAATGAGTTTTCTTTCTCCTAAACCGGTTGCCATACCAAGGTTACAGTCAATAACTTAAATCAATAACTCAAAATTGGTTAACTTTAAGACATTTTAATAGCATTTTTGGATTCCTTGGGTTAAAAATGCTTTTATAAACAAATTTTTAGTTGGAGGGAAGCTCTAGAACTCCTTTTACAGACAAAAATAGATTACAAAAGTCGCCATTTTTCGCCAGCCGCACCAAATTTGGAGAGCTAAAAATCGACGTAACTCTGCCAATTTTTGGAATTGGAAGCTCAAATTTGGGGGATTTTCTAACGTTAACATAATCCACACCTGGAAAAAATGTTGTTTTTGGTGACAATTTAACTTTTTTCTGGATGATTTGACATGGAATTACCCTGTTACTTCTGCCAAAGATTTCCCTCCTGCTGTTAATTGTAGTTTTCAATTTTCCATAGCTTTTTTGATGAAATTCACAATCTTGTCGGATATTTTATACATTTTCAGCATTCTATAATCGAAATTTGTGGCACCATATTATAGGCCATTTTGTAGCTGATTCATGTCATTGTGAGATTTTTGCGCCTAGTTTAACGTATTTTAGGATGTGTTTATAAATATAAAATAAGGCATCTGTTCCTCTTTTTCCACTGTGGCATCCTTACTGTTCTTCTGTAAATATTTTGCACTAATTAAGTGAGTAATATATTTCTTCTTTAATTAATGTAGTCAGACTTTTCCACATTATGTGTAGACAAGTTATCGGCCTATAATTGCTAGGGATTGTTCCTTTTTGTGGGTTGTTCTGTATTATAAAGTTATTCCTTTTGTCATTCATTTCAGTACGTTTGCTTCTTGTAAGCATCTATTCTGTTGTTGTGCCAATTTTCCGTGGATGGAAGTGAATGTTTTAAATGAGAATCATAGTCTGATGTTTTCCAGTTTGCTATCTTCGTGAGTGGTGCTCTGAGCGGGATTATGTGTATATTTGCTTCAGGGCTTTCTTCGAGTCTTTTCAGTTCGTTTTTCAAGTCACATATCTATTTGTCTTTTTGATGTGTTCTTTTTTCCCATATTCTGCTTCCACAATTTTGTTTCTATTGCATCTAAGGGTTCATTTGTTTTTCTTTTCGCTCCAGCGATTTTTTGGTAAAATTACTTTTCGTTGTTTCGGCAGGTCCTATTTTGCTTGTATTGTTTGGTTCTGTCCGATATCTTCTGAGTCTTCCTTCTGTTACTAATACCTTTTGATTCATTTTTTTCCATTTTAATTTACTGTTGTCTTTTTAAAGTCTGTTCAATCGATTGTCTATTTCTATTTTCCCTTTAACATTTTAATTTGTTGTCGTAGTTTCTTTATTTGTTTCTGAACTCCCAACCAGTTTTTGCGTTTCTGTTTGGGTTCTGTAGAACTACTCCAATTTTATCACAAACTAATTTCTCTCCTGCATGAATCAGGTTATTTAATTCAGTGCTATTATCTGTTGGGATGTTATATAATATTTTATTCATCTTTTCGGTTTATCTCATGACTCTTTTCAATTCTATGTTTCTTAGTGATGGTAGTGAAATTTTCTTATCTGTCATGATTTTTTATCAGCTCTATATTGTTTCTTTTTTCTTGGGTCAATACAACCAAAACATCTTACAATCTAGCATTGCGCTAGATTGTAAGATGTTTTGGTTATAAATGTATTGTCTCACTTCGTTTATGTGTTTCCTCTAGATCATGTATTTCTTAATTTTCCTGTCCACATACAACTATTATCTCGATATCAGAGTTTGTTTTGTTGTTTGTTTTTTTTTCATTTTAATATCATCCTTGTTTGGTCTGTTTAGTATTATTATTGTCATTATTTTCACTCCTTTTGAGTTTTTCACATAAGCGTTAGCTGATGGTATTTCACTGGAGTCTGAGTGACAACAAGTCTCCTCAGGTCTCCAGGACTCTTCTGAGTATTCTAGTCGATTGCAGCAGTGCAGTAGTCTGGATGGTCTCAATTTTCCCACTGATTTCCAGATCCTCCAGTCTTTTTACCAAGTTTATTGGGACCGTTCCAAGTGCACCAACTGCAATTGGTATCACTTTCACTCTTATATTCCACAGCTTTTTCAGTTCTCTGGCAAAGTCCACGTACCTATCGATCTTTTCATGTTCCTTCAACTTCACCCTGTGATCTGCTGGAACCGCAAAGTCCACCAGTTGACACGTTCTCTTTTTTTTTTATTGTTAATCAACACTAGGACTGGTCTGCTGGCTGAGATAGGGTGATCCGTCTTTATCTCAAAGTCCCTGAGAATTTTATGCGTTTCATTCTCAGGAACAGATTCTGGTTTATGTATATACCATTTTGTTGTATGGTCAAAATTTAATTTTTTGCATAATTCCCAATGGATCACCTTCTCAACACAGTCGTGCCTAAATTTGTATTTCCTTTGTGCTAGTTTGCTACATTCACTTTATTATTATTATTATTTACTCCTTTTGAGTTTTCACATCAGTGTTAGCTGATGGTCTTTCACTGGAGTCTGAGTGACAGCAAGTCTCCTCAGGTCTCCAGGACTCTTCTGAGTATTCTGGCAGATTGC
The DNA here is from genome assembly GCA_023376005.1 of Doryteuthis pealeii. Classification (NCBI taxonomy): domain Eukaryota; kingdom Metazoa; phylum Mollusca; class Cephalopoda; order Myopsida; family Loliginidae; genus Doryteuthis; species Doryteuthis pealeii. The sequence goes on along the minus strand of CM042139.1, from coordinate 91,979,388 downwards.
AGCAGTGCAGTGTTCTGAATGGTTTCAATCCTTCTTCTGATATCCAAACTTTCCAAGCCCTTTTCTAATCCTTTTGGGACTGTTCCAAGTGCACCAACTACAATTGGTATCACTTTCACTTTCATATTCCATAACTTTTTCAGTTCTCTGGCAAGGTCCAGATATTTGTCTATTTTTTCATTTTCCTTTAACTTCACCCTGTGATCTGCTGGCACTGCAAAATCCACCAGTTGACAAGTTCTTTCTTTTTTGTTTACCAACACTAGGTCTGGCCTTCTTGCTGGGATAAGGTGATTTATTATTATTATTATTATTATTATTATTATTATTATTATTATTATTATTACTTTTTCACACCAGCGTTAGCTGATGGTCTTTCACTGCCCTCATATTCCACAGCCTTTTCAATTTTCTGGCAAAGTTCAGTTATTTATCTATCTTTTCGTGTTTTGTTTTTTTTTTTGTTTTTTTTGGGGGGGGTTTCATCTCCACCCTATGATCTGCTGAAACTGCAAAATATACCAGTTGGCAAGTTTATTTGCATTTTAATCAATACTAGGCTTGGTATTCTGGCTGAGATCACGTGATCTGTCTTTGACTTAACGTTCCAGAGAATTATTATTATTATTATTATTATTTGAGTTTTCACATCAATGTTAGCTGATGGTCTTTCACTGGAGTCTGAGTGACAGCAAGTCTCCTCAGGTCTCCAGGACTCTTCTGAGTATTCTGGCAGATTGCAGCAGTGCAGTGTTCTGAATGGTTTCAATCCTTCCTCTGATATCCAAACTTTCCAAACCCTTTTCTAATCCTTTTGGGACTGTTCCAAGTGCACCAACTACAATTGGTATCACTTTCACTTTCATATTCCATAACTTTTTCAGTTCTCTGGCAAGGTCCAGATATTTGTCTATTTTTTCATTTTCCTTTAACTTCACCCTGTGATCCGCTGGCACTGCAAAATCCACCTGTTGACAAGTTCTTTCTTTTTTGTTAATCAACACTAGGTCTGGTCTTCTTGCTGGGATAAGGTGATCCGTTTTAATTTCAAAGTCCCAGAGAATTTTGTGCGTTTCGTTCTCAAGAACAGATTCTGGTTTATGCATATACCATTTTGTTGTGTGGTCAAAATTTAATTTCTTGCATAATTCCCAGTGGATCACCTTCCCAACCCAGTCGTGTCTAGTTTTGTATTCTCGTTGTGCTAGTTTGCTACATTCGCAGAGTATATGGTTAACAGTCTCATCTCTATTACCGCAAAGTCTACATTTACTATTTTGTTGGGTCATATCAATTTTCGCTTTGATGTAGTTTGTCCTTATGGCATTATTTTGTGCAGCAATTATAAGTGATTCTGTTTCTCTTTTGAGGTTTCCCTTTCTTAACCATGTCCAAGTCTTTCCATGTGCAACCTCATCTATTTGTCGTTTGAAGCGTATTATTATTATTATTATTATTATTATTATTATTATTATTATTATTCATTGCGAGTTTTTCACACAAGCGTTAGCAGGTGGTTTTTAACTGGGTTCTGAGTGACTGAAAGTCTGTTCAGGTCTCCAGGATTCTTCTGGGTATTCTAGCCGATCTCAACAATGCTGTTGTCTGGATGATCTGAATTGTTCCTTTGATTTCTAATTCATGAAGACTCTTTTCCAAACCCTAGGGGCCGTTCCAAGAGCAACCACTTAACTTTAACTTTATGTTTTACAGTTTTTTCGGTTCTCTGGCAAGGTCCAATTATTTGTCTTTTCGTTTTCTTTCATTTTTACTCTGTGATCCGCCGGTACGTCAAAATCGATAAGGTTACCAGTCTTCTTCTGTTTGTTAATTAACACTAGGTATGATCTTCTCTCGGGAATATGTTGATCCGTCTGTATCTCAAAGTCCCAGAGAATTTTTTGCGTTTCATTCTCTAGGACCGAGTTTTATCATACACATTCGAGTTTTATTATACATTCGAGTTTTATTATACACATTCTTATACACATTCTCATTATTAATTTTCGATCTTTATATTCTTGACCTTTCACCTTTACAGTCATGACATTTTTTCTTTTCTTATTTTTTTTTATATTTATGGCAAATATCTACAGATGGCGCCAGTGATTAATTAGCAACTAATTTATTCACGTGGTTCCAACAGAATATTTACAAAGCTAATTTTGACTCAAGGCTGTAAAATCACGCACACACATATACAGACACACAAACACAGACACATGCGTACACATGCACAAACATACTAACGCACGGACACACACCATTATTTCCATTACTTTTAGGTTCACTCAGCAGTAACTGGTAGGGTCCCAACTACGGGTTAAATATATATGTTTCAAATTTATTCGTATTCGATAGGACCGTGTGCAAAATACTCATAAGAAATAACTACACAACAAATGTAAATACGGACATACAATGAACTTCTAGTTTTAAAATAACCCAAGACTGATTGCAATGCCGTTAAATCCAATCATTCAATTAGGCAGAAAAATAAAATGAATAAAGGAGTAATTATTTTGGTTTCAGTGTTTGTCGTGATTGTTTGTTTTTTTTATTCATTTGGATTTATTTAATTATTCATTTATTTATTTATTTATTCATTTTTGAAGTTTGTTTTTTATTATTTCAATTAGGAGAGTCTATTTTCGGAGGGCTGCTTAGGTTAGAGTGTTAGTTATTAAAGAGGTTTAGTATGTTTTTTGCCGGTGTTAAATGCGGAAAATAAAGAAGACCTAACATAAATGAAATAGGTCATCATCAGAAAAAAGTTTTTATTGAAAAAAAGGTTTTTAGACAGTTTTTACCAAAAAGTTTGTTGAACAACAAACGAAGTGACGAAAAATTTACTGGCGACGAGACGTATCAATTTGATAGGTTAGAATGGATATGCCAACTCACCAGTATATATATATATATATATATATACCAACCCCTCTGCGCGAGCGAGATGTGACACAAGGTCATTTTTAAGCGGAGTTCAATAGGTTTGAATTCAGAGTTTTCCTTCTCTTAGATCGGTTGCCTAACCAAGGTTAAAGAGCCCAGTGTGCCCTACTATTTATCCATTACTGGAGGGAGAGTAGGATTCATACCTTTCCCGATGGTATTAGCGCTAAGTGAAATGCAATTACCACATCCAGGATTTGAACTCGGAGTGACGAGTCCATTTCCCATGATTTTAACCATTACACCACGCGCTTCCACACACACACACACACACACACACACATATATATATATATATATATATATATATATACGTGTGTGTGTGTGTGTGTGTGTGTGTGTGTGTTCTGCCCATCTTAACTCTTGCTGTTTTATAGTTTCTTATAAAAGAAATATATTATAGAATACATTTTTACAGTATTGTTATGATGTTATCAACGCCATTCTGGCAACAACGGGTAGCCGGTCTAGTATTAACTTAAATTAATAACAAATACATCAAAGTTTCACTGAATTAAAAAAAAAAGACAATGACACGTCAACTTTAGCCTTGGAAATTATCAATAATAGTTGAAAATATTCGAATAGACGGTTTTGACCAATTTCTATACAAACACGAAATATTTATTAACTGTTGTGCAAAGACAAAAGAATCTGAAATAAACAAAATAAAAATAAACTATTGATGGAAAACTTGTCTGTAGTCTTTAATAATACTTGTTTACAAAAGATGTCTTCAAAAATAGTGGTCGCGTGTTTGATTTGTTGGTATTTCAATGGCATATCAACCTGCATGGGTTATTTAATGCCAAATCTTGTTTGGTTGGCAACCTTCCGTCTATTTTAGACGATGGCGTAGTGTCCATTTTTTTTTTTTACCTACAGCTACGTGAGTGGCTGAACATACCGATCCTTAAATGGCAGTCTCTGGAGCAGTGATTGCCAACAAAAGGTGATGCTTTCTGTAGGTGTTGGGGGTGCTGTTGTCTCTCCTTCCTTTTAGCTCTCTTTTCTGTGGCGGCTTCTTTCCTCTCTTTTTCACCCCCTTTTGTTCCTTGTTTGACGAGGAGGCGCCAGGTCGCACGGTCTTCTGCACAAGCCTCCCACGTGTTTATGTCGATGTGGCATGTCTTCATATCTCTTTCATACATCTTTGAAGCGTAGGCGTGGTCTCCCTGCCGGTCGGGTGCCCTCTACTAGTTCACCATACAGTAGGTCTTTGGGGATGCGGCCTTTGTCCATCCTCCTGACATGGCCAAGCCAGCGCATGCGTGTCTCGCAGGTGATGGCGGGCATGCTGTTTACGTTTGCTTGTTCCAGCACTTCTGTGTTGGGCACTTTGTCCTACCAGCGAATGCGTAGAATGCGGCGTAGGCATCTGAGGTGAAAACTGTCCAGTTTCCTCACGTGACGTGAGTACGTGATCCAAGCTTCGCTGCCGTATATCAACCTGCATGGGTTATTTAATGCCAATTCTTGATTATACGAGAGTAATCCTAAAGGTAAAAAAAAAAGTAAAGTCGGTGGAGTGGCCTATTGTCGGTATCAACCGGACAACAAGGGAATCTATTTTTTTCAGTAGCGCTAGACCAGAGAGATTGGTTTTGTGTCTGAGGTGGAGCGCCACACCTACCATCAGCTCCCTACTTTACTGCACAGATCCAAGCTGTGCTGCTCATGCGCTGACTTGGCGAAGGTTGTTATTGAAACTTGACTCGTGTATCTCCCAGGCGGATGCTCTACCGACTAGGCTAAACCCTAAGGTATCCAAAATATTTAGAAATAACAGAAATATTCATTTTTTATTATCACTGATTTTAAATGTTTGAACATGTATCTGTTTTCTACATAATCACTATTTCGGTCAATGCATTTTCGTAGGTGCTGTGGTCGTTTTTCAATGCCCAATGTCATACTAACACTTGCACGCCGCCATGTTATTGAGGAAGCATTAAATCCCGTCATCGTTGCAAACTTCATACACCACTTGCGGATATTTTTGACATCCTAGAAAAATGAGTGTGGCAGTGTAACACTACGCTCTCCTTGTTGGAATGGAGAGATGTGTTAAACATTTGATACTTAACCCTCTCCTTGTCGGAATGGAGATGATGACGTATCAACTCTTCGTTACGTCTGGCACTCATTTCCGAATGGAGAGATTGCTTAAGTTACGGCTCTTACTGCCGATGGAGAAATGAAGTGTGATAGTAGAAATATTTAGTATACTTATCTCTCTCGTCTGGTATTACACTGGGAGATTCTGATTGCTGGGCTGCTGTTCAGTTGGCTGGCAATTCTATTATGTTTAGAGTCTGCATACCAACTTTAGGGGCTGAGGGTTATCTTTCCTTGTGTCATTTGGAGATTTTAGTAGTAACACAAGGTCGCTTCGTTTTACTCATGAGTATTTTATTTCCCCCAAAATCACAACTGCCGCGAGCAAGAAATCCATGTCTTGCTCCGTTAACGCATTCTCTCAGACTCAATTTACACTCTGACCTCTCAAACTACCTCTGCCACTTTGCCACGTCTCATTCAACCGTCCAATCAAACCCTGCCATGTGTCTATGCTAAATCATCATTTAAACTTTTTCCAATCTCCTCTCACTCGAAATCTTTGCTTAAAAACTTTCTGTGGCATTTTACACATCAGTCCACTCTCATGGCTCCACGTCACGCCCATTACGTAACAGTGCGCAGAGTCAAGCGGAGGCGCATGCACAGCAAACCCAACAGGGATACCAATAGCCACACAATGGATTTCATGACCATACTTTTGAGACTACTCACGTATATATAAACAAATACATCAGCCACTGGTCACATAATCTAACTAGAAACGGATCACTCCCAAATCATTTTTTTTAACTTATTAGCCAGCTGCCTTCACTCCAAAAGTATATGTATATATCCAAAGCGATTGAAAACAATTTAACCAGTTAGCATCTACTCCAGAGATCTAATCATGATGAAACTTTACACAGCTGTTAATCTGATATTCAGAAACAGGACTTGCTAATTGGATTTCAATAAAAATCAATAATGGAACTCCTGGGGAGTAAGAAAAAGAAGGTTTTCAGTGAGAGAGGGGGAAGAGGAAATACTATTACTGTTAAATCCTTCCTCGCACTACTCCCTTTCTTATGCATGAGTTTGTTGAATAACTTCGATACTCTTCAAGCTCAAACTTCCCCGGCTTATTCTCTCTGAATGAAGAAACCTGGATAGATAAAGGATATGAATTAAACAGCTATTGGTAGTTCTACATAAAAGATATATCTCCTATAAACATACATAGCAACGGTTGCTTTTGAAAATCCAGTATGGGCACTCAGGTTCAAACCAAATGGTTTGAAAATTGCATGGACGAGAAACTGTCAGTAAACAAGCGCCGTTGACTTCATGCCCACGCCACCCTATCTTAGATATACATATACATGCTCTATCAATGATATTGATACACATGCTCTATCAACGATATTCATCATTATTTATTCATATGTATAGCATAGGATCTCCCAATTTTGACTTCATAGACGTATTTTACAAAATAAATTCAACATCTCTGATTGAAATAAAATTACCAAAAATCAGGGAATTATCCGAATTTAATGGAATTTTCAGTGTTGATTTATCAATGAATGAGATTTATAATGGATTAGCTATTTTATTTCAAAACTTTCTGATTTTTTTCGGTTCACTTAACTTTGACTCCCCCCTCATTTTGGTGGCTCAAAATATCGGCGGGGTTATATACATTTGATATTAATTATAGTATGAATAAAAAGACAAAAGACTGAAGGCGGGAATAGAAGAAAAAATTTAAAGGAGCACTTCTGGTAGAAAATAAGTACCGAAAATCTGAAAATTGAATGTAAAGAAAAAAACGAAAAAATAAATTGGAGAGATTTTTTACTCTGTTGTTTATGTATATAATTGAACTTTTAGATTATCAGTGAAAAATGATACATCGATATTTGTTCTGTCTAAAAGGGTGCGGGCCTGACTTTGCAATTGAGAGTTCTCCAAGAATTATTAGATAATAATACTAAAGTAGGCTTGTTATAAAATAATATTTGCTTTTTGAATATGAAAATATTCAATTTAAAACTTAAAATTAGGCGTTTCATATTTCAAATGAATTTTAGCTATTCATTAGGCATATAAATTGTTTTCTCAATGCGCGTATGGGTGACACAAACGGTAATATTTATTTTAAACAATTTCGATTTATTGCCATTGAAACAGTTTAATTGAAACGATTCAGTAATTTAAAAGAAAGAATTTGTAGATTATTAAGTCAACACTGAAAATTTTAGTAAAATCAGATAATCCCTGATTTTTGGTAATTTTTGGGTAATTTTTAGTTCATCAATCCAGGTTAGGCCACCGAAGACGCGGGCATATCACGCTAAACTTCTTTTCCTAAAGTTTTCAAACAAGTTTTAAATACGTTTGTGTTTTTGTGTGTTTGGAACGAAAGAAATATATGACATTTTGATATATGTCAACAAGTTAGTAATTTTTTTGCATATAGTGGATTTAATATTTTTTGCCATTGATGTCTAAGATGAAAATTTGTAAAAAAAAAGAAATGTAAATTGTTATAAAAGTGTTTGTTTTGAGTGCATAATAAATCTTCACTTAGTCGTGTTTTAGCAGAATTTAATTGTTTAAAATTTATATAAATAGATTAGATATGTAATATTATTTTGCTTTTTAATGATTCTCATTATGTCCTTACTTTTATACTAAAACAAAATTTTGACCTTATATAATCGATTTAATTAATCCTAATTCGTTTTTAAAAATGAAACAGAGCCAGTGGGCAGTACCTAATATAGCACTATCAATATTAGTATTATCAATATTAATGTGTGTGTATATATATATATATATATATATATATATATATATATATATATATATATATATATATATTACATTCCCGGGTATTAATCGGTATTGGAGCTAGTATATATATATATATATATATATATATATATATACTAGCTCCAATACCGATTAATACCCGGGAATGTAATATATATATATATATATATATATATATATATCGACGGCGGCCTAAAGGTCGATATCAGCCAGTCAGCGAGGGAGTATATCCCCTTTTCAATAGCGCTAGACCAAGGAGATTGTTTTAGCATCTGAGGTGGAGCGCCACACCTATATATAAGCAATGACTGGATTTCTCTGGTGATCGTAAGATATATAAACAAACATATGTATTTAATAGTTTAAACACCATGGTAGAGGCGTATCATTATCATTGACTGGTTAATTTCGCATGGATTGTGCGGTGCGTATCGGTGGCCGAGCGGTAAAGCCTCTGACTGCCTGCTTGACTCCCGGTTTCGATTTCTGTCGGAGGAAAATCGTTAGTATACATCGCTGATGAGACTTAATAAAGTTGAAACTGTCTGTACGATGTTCTACGCACCGCACAATTGTTTGCCGAAGTTCGCTTGTCATGATTATTTTCTATAATTATCGAATTTTATACGATATACGCATTGTAATTGCCTTCAAGCAAAATATAAATAATAATATATACTTCATTCAACAATGCTTCTAAAAACAAACATCCAAAATCTTATATATATATATATATATATATATATATATATATATATATATAGCTCCAATACCCATTAATACCCGAGAAAATAATTGTATATATATATATGGGTGAAGAAGCTAATATATATATATATATATATATATATATATATATATATATATATATATATATATATATATATATAAGGTTCATGGGATGAAAAGAAAAGATCAACGATAAACCATAATTCTTGGTGCTGGCAGCAACAAAACGAAAGTGAGAAAGAATTTGGACAAAAATAAATAAATAAAAAATGTGAGAATGATATCTGCTTGAATAGTCAAAATGTTTGGACTGCATAAATCCGGGTGGATCTTTTTATTCAGGGTGGCTGCTTGATGTGCCTTCTGGCTCTTGCCTTGACGTGTGTCCGCTGGAATCACAAAGAGTTGGCTGATTTCAGTATGGAAGTAAGAAAGAAATATTATCTTCTGGCAGAACTGGGCCCCCAGTAAAGAGGAAAAAAACGGAAATAAAGAAGAATAAATGGCAAGGAATAATAATAATAATAACAATAATATAATAGAAGAAGAAGAAGAAGAAGAAGAAGAAGAAGAAGAAGAAGAAGAAGAAGAAGAAGAATGCTAAAAATGGATAATATTTTTGTCCGTTCTATCGATTCCATTTTGCTATTTTTTCGAGCTTTTTTTTAAACTTTTTTTTTATTTTTTGTTTTTGTTGATTTGGTTTTTTTGAGGGGAAGATCTTTCTCAATAAGTGAATAATAACGACAGCCTTACGAAGAGCTAAATAAAAGAAGTATATTATCCAAATATGGAGAAGATAAACAAAACAAAACAACAACAAAAAAACACTAAAGCAAACGGTAGGTAATGTAAACGAAAAGGGGAGGGGTGGATTTCGTCATAGGATAAATGCGATTCAGTCCCTTCTGGGTAGTGATTTTCTTTCTCACTGAGTACTCAACATTTTGGGCCTCATGCCCCATTAATATAAATTTTAAGAATAACTAAGGGACCCCACAGTGTGGTGATTATTAACGAAATAGTCTAGCAGATCATTAATATTTTGTCGTTAGCTAAAAATTCAAGGGCTGCTTAAAAACTTGGTACCTTATGTCAGACTAAGCAATGTTTGATAGCAAAAATTATTTCAAAAATAAAACTGACCCTTTGCCAACGAGGTGCGCTGGCGTTTAATGCACCGCACATGCCAAAGTGCGGGTCGAAAGCGATACTCTGCATCCTTTACAGATGATAAACATTTTGCTTCAAATTATCTTTATATTATAGGTATGGCTAATAGTGAGAGTACAATTCTGGATCTCGCACGAGTTTGGAATCATCCCTTCGTTGCAATTAATTCCAATTCCACTCTGACACGGTTGGTAGTTCCTTTTGGGGTCCAATCTATGGGACGAATTGATCTTTTGAAAATTATTTGTATTCCATAGGAATATACTTGAAAACATATAACTGTATGCAAATTTATAGTATTTAATAGGAATACTATTTCTCTGATTTTTTTTTTTTTTAGATGAGGTTTGATAATTTGTATTATTTGGATTATTGTCATCATCTTTATCATTATCTGTACAACGTTTTGGCCGATGGGCTCTCCGACCTTCTTCGGGTATTTCTTGTCGGACTCGGGAACCTTCTCGAACTTGGGAACCTTCGCTTCGAACTCGCTTCTAATAACCATGACTGGGTACAAGTGTTAAGCTGTGTTAATTATTATTTTATGTTACTGTCACCCTTGACCAGGATTGAACCTGCAGCCTAGAGATAACTGTCATTTAGAACTGTCTCAATTCAACGCCTATATTCACTACGCCATGTATCCAATTGATAGAAATACTTGAAATCATATAATTATTTTCAATATTTGTTGATATTGCCACTCCTTTGTTTTTGTTTTTTTCTGTCTTTCTTTTTCCAATTTGTGAATGAATCGTTCGGTTTTTTCTTTTTCTTTTATTATGGGGTCATTTTTTTTTTAATTAAAAAATAAAAGAATTATCGACACAATATTTCCGTTATATTTCAGTAGAGTCCATGATTCTAAGATCTATATGCTATAATAGCTTTGAGCACTCTTTTAATGCAAACTCTTTTCTTATTTGCAGTTTTCCTTCATTATATATATGAAATATAATCCTTTCTCATTAATTTTTTTTCACATTTATTTCATTTTATTTTCCTATCAAGTTATATTCAGTTGTCCAGAATACCTTGACAAAGGGTGAATGTCACCCGAAATATTGGAAAAATAAACCAAGGACAAAACAACGGTTGTATATTAGAACTCCGCTTTTTGTACTGCTTTTTGTTCACTTTTTATATATTTCCTAAGCTTCCTGATATAACAGAAAATGTTCAAAAGAAGAAAATTGATACACAACTACATTCATTAATATATATATATATATATATATATATATATATATATATATATATATATATATATATATATATATAAAATTTCCCCAACCGGATATCATTTGATGCAGTTAAAGATGATGGAATTCAATGGCGATCTATAAAATATGATTACTTACTAACGGGTCCAAAAGATTTCCTTGTGTTTCAATTCTAAAATTTACTTACGTCTATTCGTTTAACATTAAAGGGAAAGTTGCCACATCCAACATTGAAGAGAATCAGAGCACTTAAAAGACAAATATCATGTTTGATGCATTCAGTTTATTATATATATATATATATATATATATATATATATATATATATATATATATATATTGTACACGTGCGTGCGTGTGTGTGTGTCTGTGTGTGTGTGTGTGTGTGTGTGTGTGTGTGTGTGTGTGTGTGTGTGTGTGTGTGTGTTTCAGCCTCGCTCCGGAATGCCTTCAAATAAGGAAGATATGAATGTTGTTCTTGAATCGAAGAAGGAAAGATTTTATGGTTCCATAAATCGTAGCACATAAAAAATTGGGAATTTACTTTTTATTGGGTGACACTATATATATATATATATATATATATATATATATATATATATATATAGTCACCCAATAAAAAGTAAATTCCCAAAATTGATATATATATATATATATATATATATATATGTGTGGGTATATATATATATATATATATATATATATATATGTCACCAATAAAAAGTAAATTCCCAAAATATATATATATATATATATATATATATATATATATATTGTCACCCAATAAAAGTAAATTCCCAAAATTGATATATATATATATATATATATATATATATATATATATATGTGTGTGTGTGTGTGTGTGTGTGTGTGTGTGTGTGTGTGTATATATATATACTAGACAAAAAGTGACCCGTTGGGTCACCCGTTAAGCTCTCGCTAGATGATTGGGATTAGGAAAAAGAGTAGGATCTGCCAAAATATCATCTGCTTTTCATTTTAAAAATGAATTAAAATTCATTAAAACGATTTAAGGTCAAGTTTTAAGTCGAAAAAGTAACATAATGAGCATAAGCAAAAAAGCAGAATAATATTACACATTTAATTTATTTTTGATTCATTTAAAACGATGTTTTCGGTCAATTTCGATCATCTTGATCTGCCAAGACGCTACTTAAAATTTGTTTTTACAAAATAAATTCTAACCTTTGCGCTTGAAAAAATTCACACTAGATTGTCCAATTAGACACATAACCTAGTAGATAAAGGAGTTAGGTTAAGACAGTTCTAAATGACAGTAATCTCTAAACTGCAGGTTCAATCCTGGTCCCCCTGAATAAAGGCTGAATAAAGAGTTAGGTTCAAAGTTCTGTGATGGCTCCCTATTACAAGAAGGTTCCTGTGTCCGACAAGAAATACCTGAAGAAGGCCGGAGGGCACATCAGCCGAAACGCTTTACAGATAACAATGAAGATGAGGACAATAGACTGAATAATACAAATGATAGTAATCTTTGCAGAGTTCTGTCCTGGCCTCCTGCCTCAAAAACTGCTAGCCGCAGACTGTTGAAAAAACAAAACCAGCTATGATTGAAGTCCGAAGCGGTATCACTTGAAAAAAAGAAAAAAAAACTTTTCCTGAAAACCAAACCCCAACCCCCTCTAGTTAAAATTAAGCTTTATTCCAAATTTGTGGTTCTGTTTTTCCTGGGTCACCCAAATTATTTATTTATTTTCCATTAAACTAACCCTAACCCCAACCGAAACCCTAGCCTTAAACCCTAACTCTATTTTTTACACCGCTTCGGCTACGGATTTTAATCGTAGCTGGTGTTTTTTGTTTTTTGGGGTTTTTTTCAGCAGTCACTGACTATGATTTTTTAGTTTTCATTTGCATTTTATTTTTCGATTTTTGGTACTTATTTACTACTCGAAGAGATTCTTTAAAAAAAAAATTTAAAAAACGGTACTCTTCGCGGAGAACCGTCCCGCCTCCTGCCTCAAAAAAAGCTAGCCGATGGCTGCTGAAAAAAAAACACCAGCTACGATTGAAGTCCGTAGACGAAGCGGTGTCACTTGGAAAAAAAAAATCAACCAACTTAGGGCGTTTTTCCCGAAAACCCAACCCTAAACTCTAACCCCACTCTACTTAAAATTAACAGTTTTATCAAAATGTATGGGTTCTGTTTTTTCTGGGTTATAAAAAACAGAGCCCAAATTATCTATTTTCCCATTAAACTAATCCTAAACCCCAACCCCAACCCAAGTTTTTTATTTATTCAAGTAACACTGCTTCGGCTACGGACTTCAATCGTAGCTGGTGTTTTTTTTTTATTATTCTTTTACAGCAGCCACCGGCAAGCATTTTTTGAGGCAGGGGGCCGGTACGGTTCTCCGCAAAGAGTACCAAAAAATTTGTTTTTCTTCTATTCACACGTTCTGTCTAGTCTTTTTATTTATGTAGAAAATAGTATCAATCACATATATACACACCGTTATTTTGTACTCGAAAAACAGAGGTAGACAAGGTTAAGTGACTTGCAAAAAATTCAGAAAGTTTTAAAATAGAATAAAAATTAATTAATTGCTAAATCAACACTGAAAATTTAATTAAAATCGAAAACTTCCCCGAGTTTTGGTACAAACGTAAGGGTTAGAATTGTATTTTAAAAAAACATGGATTTTTCAATGAATTGACCTAGACAATTGAAATAGACATCAGAATTTTTATTGCGGGGCGGGTATTTTTCGTCTACTGAATGTAAGATAGGCGACTTTAGAGTTATAGGATGTTGGGAGGGGGCTGAGTGCTGCCTTTGTAGTAATATTACTTGTGATCAAAAAAGATTTGACTTAATTGCAAATTCCGACTAATTAAACCAATTAAAGTGTTGTTTTTTTTAAACAATAGGTTGAGCTAAAACTAAGGAATAATTAGAGACAAATTTCGTGTGATCAAGGTCACAAACAAAAAAGCCTTTAGGGATTGAACGCTCCAAATCTCAGCTTTAGTATAATCATATATATATATATATATATATATATATATATATATATATATATATATGGGAAAGCTCTCGGGTATTTCCATAATAGGATTCAAGCAAATATACGGAACAAATAGATACATATATGAAAAGCTTAATTTATCAAAAATAAATTTATTTCGGCTACCTTTGCCTCTTCAGAAAATCAGACTTGAAGATACAAATCTAGCCGAATTAAAGTGAATTACTAATAAATAAGAGTATATATATATATATATATATATATATATATATATATATATATTATATTGTGTAATAATAAAATGTGCCATAATGTTTTATTTTTCTAATCCAAATAATTAAAGTCACAGCATTGAAACAATGTACCAAAACATTACCAACACATTTGTAACACACACTAACAAACACACATATATACATATAGTCACACATACATATACACACATATGTATATATATATATATATGACATTATATTTGCACAAGTAGAATCTGACACAAGTTCAATGTATATATATATATATATATATATATATATATATATATATATATATATATATATAAAAGTAAAAAGTATCGACTTGTTTGGTAAGTTGGGGATGATTCTATTTGCTATCATCTATATCCTCTGTACATCCACAATGCGTGCCCATACTGATACAATCGTTATTTCAAATCCCTAAGAGAGCTCAATGTAAGATGATTATAAACTAATTGTATACAGACCAATATTTACACTTTCAATAACAAAGAAAAACTTAACAAACCGTCATTTGGCTATTATAAATTTGTTTCGACCGGCCACTTAATAAATGAGTCCAGTCTCGTCAGACAGCATTTAGATTAAAAAAAAAAGAAATGGGTTTTATGTAAAGGCTGTTTGGCGAGACTGGTCTCATTTATTGAGCGATCGGTCAAAATAAATTCATAATAGCCAAATGACAGTTTGTTAAGTTTTTAGTTTTTATTGAAAGTATATATATATATATATATATATATATATATATATATATATATATATAACATTTTATAGATATATCTAAGGAGTGTATTTACTTTAAGAACGTAGCATATTGTTTCATAAATCGTAGACCACCTCCAATGAGTGCTTGTTTCGAAATTTACGCTCCTTATTTGTCCTCTGCCAGTTACTAACTGACAGACTAACCCTTTTAAAAATCACCAAATATCGTGTGACCGTTTCTCGCACTTACCTCAATAATTCTTATGGTTACCTTATGGTTAAGGCTGCTTTACCACATTACAGTTCTGCTACGTAACAAGATGGCCGGAGCCTGTGAAAATCGTATCAGAATATCTACTACTCACAAAATGAGACGTAGTTGACACAGGTCAATTTAGGCATCGCTCTCCAGTGTGCTGCACTGTCCGCATAGAATAATACCTTTCTTCTAGATATACAACCCTTAGAATGTAGACGTGAAATGCATCTGAATCTCGAGATTTCTATGCAATTGAATTGAATCCGTTTGGTTGATATATCGCCCCAATAAAGTATGTGTAGAAATGACGCACGTATTATTCAATCTTGGATTACAATGAAAAGTAGGAGAAGAAGAGATAACATATAACATAAGTATATATCTGTCTTTATTCCCAGCCCTATCTTCAACAAACCTGAGACATTTCTAAGAGGTCGATAAGTTTATATTCCGAAATTCATATCTGGAGTCAGATGTACTTAGAAGCAATTCTTTTCTTTTTCTTTTTCTTTCTTTCCTTTCAGTTATGTTGTTGCATAGGTTAGAATTGTGCAGCTTATATAATCGAGTATTAACTATGATATATATATATATATATATATATATATATATATATATATATATATATAAAAGTATAATGGATGTATTTTTATTCCATAATATATGTAACTTCAGAGTGCTCAATAGTATTATTTAGAGCTATCCTATTTTTATTTTTATTTCTAAACTCCGACAGTATAAAAAAAAATTCCGTATATTGTATTACACAATACAAACTTTTGCCTGGCGAAAAAAAACATATATAAAAAAGAAAATACCAAATCATATGCACCCCCTGAAAAAAATCAGATGGTACTATAAATAAAAAGTTGTCTAAGTTAAATATACTAAAGATAATAGAGTAAGGCTAATGAGTAGGTTTCTCCTAATGGATCATCAGGATAATCCTTACTTTATATACTGATATATATATATATATATATATATATATATATATATATATATAATATGTGTGTGTGTGTGTGTGTGTGTGTGTGTGTGTGTGTGAAGAGAAAAATAGAAGTGAATCTGACGGTATGTAAAATAGTGAAAACATTTTTAAAAACCACAGGTTCAAATAAAATGTGATATTTATTCAGCCAACGCTGCAATGTTTTAATCTGTTTAGTAGATTTTCTTCAGGGCTTTTGTTGATATAAGGAAAAGGAAAATATATCACAGAATGATAAGGAGACTGTGATAGTTGTTGATCAGTTTGTTTATAATGTTTTGAATGGAAAGTTAGCGGTCTTAGAATAGATTCGAAATTTATATATATATATATATATATATATATATATATATATATATATATATGAAAAAAGTATCCATTGCCGATATTGTACATATTTGTGTGAAGGTGTATGTGTGTCCGGTAAATACTTAATGTTTTGGGGAGGGGGGTTACCTTTATTCATTATGTAATTTCAGTATTTAGATGTGAGTTGCTCAAAGTTGAACACATACTTATTTTTTGGGAGTCCCTTCGTGCTTAGAAAGCTAGCGAGTTCGATCCTCACTGGATGACCCATAATTTCTTTAAAATCCTCACGTAAAAATGACCTTGCGTTAATCCAGTTTGGTGAGGAAAATATTTTTGTACATGTGAGTTGCTTAAGGTTGAACACATACCAGTGTGTTGGAAGTTTCATCGTTGTTGAAGGGGTGTCTTCGGTCTGACACTAAACATCATCTGATGGTGAGGTTTCAGTTCTCGAAATCTGGAGAGTTTTGGTACCCTTTTATTGCCATTACTCCCAGTTCCACTCTGACCCAGAGTTATAGTACCTATTAGGGTCCCATCTATGGGCCAAATAGATCTTACCTCTCTGCAGGGGATACAGTGAGCGTACTCTAAGCCCGGCCAACAGGGCAATTCTCCAAGAGATATAGAATTCCCAATAAATCTTATTATAATGAAGATTGTGTGTTTTTCTGTCTGTAACCGAAACTATATCACTATTCAAATCACAATTCCCTTTGTTATTTATGTCACTTTTTCCCTGACTTTTTTTTATTTAAACTTCAGTTATTAATAAAATTGGTTTACATTATCTTGGCCTGATCTACATGCTAATAACATGCAATTGTATTTATATGTACAACAAAATAGCGGTTTACATTGTGAACGGGAAGGCTAATTTGCATATTGATATCAAAATCTTTGCATATTGATCTTTAAAATTTGATTTTAATAAATATGTGCTTAGTATTATTGATTTCTAATTGTTTGGTTTTATCTTACTGAATATGAGCAATAATTATTCAATGAATCTTAAAAGAAATCCATTAACAAGAAGAAATAACAGTAATTTTATTCTTTTCTTCCTATTTTAACTAAATAGTTAAATTAGGAAAAGTTAGCAATGAAAGATGGGAGTTATGAAAGAGTAAGTTTCAGTTGTTCTATTTTTTTATTATTCTCTGTTTAAAATATTTGTATCTGCATTCTTATTTAGTCTCATTAACCTTTCTAATTTAATATAATATTCTATTGCATTAATACTTAAATACTTGCACCGGGAGGGTGCATATATTTGCTAGTATTTTTAATTTATATTTAAAATATTGACCCTCGCGATACAGAGTTCTGTGGAAAAACACTTGAAATGTATTAAGGTAGCACCAAGTCTATTTTTCGTCAGGAGGCCCAAAACTATGGCTGATGAGAAAGCATTTAGTGTGCTCCAACTAAAAAAAAAAACGAATTATGCTTCTGTAGTGCATTTCAGAACCAATTTCCGAAATCACCACCGACTAGATCAGGTCTTTTCGAACAATTTACTTGATTCACCCACTCCCTTTTAACCAAATATAATTTCCATTCACGTCCAAATAAATTACCGCCCTGTCGGCTGAGGCAGTAGAATAAGTTAACAGCACCACAGCAGAGGGGTAAAATTCACCCAAATAGGGTCACCAGTTGGCCGTGGGTGGCGGCCTGTGGTGATAAAGGATGGAATCTTGGTGGCTGAGCAGTCCATGACTAGCAACACTCCGGGCTTTACTTAGGCTAGACGGTCGGTCGGAAAGGGCCCACTCCGATCACTCATCTGATCACATCAAGCCTTAGTACTTATATGATTGTCCCGATCATATTGCCCTTTTGGTAAACTCATAACCCTTTTATCATATATGTGCTTGAAAGCGGTGGGGGGGTGATCTTATTGCCCTGGCTATGACGTTAAACTGCCTCTAGTGGTGAGGTTTCAGTTTTGGAGTTCGGAGGAGTATGTACCCCTTCATTGCCATTACTCCCAGGCCCATTGTGCTCTGGAGTACCTGTTAGGGTATCTATTGATTAAATAGATAAAAAAATGTTAATGTTTTAAAAATTGAGTTTAAAAAATTGAATACCCAGCAAGAATTAAGAAAACAAAACGTCTTCGACATAAAATAACCGAAGGGTTGACATGCCGTAAAATCCAACCAACCAACCAGCCAGAGAATTTGTTCTCTTGTTATGTATACAAATTAGTAAATCCCCCCCTCCGTGTGGGCCCATATGATTTTATTCACCCTGACAATATATTATTTAAACCCACTGACCATTTTGAGATGACCTGAATTAGAGTTTGGTGCAAGGAATTTGAAGCAATGGGATGTTTGTGTAAATGTAGTAAAAGTTCTCGGAGATATTAAGTATCTGAAAATTAACTGGATCGTGTTCGTGATAATAAACGACAAAATCCACAGAAATAGTGACTGAAATTCGAACTCGCTAACTAAGACATCACTGACCAACACGTTATCTACTACACCAGGGTGACTCAACGGTTCCAGTGGACCCTGGAATGAAAATATAAGAAAGTGAAAAAATAGACAAATACATGAATCTTACCAGCGAGCTAAAACAGTGAACACGAAGGTGACTGTGATTGTGTTGGTGCCTTTGGAACGGGACCAAAAGGCCTGGAAAATAAACTGGGAGAACTGAAGATAGAAAGAGTTGAGACCATCCAGACCAAAACATTATTAAAATCAGCTGGGATACTTAAAAGAGTGCTGGGGATCTGATTGGTCTGGTTTGGCTTGGCTTCTTTGTTTAATGACAAACGTGGATTATTTATTGCCAAAGCCACCATTGTCGAAGGACAATAGTATTAGTCAGAAAGTGAACGCAATAGCGTGTCTCGAGTTCGAACACGCTTGCAATGATGTCGCAGTTCAGTACGTCAAACACTACGCTAAAATTATTGGTTAAATCGTCCATTATTTTGATGGCGATATTATAGTATATATGTAGAGAATGGTTATGTCTTGTTTATCCTATAAGAAAATAATAAATCGCTCGGTACATCATGTTAAATTATGTTACAAGATTATTAGTTGATTCAGATTCTGTTTCTTTGTTTAATGGCATATAAACCTTGGGGAGACAATGTCTTTCCTAAGGGTGTTAATCTGAAAGTGAACCCAAGTACGTGAATGGAGTTCGAACTTCCATACTACGATGTCACAGTCCAGCATGTTACCTATTATG
The DNA here is from genome assembly GCA_023376005.1 of Doryteuthis pealeii. Classification (NCBI taxonomy): domain Eukaryota; kingdom Metazoa; phylum Mollusca; class Cephalopoda; order Myopsida; family Loliginidae; genus Doryteuthis; species Doryteuthis pealeii. Next base: position 91,959,661 of record CM042139.1, on the reverse strand, counting down.
TCACGATATCGCAGTTCGGCGCGTTAGAAACTATAACACGATATCACTGTCCAGCATCTTAGCTACTATGCCACTATGTCAAAGTTCAGCCGTTAGCTATAATGCCACAATGTAACAGTCCAGCGCGTTAGATACTATGTCATAATGTCACAGTCTGTCCCGTTGAGTACTATGCTACGATGTCACAGTCCAGCGCGTTAGATACTATGTCACAATGTCACAGTCTGGCACGTTAGCTACTATGTCATGATGTCGCAGTCCAACATGTTCGCTCCTATCCCATTGTGTCGCAGCCCAGTACGTTATCTCATACTATGTCGGTCTGGCACGTTAGCTACTATGCTACGATGTCACTGTTTAGCACGTAAGTTACCGAGCCACAATGTCGTATTCCAGCACATTAGTTACTATGCCATGATGTCACAGTCTAACAGAAATGAAATCTTTTCGGTAACGGTCTGAATATAGTCACGCATTTGTTAATCAGTAACGTAACACAACAAATTATTGGCGTTACCATGTACTTATTCTTTTAAAGCAATGCTACTATTTGTCTGAATATTTGAGAGGATGCTTGAGAATTTGTATCATTTGGATTTTTCGGACTATTGTCCTCATCTTTATTGTTATATACACAAAGTTTTGGCGATGTGCCCACCGATCTACTGCAGGTTTTTCTTTTCAGACTCGGGAACCTTCTCGTCGAACATGGGAACTTTCATTTCGTGATCGGGAGCCCTAACCAAAATTCAAAACACCTAAAGAAGACCGAAGGACATACCAAAACGTTTTGTATGTCTTCTATATATAATGGAGATTCGATCACTTTTTGTCTGTAACCGAAACTACGTTACAGCTTAAGTCACAGACATTTCAGGAATTATGGAAGATAATCAATGAGTATTTAAGTTACTACCACATTAAAATATAAAGCAGTGTTGATTTATATATATGCTCAGAATGGAAACGCAAGACCATTTCCTGGTCTACTGTCATCTTCTAAAGAAGTTTTAATAAATATATTTACTGTAGTATTAATTTATACATAGTTTGTTTTATTTTGATACATATTTAAAGTTATCTAACGAACAGATT
>CM042139.1:91946066-91951066 GCA_023376005.1 Doryteuthis pealeii | reverse complement strand
CACACACACACACACACACACATATATATATATATATATATATAATATATATATATATATATATAAGAGAGAGAAAGATAACATAAGAACATGTATAGTAATATACATATAAGTATATAATTAAACACGTATATAGGCATATAACATAGGAACATATATAGTAAATATATATAATATAATACCATATATGTGTGTGTGTGTGTGTGTGTGTATGTGTGTGTGTGTGTGTGTGTGTTTGTAATATGAGATATTACCTACCTTGTAACACTATTTATGCTAATTCCCGTTAGATGGTGTTGGAAAAAGCAAGAGAGCGTAGTATAAAAGGCAAAGGTGCGAAGACTCATTCTTTTTATTCGCTGTATGGCCTAGAAATAAAACCTGTGCTCTTCTCAGAGAGATGGTCTTTTCGGTGAACATCCTGTCACATTGAATGTACTACAAAATATTACTCAGCATACAATGCCTTAAGCTTACTTGTTTATACACAAAAATGTTTGACATGTTTGACACTTCTCAAATAGATAAGTCTCTCACAAACTTTCATATCTTTTAACTTCGCACACACATGAATGTCATAAGTGACTCTTCTATTACAAACCTTCATAAACTCTGTATACATTTTTCCATTCAGTTTTGAAATAAAATATGTTGACTTGTTTACATTGACCCTATGATATAAATACATATAAATGGCAGTGCAGAAATTACTTTTTTATTATTTTACTGAAAAAATATATATTTATAATATATATTTATATAAGATTTAAAAGTTTTCCAGTAGTTGATGTTTTATTGGTAGTTTAAATATGCTTCTGGCTGCCTGTCTTGGCACATCTTTAAGTAAGTGTATCATTTCCTTCAACACATATTTGAATTGTTGCTACACTTAGTAAATAATCTGTCTGGGTGCCATAGATAGATAGATAGATAGATAGATAGATAGTCTACTTCTAGGCTGAAATGATTGCTTATTTCCCACTGGAACAATGTTTGCTCTTCTAGACGGTGTTAATAGCCAGACTTCTGAATATTTATTTTAAAACAAGTAATCACTTTCCACTCAGAAACCTATGCTTACAATCCTCTTATTGCCATTTATCTTTAGTACTGCTTTGTCTGCTATTCCGATTAGTGAGATATACTAACACACCATTATCAACCAGTAACATACGCTCACCTTGCCGGACTGGAGATGATGACATGTCGACTCTCGTTACGTCTGGCACTCATTTCCGAATAGAGAGTTGACGTGTTAAAACGTTTCTTACGTTACGGAGCGATGATGTTTTGCTAGTAGAAATATTTGTATATTTATCTCTCTCGTCCAGTATTACATTGGGAGATCCTGGTTGCTGGGCTGCTGTTCAGTTGACCGGCAATTCTATGATAATTAGAGTCTGAATCAACTTGGGGAAATAGGTTATCTTGCCTTGTGCCATTTAGAGTTTTTAGTAATAACACAAGGCCGCTTCTTTTTTTTTTCTCATGAGTATTTTATTTCCCAAAAAATCACAACTGCCGAGAACGAGAAATCCATGTCTTGCTCCCTTCGCCCATTTTCCACAGACTCAGTTCACACTCTGACCTCTAACACCTCCGTTCTTCCCTTCGCCACGTCTCATTCTTACGTCCAATCAAACCATGTCATGTGTCTATGCTGAATCATCATTTTACACATTTCCGTTCTCTTCTAACTGAAAAATTCTTAGAAATTTCCGTGCTAATGCACATATCAGATTACTCTCATGGCTCCACGTCACCACCATTATGTAACAGGTGGTGTTTAGAATGACTATGAACCCCTTCACCACTACCAAAAAAGAGGGGTCCTGGCTTTCACATATGATGGGGAGGATCCAGTTCTGGTGATTTGGGGATTATAAAGTACCTCATAATTTCCATAACTCCCAGGTCCCATCTATGTGTCAAATAGATCTGTTTAAAAATTATTCGCATTTGACACAACCATGTACTAAAGAGACTTAAGAAACTACACAAAAGATTTAAATATGAGCCTTCAATGAATGCGATTTCCAAATCTCTGTGCATAAAATAATCCTAGACGTGTTGACATGCCATTAAAACCAATCAATCGCTCAATAACAGACTATTCCCCATGATCTAGATTCTAACAGGGTGCTTCATACTGCTGGGCTAGAAACTGTAATATTTGTGTCTGTGAACCTTAACAGGGAACAATTGTTTAATTCATTCATATCCCACTCGTGCTATTAACTTTTTTTATTGTTTACATTAACGATAATTAATTCTTCTTCTTCTACTCATTCCTCCTCCTTCCTCCTCCTTCTTCTTCTTCTTCTTCTCCTCCTCCTTCCTCCTCCTTCTTCTTCTTGTTGCAGAAGTATATTTTTCCCATACCCTCCACACGAGCAGAATGCGACACAATGTCAATTTTTAAGCAGAGTTGAACAGAGTTTTTACAAATTCAGAGTTTTTCTTCTCTTAGGCTGGTTGACACATATGAGGTTAAAGAGCTCATTCTTCTCAAATATTTACCTAGAATTGGAGGAAGAAGAGTTGGATGCATACATTTCCCAAGAGTATTACCTCAATGTGAAATACAAACAGCCTCGTCCAGAATATGAACTCGGGTCGCCATATCCATTTCTTTCTACTCTAACCGTTACACAGCACGCTTCCAGTAGAGACTAAATGACTACGACTACTACTACTACTACTACTACTACTACTACTACTACTTCTTTGTAGTAGTAGTAGTAGTAGTAGTAGTAGTACTAGTAGGGGGATTTTTTCGGTGGAAAGTCATTTTCTCTATTAGATTCGTTTTATCTTATTATGTATTTCTTTTTTCTTTTCTTTTTTTTTAATTCCGCTTTTTTAACGGAATATCAACAACCGGTACAAAAATTTACATTCATAATCGCTGAAACTGCGTGTTGAGATCAAAGAATTTGTTCTGTATTTTTGTTTGTTTGTTTAGTTGCTTGTATGGTTGGTTGGTTGGTTGGTTGGTTGGTGGTGGTGTTGTTGTTGTTGTTGTTTAGTCTTAGTTTTTGTTTTGTTTTTTTAACTCTTTTGATCTAATTATTCTTTTTTCGATCAATTATCCTCATTTCACCAAAGATCTGGTTGATTTAGTTTCATCAGATCCGACTTGTCTTCGTATAATTAAAGATTTTAAAAATAATTTTAAAAAAACGCCTCATTCTATCTTTAAAGTTTCCAAAAACATTAAAAATATCTTTAAATTATTAGTGGTGAAACGGAAGTTTATGCTAATAACGAAAAAAAGCCCACAACAGGGAAAGTGAACAGGAAACTATCTCATCATCATCATTATAATCACCATCATCATCATCAAGTCGCGCTGTCAGCATGAATTCTTGTAACTGTTTCTCACCAACCGTTCCTATAGGTTACCACCCCTGGCGGGTCTTCCACGCAGCATTTAGAATCCACGCAGAGCTGATTGATGTTGGGGTTTGTTTTTTTGGTTTTTTGCTGGCCGGATCACACTGATATGTCCATATGTAGGTGTCCGTATGGAAACGTCACTTATGAGTTCGTCCTTGCTTTTCAAACCGTGTCCAGCATGTCTTGTTCATCTCCCTTGGATAATCTGTGTCATAGTAAGCCAGTGATCGTGCAGCTGTTTTGTTGTTGGATACTGATTCAAAGATTTCTTCAAGGCAACCAGCAACATCCTTGTGAACCAGTTCACTATTGGTATGTATTTGAACTAACAAACACCACATTATTGTGACCTTGTACCAGACTAACCCATGATCAATGACTATATATATATATATATATATATTATATATATATGTGTGTGTGTGTGTGTGTGTGTTGTGTGTGTGTGTTTGTGTGTATGTGTATGTGTGTGTGTGTGTTTGTGTTACAATTTATGGGCAGTCATGAATTGTGAACGTACCTGTAAGTTAGAATATTTAAATTAAGGTATGTTTAATATAAAACCAGTGAGTCTATGAAAAGTTACCGGCAATGGACGGTTAATGACGTTGACCCCTTGAAAAAGGCGCGCTATTGGATGCCATGAGAATAGTTAGCTTAGTTCGCAGAAGCGACCCGGTTTTCAAGGAGCGTAGACGTTGTTGGTCAGCTCTGACGGCTCGGTCTTCACCCACGGCGGAATCAAATATGGGCTTATAAATAAAAGCTTGATCAAGCAACACCAAGTTGCTGTGTATTAATTAGACACTAAAGACAATGTTAAGCCCAGCCTAGCAAGAAGAATTAACAAGGAAGAAGATCAACCCCCAGTAGATAGGAGTCAGCCCAGATAAAATGGCGGCCAGAGAAATTAGACGAAGAAATAGAACCAGCAGAAGTAACGAGTCAGTAACCAGCAACAATTAGAAGTTACCAAGCAAGATCTACCATCTCTAATCTGTCTCTCTCTGTCCCTCTCTCTATTATAAAGCCGATATGACTCTCTCCACCGATTATATACACCCGAGTAAGAGGAGTATATAACATATACAGGTAAATCTCATTGTCAGAGATTTCATTAAATAATCACTCTTCATTAATTTGATTGCAAAACAGGCAGAACTAAATATCACCTCCATACCGGTATAGCTCAGTTGGTAGAACGTCCGACTAGGTACCGCAAGGTTTCGAGTTCGATACCGGCCCTCACCAACTCAGCGGATGAGTAACACCGGGGTCTGTGTGGTAAAGTGAGGACCTGATGATAAGTGTGGCGCTCCACCTCAGACGCCAAAAACAATCTCCTTGCTCTAGCGCTAGTAAATAGGGGATAGACTCCCTCTGGAGGATACCGACAATAGACAACTTTGTCGACTTGCTAGAATAACCGGTTGATTTATGCAGCACAACCTTTTTACCCATTTTCTTGATTTGGCCTTGTGCCATACCTTTTGCGGTCAGTTACGCTAGACAACAGATTTGCACTTAGATTTAGTTACAGGCTTATGCAGAGTTGTATGGATAACAATCAGTTTCCCCTGCAGCAGGTATCCCCTCTTTAC
>CM042139.1:91936066-91943566 GCA_023376005.1 Doryteuthis pealeii | reverse complement strand
TACGTGTGTAAGTGTATGTAGAGTGTGTGTGACATGAGCAAATATATAACAGTGGTGCTAGTTAAATTGATATGCCTAAGGTTTAAAATATAAATTCTTCAACAACATAAAAAGTATCATACACTAAAGAACAAACAAAAAAAGGCACCAAACATTTGAAAATAAAAACATTTAAATTATTCAAAACATAGTGCAGAATATTACAAGAACGTGCCAAATCTAACAAAAACGTATAAAATCCAGATTTTCCGACTGTTGTCCTCATCTTCATTGTTATAAACACAAAGTTTCGGACGGTGTACCCACCGGCCTTCTTTGGGTGTTTCTAGTCAAACTCGTGAACCTTCTTGTCGAACTCTACCGAGTTCGATGCAAAGGTTTCCAAGTTCGATTAATACTCAAATGTTATTAGTTATTTACCCGATCGGTTTGCCACGGGTACAACGAGACACAGGATCATAATTATGGGGCATCCAACAATAATCAAACACGCTATTCAGTAGTATTGGATCTGGGAGACTAGCTTGCTAACCATTACCCCACCATGGCATGCCCTGCATATGATAGTAGATAGTTATCCAAACTGTTCGCCACGAATAGAATATGACAAGATTATAATAATGGGGCATCCAGCGAGAATCAAACTCGCTATTTATTTGCAAGACGAGCTTGCAATCCATTACCCCATTATGTGACGCCCGTCTCATATGGTAATGAGTGGGATATGTGAATTATTACCATGTGAGACGGGCGTCACATAATGGGGTAATAAGTGGGATATGTGAATTCTTACCATGTGAGACGGGCGTCACATAATGGGTAATAAGTGGGATATGTGAATTATTACCATGTGAGACGGGCGTCACATAATGGGGTAATAAGTGGGTATGTGAATTATTACCATTGAGACGGCGTCACATAATGGGGTAATAAGTGGGATATGTGAATTATACCATGTGAGACGGGCGTCACATAATGGGGTAATAAGTGGGATATGTGAATTATTACCATGTGAGACGGGCGTCACATAACGGGTAAAAAGTGGGATATCTGAATTATTACCATGTGAGACGGGCGTCACATAATGGGTAATAAGTGGGATATGTGAATTATTACCATGTGAGACGGGCGTCACATAATGGGGTAAAAAGTGGGATATCTGAATTATTATCATGTGAGACGGGCGTCACATAATGGGTAATAAGTGGGATATATGAATTATTACCATGTGAGACGGGCGTCACATAATGGGGTAATAAGTGGGATATGTGAATTATTATCATGTGAGACGGGCGTCACATAATGGGGTAAAAAGTGGGATATCTGAATTATTACCATGTGAGACGGGCGTCACATAATGGGGTAATAAGTGGGATATATGAATTATTACACAATTTAAGGAGACAAATTCTCTGTTTCCAATTTTCTTTAATTGCGTTTTTACTTTCATTAAATTCCCTCGTTTCCTTTTCATTTTTGATGAATTCCATTTTTTTTCCATCTTATTTCATTTCGTTACTAATTGCTATAAATATTATTAACTCTTTGGCTACTTTAAACCGCTTACAGCGGCTCTCCCACCACTACGATCCTACTATAAACTGCTACAAAAACTGATGGTTAGTTCATTATAATTGAGCAGAAGGTCTCTACAATAATGATACGACTTTATTTCAATTTTACATTCGAATGCCGATCTGTTTTCATAATGTTCTGAATGCAAGTCATGATACATAACTTAATTCTTTGCCTACTATAAGCTGCTCACAGCGGCTCTCCCACCACTGCTGTACTACACCCAAGCAAATTACAAAAGATGATGGTTAGCTCATTATAATTGAACAGAAGGACTCAGATTACAATAATGATAGGACTTTATATGAATAGAATGATTTCTTAGGTGAATAGATAGTGGACTTTGAAGTGACACATTATACAGATAAAAAAATACCAAGAAAATTTGGTTCAGCCGTGGATAATTTGATAGGCAAAGACTTAAAACAAAAAGCTAAATCAAAAATTAAAGTTTTATCACATTTAAAGAAATAGCAGATATCATTTATCTATTTACCATCGGTATTTACCAACCGCTGTAACACCACCGGCGGGCTGCGAGGCCTTTGCGCACATCACTCTGCATCTCTCTGCATATTGCTGCACTGCTTCTCTCTGGCCGTTAATCTCGTGTCGTCTAGCTATTTCCCTGGATCGCCACACGTTGTAGACATGCTCAAGCACCTCTGGAGGCCCACCCATCCGCCGCCGGAAGATGCACAAACCAACAAATATTACAAAAGAGAAAGAGAGGACAAACAAAGTCAAGTCGAAGTCGGGTGAACACAATTAAAAATGGCAGAGAGGTATGTGGTCGCATTCATTCCTCCACTCATTTCCATCTGCTGCTATCTCCCATGTTTGCCGAGATGGGGGGGCACCCCCTGTTCGTTTAAAGGACTTCTTCTAAAGCTGGTTTCTACTGGGCAAACTGAGCTGATCTTATTCCTTCGACCTCCAAAACTCAACTATCCCCTCCAGTCTCCAACAACTAACTGTTTAAATTTCCCAAAATCCCTCAGATCTCAGCTCATTCTCATTCCCCGAAATTCCATACGAGATTTCAAATTCCTTTGTTCCCAAATGGGTCAATTTGTATTACTTAACTAAACTACAGTTAACCCTCAATCTTGTTCAGAAAGCCAGACTCTCTTTCTGGCAATTGGCCCTTATCACACTTTCTATCTATTCTAATCCTTTTCCTAGTTTTGATGATTTCTTTAACTTAACATTGGCCCTATGCATATGCCCCTACTTACACATACAATATATGTATATACACATACACATGTATGTATACATACGCACATATATATCTATATATATACACACACATGATCCACCTGAACACCACACACATACCCATCTGTGGGTGGTCCCAATCTATTCCCAATCTACATACACACACATATATTTATATGTGGGTTTTCTTACTACTTATGTATTCAACTATGCAGTTATATGCATACACACTTGCTTGCACCCACACGTTGTGTTATACCGCTCCACACGAGCAGGATGGAACGCAACGTCAATTTTTAAGTGGAGTTTAACAGGTTTTAATTCAAAGTTTTCCTTCTCTCCGGGCAGTTGCCGTACCACGGTTAAAAAGCCGAGTCTGCCCTACTATTTACCCATTGCTATAAATTCTACTAGAAATAGTATTTAAACAGAACACAAAATCAAAAATTGAAGTGATATCAGAGATAATTACTGTTTATTTAACAATCCGCTCTAAAACATTCCCAAGGATTTTCTATTTGTGTGTATTGTCTGTCAACTTAAGTACATTTGAGGATAAAATATATTCTCAAATCATCCATTTAAAAGAAAAGTTAAAAGAAATTCCTCATGTTCTGCTGTGTGAGTTAATTCTATATAATACTAGCATACTTAGATCACTAATTAGGTCTGAGCCTATTTAGGTCGGTTTCCCAAGGCGAAAAAGATGACTTTTAACTTGTAAAAATATGCGGTGGGCATTATTTTTTTAGAGAAATATGTATAAAATCATGAGAAACATATCTGTATCTATGTTGAGTTACCGTTTTTTCATGTTAGTTAATAATATATTTTTTAATACACAAATTAGATGCTAAAAATTTTAGTTAGCTGCGTACAACGAAGTAGCCAATCAGAATACATCTTTCATTGACTGCTGATAAAATTAACCAATCACGATCACTCAACATGTCTGCTTCAAGCGAAGAAGTGTATAATGTAAACACACCAGAAAATACATGTTTTATGTGTATTTTAATTTTTTAAAAACCTTAGTTATAACTCGTTTTTGGCTACGTTAAATTTCAATTGATTTGTGTCTGCTTCAAGCGAAGAAGTTTATAATGTAAACACACCAGAAAATAAATGTTCTATGTGTATTTTAATTTTAACTTGTTTTTGGCTACGTTAAATTTCAATTGATTTAACGGTGAAAAAATGTAAACATTGTTTTTCTTTTATAATTTGCATTATTTTTGTAAGCCGAAAATTTTTTTAAAAAATCATCAGGAGTTTGTTTAATGCTTCTTCTTTCGAGTGAATAAAAAAATTTTAAGATAATATTAACCTTCATGCAAGTTTTATTATGTTAAATATAGTAGAGGGGGGTAAATTTCACGGGGAAAATTGGTGGTAACCACGGAAAATTTTAATATGTGCAACATTTACGCATAAAAAAAATAGTATGATATTCAGGAGTCTATAAGCATTCATTTGGCCGCTTTTTATTTTCCCCCACTCTCAAAATTACAAATTAAATAAAAAAACTAGAGCCTTTTTGGCCTTTGGGCCCGTAGCCTATTTTGGCTACGTTAAATTTCAATTGATTTAACGGTGAAAAAATGTAAACATTGTTTTTCGTTTATAATTTGCATTATTTTTGTAAGCCGAAAATTTTTTTTTTAAATAATTAGGAGTTTGTTTAATGCTTCTTCTTTCGAGTGAATAAAATTTTTTAAAGATAATATAAACCTTTATGCAAGTTTTATTATGTTAAATATAGGGGGGGGGGTAAAATTCACGGGGAAAATTGGTGGTAGCCACGGAAAACTTTAATATGTGCAACATTTACGCATAAAAAAAATAGTGTGATATTCAGGAGTCTATAAGCATTTATTTGGCCGCTTTTTTTTCCACCCTAAAAATTACAAATTAAATCAAAAACTAGAGCCTTTTTGGCCTTTGGGCCCGTAGTCTAATTCTAGTAGTGACCACCCCAAAACGAATTTAACAGGTTTGAATTTAACAGGTTTTTCTTCTCCTAGAATGGTTGCCTTACCAAGGTTAAAGAGCCCAGCCTGTCCTACTATTTACTCATAGCTGAAAGGAGAGTAGGATTCATACCTTTCCCAAGGGTATTAGCGCTAAGTGAAATACAATTACCACGTCCAGGATTTGAACTCGGGGCGACGATTTCCTACGATTCTAACCATTACACCACGGGGTTTTCAATAGCAATATTTGATAGTTGTGTCTATGACACTGGTTTTGTACACAGACAGATAGAAATTGCCATTTATGAAGTAGATAACACTTACATTGTTCAAATTTGATAAAAACTCGAATTTTACCTTTTTAATTGAATTAAGGAATTAAAGAAAGCGGTGTTATTTCACAAAAAAGTAATTTTGATATAAGATTCCTTTAAATATTTACCATATATGTTATTTCATTTAAAAATTATTTTAATCTTTTTAATAATTCCTCTCTCTGTTACTTAATTTCAACGTATTATTACTACCCTTCTCCCTCTCACACTAAAACGTCTTTTCCTTCCTCATCCGTTGTAAAAATGTCCCCAGGGGTTACATTATTTATTTTTGTTGACATCCAATTAGCTAGTCCTATTTCTGAATATTAGCTACGCATGAGTCTAAAGTTTCATCAGGATCGGATCAATGTTGTAGGTGCCAACATTTCAAAAAAGATGTTTAACGTATATAAAATTAGATTAATTCTGCTTTTCAGCATTTAAAACATACTACCCTTCTCTGAGAAGAAACATGGTCAGGGTCGAGGGAAAAATTTTCAATTTTTGGGGAAATGTTAGTAACGAAAACTGTTCTGCAATATGCCATAGAAAAAGTAGTTTGCGGGTGGTGTTTTTGATCCCATTGGTTTAATGGATAGCGGGTTTGGCGGACAGAAAATTATTTGTGGGTTTATTTTCTCACTAGATTCCATACTATTTACTTTGTACCAAACTAAGCTATGCTTAATGAATTACTACAATAAAACACAAATTAAATACTTTTTCTTAAGTAAAATCCTTCTACTTCGTCTCTTTTTTCTTTAATGTAATAAAAGACGAACAAGGTAATGGCTTTACATAAGCTTTATTAAACATGTGGTCCATTTGAGGTGAATATTCTTTAGTATTTAAAGGGAACTGGTCCAGGGGAAGAAAACTATTGTTGAATTTACCATTACTTTTCTTATAGAGATTCCACTCTGACCTGGAGTGGTAGTACTTGTTAGGGTGCAATCTATGGCTAAAAAGATTTGTTTAAAAATTATTAGTATTCGATTGGAATACGTCATGTCCTATAACTGTGCAAAGAAGTAGGAAGCGTGTGGTGTAATGGTTAAAGTCATGGGAAATGGACTCGTCGCCCCGAGTTCAAATCCTGGACGTGGTAATTGCATTTCACTTAGCGCTAATACCCTTGGGAAATGTATGACTCCTACTCTCCCTCCAGCTATGGGTAAATAGTAGGGCAGACTGGGCTCTTTAACCTTGGTTAGGCAACCGGTCTAGGAGAAGGAAAACTCTGAATTCAAACCTGTTGAACTCCGCTTAAGAAATTGACCTTGTGTCGCATCCTGTTCGTGTGGAGGGGTTGGTAAATATATATAACTGTGCAAACAGATTATTATTATTATTATTAGTAGTAGTAGTAGTAGTAGTAGTAGTAGTATTTTTTCACACCAGCTTTAGCTGATGGTCTTTCACTGGATTCTGAGTGACAACAAGTCTCCTCAGGTCTCCAGGACTCTTCTGAGTATTCTAGCCGATTTCAACAATGCTGTTCTATGGATGGTCTCAATTCTTCCTCTAATTTACAGTTTCTCTAGTCTGTTTTCTAAACTTTTGGAGACCGTTGCAAGTGCCCCAATTGGTGTCACTTTCACCCTCATATTCCATATTTTTGTAAATTCTCTAGCAAGGTCCAGGTATTTGCCATTTTTTTTTCTTTCGTCTTTTTGTTTTCTTCCATCTCAACCCTGTGATCTGCAAGAACTGCAGAATCTACCAGTTTACAAGTTCTCTTTTACTTGTTAATCAATACTAGGTCTGATCTGGCTGGAATAAGTTACAGAGAATTTTATGCGTTTCATTCACAAGAATATGGATTATGCATATACCATTTTGTTGTATGGTCAAAATTTAATTCCTTGCGCAATTCCCAGTGGATCCCCTTTCCGATCCAGTTATAACCTTGTACTTTCATTGTACTTGTTTGCCGCATTCGCTTAATACATGTTTGGTCGTCTCATCTCTGTCTCAACACACCTTACATTTACTGTTCTGTTGTGTCTTATCTATGTTTGTTTTTATATAATTTGTTCTTATGGTATTGTTTTGTGCTGCAATTATGAGTGACTCTGTTTTTCTCTTGAAATTTCTTTTACTTAACAATTTCCAGGTCTTTTCATGTGCAATCTCCCCAAATTGTCGTTTGAAGTATCTATACAATTGTTTTTCTTCCCATTTCTGTTTTATATATATATATATATATATATATATATATATATATATATATATATATATATATATATAAGAAAAGGTGGAATGAAAACATCACACAATGCTGTTAAAGAAGAAAACAATTTATAATATAATCATAGCTGATACTGATCAATATTTTGATTTTACAAAAATCATCATCAGAGCTCATTCACTCCCGTAGTTGTTTGGGTCGGAGAGGAAAGTCAAATGAGTTT
>CM042139.1:91823566-91926066 GCA_023376005.1 Doryteuthis pealeii | reverse complement strand
TTAATAGCGTCGATCCCAGGGGTCCATAACCCCAGGCAATGCCTGCCCCTCGATTTAAAGGGGCAGGGCTGGGTTTATTGCCCAGCGCCTGAGGCGCCTCCCCTTGAGAGGGAATGCCGACGGGACCGACGCAATTTGTCTACCTACCATCCATGTGGGTGGGCCCACGTAAAAATGCCTTGTGCTGTACCGTGTACAAGTCGGGTACATGTAAATATCGCCGACCAGCTCTTCAGGCGGGAGTAGAGTGTACTTCGGCCACTGGACCGGTCGGGTCAAATAAAAAATTTAACCCCCCCAAAAAAAAAAAAACAAATACGCCCCGTATTTGTTTTTTTTTGGGGGGGGTTGTTTTTTTGGTATATGGTTTCAAGTGACTAATAATAATCCTTAGTAAACGAGTATAGCTTCAATAAGTATTCCTAATACAAATGATTTACACGGTTATCGCTTTCATTGTACGTTCGTATTTAATTTTTGTGTAGTTCTTTCTTTCTTTCTTTCTTTCTTTTTAAAAGCCAATTTTCTTTCTTTCTTTCTTTTATTTCTTTTTTAAATCATTCTTTCTTTAAGTCCCTCTTTCTCTCTTTCTTTAAATTCTTTTTTTTCTTTTAATTCGTGTTTCTTTCTTTATTCCTTTAAACCCGACTTTCTTTCTTTCTCCAAATCCGTATTTCTTTCTTTAAATCCATATTTCTATCTTTCTTATTTTGTTTTTTTCTCCCTTTCTTTCTTTCTTTCTGTCTTCTTTTTTCTTTGAATCCGTCTTTCTTTTTTTCTTATTTTTTTTTATTCTTTTGGTTTGGGGGTTTTGTGAGGGTGCACGGGGTCTTATTGAATACGAATAATTTTAAATCTATTTGACTTGTATACGGGGCCAGAACAGGTACTACCACTCCGGGTCAAAGTGGACCTGGGAGTAATGGCAATGAACGGGTGCTCTACACTCCATAGAGTTCAAGGACATTAGACGCAGTTTAGTGTCATACCCAGGAGACACCTTTTTATGAGCAGGAGTATCTCATCCCTCTAAAGGGGATACAATCATTGTATTCTATTCTATTTTTGTCATTAAATTATCTTCTTTTTTTCGAAAGATAAAGTAAGTAAAGCCAGCGGAGTGACCTATTGTCGGTATCAGCCGGACAGTGAGACAGTCTTTCTTCAAGCGCTAAACCAGGGAGATTATTGTTGCATCTGAGATGGAGCGCCACATCTAACATCAGCTCCCCACTTTACAGCACATATCCAAGCTATGCTACTCGTGCGCTGAGTTGACAATGGTCGGTATCGAACTCACAGGTGGGTACTCTACCGACTAAGCTAATCTGGCCGGTATACGGATACTAAATAAAGATTTTACTATACAAAACTACCTAACGAAATTATTAGACTTAATTAGTTAGCAAACTATTCCCACAGATTATTAATACTGTAGTGAGTTTGATCCTAACTGGGCGCTCCAAATTCAGGACTCGTACCAAACTAAGCTTTATTTAGGAAATACTTATGTTAAGGCTAAAGATCATAGGGATCAGAAGGCTGTGACTAAAACAAAAAATCCAAGGAACACTAGTCAGAATAATTCAAGCGGTAACGTCTAAGGTTATTAAAAGTTCGATTTAATGGGCCGTGGTTAAGTCGTCCATTTTAAAGCAATATTGTCTCATCCTCTTAAATCTATCTACACGGTTGGTTGCAAACTCAGCTAGGTGGAATATGATTTCTGAGAAAGTAACGAACTAGAATTTTGCTTCCCTTTCGGAGAAATCGAGTATTTTCCTTAGAACTTTGAAAGTCTGAACTAGCTTTGTTGCAATTTTCAATGATTCCAATTGAATACACGTCGGAGGTTTGCAGAGAAAAAAACAAGGAAGAAAAAAATATTGTGAATATTTGGAAAAAAATGCAAATAATATGGGCAATTCTTATAAATAAATGAATGACTATGAATCGATATGACAAGTAGGTTTAAGCATTCCCTCGCAGAGAATCACAGCAAAATCTTTTTATTTCCTTTTTTTCTTAAAGGAAATATTTGCAAAGCAGTAGAAATTTTATGACATGAAATTAACGATTGCATCCATTCTTCGTATGGGGACAAGGAGCAGCTATACAAAACCTCCATAGAGGCGCATGGTGTAATGGTTAGTCGTAGGAAGTGGACTCGTCGACCAGAGTTCAAATTCTACATGAGGCTGTCTACATTTCACATAGCGCTAATACCCTTGGGAAAGGTATGCATCCACCTGCTCTACCTCCAGCTATGAGCAAATAGCAGGACAGACTGGGCTCTTTAACCTTGGTTAGGCAACCAGTCTAGGAGAAGGAAAACTCTGAAGTCAAACCTGTAAAACACCGCCTAAAGAATGGTCTTGTCTTACCTCCCGCTCATGCGGAGAGGTTGGTAAATATGTATGTATACAGAACCTTACGAAGAAATGCGAATAGTTAGAGAATATGCACTAAAACGATGGCTGAGTCTCTGTGATGTGGTAGCTAACCTTCTGGGGTGCAACATCGTTGTAAGAAAAATCGAACTCCAGTCATGCTATTACCTTCACTTTCAGACGAATACCCATATTTTAGATTATATTGTTTTTGTCTTTTTTCCCAATGTAATTTGTGCATGGATATATTTGTATGCTATTTGTCTTAGATATTTGGTGAAGCTTTGTGCAACTATTGAGCCAATTTTATTAGCTTTTCTAAGTTCGGATATGGTGCAACCTCGGTTGAGACATGTGTATTATTTACTTAGCAGAGGGAAAAGCCATTTAAACATAAAATTTTGCGATTTGCAGCAAACTCACAACCTGAAACCTAATATTCTGGAACTTCTTCGTACCTACCAAATTCATCCTCTCCAATAAAAAATAATTCAAGAATTAAAGGTGTGATTGCATGTATGGTTTATAGAGTCACTTTTCATGTAAATTGTATTATATGAATTAGCGGCGTATTAGTTCGTAGCTCCTATAATGCATTAGTGTTACGTTGCAATCCTCACGGTACTAAAACGATACAAGCACCGTAGTCTCTTTTCTTTCTTGGTACTAAAACTCCGATAAAAAATCATAACACGAGAAACATGTCGTCACAACTCCCAGCCTTTATTAACGTGCTCGTCTAGTGGCTTCTACCAGGGAGGAAGGGAGGCAGAGAGAACGAGAGAGAGGGAACACTACTAGATTACTGGACTCTAATGAGGTCTGTCCCCCACGACGGACGCCGGCCAAAAGAGAACGAAGCCTTTCTTCCTTCCCCCACGTCACCACGTGACTTCCGGTCAACACCCGACTTCCGGTCAACACCCGACTTCCGCTTGCCCCTCAATTCTTCGTTCGGGGTCACGCTACGGTCAAAACCATCGCTCTCCTCTTTTGGGTCATCACTATTTTTTAAGCCTTTGTTATTTATATTCCTCCTCCTTCCATTAGCAGTTCTAGCTCACAAGGGTCATATTGCTACATTAGGTTATCCAAAAGAGGGTAACCCAACACAGAATATTCGGTAGGGAAAATACAAGTCAATTTATAGATTACAATATTTAATTATCAACATACAAAGATAAAACATGTTTCCAGTCCCAAACCATAAAAAGGACACAAGGATACTCCAAGAAACATGAAGACGTGTAAGGAAAATGGGGTTTGTTTTGTTAGTTTATTTATTGATTTTAACGGCATATCAACCCGTCTGGGGTTATGTCATGCCTAATGGTTAAGAAGTTATACATATCGTGTATTTATATTTATACTTTTTATGGGTTGGAAACCATTTACGGATTTATCCTTTGTTATCCTGGAGTTCTGGGAACAAGGCGGGCACCATGTTCTTCGTCGTACGGGAACGAAAACACTCAGCATCCGTTTCGTTCCACATCGAGTTGATTAAAGAGAGAGATTTTTAGGTTTCCCTTGCCACGTGACAAAATGGACACGTGAGGTGGGAAGACCCTGCGTACAATATAAAAAGGGAGACAATTCTATTTTGTCTCCCAACTGTATTAAACACTGTTAGATTAGTAATGATTTGTTTTAACCAAACTAGATTAAATTTAAATTAATGGAATAATATTTGTCCGGGGAAAATCGTGTGGAATAACCGAATATTGAGGAAAACATATTTAAGAAATATTTAGACCAGAATGTTCAGTAATTAAAGGAAATGTTTTATTTCTTCCTTTTATCTGTTATTAGCTTATTTACTGCTAAAATATTAAAGGAAAAAGTGTTATGAACATCATCTAAGTGTGTTAATACCATATTTTTATCAGGGTTAGTATGCAGCTGACACTGGAAAAGTTTTTCAACAGAAATGAAAATCAATTATAATTGCTAGTCCAAAGCATACTACATAACGTATGAAAAGTTTCCGCCAAAATATTGCGTGGAACAGGTTTAACTAGTCTGTTATATTTTAGTAATTATTTCGACGATGTATTTTTCACTGTCAGCGTAACTTCTAATGTCGCAAAATATAGAATCAGACTATCTATTTTTTTATTTCAGTCATATGAAACTTTCTTAGTACATAAAGACCATACATTAAACATAAATTATATATATTGGTATTTTAGTTTCGGAAGACTATAATAAAGTTGTTGTGTCCCTGAAGTTACAGCGCCTCCTGTGACTGTAAAGTCCGATGTTTGAAAAATATCCTCGACCAGAGATGTCGCATTTGAAGACTGTCCCTGAAGATGTTGATGTTCCGGTTCTTTGTTGCCGCTGCTTTCTTCTAGACCTCTTAGATTCATGGTGTTGCGTCAGGGTGATTTCTGACATGAACAGTCCTATATGGAGATTCTGCCGCCACCGAGGGCGGTCCTGAGCCAAATTCTTCCAGCTGGAAGGGGCAATGCCATAGCACCTGAGGGCATTCTTGCAGACATCGTTGAATCGCATCTGGGGGCGACTAATCTGTCTTTTACCAGACGAAAACTCTGCATAAAGGATATCTTTCGGGATTCATCCATCATCCATCCGACGTACATGACCCAGCCATCGGAGACGACGTTGCCTCAGTAGAGAACGCAAGCTGGGGAGTTGAGCTCTCACTAGAACTGCTGTGTTAGTGATCCTGTCCTTCCAGGTGATGCCCAGTACACGTCTAAGGCAGCAAAGGTAGAAGGTATTTAGCCGCCGCCGCTCTTGGTGGGAGTATAAGGTCCATGTTTCACTTCCATACATGAAGGAGCTGATAACACCGATCAATCGGCTGGTCACATTAAGCCCAAACACCAAATGATTGTCCCGACTATATTTCTCTCATAACAAACCTCCCAACTCTTTTTTTGTCTAAAAGAAAATAAACCTTTAAATCCAAACCAACAGGACTCCACTCAAAAACTGACTTTGTGTTGCATCCTGCTCGTGACGGAGAGTTTGGGTAAATACAAAAAATAAATGAATTAATAAATTTTTAAAAAGTCTGTAAGAACCGAAATTAATTTTTGAACTCTGAAGCATACGTAGGGTATTCCAAAAATATATTTGTCTTTTTATTTATAACTACCAGAGCTATTCGGCATTGCCCAGGGTTCAAAAAGTCAAAAATAATTTTCGGATTTATATTTATATATAGATTAATAAATAAAATTCTATATACTTGATTTATAATCTTTTATTCTTCATATATACTTGTTTTTAAGTTTATTATTATATATTATTATTATTATTATTATTATTATTATTATTATTTTCACTTCTTTTGAGTTTTTCATATCAGCGTTAGCTGATGGTATTTCACTAGAGTCTGAGTGACAACAAGTCTCCTCATGTCTCCAGGACTCTTCTGAGTATTCTAGCCGATTGCAGCAATGCAGTAGTCTGGATGGTCTAAATTCCTCTGGTTTCTAGGTCCTCCAGTCTTTTTTCCAAGTTTTTTTGGGGACTGTTCCAAGTGCACCAACTACAATTGGTATCACTTTCACTCCCATATTACACAGCTTTATCAATTCTCTGGTAAGATCCAGGTATTTGTCCATCTTTTCGTTTTCTTTCAACTTCACCCCGTGATCTGCTGGAACTGGAAAGTCCACCAGTTGGCACGTCTTTTTTTTTTTTTTTTGTCATTCAACACTAGGTTTAGTCTCCTGGCTGGGATGTGGTGTTCCGTTTTTATCTCAAGAACAGATTCTGGTTTATGCATATACTATTTTGTTGTATACTCAAAATTTGATTTTTTGCATAATTCCCAGTGGATTACCTTCCTAACCCAGTCGTGCCTAGCTTTCTATTTCCGTTGTGCTAGTTTGCTAAATTTGCTTAATACATGGTTTACAGTCTCGTCTATGTCACTGCATAGTCTACATTTACTGTTTTGTTGTGTCTTATCTATTCTCTTATCTATTTTTGCTTTAATATAATTTTTTCTTATGGCCTTATTTTGTGCAGCAATTAATAGCGATTCAGTTTCTCTATTATATTATTATTATTATTATTATTATTATTATTATTATTATTATTTTTCTCTTTTATTTCTCTTTTATTTGCTTTTCATGTTTTATCCTTTTATTAATTTGTTCTAGTTTTTAATGACTTTTTAAAAGTAATTATTTTAATATATTATTGACACATACACTTATATTCTTTTCTTTAGCTTTTCTTATGAAAGTATTATAAAAAAAAGTATTATATCTCCCACTCGGATAAAAAAGGGTGTGTATTTTAATGAACCAATTTTCCTTTATAAAAGGACGTGCGCTCGGACGTTGTACAAACATACGTGCAGACAAACAGTCAGACACACAGAATATTTATTTTATCAATATAGATAATTCACTATAAGGTTTTGTTTTTCGAATAATAATTTTTATCTCTACTTGTATAATACTTGAATCGGAAAATATTCTCTTAGTATTACGGAACTCGTAGCTTTCTCTAGCAACAAACTTTTTCATATTTGCTTTAAAATATTTCAGAATGACAAATTCAGTATCTCGGTGATAATTAACGTAATTAGATTTTCGCTTTGGGTGATTTGTTTAGATTAGGGCGGGAAGTACCACAGCACAGACAGTTCTTTCAAGTGTCTGATAACCAGCCTTGGCATAAATCCTCTTTTTGGCACCAAACAACAAAATAACAAAAACAGACATAGTCCAGCCTCGTCTGGACAACATTGCCTCAGTAAATATCCACAATTTGAAAAACACGATGCACGCTGGATATCCATAAATTATGTCTAAATCTGGTTTCTTTTGCCGGAGAGAGCAGTTTGAATAAAATCAATAACGAGTGTATTTGCGTCTGTCACAGCCTGTCAGGTTGTGAAAGACAAAAATGTCTGCTGCGCATGTGCAACGTTTTACCGGATGTAAATGATTTCTTTAATTAGAACTATTTGAGAAAAATAAGAATAAAAATAAAAGAGAAAAAAAAACTCATCGCGACATTTACCAAGATTAGAAAAAGAATATTATCGGCAAATCTATGATTTGCCGCAACCGGGAGTTTAGAGTTTCCTCTCCAGGGTACAAAAAGCCTGAGCAAGATGTATGCAGACCCTGTGTTGCCCAAGCAACAGGGCCCCCTCTCCGACTCACTAGCGTGTGTGCGAAATAAACCTGTTATTTGAAATATAAGGAGTGAACAGAAATTCGTCGGGAGAACAGAAATTCGTCGGGTCGGACCGCCAGATCTCTCCACTGAAAAAGACGTTCTCCCAACTTCCAAAGTTCCCTGACGAAGTCCTTGCCGCCTGCAACAATTTTTCCAGGAGTCCTCCACCAAAGCTCACTCGCCTCTTCTTCAACCGCACCTCTGTGTTTTCGACTGCAAGATCAGAACACAACTGTCTCGGTGTTGGAAGGCAGGTCTTAAATAATAATTAACTGCTCTGACCAAGACCCTATTGTTACGTTTTTAAGGGCCATTCTTTGGCCTGAAAGCAGAAGCGCTATTCCAGTGGAATTGGATCCTTGATAAAGAGTCCTTCGATAATGAATCCTTTGGTTACTCTGGTAATGGTATAAGTCCTTCCTGAGTAGTGGTAAAGGTCCGGTAATCCTATGTCCGTCCGCAGTGAGCGCATTTGTAATTATGACCAATAGGGTGTTTAAATAGTGTGTCTTCCATGCAATATGTTTAGTGATTGGCTACATGAGTCAGTCACGTAACCATGGCTAGTCTATAAATCCAGGTGGGTAATTAGAGCACATCTTATATCACAATACTTCCAACACCTATATCCGGGTCAATCGCGCCCAGCGCTATCATCACAGTGTAGGAATTTGCATACGCACCAAGGAGGTTCAATCCAATGAGTTCAATCTCTGTAGATTCACTTTACACTCCCCTCTGATCTCATTTTGCAAGCCAGGCATGTTCGTGCTCGTTTTGAGTTACCACGTACGTAATTTCTCTTGCTATAAGGTGTGAAGTGACAACCGAAAGCAACCACGGTAATCACTGTGGTTGACACAACTGGAAATGCTCACTAGTCTCCAGATCGACGCAAATGTTGACCGACCTGAGCGAAATTTGCATACACGCGCCAACACAATCTCGAAGCTCGGGAGTGTGTTTTCCTTAAATTAAATTACTCTCTTTTAGTCACCCGCTACAACGTGATCTGAAGTAATTCTAAAGCAATACGTTCGGCACCAGTTCGGTTGCAGGAGTTGCCAGTGTTTTACATACTGAAGTGCCTAACGAAGTCCAAACTGTGCCAGGGTTTTCTCCCTTAGCCTTTTCCTCTTCAGAGAATACCCACAAGATTCATACCTTTCCCAAGTGTATTAGTGCTAAATGAAATGCAAACAAATTCGTCCAGGATTTGAACTCGTCTCATCGTGTTTTTTTTCCACGATGTTAACTGTTACACGAGGCATAAGTAAACGGCTAATAGTTTGTTTTCTTTGTTTAATGACATAACAATCGTCGTGGATTATTTAATGCCAAATCCATCCTTGTAGAACAGCAGTGGTACTATTTAACTCAGAGCTAAACATAAATGTACGCATTTTCATAATCTCTAGACATAAAATAACCCCTGACGGGTTGACATGCCGTTAAAATAGATAATTCAATTAATCAATCAAAAATGGATACAAAATAAAATAAAAGAAATCATTTTTTTCTTTATATAGGTAAATAAATACATTCTTTAAACTTTTTATGAAAAATTATATATTGTAAATTGTCATTTATTTAATTTTTTCCTTAATAACAAATAAGGGAAACTTCCTTTCTTAGTAATAATTGATCCTTCTCACCATTATGCCAGGTCACTGTTCATTTTATAGATGGATTTTGCATGATTCGAACCTGTAAGCCAATTTATGTGACTCAAGAATCAAATATTAAAAAAATAGTTTAATTCTTTGAAAGATTAACCATCATGAATTAAGGAAAGAATGTTTTAATAAAGGTTTGAATAACGCTTTTGGTTTTCATTTTGATAATTGAAAAAGTCCGGTAACAAGTACTATATAATGTCCACGAAGGTGGCACTTTTTATGTGAGATCTTAACTTGTTTCCACAATCTGTTACATGGTATTATAGGTTTTGTTTTAGCTGTTGTGTCAGAGAGATTATTATACTTTTTACATATTGAATTATTTACAATACCTCTTTAGTAAACATTTTTAAAGGGGGAAAGGAGCTCTCAAATTAGTTTTAACTAACGAGAAGAGAGCTCTTTTGGTTTGAATTCGGACTTTTATTTCTCCTAGACCAGTTGCCATATCAAGGTTAAAGAGCCCAGTCTGCCCAACTATTTACACATAACTGGGGGAGAATAGTTGGATTCGTACCTTTTCCTTGGGTATTAGCACTATGTGAAATGCAAACAACCGTGTCTAGGACTTGAACTCGTCTCGTCGTGTCCGTTTCCTAACGCGTTAACCATTATACCACGCGCTTATTATCTGAATAGAAATATAACACTTTGAATATTATAACATCTTGTCTACCACTGAGTACATTGAATATGAGCAGATAGAATGAAAAAATAACGGAAGTGGACAAGAAAAGAACCGGAAACATAAAAGATTGACCATTGTTTTCGACTTCCTTTGATTTTAGGGAGAGATAAGCAGAGACGCTTAAAGTTGGCCAGTCCTATTGAATATGAGATCGATCCGTCGTTTGCTGATATTAATCCGATCATTTGTCCCAGAATAGAATAATGTTCTTTTAAAAACAAAAGAAAAATCACAGTAATGGTTATTATGCCAGTATTGTTCAACTGATTGGACTGATGTCTGACTTTCTAAGATTAAATAATTTCATTATCCAAAACCTGTTTTGTACGGTGATTTTTTTTAAGTTTAAGTGCTAATCAACTTCTAAAGGCCATTAGGAGCAGTGATGTGCACACGTCATCAAACAGAGTGAGGGGACAAGAGCTCTGCCTTGCCCCCCCTCCCCGCTCGAGTGGCCAATAAATACTGATTCAGATTTTTCAAAGCTTCACCAAACCTCCCTCTTTCAAATTCTATGCATTCAGGAGTATAGTGGCAAACGTTATGCAATATATATTTAATGCTATACCAACGCAAAGGCTTTCAGGCGGTTTTGCGTCCCCGTGAAGCTGGGCCTGGAACAGCTGCCCCGCCCCTGGAGCATTCCATTGTTCTGCCACTGATTAGGAGGCATAGAACCATCTTCCCAAAAATCATGTTGAAAGCATTGGTTTCGACTTGATCACCGAAGTTAAGTAGCGATCAGCTTTTTCAATACATAGGCGTGTGATCATTTAAGCAACCAGAGGTACTGTAAGAAAGCAAGTATCAACGTGACTTGATTCGACATTAAATGACCCGAAGAGGTATGATGTGCCGCAAAACAACCGACCATCCATACAAAACGGCAAGTCTCTGAAATTTGTTTTTTTTTTGTTTTGTTTTTTTGCTGAGTCTGAAGGATACGCTGACTGCACCTCTGCAGAGGGGTAAGACCCCACCAAGACCCCATAATTCCCGAGGACATGATTGTGGTGGCTCAGCGGTCTATTACCCGAACACTAAGTGGTCCCGTGACATGCAACACCCCACTTTGGCTAGACGAGCAGGCAGATAGGCACCATCCGACCAATCGACTGGTCGTGTCAAGCCCTAGAAACTATATAGTTGTCCCGATAGTATTCTTCAAATTGGTCTAGCAACACCCAACTCGTTTATACGGTTGTCTCGATAGTATTCTTCAAATTGGTCTTATAACAACACCTAACTCGTTTATCATATAGCTGCTAGAAGTTTGTGACTATGAGTCAACCATCAATAATTATTAATACACATGAAGTTAATGAAAATGTTATTCTTCAAATTAGTCTAGCAATACCAACTCGTTTATACGGTTGTCCCGATAGTATGCTTCAAATTGGTCTAGCAACACCTAAATCGTTTATACGGTTGTCCCGATCGTATTCTTCACATTGGTCTTATAACAACACCTAACTCGTTTATCATATATAGCTGCTAGAAGGTTGTGGCTATCAGTCAACCATCAGTAATTATTAATACACATGAAGTTAATGAAAATATTAAAATTACGGTCAAATCACATTGAAGTTAAGGAAAATATTAAAAATTACTTTTTAAACAAATCATATATATAAAATAACATGATATGGTATTAAATATCCCACAATGGTTGTCTTGCCATTAAACCAAACAAGCAACCAATCAACCTGAAATTAGTAGACCAGTTCATATACCCAGGTAGCAATATCTCATATAAAGAAAGCGATGTCAATAAACGCATAGAAAAGGCATGGACATTTTGTCACATTATCAATCATATGTAAATCTGATCTCTCTGTTGAGGTAAAACGGGAATTCTTGCAAGCTGTAGCTAATGTATGACTGCACCACTTTGTTTGTTTTTATTTTTTTTTTTTTTTTTTTCTTCTATTTGTACAGGGTATTGATAAATGAAAGAGCTTCATTCAGAAATTGAACTGGGGTTGCTGATTCCATTTCCTATGAGAATGACCAGTAAGTCATGATTATCTATTTCTGTTTGTCTCTATTGTCTCTAACTAAAAAGCAGCAGGATGCTAAGACAAAGAAAATACAAAACCTTTCATGATAAAAATTCTATAGCAAAGGTTTTTTTAAAGAGAGTATGGTATATATATATATATATATATATATATATATATATATATATATATATATATATTCTTATATACTATATATATATATTAATATACTATATATATATATCAATATATATATATATATATATATATATATATATATATATATATATATATATATATATATAGGGTGTTCGCGATAAATTTTACATATTTATAACTTATATTTGGTTATTTTTCTCTGTAGGTTGAAGGTATTGACGCACACTACGCATCATTTAAAAGCTTGGACCCTTCTTCATTCATATACGTGATGACAGATAGAATGGATGACTGGAACCCACGTGAATCATGGAAGAGAATAACATGTATCATGATGATCTGGCGCAGATCATCAAAATAAGTAGATTATGGTTGCTGCCCAATGCTCGCTGAACACTGTAAAAACAATCAAGCATGAACTGGAGAATTGCAATGGAGACTACGAGGCTATTGCTAGAAGAAAGCAACATAACAGACGATTTTATTGCGTTCGTACAGCAGAATTCCTCGAAAATCTACAGAAAAAAGTGTTGGAGGACCCTGGCATTGGAATTCGGGATTTGTCACATGAATTGAATGGTTCAGCCTCTACCATGAAGCTTGCACTCAATAAAGACCTTAAATTTCCCCGAACTGTGATGGTTTTTGAATGTGTGTCTTCTGAGGGTTTGTGATGCCACCGCATTTTTTCAGAGAGGGTATCAGGTTGAATTCAGATGCCTACGTGGAGTTGCTAAACAGTGTAATCAAGCCCTGGATAACAAGGATAGCCAATGGTAGGTCATATGTATGGCAGCCGGATTCGGCCCCCTGCCACACCTCTGGGAAAGTCTAAAATAGTTGTCGGCGATTTTTTAAGACTACATCAGTCCCAATGTTTGGCCTCTGAACTCTCCAGATCTTAATCGCATGGATTATTATGTATGGGGCGCTGTTGAGAAAGACATCAATCGCCGTGCCAATACTACAAAAGCCCAGTTAATCGACAGAATTAAGGTAGTTTTTGAGACCCTTCACAGGGAAGCTATAACATCAGCTTGCTCCAGGTTCCGGAGGTGTGATCGCCGCTAATGGCGTTTATTTTGAGTGAAACTTGTTGACAGTAGTGTAATTTCCGTGCCTGTTGAATTTATTTACAATCCATTTAGTTTTGTAGTTACCAAGCATTTTTTTCTTTTTCCTTATGAAACTGTCAAATTTATCCCGAACACCCTATATATATATATTATATATATATATATATATATATATATGTGTGTGTGTGTGTGTGTGTGTGTGTGTGTGTGTGTGTGTGTGTGTGAAGAGATGGAAGTGAATCCGACGGTATGTAGTATATTAAGAAAATTGAAAAAACACAGGTTTAAATAAGTTGAGTGGTAAATTTATTAGCCGATGCTGCATTGTTTCGACATGAAGATGATCTAATTAATAGATCGAAACACTGCAGCGTCGGTTAATAAACTTAACACTCAACTTATTTAAACCTGTGTTTTTTCAATTTTCTTAATATACTATATATGTATAGTTATTGTTTTTTCAGCTCTCTAAATATTTTCCGATTTGCCCATCTCTTTCTACTTCACTCAGTGATCTGCTGAATCTAAAACATTCGCAATCTGACAGATCTCCTTGTTTACACCGACGTGATCTGATCTAAAACGATGCTCATCCAAATAATGTCTAGAATGATTGTTATAGATTCCTTTGATTTTCATTATTACCAACTCTAGCCTCTCATTATCAAAGCGGACACCTTTGATCCCTTCGATCAAACATCTACAGGCTGCACGCACTGACTGTCTGATGAACCAAAAGATATAGAAACCTAAAGAGATTCAACAAATTAGTGGATTAGACTGATCTGCACGCTGGAAATTCTCTGTTATCCATCTTTATTTTAATACTAGTTATCGAGAAAGTGTTAAATACCATTACAGCTGAAGGGAGTGCGATCCACATGGACACTAGCTTCGTTTATATATACTAGCAAATATATGCACCCTCCGGGTGCAAGTATTTAAGTTTTAATGTAATAAAATATTGTATTAAATTGCAAAGGCTAATGAAACTAAATAAAAATACAGATAAAAATATTTGAAACAGAGGGAGTATAATAAAATATTTGAAACAGAGGGAGTATAATAAAAAATGGAACAACTGAAACTTACTCTTCCATCACTCTCGTCTTTCATTGTTATTTTTTCTAATCTAAGTATTTAGTTATAAGAGGAAGTAAAGAATAAAATGACAGTTATTTTATATTGTTAATGGATTTCATTTAAGATTCATTGAAGAGATTTTTGCTTATATTCATTAAAATAAAACCAAACAGTTAGAAATCAATAATACTAAGCACATATTTATTAAATTCGATTTTTTAATATTAATATGCAAATTAGCCTTCCCATTCACACTGTAAACCGCTATTTTGTAGTATATATAAATATAATAGCATATTGTCAGTATGTAGACATGGTTAACAGTATTAATAATGTAAGACAATTTTATTAATAATTGATCATGGAGAATGTGATGTCAATAACTAAGAGAATTGTGACTTGAGTAGGAATATAGTTTCGGTTGCAGACAGAAAAACACACAATCTCCATTATAATAAGATATATATATATATATATATATATGTGTGTGTGTGTGTTATATATATATATATATGTGTGTGTGTGTGTTAAATTAAACAAAAGACACATCTCCTGTTTAACAATTTTATTTGTGAAGTTTTCTGGCCAACTTTTTAATATTTTAAAATGCCTATAGCACCTTTCCCATCAATTCTCCTCCTTCTAGCCTCCACATCCATTAATATAATTTGAAAAACTGGAACACATTACCCTTAATGATAGCACTTCGAAGTGCCGAAATTACTCGGGACATGAACTTTGGTGGACTAATCCACGAATTCCACCCAAATATTAAAAAGTTGGCCAGAAAACGTGAAAAAATCACAAATAAAATTGTTAAATAGGAGATGTGTCTTTTGTTTAATTCAACATGCATAAATGAAAGTATGCTGCCCAAATACACACACACACACACATATATATATATATATATATATATATACACACACACACACACACACACATATATATATATATATATATATATATATATATATATATATATATATTGGCTGTTCTCTTGAGGCATATGCGGTCCCATGCTGACAGACGACCATGTGAAAAACATGCGTGTGCATGAGCGAAAGCCAGGAGTTTCATGTGTCTTTTATGCGACAGGACGTGTAAAAGCAAAACTGGACTTTCTAGAAATGGCCTTCTTCTGTGAAGAAGTGGCAATCACCATATATATATATATGTGTGTGTGTGTGTGTGTGTTCAAAAATCACCATATATATATATATATATATATATATATATATGTGTGTGTGTGTGTGTGTGTGTGTTGTTCAAAAATTATAATTTGAATCTTACAAAATAAACCGCTAGCGTTTTTTAGCGTCACCTTAGCGACAAAAATAAAACAATAATTTAGACAAATGATAGCGAATAACATACTTTAACAGCCTTGATAATTGCTCAGAAGATAACCGAAAGTACTCGGATTGCAAACGAAATCTCTTCCGGGCTGTTTAATAATTATTTTCAAGATGATAACATTAAAAATGTTGTTAGATAAATTAAATGAAAAAAGAAAAAATTCCAATACAAAAAGATCCCTTTATTTTCAACAAAAGACACCTATTTCATATATATGAAATAGTATATATATACTATAGAAATAGTATATATATATATATATATATAGTTATCCACAGACACGTGTTTCGACTTATCAAGTCTCTTCAGTGTGGCTAGACTTTTGTAAGCTATTTACAGCCGGGATAGAAACCCTATCGATTCAGCATCAGGCGGACAGCTTAACCGCTCGGCTATTGTCACTCACAGGAGAACGTCGCTTATGAGTTCGTTCTTGCGTGTCCAGCATGTCTAGTTCGTCTCATTCGGATGGTTTATGTGATAGGGGAATTTGGTTGTATAGCTGCTTTTTGTGGGGTTTTATTTCCATGATTTGTTCAAGATCACACGCAGCATTCTTGTGCAGCCCCCGTCTAGCTTATTTTCTCGTCGTTTTCGTTAAGGACCAAGTGGTGCAGCCATACAGTAGCACTAATACAACTACGACTTGGAAGAATTGTCTTTTTAACCTATCAGTGAGATCGCAATTCACAAAGTATTCTATAACTTTTGTCCTTCTTGCCTCTCTCAATTTCAGCCTTTTCAAAAATTTGAGCTCTGATCAAAAGTGATTGTTTTGCTACAACTCGTTTTCATTTGCTTCGAGTCCTCAACGTAGTTATATTTTCAACAATTTTCTTTATTGTTTGATGATCTCAGCAAAGCTGTTTTGATATCTCAAATGTAGACATTTCCTCACTCAATAAGTTTGTTATTTTCTGTTTTTAAGGCATTTGTTAGATCCTTCTCTTTACCCATGTTTAAACATATATTGTGGACAAAAAGAAAAAATTGCGTTTCAGAGGTTTTAGTGTAATATTATTTTAATCTGCATATTAATTCTATTCAGTACTTTTTCATAAATTTCAATATCTCAAAAACAAACCATTAAAAATGAATGAAAATTTAATTAGATATTTTACTAAGAGTGAAAATTATCGCGTGTTTGGAGCATCTAGCGAGGATCGAACTCACTATTCAGCGGATTGGTTTGGTTTGGTTTGGTTTGGGTTTTTTACGGCATATCAACCTCAGTGTGTCATTTAATGCCGTCAAAGTTTTTAAATAAATTCATTCTTAATGGATACTCAATGTTTTTATAAACACATTTTAGTATCAAAGTCATAGATGGGACCCTAACAGGTACTACCACTCCAAGTCAGAGTGGACAAGGGAGCAATGGTGATGAAGAGGTCCCCCAGACCTCCAGAAATGGAACCTCACCATCAGATAGAGTTTACCGTCATTCCCAGGACATGAAGACCCTAAGCCATCGCCTTCTGGCACATATGATAAAAAGGGTTGGGGCTTGCCATAAAGACAATCATGTAGGTGCTAGGGCTTGACGTGACCAGCCGATTGATCGGAGGAGGCCTCTCCGACCGACCGTCTAGCCTAAGTAAGTGTCAAATTGGGGTGTTGCATGTCATGGACTGCTCATCTACCAGGATTTCGTCCTTAAGCATTACGGGTCGCCACCCACGGCCAACAGGCGGCCCCATTGGGGGAGTCTTACCCCTCTGCAGAGGTGCAGTCGGTGTATTCTATTCAGTAGAAATAGATCTGCGAGACTAAGGTACGATGCCAAGTCTCCCATTCTCACATTCTTCTTATCATTCTTGCGATATTGATCGAATTCTTTCGTCTCTATCTTTGATTGAATTCCTATCTGACCGAGTTTTCTCCCAAGAAATTGTTCCCTGGGAACTGACAATTGTTTTCGAATTCTTAATCGTTTTTATTGTTTTTTTGTTTTTGTTTTGTTTTGTTTTGTTTTTGTTTTTTATCATTATTTTTTTTTTCTGCAGTTTTGCATTCTGGTCCTCATCTTTTCTTCTGCAACTAAATAGATGGTGTGCTGTTTTACACACATCAACACATTTTTTCGACCCCCCACCCAAAAAAAAAAATATTAAGTGACTCATTTATCTTGTGTTCAATAATATTGTTATTGGTTGATTATGTGGTTGGTTGGGTTTTTAAGACATGTCAACACTTGTTGGGTTATATTATGCTGAAGACGTCTTGTTCTATACATTCTTTATGAGTATTCATTTTTTCAACTCATTTTTTAAACAATTTTAAAACTCATTTTCCTATTTAACCCATAGATGGGACCCTAACAGGTACTACCACAGGTGAACCTCAGAGTAATGGCGATAAAGAGATACTCCACATTCCCCGCAGATTCAGATTTGAAACTTCACTATTAGATACAGTTTAACGTCATACCTAGGGCACTAACAACCTATCCGCCTTTTAGCACATATATCATACAACAGTTTTTTTTTTGGGGGGGGGGGGTTGCTATAGGAACAATTGGGATGAGACAATCATATAGGTACTATAGCTTGGCGTGACTAACCGTTTAATCGGAGGGGACCTCTCTGACCGAATGTCTAGCCTAGCCAAAGTGGAGTGTTACATGTCATGGACTGCTCAGCCACGAGGATTCTATCCTTAAGCATCACTGGTCACCACCAACAGCCAATAGATGGCCCCATTGATGGCGCCCGGTAAGAGGGTGTCTTTTGTGTCCATTCACTTACCCACACTGCATTCATGCTCTCCGATAAGACACCTTTCCTTACCCCCGGCTTCTCCATTTGACAGAATACGAGTGAACACAACCTGACCGCACGTTTTCACTCATCCTGCAAGTGAGACAGGTTCGCGCCCGCTTTGCCCCACGAGGTAAGCCTTCTCTCTCGTTACAAATACTTTTAGTTATTCTTATTGTTTACTTGTGTATTAGTCCTGATTGGTTGATTGATTGAGAGACGGTCGGATAGGGGGCTATTATAACTTTCTTTATCCGATCGCACTGTCGGTGGTGCTTAGAATATGTAGACTGTATCTCCTGTACATATTTACCAACCCCTCCCCCTCCACACGAGCAGGATGTGACACAAGGTCAATTTTTAGGCGGAGTTTAACAGGTTTGAATTCAGAGTTTTCCTTCTCCCAGACTGGTTGCCTAACAAAGGTTAAAGAGCTCAGTCTTCCGTGCTATTTACCCATAGCTGGAGGGAGAGCAGGTGAGTGCATATCTTTCCCTAGGGTATTAGCGCTATGTGAAATATAGACAGCCTAATCTAGGATTTGAACTCGGGTCGACGAGTCCATTTCCTACGATTCTAGCCATTACACCACGCGCCTCCATTAGAATGTGAAATACTGTATCTCCTGTAGCGGGGCAAGACCACCACGAAAAAAAGTTGTGTTCTGGTTATGATAACAAACTGCATCTGATGCTGAGGCTCCAGTTCGGGAGATTTGTGTGAAGTGTGAAGCCACCCCTCTTTGACATTACTTCCAAGTCCACGCTGGCACGATGTTGTACTACAAAAGCTCAATTTTTAAGCAGAGTTTAACAGGTTTGAATTAAGAGTTTTCCTTATCCTAGACCGGTTGTCATACCAAGGTTAAAGAGCCCAGTCTGCTCTATTTACCCATACCTGGAGGGAGAATAGTTGGATTCATACCTTTCGCACTGGAAATGCAACCAAAATTTACCTTGTGTCGCATCCTGCTCGTGCGGAGGAGGTGGTAAATATATATAAGACAGTTATGTTTAGACACCTGATGCCATGCTGAGGACTTTTCAGTGGCGGTGACGGATAGGGACAGGTAGTGACAGAGTCATGGGAGTCCATGTCGTCGGTACGACTTGATGATAGTGATTCCTGTCATTTAAGAGTTTGGTTTAATTTCTTTGTTTAATGACATATCAATATTCTTGGGTTATTTAATGCCAAAGGCACCCTTGTAGAAGCCCAATAGTGGTACTATTTAGCCAACAGCTGGGAGGATGGGTGTTTCATACTTTTGCCAAGAGTATTAGTCCGAACGTGAACATGATAGCGCGACTAGAGAGCGAAGTGAATACGATATTGCTGTTCAGCACATTAGCTACTCCCCCGTCATATAACTGAATATATATATATATATATATATATATATATATATATATATATATATATATATATATATATATATATATATATACCTCTTCCTCTAGAGCTGTGCTTCTCAAACAGGGTTCACGTGTATCCTAGTTATAGTTTAGTTATCCGTAGATATATTCTACTTCAGAACAGTTTTTATTACTGAGAATTAAATTTCTACAGTAATCTATGCCATATTGAAATACTAAAAGTAGAAATATTCACGCAGTTATGATTTTTATGGCCTTGATGGCCATAAAACACATAACTGAAGAAAAAACTTTACATTTGACAGTGTCGTAAATTTAAAGTTACCTAGAACCTAGATGAAAATCACCCATCTTTTAACAGTCAGCGACGTTAGATGTTTGATTTTATGAGGACTCTCTCTCTCTCTCTCTCTCTCTCTCTCTCTCTCTCTCTCTCTCTCTCTCTCTCTCTCTCTCTCTCTCTCTCTCTCTCTGGAATGGTTATGGGAATTCACCCTAAAATTAGGAGGAAAAGTGGTCCATGGTTTAAAAAAAGGGGGGGTCAGGTCGATTGCTCTAGAGCAGGGTTTTCAAAGTGGTCTATATAAACCTCCTGGGATCTATACAACAACTCAGGGGATCTGTAAGTATTCGGGGATCTAAAAGGGGTCTATGGAAACTACGTAGACTTCTTAGTAATTAGAAGAAATTAATTCCACAAGAATCGGGGAGAACATGCTCATGTTGATATATTTTCAAAAGTTTCATGAACTTATCAAAAGTCACCAGCTTCACCCATCGCATTAGGAAATGTGCGTCTTTGATAAGTTATTAAGTTAGTATTAAATATTTGCAGCTCTTTTTTACATGTTATGCTTACTTTACTGTTTATTTTATGGTTATTTTTATACGTTTATCTAAAACTGTTAATTATTAACAGTTTTAGATTAACGTTTGTGCAGAATTCATTAATTACATAATTGGTTGCAACAAAACAACTGCAAGGTGGACTGGGTTATATAAGGAGGGGGTTTATGATAGGTCCATCAAATCTTTGTAGCGGTTTACGGACTTAAAAGTTTGAGAACCCCTGGTCTAGACGATAGAATTTTTTTTAAATCCTTGCTAATATCACAATTTTCTGAATTTCAAGACAGTATAATTGACATGTGTCAATTTACAATTTTAAATATTTTATAAAAATTTAAAGAAAGGGGGAGGTGCTGTCGTATCGAAATTTTGTCCATACCTATCGTATATACAACAGTTGTTTTTACATAACTCAACTCTGACGGATTTAACACTTATCATTTGGACCATATTACCTTTAGGCACCCCTTTTTGATCTCGATTAAGAAAGGACATGTTTTTCATTTACACCGTCAATATCCGGTTGTTTGTTAGAGGTTAGGGTTAGGGGTTAGGGTTAGAGTTAGTTTTATAATATCTTTTAATCTAAAAATCGTCAGTTAAAACAACCGGATATTGACGGTGTAAATGAAAAACATATCCTTTCTTAATCGAGATCAAAAAGGGGTGCCTAAACGTCATATGGTCCTATCATTTCACCTATTTGTACTAAAGAATCATTTTACCCTCATCTGCAATTCTTATTTCTATGGTTTTATCTCTATATTAATTTTTATAGTTTTATTGCAATAATTATTTCCAGAATTAATTCTATTAATAGAAATTATTGTATTTATGATAGAACTAGCAGGAACTGTGGATATACCACATGATAATTTGACTATTACAACGTTTGATATGCTTATTCAAGCAGCTTGCAGGGTGGAGATTTGAAGATGCCGTAATTCAATTCGGGGTTGCTATCGGAGCCGATATGAAGCACAAGAACCCGTAATCGGCGAGTAATATAGTGAATCCCTAGCGACCACCCTGTATGCATTCGAAAGATGTATCTTACTACTAAGATATATTGCAAAATAGTTCAATATGACGAAAAGTATAATAATCTCTGGCAAAATTATTTCTTTCTTTTTCTTTTCTCTTCATTTTTCCTTCCGTTTTTTTTTCTTTTTCTTTCATTCTTTTCTGCTTTTTTTCTATTTCATTGAAACAGTATTATCACTTCCATTCTCTCACTTTTCTTTCTTTCTTTCTTTCTTTCTTTCTTTCTTTCTATATTTGCTTTCTTTTTCTTTCTAACGTAATGCACGTTCTTTTTTATCCCTTTCTCTCCTCACAATTACAACGATATTGTCCATTATTTATCTGAGGTGATAACAGAGCGCGACACACGTAGGTAGGTACTAGCATATTAATATATAGATTTTCTATTGGAATTATTTTATTTTAGTCAATCATGTTGGTTGGTTGTTGGTTAGTTGGTTGGTTGATTGGTTGGTTGGGTTTTACGGCATGTCAACACATCGGGTTATTTTATGTCGAAGACGTTTTTATAATTAATTCTTATTGGGTCCTCAATTTTTTAAAACATATTTTCAATACTCATATTGATCTATTTTACCCATAGATTTGACCCTACCAGGCACTACACCTACGGGTCACAATGGATCTGGGAGTAATGGCAATGAAGAGGTACTCCATACTCCCCAGAGCTCCAGAATTGGAACTTCATTATTCGATGTCATACCGAGGACACTAGACCTTCAGCCACCACCTACTAGCACATATATCATACAAAAAGGTTGGAGAGTTCGCATAAGGGCAATACGGTCGGGGCAATCATATAGTTGCTAGAGCTTGACATGACCGGCCGATTGATCTGATGTGGGGTCTCTCCGACCAACCGTTTAGCCTAAGTAAGGGCTAAAGTGGAGTGCTGCATGACATGGACTGCTCAGCCACGAGAATTATGTCCTTAAGCATAACGGGACATCACACGGCCAACAGGTGTCCTCATTGGGGGGGGGGTGTTCCCTTTTCAGAGGTGCAGTCGATATATTCTTCTGTCCCAGCCGACAAAGCAGTTAGTCAATTATATGATAATGACGCAATTTTAGAAAAGATATGGGTTAGACATTCGTTTCCAAATCAAACGAATTGAAAATGTATTGCCCAAAAGATTATCTTTGAGTCGGAAATATCTGCAAGTATGTGGGGGAATTTTATTCCCCGAAAGAAACACTGTTTAAACCGTTCATAAATATGCAGGGTAAAAGGGGGCGAAGCTTTTGAAGAAAGAAAACATGACCTTTTGCTACTACGCGGAATTTACTCTAAAAATACCAGAATAATATACAATTAGGTAGAAACAATGTACAAAAAGGAATGGCAATTCAAAGTTCAATGTTAAAAGTTTAGGTTTAGTTTGGTTAGGTTTGCAGATAATATGCCTCCTGGAATTTATCTAGGTTGAATTTTCTGGTAACTTGTTCACACGCGGTCCAGTTCAAATTGTAGATGGTGGTTAGGTTGTCGGCTCTTTGCCCTTTGGTGGTGGAGGGACATACTGCTTTGATATAGCCGTTTTGGGCAGTATCACTAAGCGATATCTTACCGATCGGGTGGAGAGCTAGAAGTCACAAAAGAGACCCTTGTTGATCAGTGCCAAAGAGACAAAGTTGGCGAACCTTTGAATTTCCTTAGTTTTACAGCCGGTCTCACGGAACCTACAGGAGGGCCGGGATTTGCCTATTTGGCCGTTTGCAGGTGTGTTCAAATGAATTCCAATATCTGAAACCTCGTTCCTAAGACCAACAGTGTTATATCAATATATTGTATTTATAATTTTTATAATTATTAATTTTAAATTAATTTATTCAAAAATGTATACATTTAATAAATAATATCGAAATTAGTCACATTAAAAACACCGGTTCCTGCAAATTCACTGATGTTAAGCAGCTGTGAGCAAGTTTAATACCTAATTAGGTGGCATATTAAGGAACAGCAGGTACTGTAAGCAATCTGGGTCCTTTGTTTATCAAGGTGACTTGATTCGATATCAAACGACACGAAAATAGTTGATATGCCGTAAAACAACCAAATAAAAATGCAATTATTTTCCTTTGAAAAATAAGAAAAATAACTGCGAAATTATAATTAGAGTTATTCCCCTTGAAACAACTGATTGTTATCTCCCTTGTTCTGGTTAGATTTTTGTTATCTCCCTTGTCTGTCTTAATATGAATATTGTTCGGCAGCTATTAATCGATGTATCTACGCAAAGCTTTAGTTAAAGGTAGATAAATGCGTATTCATAAAGTTGGAAAAACCTTATTTTGTCTATGTCCATATGTAAAAAAAAAAAAAAATGAAAATCCATTACGGTAACTTTATACTACGTCGTCTGAGTAAAGATTTCCACATCCGATTATTTCGAAGTAAAAGAGAAAAAAAAACAGTGTTTATTTTTGATGTTTAATAAATATTCTTTTTATAAGAGTCGCAAAAAAGACTTTTCTCTGTCACAACTGGCGTATATATTTATCACTGAAGAATTTAATAGTGAATTGTTAAAAGTATTGCATCAATTATGATAAAAATATATTTGTAATAAAAAATAAAGTTTAATAAATATTTACTTTTAAAACGTAAGCAGTAGGGATTTAAAAGAGTAAAAAAAAAATATGGGTATATTCGTGGAGTTCCGTCCCGGCTTCCTGCCTCAAAAACCGCTAGCCGGAGGCTGCTGAAAAAAAAACACCAGCTACGATTGAAGTCCGTAGCCGAAGCAGTGTCACTTGAAAAAAAAACTAGGGTTAGGTTTAGGGTTGGGATTGGGGTTAGTTTAATGGGAAAATAAATAAATAATTTGGGCTCTGTTTTTCTGGGTCACCCTGTATACAGGGTGACCCAGAAAAAACAACCCACAAATTTTGTAATAAAACTGTTAATTTTAACTAGGGGGGGGTTTAGGGTTAGGGTTTAGGGTTTAGGGTTAGGGTTAGGGTTAGAGTTAGAGTTGGGGTTGGGTTGGGTTATCGGGAAAAAACGCCCAAAGTTATTTGGTGGGGGGGTTCAAGTGACACCGCTTCGGCTATGGACCTCAATCGTAGCTGGTGTTTTTTGTTGTTGTTTTTTCAGCAGCCACCGGCTAGCAGTTTTTGAGGCAGGAGGCCAGAGCGGAACTCCGCGAAGTGTACCAAAAATACTTTCACCTATAGTAAGCTTTTGTAATATATTTCTTTTTAAAATATTTTTTAAGCTTTGTTAGACATGAAAATATACACACTCGGTCATTTTCTAAAAAGTTAACTGGAGTCTACATTTTCTATGAAAGAAGGTTTCTTCTTTGCAAATGAAGAAATTTATTTTTGTTTAAAATTCATATTTTTATAAAAAATATTCGAACTTGTCAAATGGTAAAAATAATGCTGTCAGTGTTCAACGGAAAAGCATTGTTCAGTACTGGTTGAGATGTAATAAATTTGTCCCTGTCTTCATGTTGATTCTTATTTTCATTTTCAATTCTTAGGTTATTCTCCCGTTTCCTTTCCTGATTCCGATCCAAAATTTGATTAATACCAAACTCAACTTCTTGTCCACATTCAGTCAAGCGAAGATCAAGTTCAGTTACAACATTGTTTTCTGCCATTCCATCCAAAAGCTGCTTTCCTCCATCCTTAAAAACAAACAAGCAAATAAATAATATTAAAAATTTAAATGATGATAAAAATTCGTTTATATATGAGGTAAATTGCAGCATTAGATAATCCATAAGGAATTAATAATAATGGACCATATGACCTTTAGGCACCCCTTTTTTATCTCAATTCAGAAGGACATGTTTTTCATTTACACCGTCAATATCTGGTTGTTTGTTAACAGACGATTTTTAGAGTTTTTTTAATTATAAAACTCACCCCAAACCCTAACCCTTAACTCTAATCCCTAACCCTAGCCCCTACCCCAACCCCTAACAAACAACCGGATATTGACGGTATAAATGAAAAACATTTCCTTCTGAATCGAGATCAAAAAGGGGTGCCTAAATGTCATATGGCCCATAATAATGATAATAATAATAAAATTACAGTGCTCAGGTGCTCTACAGCTCATAAAAAGTTCATATATAGTACATAGAATAATGTACTAATGTGAGAAAAATTGACAGCATACAGTCATTATATATATATATGTGTGTGTGTGTGTGTGTGTGTGTGTGTGTGTGTGTGTGTGTGCATATGTGTGTATGTGTGTGGAGGGGGATATTAGATATGATGTTGTCAAATTATAGGAAGCATGGAGGTTTTGAAAGATGCAGTGTTTCAGCAGCCAATGATTGATGCAGGCAGTTTGTTCCATGCTTCAGCAACTCTGACCATAAAAAATGTTTCCCGTGTGAATTGTGCTGTTTTCTAACTTTGTAGAATAAACCAATCCAAATCATCACATTCAACTTCCTTTACATCCACACACTTCTGATCTTCAGGCTGGAATTGAAGTATGTTTATCTCCCTCAGACATTGAACAAAGCATGGTCTTTGGATTTTTTAAGCATGAAAAAATAAGAATAAGACTAAAGATTAACTGACCTAACCTCTTGGTGCGGAACATTTGTTGAAATATCTCTAACCTAAAGTCTCTTTATATAGCAACTGGTATTCGCCAACTTCCTGTTTGTTGAGACACGTGATTTTGTAGCCAATTTTTGTATAATGTCACAATCGTTACATGGAATTGTGTCTCTAACACAGGTATTTACACTTCTCCATGCAACGATTGACAAAAGCTACGCCGAGGAAACTCAACAAAACCTTAATAAATGAATCTATGAACACTGTAGATCGATAAACACAAACGACATACAAAAAGCCCTTTTTACACACATGATAGATTTAACTTTAACCACGCATCGTTACTTAAGCTTGCACATTGTAAGAGCTTACACCGTTTATGCAAATCAGTGGTTAATGCGAATTCAAAAACCATAAAACAAAGACCCTGTTTTCCACCTTATATCATCCATCACAAAAATCGTAACTCAAGAAAACAATATTGAAACTAAGGATAACTTGGTCAAAAATTTAGGAAAACGCAAAAATCCCAGAGAGAACTTCTGAAATACAACAAAACAAAAATTTCGAACTCCCATCACATCTAAACCCAACAGATATAGCCAGTACCTGGCGCCTCCTAAGTCCTTCAATTAACCTGGCTGCACCTCTTTGAACTTGTGATCTACCATACCGTTGGTAATGCTTCCCCCTCCCCTTCTCTCTTCTTTTCCTTGCCTCTACTTCTGCTTCACACATGCACCCTTTCCTCTCCCTTTCTCCCCCTCCCTCCACCTTTTCAAAATATATATACATGGCAGTTTCTGTCCCAAAATAAAAAATCTGATGAAGCTTCATTAATACACCACGCGAAATATTAATTGAATGAAGTTGTTTGTGTTTTATCTGCTTTTATTATTCAACT
This sequence comes from Doryteuthis pealeii, assembly GCA_023376005.1. Lineage (NCBI taxonomy): Eukaryota > Metazoa > Mollusca > Cephalopoda > Myopsida > Loliginidae > Doryteuthis > Doryteuthis pealeii. Next base: position 91,898,990 of record CM042139.1, on the reverse strand, counting down.
TTTAATCACACACACACACACACACACACACACACGCACACGCACACACGCACACACACACACACACAGAGGAAAATTTAGCAATGAAAGACGGAAGTTTAATTGTTCTGTTTTTCGATTCTGCCCACCTGTTTTAAATCTTTTTATCTGCATTTAGTTTTATTAGACTTTCTGATTTAATATAATATTATATTATATTAAAACTTAAATGCTTGCATATTTGATATATTTGCTAGTAATAATAACGTAATTATTTGTTTTGTTTCAATTAATTTGCACAAGGCTATATATATATATATATATATATATATATATATATATACTGGGTTATTTCCTATAAGTCTAACATAAACAAAGGGGAACCACTCTTGACTGATAAATTATTTATTTATTTATTGATCTACTAGGAAAAAAGAAGACGGGGTTAGGGTTAGGTTAGGGTTTAGGGTTAGGGTTATGGTTACGGTTACGGTTACGGTTTAGGGTTAGTTTAATGTGAAAATAAATAAATAGATAATGTATCATTCAAGAGTGGTTGCTCTTTGTTTATGTTAGGAAATAACCTGTATAGTGTGTTTCTTATTGTGTGTGTTACACTGTATCAATATAATATTCATATATTTTCTGAAGCAGTACTCCCACAAATTAATGCAACGGGCCGCCACTGATATTGAGATATTCTTTTTCTGTTGAAGATTCAGTAAGTGTATTCTATGCCCATAACAACAGGGGGCTTATTTTACTGATCATAAATAGATAAAATAAAATTAAACTTACCATGCCAATGAGGTTGCAGGAAAAATCAATGCGGACTAAAATTGTGTTGTTAAGAAGAACCTGAGCCAAGGCAGCAGCCGTAACTTCTCCCATCTCATTAGCAGCAATATTCAATTCTTCAAGCGAGGGATTCCTGGTGAGGGCTTTGCAGAGGTTCAAACCTCCTTCATCCCCGATTCTGTTCAATCGCAGGTTCAAAGTTTTCAAAACTTTGGTTTTCACAAGTGCGTGAGCCAGGGCCTGACCACCGACTACGCGTATGACATTGTTGCACAAGTTGAGCTTTTTGATTTGGTCATGGCTCGTGATTAGTTTGCAGATCACCTTCGCTCCTCGGTCTCCGATGGTGTTGTGGGAAAAGTCAAGCTCTTCGAGGTTTGGGTGTTCCATAAGGTGACTGACAAGAACTCGCACTTTCTCATCATCCAGTTTACTTCGGTGCAAGTGCAGAACTTTTATGCTATGACAGTCCTTGACCGCCTCACAAAGACGTTGGCAATCCTTCTTGGTAAAATGGAACATATTCCATTCAAAGTTCATGCCACAGTCCCGAACACTATAGGTGAGGTGCAACTCTTGCAGTTTAGTGAGCTTTTTCAGCACCGGTCCGATATTGAAGTGGTCGTACTCTTGTTCCACATCACTGGCCACATCAGATCCACTATCCAAGTATTCAAGAACTTTGGTGGTTTCGTTGACGGGTGGCAGAAACTGACCCACGTCAAGTTTTATCACAAAATCCGATGACAACTCCAGCGTCTCTGTCAATTCTATTGAATCTGTCTTATCGGGAACAAAAAACTCAATTATATGCTCAAGGTTGCGTTCAAAGTACATCCTTTTCCAACTTCCCCCATAATTGTCCATGTTGCAGACCTTCCACCGATTCTGGCAGCATCGCTTCCAGTATCCTTCATGTTGAATAAGCAGAGCCGTCACTTTTAATGGGAGACTAACGGGTAATTTCTCCAAGACTTTTGCTTGATGCTTTGGTGAAAGTTTGTTTATAATCTCGGAGTTGTCTGTAAGGCAAAAGATTATTTTAAATATGAATAATTATACAGTATATTATTTTGATTTTTCAGACTGTTTTCCTCATCTTCTGCTGAGGTTTGAATCTCAAAACTAATCATATAATCTAGTAACCAGTAAATTCAACCACTCAACAGTTAATAGCGACTTATTTTAAGATACTAAGAAACCAAATTGCTATGATTAGATAATATATAGCTCTTAGCTTAGATTTGTTCTAGTACAAGGCTGGAAGTATAGGGTACCCAGTGAGAATTCAATTCACAATGGTCGGCTCGTCAATTTTGCTCTTAAACAATGCAATTTTGAAATATACATACACAACGTTTCAGTTGATGTACCCTCCGGCTTTCTTCAGGCATTCCTTGTGATCCTTTGGAACAGACTGCCCTCACTTCACTGCATGTTTCAAGACTTTGTCTATCTGAGCATAGCAATGATTCAACTTTGGAAATCATTTTGAATAGTTTGACTGTTGAGTAAACCAAGCGTTGAAGAATTTATGATGATCTCATTTAAACTATTCAAAATGATTTCCCAAGTTGAATCATTGCTATGCTCGGATAGACAAAGACTTGGTACTTGTAGCAGAATGAGAGCAGCCTGGCTCAATGGATTACAAGGAACACCGGAAGAAGGCGGTGGGTACATCAGCCGAAACGTTGTGTATGTGGGATTATCCACCCTTAGTTGGCTGGAAGAGTTGTCTTCCCTCGTGTTTCTGTTTTTTCCTCACCAGGCGTCTTCCGTAATTAAGCAGGCAAGCGCCAGTTTTGAACTCTCTTTCTTCTCCGGGACTTGACAACTAATGGGTTAGGACAGTTTGTCTACACCCTACTTGTGTGGGGGTTTTCACCCCCACACAGGCAATGTAGTAAGTGACTTTAGCTTATGGACTCTCCATAACTTTTGTATCTTATTCCTTTTCTATGTACGTATATTATCTACTATGTATCTTGTCTCATGTATATGTATTTCATGTCTTAAATGCTTCTCCATGTGCTGTCCTTGTATTAAATTCCATTGTTATATTTAACACTCTTGGTCGGAGTTATTTGTTCAATAATAATTAACCTTATCATTACTTTGAACCCAACATGTATATATATTTCACAATAAAGATGAGGGCAACAGTCCGAAGAATCAAAATAGTACATATCAAGCCTTATTTTTTTTTAAATTGGACAAATATACAGAGTGTTTAAAAAAAATGTTATGATTTGAAATATATATAGTGTTTGAGAAAATTTGATATCATTTCGTAATCAAATAACTTGACCAAGTCTCGTTCATATGATCTCAAATTTTAACTGTATGTGTATAAACGACACACAATGCACTTTTTAATGTGTAAACACCTTTTCCTATCCATTAAATGGCTCAGAATCGTTACACAGGTCCAGGATATCAACTATGACTCCGGCAAGTTAATGAGGCCTATTGCCTCACAGGCGTGTGATACATGTGGTTATCGCTTTAAAATTGACATAGTACTGCATCCTGCCCGAAGCAGAAGGGTTGGATAAATACGGGGTGTTTCAGAAAAAAAACTGGTATAATTAAATAATGTAATAACTTGATCAATTCTTGTTTAAATGATCTCAAATTTAAACATGTGTAGAAACTTCTAAAACTAAAAATGTTGCATGCCATTGACTGCTTAACCACCAGGCTTCCATCCTTAAGCATCATGGGTCACCGCCTATGGCCAACAAGTGGCTCCATTGGGGATATTTTACCTCTCTACATAGGTACAGTCAGTGTATTCTATAACCCCAGCCGACATGGCAGATTTTTAAGTGGAGTACAACTGGTTTGAATTCAGAGTTTTCTTGAATTTCAGAGGTGTTACTACTATGTGAAATACAAACAGCCTTGACCAGATTTGAACTCGGGTTGCCGTGACCATTTTCCACTACGATAACCTGTATGCCATGTGTTCCTTTAAAAATGAATGTACTGCTGGGTACTTCAATAGAATGCTCAAAATGTGTAATGTGAGCTGATCAGGGATGAGACAGGCTTGACAGAGTAAAAAGGTTGCTGAACTAAAGTGGAATACAAGGTAATTTTCACCTTTAGTTGTTAAAATTCCTAGCATAAAATTGTGCGTGCGCATTATCTGAAATGAACTTAATTGTTATTAAGAACACATTTTATGATATTCTTGTGTTAAAGCATGCAGTTGTATTGTTTTCGAAACGATTCTAAGATTTGTATATTTCGCACGGACACATTCAAAATGGTTACCGTCTTGTTTCAGAGTGAAAGTCAGTTGGCTAAATTCCTAGCATAAAATTATCTGAAATCAACTTAATTGTTATTAAGAACACATTCTATGATATTTTTGTGTTAAAGCGTGCAGTTGTATTGTTTTCGAAAAAGTTTCTAAGATTTGTTTATTTCGCACAGAGACTTTCAAAATAGCTACCAGCTTAGTTCAAAGTGAAAGTCAAGGGAGGTTACTCTAATTGCCTTATTTGCTAGGAAATTTACCGAATACAAACTGCCTAGCGGAAGATTATTGACAGCAATCACCAAAGAGGACAACTTCGTAACCAAAAGTGTTGTTTTTTTTTTTGTTTTTTTTTTTTTGCCCTAAGTGAATTTGACAAATGGGTTCAAAATGGGTTCTGCCTTCATCTAAGGTTCCTCTTCTCCCTACACGCATCTCTTCTCCATTTAGACCCATCCCTGTCCGTCAAGGTCAGACCCCTAAGAACAAATTGAAAATCGAAACCTGCCTAGCAATAGAAGGCCAATCCTTAAATCACCTGCCATCAACCACGTCATCGAATTTGGGTAGTTTTTTCAAAACTTTTTCAGTTTCTTTAAGTTTTTCGTACGAACCAGATGCGTGAACGTCACTCTCGAAAGAGACATTATGATAATTTGTTTTGTTTTACCCTGCGGCTTGTGGGGAATATTCAACTCTTTTTTTTTCCTTTCTTCTTTAATTGTAAGTATTTGTTTAATAATATTTCACTTTTACATTATTCTTATTGTCTCGAGTTTTTTGTTTTGTTTCTTTTGTTTGTTTTTTTTTGTTTTTTTTTGTATTATTTCTATTTCATTGTTTTATATTCTTTCGTCACCATTTGGTTAAGAAACTACGCAATTCCTTCACACAGGTGAGAAAGCAGAATAATTCTGTAGGCACATAATTACTCTACACACACACACACACACACACACACATATATATATATGTCTACCAACCCCTCCGCACAAGCAGAATGTGACACAAGGTCAAATTCTCAAACACGTTTGACTTCAGAGTTTTCCTTCTCCTAGACTGGTTACCTAGCCATGGTTAAAGAGCCCAGTCTTCCCTGCTATTTACCCATAGCTGGAGAGAGAATTGGATTCATACCTTTCCTGAGGGTATTAGCGCTATGTGAAATCCAAACAGCTTTGTCTAGGAATTGAACTCAGGTCAACGAGACCATTTCCTACGACTTTAACCATTCGTCCACGCGCATCTGTACACGAATATAGTTGCATATGCCTCGTGTTGTTTATAAGGCTATGATCTTACAGGAATTACTTTCAGGACAAAACACATTAAATAGTTCGAATTATGATTCTTCGGCAAGGAACATTCTTGCTAAGTGTCCTGATTTGATTGTGGCCATATGCTGATTCTTCGAGTTTCAATTCAAGTAACAATTCTTAAGGCCCAAATAGAAATACAGACTGGTATTTAAATCTATTAATAATAGAGATTCGGTCAATATTTGTCAGTAATCGAAACTACGTCACAGCTAACATCACAATTACGTCAGAAATTTTGTAAGTCTATAAATGAGTATTTAATTTATAGTCAAAATCATTTATAGATGTAATGAAACTGAGTTAGATTTGCCTCAAAACAGCCCATGTTATTAGTGCGTTTAAAATCCTGCAATATATTGTTATAACACATATTTTTAGGTACCCCTAATAAATAGAGGTTTACATAATATATCATGTGGTTAATTTGCATACTGGTTTTAACAAAACCGGGTTTCATAAATAATTACTTGGTTTTATTGGTTTCTGATATTGTTGTTTTAATTTCAAACCTATTAAAATCAACCCTATGAATTATTCTTATATAGAAACCAATTAGAAATAATTAAAATAGGTGTAATCTTTTTGTGTTCCTATTGAATTTCATTGGGGTTTTTTTTAATTCAATATGATATCTAATTATATTAAAATTATTACTATATTATTATATTATTATATTAAAATTAAATACTTGTGCATTTTTAATTCTTTTTATTTATTTATTTATTTTTCTAGTAGAATAAATAAAAGAATTGCAAAGATAATTTTATTCTTAAGCGAAATATAGTTGGTTACTATTATTATTTGGGAACCACTGGTAAAAATTAACTTAAACACAAAGATGCCGAATATAAATAGAAATCTTTAAAGGGAGAGTACTCGAGGTAAATGAAATTGAATTATGTCCCTTGAAATTTCAATTATTTCAATTTTTTGTTTTTATTTTAGTTGTATTTAGCTTTTTATTTTATTGATTTATTTCTGTATTTTATTTTATTTTATTTTTGAATATGTTGTTTTCCAGCTTTTATGCCAAAAAGTTTAATTCAAATAATGAAATAAGAAGAAAACATTTAAAGCATCAGCTGATATCAGTTTGGGGAACCGATTTAATTCAAATCTTGGTTTCAGCTTGTGTGTTTAAAAAAATATCTGGTTATTTCCTATAAGTCCAACATAAACAAAAGGGAACCACTCTTGACTGATAAATTATCTATTTATTTATTGATCTACAAGGAAAAAAGAAGACGGTGTTAGGGTTAGGGTTAGGGTTTAGGGTTAGGATTAGGGTTAGTTGAATGGTAAAATAAATAAATAAAATATCGGTCAAGAGTGGTTCCCCTTTGTTTATGTTAGATTTATAGGAAATAACCAAATATATTTTTCAAATGACCAGGCATCACATTATATCCCACTTCAGGGGAGATAGTTAACACATTGCCTACCAAATTTACCCCACGAAAGTACCAAATTTTCATGGTATGTTCTACATGTATGATGGGATATGTCACTATCTATTCACCTCAGAACTCATTCTATCCAAATAAATTGTTATTATTATTGTAATCTGCGTCTATCTGCTCAATTATAATGAACTAACCATCAGTTTTTGTACATTGGTTTACGGTAGGATCGCAGTGGTGGGAGAGCCGCTGTGAACGGTTTAAAGTATTCAAAGAGTTAAATGGTGAATTTGAGTGTAGTATTTGCACACATGATAAATTTAATTAAATATTTTTTAAGGCAATTACAATGTGTATATCGTATAAAATTTGATAATTATTCAAAGTAATCATGACAAGCAAACTCGGCGAATAACACGGGCGACGTGGAACACCGTACAGCTGTTTCAACTTTATTAAGTCTCAAAGTTGAAACAGCTGTACGGTGTTCCACGTCGCGCGCATTATTCGCCGAGGTTGCTTGTCAAGATTAATTTCAATAATTATCAAATTTTATACGATATACGCATTGTAATTGCCTTCAAAAAAATATAAATTATATATATATATATATATATATATATATATATATATATATATATATACGCATGAAACCAAAATGGTTGTAACTGTTCCTTTGTCATCAAATAAATAGATATGTAAAACCTTTATATATTTATTTTATTTTATATATAATATATATATATATATATATATATATATATATATATATGTATTACAACAGTGGATGGTTATCACTATCTCACTTGGTGAGTTAGTGGTGTATCAGTAGGAAAACATCAGTTCCTGCTAGATCAGCGAAGTTACCGGGCAATAAATCCAAACCCTGCCCCTTTAAATCGAGTGAATTCTACTTACTCTCAAAGTTACTGACGATGTGATTGATGCAGATATCAACAAGAAGTGGAACGGTGGCTAGTGACCATTCTTGATCCTCAGCGATAATCCTCCTCATATTACGTGAATCTGTGGTCGGATTATTAACTGATGACTGACCACCGCCTTTACTCGCCGTTGATCGGCCATCTGATTTCATCGATTCTTTGTCCTGTTCATTCAGGTTCGATTTATCAGTTATGTAAACCGGCTCTTTCTTCTCAGAGGATTCTCCCTCCTTCGTTGGAGTATCGGCCGACATAATCTGAAAAAAAAAAGAAAGAAAAATGTCTATTTTTTTTATTTATTTGCTACTTTCCTATGAGTGACGTCCTCCTGTGGAAACCAGCACATGGACACACCAGTGAGGGCCAGCCAGCAAAGATATACATTGACCAGCTCTGTGGGGATACTGGATGCTGTGTAGAGGACCTCCCGAGAACAATGAGTGATTGGAACGGTTGGAGGGAGATTATCATGGATATCCGTGCTAATAGCGTGACATGATGATGATGATGATGATGATGATGATGATGACTTTCCCATACCCAGTGGTGATGAGATTGGTCTGCTTAACATGGGAACCTTCCGGGGAAGAGAACATCCAGCGAAAAAAAATATCCCTAGACCCGTCGGTATTCCACCTTTGGTTTTAGGCATTATGACTAATGATCAAACAGAGGTTAACATTTATTGAGGTTTCCAGGAGCCAGACTCCTCCTAACATTTAAAATTAAACACAATGTGAACAGAAACAGAAAATATATATTAGGTTAAAATGTGCGAGTCAATAGCACCTATATAAATAGATATCTACACTGACCACACAAATTAAAACGAACTCCCTAATCTAAGTGAAAACTCATTGGGCAGGTGCCCTCACCGTAGATATATACATACATACGCGCACACACATCCACACACACGCACATATATATATATATATATATATATATATATCACATATTATATTTTTGTGAGCTACCGCAAACGGGATGGAACTCCGATCGATTCAGCAGCAGTCGGACAGCTTAACCGCTCAGCCATATCGTCACCCATAGATTGCGAAGGTGATTTTAATTGTTTTAATACACACATCTGTATGTATGTAAAGGACATATATATAATTTAGTAACTCCTTTGGTGTTTTTTTTTCTTCTTTTTCTTTTGGCCACTACATACGATACCGATGATTATTTTCAGAAAGTACGGATCTGTTGTCTTTTCTTTTTCTTTTTTCCTTTTTTCTTTTTTCCACAGATATCAGTTCAAATTTTTTTTTTTTAACTGAGTTATTTGGCGATTTTTTCACAGCGGTTGAGTTTATTATATATATATATATCTGCGCGATGAGGATGCGACACAAGGTCAATGTCATCTAGTGGACATATCAAGTGTGACGGCCGATAGGGATGGGTGGTAAGAGAGAGTCCAGTTTTCAAAGAGACCTAATATACTTTTACTACTATTCCAACTGCTGAAACAAAATATCAGTTCTGAATTTCACAAATGAAGTTTAATTCTAAAAAAAAAAAATCAGGACTGACTGACTTACTGGCACTGCATTGTCGACGGTGCTTAAAATACAGCGACAGTATCCCCGGCAGAAGAGTAAGCCCCCGCCCTCCTCTCTGCTAAAAAAAAAAAAAGGTCTCCTAGTTGTAGCATCCTCAAATTATATTCCAGATAGACATTTACCCCCAAAGACATTGAAGGAAGTGAACACCGCCTATTGTATGATTGTTATAATAAATAGTTGTATTAGATCCGCCATGTTGTGGTTTACACTTGCTGTTATTGGATTTAAGATTTAATCTGTAGCCATCCTTGAGAAAAATAGAAGATATTACACTGGATATGACACTAGACCACACCTAAGGACGAGGTTCCATAACTGTAGATTTGGACAGTGTGGAGTATCACGACATCGATTCATTACTCCCAAATCCACACTAACCTGGAGTGGCACTATCTGTTAAGGCCCCATCTATGGGTCAAATACCTCTGTTTGTAAATTATCTTTATTAAATGGGTTGGTTGGTTGGTTGGTTGGGTTTTACGGCATGTCAATCCTTGATTTATTTTATGCCGATGACGTTTTGTTTTATTCATTCTTGTTGGGCATTCAATCTTTTTTTAAACTTTTTAAACGCGTTTTTAAACTCATTTGTTATCTATTTAACCCATAGATGGGACCCTAACAGATACTACCACTCCGTTTCATCTCCCTTCCCACACATTCATATGTATGTATGCTAGGTATAGAATCTGATAATATGACATTTTAAACTTGAAATAATGCTGCAGAAATACTTAATTAAAGTTTTGAAATAAAATAACAGATGCATTATAAAATTCATTAATTGATGAATCAATACTGAAAATTTCATTGAAATTGGATAATTCCCTGATTTTTGGTATTTTTTTTGTTTTCAATCGCGAATTTTACATTAATTTTGTAAACACGCCATCTTTAAACAACGTTTCAGGTTATACGCGATCGAAATTTACCGAAAAAAATCGTTTTAAATGAATTAAAAATATTATTTTGCTTTTTTTACTGATGCTCATTATGTTACTACTTTTCGACTTAAACAAAAATTTGAACTTAAATAATCGATTTAATTACTTTTAATTATTTTTTAAAATAAATAGCAGCCGAATTTTGGGGTATACCTAATGTATGCAAATGTTTTTATTCTTTTACAAATGGTTGTAAATAATTTCAAGAGCCACCTGTAATGGTTAGCCAACTAGGTGATTTTGATTCATACTGCAATATATCCCTGGCCTTGTTCCACTACTAAGAACTGCAAATATGCATTACAGCAACTCTTAAAGCAAATAAAGCACACACTGACGCAACACAACACAACACACACGCGCACACACGCACACACACACATGCGTTTTTTTTTTCAATTATCTAACAAGGCTAGCAAACCATTATCTAATGAGTTCGAGTTTTACTTGGGTGACCTATATATCTGCTCTCGTGCCACTAGTTTTATTTTCTCAATAAAAAGTACACACTGACACAAAACACACACACACACAGCTATATCTTTGCTCTTGTGCCACTCCAAACAGCTGTTCTCAACAAAAATACACACTGACACAATATACACTCGCCTCCGCGTGAGCGCGTACATATATTATACTATTAGGTACTGGCAAACTGAGCCTAAAATGCGTTTTTGACGAAATGACTTTAACCCCCCCACTACAGAAAATAATTTACCAAAAATCAGGGAATTGTCGGATTTTAATGAAAATTTCAGTGTTTATTTATCAATGAATGATCTTTATAATGCATTATTTATTTTATTTCAAAACTTTCTCATTTTTTTCAGGTCTCTTATTTTTGACCCCCCTTATGTTGGGGGCGTAACTTTTTTTTCAAGTTGGTCTTATAGTTTTCTAATTACAGTATAAATAATGAGATAAAAGACCGAACTTATGAATAGAAACAAAAAAAAATTACGGTGGCTTTTCTATGAGAAAATAAGTACCGAAAATTGAAAAATAAAATGTAAAGAAATAATAATAATTAATTTTTTGGAGATTTCTTTTTCACTCATTTCGATAATTATTTAATTGGCTATAATCTTATAAAAGAAACACACATACACATGCATTTTCGATATCTGTTTCTTTGTTTATTTGAAATTAAATAAACACTCGGTAATACCTTACAAGTTGAAAGTAATGAATTATCAAACCAAACAACGTCAATTGGATTATGTTTTGTAGTGTAGGTAATTTTAATAGCAACCGATAAATATAAGATCGATCAACAATTAAATTAGAATAACATTACCATTATTAGTAAATTATCTACTTACGGTGAATATTATATGAATTCTGTACAAAATAATTTAGGAATATAAGACACTGTTCATCTCTCAGTGGTACAAAAACAGTTAACAGCTCCTTTCTTTCCTATACAAAGTCGTCTTGGTTACCGCTATGCAATATACAACATGCTGGTTTGTTGCTGCGGTGTCAAGCTAAATTTAGTTCCTTTTAAATATTAGTCCGGGCTTCTACAAGTTTGGTATCGCGTTAATTGTACGTTCATCAAATTTACATTTTTGTGTAGTTGTTTTTTTAAGAGGGTTTTTGGTTATTTGGACCATATGACCCCTTTTTGATCTCGATTAAGAAAGGACATATTTTCATTTACACCGTCAATATCCGTTTGTTTTAACAGACGATTTTTAGATTTTTAGTTATAAAACTAACCCTAACCCGAACCCCAAACCCCAAACAAACAACCGGCTATTGACGGTGTAAATGAAACACATGTCCTTTCTTAATCGAGATCAAAAAGGGGTGCCTAAAGGTAATATGGTCCGGTTATTTCCTATAAGTCTAACATAAACAAAGGGGAACCACTCTTGACTGATAAATTATTTATTTATTTATTGATCTACTAGGAAAAAAGAAGACAGGGTTAGGGGTAGGGGTAGGATTTAGGGTTAGGGTTAGGGTTAGAGTTTAGGGTTAGTTTAATGAGAAAATAAATAAATAATTTATCAATCAAGAGTGGTTCCCCTTTGTTTATGTTAGACTTATAGGAAATAACCGGGTTTTTATGGGGGGAGGGGTCCATATAGAATACTAATGATTTTTAAACAGTTCTATATTATCCATAGATGAGACTCTAACATGTAGTAGTCCACACTTCTCAGAGCTCCAGATGTAGAACATCGCGCCCGAACGGGGTTCAAACCTGCTTGGAGGCACGGATGTGGTAGGTTTCATATATCTATATAGTAATACACTAGTAACTACCTACCTACGTGTATAGCCCCACGTCACGATCCAGAAAAGCTTTGTAGTTAGGAAGTTGGTAGATGAGAGTTTGGATTGGGGAATGGGTGTCGCCACCTCAGCTAAATAATGGACTATTCTGTTTTTATTGTGAATAAAGAAAAGGAAGAAAAAGGACATGCTACACATGAAAAATATAACAAGAAAGAAAGAAAGAAAGAAAGAAAGGGAAAGGTAGAGAGAAGGAGCACGAGCGTGGAAGCGATAACGCTAATCTGTTTCAATGGAATGAAATGAAAAGATGAAAATAATTTTTAAAAAAAAGTTATATATATATATATATATATATATATATATATATATGTATATATATATATATAGTATATTAAGAAAAATGAAAAAACACGGGTTTAAATGGGTTAAGTGGTGAGTTTATTGGCCGACGCTGCAGTGTTTCGATCTATTGATTAGATCATCTTCAGGGCATTTGTTGGTATATGGAAGGTGATAAGAAATTATTTATCAGAGAATAACGAGAAAAGCGAGTGGTAGTCATTAATATTCAGTCTGTTACAAAAATTTTGAGGTTTGAAAAAAGGGGACGGTTTGAAATATGACGTCAAATATTCTCTTTTATGGCGTGAGTATGGGACGGTGTATATATATATATATAACTTTTACATTATGTCGTTGACCGAGAAACGCGTAGCGGATGTGCTTATGAAGAAACGATCGCATGACTTTTTAGAACATCAATGTTTTCGTTTTGAATTCAAATTATTTTCAGCTTCTCTTTCGATGAGTCCGGTTTAAAAACAAGCTCTGAAGATGATTTTTACAAATCGAAATATTGTTCGATATTAGCTATGAATATGATATAAAATATTTTCATTTTAACAGCATCAACAGAGAGAGACAGACAGACAGACAGAGAGAGAGAGAGAGAGAGAGAGAGAGAGAGAGAGAGAGTTAAATCGAGATTAATATACTTTTATATATTGAGCTAATTTGCCATGGCACTTAAGTATACATATCAAATGTTGCAATAGTTAAATTACACTGGGTTACAAAAAATATTTTTGTTTGAGGCAAGAATGTGAATAGGTGTTTTTTTACTAATTTGGGTGTGCTAAATTCAAATTTATTAAACAGTTTTGCTCTATCACCTCTAGTTTTCTGTCTTTTAAATAGTTTAAATAGTTTCATTTTAGTATATACAGAGTATATACGTGCTTTATTTCAACAGTTGCAGCTGCTTATTACAGATAAAAATAGGATAGATAAAGAACATTGACGGAATAAATATACTTGGATGACACAATGTACACAATTCATAGTACCGCAGACAGTTAGAAATGTGTTTTCTTAGATGATCTGCTGACTGCCAGTGCACTACTGGCCAGTGCACTACTGGCTGTTGATTGAGACGTGTTGGATACGCTTAACTTCCCAAATCCATCTTGATATATATATATATATATATATATATATATATATATATATATATAATGTAATGCAATCACTTACATTTATTGCATAATAACTAAAAAAGAAGTCATAAGTCACAAAATATTAGAAATTAACCCTGAATGCATATACGCTTTTATGTATAGTATGTGTACAAAATGTACAGTATGCATATCTAAAAAAATAGAGGTGATGGGTAAAAACGGATTTCCAATCTGAATTCAGCACCCCCAAATTAGGTTAAAACAGCTATTTTTGTGCTTGCCTCAATTTCTTTGTAAACCAGTGTTATCATAATAGGATCCGCTAGTTTTATATGAATATTACTTAATGAAAATTGACATGTAATAAAATAGGGGCACTCTCTCTCTCTCTCTCTCTCTCTCTCTCTCTCTCTCTCTCTCTCTCTCTCTCTCTCTCTCTCTCTCTCTCTCTCTCCTCCGTTGTGTAACAGTCTTACTGGCTGTTAAATAACTGATTGCGACAATTTAAATTTCTAGCAATTCAGCCAGATGACGAGGCACAGATAGTGGCGTGCGATTGTTTTATGATGCTCGGGACCAACAATTTCATTTATTGCCCCCACCATCACACACACATGCAGACACAAAAATATTTGAAAAAATACAACACAAATGGAAATTAATTGAATAAGTTTTTATTCAAATTACACATAAATTAACACATTGGTTACATTGAAATACGTTGAATTACTTACCACCTCCGTTCATCTCCCTTCCCACACATTCATATGTATGTATGCTAGGTATAGAATCTGATAATATGACATTTTAAACTTGAAATAATGCTGCAGAAATACTTAATTAAAGTTTTGAAATAAAATAACAGATGCATTATAAAATTCATTAATTGATGAATCAATACTGAAAATTTCATTGAAATTGGATAATTCCCTGATTTTTGGTATTTTTTTTGTTTTCAATCGCGAATTTTACATTAATTTTGTAAACACGCCATCTTTAAAACAACGTTTCAGGTTATACGCGATCGAAATTTACCGAAAAAAATCGTTTTAAATGAATTAAAAATATTATTTTGCTTTTTTTACTGATGCTCATTATGTTACTACTTTTCGACTTAAACAAAAATTTGAACTTAAATAATCGATTTAATTACTTTTAATTATTTTTTAAAATAAATAGCAGCCGAATTTTGGGGTATACCTAATGTATGCAAATGTTTTTATTCTTTTACAAATGGTTGTAAATAATTTCAAGAGCCACCTGTAATGGTTAGCCAACTAGGTGATTTTGATTCATACTGCAATATATCCCTGGCCTTGTTCCACTACTAAGAACTGCAAATATGCATTACAGCAACTCTTAAAGCAAATAAAGCACACACTGACGCAACACAACACAACACACACGCGCACACACGCACACACACACATACACGCGTTTTTTTTTTCAATATCTAACAAGGCTAGCAAACCATTATCTAATGAGTTCGAGTTTTACTTGGGTGACCTATATATCTGCTCTCGTGCCACTAGTTTTATTTTCTCAATAAAAAGTACACACTGACACAAAACCACAACACACACAGCTATATTCTTGCTCTTGTCCACTCCAAACAGCTGTTCTCAACAAAAATACACACTGACACAATATACACTCGCCTCCGCGTGAGCGCGTACATATATTATACTATTAGGTACTGGCAAACTGAGCCTAAAATGCGTTTTTGACGAAATGACTTTAACCCCCCCACTACAGAAAATAATTTACCAAAAATCAGGGAATTGTCGGATTTTAATGAAATTTCAGTGTTTATTTATCAATGAATGATCTTTATAAGGCATTATTTATTTATTTCAAAACTTTCTCATTTTTTTCAGGTCTCTTATTTTTGACCCCCTTATGTTGGGGGCGTAATTTTTTCAAGTTGGTCTTATAGTTTTCTAATTACAGTATAAATAATGAGATAAAAGACCGAACTTATGAATAGAAAACAAAAAAAATTACGGTGGCTTTTCTATGAGAAAATAAGTACCGAAATTGAAAAATAAAATGTAAAGAAATATAATAATTAATTTTTTGGAGATTTCTTTTTCACTCATTTCGATAATTATTTAATTGGCTATAATCTTATAAAGAAACACACATACACATGCATTTTCGATATCTGTTTCTTTGTTATTTGAAATTAAATAAACACTCGGTAATACCTTACAAGTTGAAAGTAATGAATTATCAAACCAAACAACGTCAATTGGATTATGTTTTGTAGTGTAGGTAATTTTAATAGCAACCGATAAATATAAGATCGATCAACAATTAAATTGAAATAACATTACCATTATTAGTAAATTATCTACTTACGGTGAATTTATATATGAATTCTGTACAAAATAATTAGGAATATAAGACACTGTTCATCTCTCAGTGGTACAAAAACAGTTAACAGCTCCTTTCTTTCCTATACAAAGTCGTCTTGGTTACCGCTATGCAATATACAACATGCTGGTTTGTTGCTGCGGTGTCAAGCTAAATTTAGTTCCTTTTAAATATTAGTCCGGGCTTCTACAAGTTTGGTATCGCGTTAATTGTACGTTCATCAAATTTACATTTTTGTGTAGTTGTTTTTTTAAGAGGGTTTTTGGTTATTTGGACCATATGACCCCTTTTTGATCTCGATTAAGAAAGGACATATTTTTCATTTCACCGTCAATATCCGTTTGTTTTAACAGACGATTTTTAGATTTTTAGTTTATAAACTAACCTAACCCCGAACCCCAAACCCCAAACAAAACACCGGCTATTGACGGTGTAAATGAAACACATGTCCTTTCTTAATCGAGATCAAAAGGGGTGCTAAAGTAATATGGTCCGGTTATTTCCTATAGTCTAACATAAACAAAGGGGAACCACTCTTGACTGATAAATTATTTATTTATTTATTGACTACTAGGAAAAAAGAAGACAGGTATCTGTGGAAGCCAGCACATGGACACACCAGTGAGGGCCAGCCAGCAAAGATATACATTGACCAGCTCTGTGGGATACTGGATGCTGTGTAGAGGACCTCCCCGAGAACAATGAGTGATTGGAACGGTTGGAGGGAGATTATCATGGATATCCGTGCTAATAGCGTGACATGATGATGATGATGATGATGATGATGATGATGACTTTCCATACCAGTGGTGATGAGATTGGTCTGCTTAACATGGGAACCTTCCGGAAGAGAACATCCAGCGAAAAAAATATCCCTAGACCCGTCGGTATTCCACCTTTGGTTTTAGGCATTATGACTAATGATCAAACAGAGGTTAACATTTATTGAGGTTTCCAGGAGCCAGACTCCTCCTAACATTTAAAATTAAACACAATGTGAACAGAAACAGAAAATATATATTAGGTTAAAATGTGCGAGTCACTAGCACCTATATAAATAGATATCTACACTGACCACACAAATTAAAACGAAACTCCCTAATCTAAGTGAAAACTCATTGGGCAGGTGCCCTCACCGTAGATATATACATACATACGCGCCACACACATCCACACACACGCAATATATATATATATATATATATATATATATATATATATATATATTATATATATATATATATATATCACATATTATATTTTTGCTTGAAGGCAACTACTAAATTGTAGTTGCCTTCAATCAAAAATATAATATGTGCTTTATTCAACAATGCTTCTAAAAAAAACAAACATCCAGGGATCATATATATAATATATATATATTATATAATATATATATAATATATACCTTGAAAATTCACCATGTATATAAATAAAACAATCTCAAGGGGATTTAACCAGAAGATAGTTTTCATCGAACAGGTGGACTTCTCACTATACCAGAACATGTTTATGTCCTATCTTATGTGGCTTGTCAAACACTTTGAAAACTTTTTTTAACTTTCTAAAAAGAGTTTCTTTCACAAGAAATTTTCTCTTGGCGATGACTTAAGGTTAAAATTAGTTGAGAAAAATTCAAAACAATATTCCTGTTTGTCTTATCACTTTTTGTTCGGCCTGAAGCAGCCTTCAAAGTATGTGGATGACTCTCTCTCTATATATATATATATATATATAGTCATCCACAGACACGTGTTTCGACTTATCAAGTCTCTTAAGTGTGGCTAGACATTTTGTGAGCTACCTACAACCGATAGGGAACTCCGATCGATTCAGCAGCAGTCGGACAGCTTAACCGCTCTGCCATATCGTCACCCATAGAGTGCGAAGGTGATTTTAATTGTTTTAATACGCACATCTGTATGTATGCAAAGGCCATATATATAATTTAGTAACTCCTTCGGTGTTTTTTTTTCTTTTTCTTTTGGCCACTACATACGATACCGATGATTATTTTCAGAAAGTACGGATCTGTTGTCTTTTCTTTTTCTTTTTTCCTTTTTTTCTTTTTTCCACAGATATCAGTTCGAATTTTTTTTTTTTTTAACTGAGTTATTTGGGGATTTTTTCACAGCGGTTGAGTTATTATATATATATATATCTGCGCGATGAGGATGCGACACAAGGTCAATGTCATCTAGTGGACGTATCAAGTGTGACGGCCGATAGGGATGGGTGGTAAGAGAGAGTCCAGTTTTCAAAGAGACCTAATATACTTTTACTACTATTCCAACTGCTGAAACAAAATATCAGTTCTGAATTTCACAAATGAAGTTTAATTCTAAAAAAAAAAATAAGGACTGACTGACTTACTGGCACTGCATTGTCGACGGTGCTTAAAATACAGCGACAGTATCCCCGGCAGAAGAGTAAGCCCCCGCCCTCCTCTCTGCTAAAAAAAAAAAAGGTCTCCTAGTTGTAGCATCCTCAAATTATATTCCAGATAGACATTTACCCCCAAAGACATTGAAGGAAGTGAACACCGCCTATTGTATGATTGTTATAATAAATAGTTGTATTAGATCCGCCATGTTGTGGTTTACACTTGCTGTTATTGGATTTAAGATTTAATCTGTAGCCATCCTTGAGAAAAATAGAAGATATTACACTGGATATGACACTAGACCACACCTAAGGACGAGGTTCCATAACTGTAGATTTGGACAATGTGGAGTATCACGACATCGATTCATTACTCCCAAATCCACACTAACCTGGAGTGGCACTATCTGTTAAGGCCCCATCTATGGGTCAAATACCTCTGTTTGTAAATTATCTTTATTAAATGGGTTGGTTGGTTGGTTGGTTGGGTTTTACGGTATGTCAATCCTTGATTTATTTTATGCCGATGACGTTTTATTCATTCTTGTTGGGCATTCAATCTTTTTTTAAACTTTTTAAACGCGTTTTTAAACTCATTTGTTATCTATTTAACCCATAGATGGGACCCTAACAGATACTACCACTCCGTTTCATCTCCCTTCCCACACATTCATATGTATGTATGCTAGGTATAGAATCTGATAATATGACATTTTTAAACTTGAAATAATGCTGCAGAAATACTTAATTAAAGTTTTGAAATAAAATAACAGATGCATTATAAAATTCATTAATTGATGAATCAATACTGAAAATTTCATTGAAATTGGATAATTCCCTGATTTTTGGTATTTTTTTTGTTTTCAATCGCGAATTTTACATTAATTTTGTAAACACGCCATCTTTAAACAACGTTTCAGGTTATACGCGATCGAAATTTACCGAAAAAAATCGTTTTAAATGAATTAAAAAATATTATTTTGCTTTTTTTACTGATGCTCATTATGTTACTACTTTTCGACTTAAACAAAAAATTTGAACTTAAATAATCGATTTAATTACTTTTAATTATTTTTTAAAATAAATAGCAGCCGAATTTTGGGGTATACCTAATGTATGCAAATGTTTTTATTCTTTTACAAATGGTTGTAAATAATTTCAAGAGCCACCTGTAATGGTTAGCCAACTAGGTGATTTTGATTCATACTGCAATATATCCCTGGCCTTGTTCCACTACTAAGAACTGCAAATATGCATTACAGCAACTCTTAAAGCAAATAAAGCACCACTGACGCAACACAACACAACACACACGCGCACACACGCACACACACACACACACACACACATGCGTTTTTTTTTTTTCAATTATCTAACAAGGCTAGCAACCATTATCTAATGAGTTCGAGTTTTACTTGGGTGACCTATATATCTGCTCTCGTGCCACTAGTTTTATTTTCTCAATAAAAAGTACACACTGACACAAAACACACACACACACAGCTATATCTTTGCTCTTGTGCCACTCCAAACAGCTGTTCTCAACAAAAATACACACTGACACAATATACACTCGCCTCCGCGTGAGCGCGTACATATATTATACTATTAGGTACTGGCAAACTGAGCCTAAAATGCGTTTTTGACGAAATGACTTTAACCCCCCCACTACAGAAAATAATTTACCAAAAATCAGGGAATTGTCGGATTTTAATGAAATTTTCAGTGTTTATTTATCAATGAATGATCTTTATAATGCATTATTTATTTTATTTCAAAACTTTCTCATTTTTTTCAGGTCTCTTATTTTTGACCCCCTTATGTTGGGGGCGTAACTTTTTTTTCAAGTTGGTCTTATAGTTTTCTAATTACAGTATAAATAATGAGATAAAAGACCGAACTTATGAATAGAAAAAAAAAAATTACGGTGGCTTTTCTATGAGAAAATAAGTACCGAAAATTGAAAAATAAAATGTAAAGAAATAATAATAATTAATTTTTTGGAGATTTCTTTTTCACTCATTTCGATAATTATTTAATTGGCTATAATCTTATAAAAGAAACACACATACACATGCATTTTCGATATCTGTTTCTTTGTTTATTTGAAATTAAATAAACACTCGGTAATACCTTACAAGTTGAAAGTAATGAATTATCAAACCAAACAACGTCAATTGGATTATGTTTTGTAGTGTAGGTAATTCTAATAGCAACCGATAAATATAAGATCGATCAACAATTAAATTAGAATAACATTACCATTATTAGTAAATTATCTACTTACGGTGAATATTATATGAATTCTGTACAAAATAATTTAGGAATATAAGACACTGTTCATCTCTCAGTGGTACAAAAACAGTTAACAGGCTCCTTTCTTTCCTATACAAAGTCGTCTTGGTTACCGCTATGCAATATACAACATGCTGGTTTGTTGCTGCGGTGTCAAGCTAAATTTAGTTCCTTTTAAATATTAGTCCGGGCTTCTACAAGTTTGGTATCGCGTTAATTGTACGTTCATCAAATTTACATTTTTGTGTAGTTGTTTTTTTAAGAGGGTTTTTGGTTATTTGGACCATATGACCCCTTTTTGATCTCGATTAAGAAAGGACATATTATTCATTTACACCGTCAATATCCGTTTGTTTTAACAGACGATTTTTAGATTTTTAGTTATAAAACTAACCCTAACCCCGAACCCCAAACCCCAAACAAACAACCGGCTATTGACGGTGTAAATGAAACACATGTCCTTTCTTAATCGAGATCAAAAAGGGGTGCCTAAAGGTAATATGGTCCGGTTATTTCCTATAAGTCTAACATAAACAAAGGGGAACCACTCTTGACTGATAAATTATTTATTTATTTATTGATCTACTAGGAAAAAAGAAGACAGGGTTAGGGGTAGGGGTAGGATTTAGGGTTAGGGTTAGGGTTAGAGTTTAGGGTTAGTTTAATGAGAAAATAAATAAATAATTTATCAATCAAGAGTGGTTCCCTTTTGTTTATGTTAGACTTATAGGAAATAACCGGGTTTTATGGGGGAGGGGTCCATATAGAATACTAATGATTTTTAAACAGTTCTATATTATCCATAGATGAGACTCTAACATGTAGTAGTCCACACTTCTCAGAGCTCCAGATGTAGAACATCGCGCCCGAACGGGGTTCAAACCTGCTTGGAGGCACGGATGTGGTAGGTTTCATATATCTATATAGTAATACACTAGTAACTACCTACCTACGTGTATAGCCCCACGTCACGATCCAGAAAAGCTTTGTAGTTAGGAAGTTGGTAGATGAGAGTTTGGATTGGGGAATGGGTGTCGCCACCTCAGCTAAATGATGGACTATTCTGTTTTTTATTGTGAATAAAGAAAAGGAAGAAAAAGGACATGCTACACATGAAAAATATAACAAGAAAGAAAGAAAGAAAGAAAGGGAAAGGTAGAGAGAAGGAGCACGAGCGTGGAAGCGATAACGCTAATCTGTTTCAATGGAATGAAATGAAAAGATGAAAATAAGTAAAAAAAAAAAAGTTATATATATATATATATATATATATATGTAATATATATATATATATAGTATATTAAGAAAAATGAAAAACACGGGTTTAAATGGGTTAAGTGGTGAGTTTATTGGCCGACGCTGCAGTGTTTCGATCTATTAATTAGATCATCTTCAGGGCATTTGTTGGTATATGGAAGGTGATAAGAATTATTTATCAGAGAATAACGAGAAAAGCGAGTGGTAGTCATTAATATTCAGTCTGTTAAAAAATTTTGAGGTTTGAAAAAGGGGACGGTTTGAAATATGACGTCAAATATTCTCTTTTATGGCGTGAGTATGGGACGGTGTATATATATATATATAACTTTTACATTATGTCGTTGACCGAGAAACGCGTAGCGGATGTGCTTATGAAGAAACGATCGCATGACTTTTTAGAACATCAATGTTTTCGTTTTGAATTCAAATTATTTTCAGCTTCGCTTTCGATGAGTCCGGTTTAAAAACAAGCTCTGAAGATGATTTTTACAAATCGAAATATTGTTCGATATTAGCTATGAATATGATATAAAATATTTTCATTTTAACAGCATCAACAGAGAGAGAGAGAGAGAGAGAGAGAGAGAGAGAGAGAGAGAGAGAGAGAGAGAGAGAGTTAAATCGAGATTAATATACTTTTATATATTGAGCTAATTTGCCATGGCACTTAAGTATACATATCAAATGTTGCAATAGTTAAATTACACTGGGTTACAAAAAATATTTTTTGTTTGAGGCAAGAATGTGAATAGGTGTTTTTTTACTAATTTGGGTGTGCTAAATTCAAATTTATAAACAGTTTTGCTCTATCACCTCTAGTTTTCTGTCTTTTAAATAGTTTAAATAGTTTCATTTTAGTATATACAGAGTATATACGTGCTTATTTCAACAGTTGCAGCTGCTTATTACAGATAAAATAGGATAGATAAAGAACATTGACGGAATAAATATACTTGGATGATACAATGTACACAATTCATAGTACCGCAGACAGTTAGAAATGTGTTTTCTTAGATGATCTGCTGACTGCCAGTGCACTACTGGCCAGTGCACTACTGGCTGTTGATTGAGACGTGTTGGATACGCTTAACTTCCCAAATCCATCTTGATATATATATATATATATATATATATATATATATATATATATATAATGTAATGCAATCACTTACATTTATTGCATAATAACTAAAAAAGAAGTCATAAGTCACAAAATATTAGAAATTAACCCTGAATGCATATACGCTTTTATGTATAGTATGTGTACAAAATGTACAGTATGCATATCTAAAAAAATAGAGGTGATGGGTAAAAACGGATTTCCAATCTGAATTCAGCACCCCCAAATTAGGTTAAAACAGCTATTTTTGTGCTTGCCTCAATTTCTTTGTAAACCAGTGTTATCATAATAGGATCCGCTAGTTTTATATGAATATTACTTAATGAAAATTGACATGTAATAAAATAGGGGCACTCTCTCTCTCTCTCTCTCTCTCTCTCTCTCTCTCTCTCTCTCTCTCTCTCTCTCTCTCTCTCTCTCTCTCTCTCTCTCTCTCTCCTCCGTTGTGTAACAGTCTTACTGGCTGTTAAATAACTGATTGCGACAATTTAAATTTCTAGCAATTCAGCCAGATGACGAGGCACAGATAATGGCGTGCGATTGTTTTATGATGCTCGGGACCAACAATTTCATTTTATTGCCCCCCACCATCACACACACATGCAGACACAAAAATATTTGAAAAAATACAACACAAATGGAAATTAATTGAATAAGTTTTTATTCAAATTACACATAAATTAACACATTGGTTACATTGAAATACGTTGAATAAACGCAATAATTGGGTAATTTTTGCACGATTATATTTCGCTAATCGATTAGATGCCCACCCCCTGAACTGGATGCCCCCTAAATTGGATACCCCCTAAGCTGGATACCCGGAACCGGCGCCCTCTTCTCCGCTCGTTCTTTACGCCACTGGGTAAAGACAAAACAGGAGCTCCGGTTTCTAGTTGTTAATGTTGCATATCTTGCAACAGAAGATTCCTCTTCCGGCCAAAAGACAAAGAGAAAGATAAAAATATATATTTTTAAAAAAAGGGGGAGAACGGAAGAGAGGTTTTCCGGTCAAGAAGCAGGGAGAAGTTGAAGAAATAGATTTTTTAAAAAAAGGAAAACGGAAGACACCTCTTCCGGTGAAAAGACAGAGAGAGAGATAAAAAAAATATGTAACAAATGTCCATTATCAGATCAAACGATAAATGCGTGGGAATAGTTTTTTTGTATAAAAAGGCTAGTGGATGAAGGATGTCAATTTCAGTCCCCAGTAGCAGCCGAGAGGATAACCTCGTCTCCCGTCAACCATTCGGAAGTTCATTGTGAACACTGCGCTTTTCGCTAGCCACCCGACATTTTCATTGTGAACACTCGTCGCCCCTCACCACTCACACACCGAAGAAAATAAAGATGGGTCCTATTTTTATATATACGTGTCTGTGGTTTTATTGAAGTCCAGTCAAGCGGCTATACAACATTAAGACAAATAATCATTAGGAGAATCCTATAATTGAAAATCAACGAAGATACGAAAATATAATTTTGAATATGCCTCACAAGCATTACAAAATTGATTTAGCTTATATATCTATATCTATATCTATATCTATATATATATATATATATATATAAACCCTTCACTAGTTAACTAAGTTCATATTTTTACTTTGTTTTCAAGAGGAATAAGTTCAAGGTGAACACTTTTATGGTAACAAGTTTAAATATTGTAATATACCTATAATAATTATATTTATCTTTACATATAGTTAATTCTTGAAACCGTAATACCCTCTTAAAATTACGGTCAGTCTAGAGCTGTTAATATAAGCTAAAATAACACTTTGTCTTTTGTAATTTAAATATATAAATATTTAATTTATAATATTTAATTTATTTAAAATTTGAAAATACTCATAAAATATAGTTTTCTAAAATTATTCATCAATCTTTCTTATATATAATTAAAGATAATCTTTTTATTTATTTACTGATCTATCTAATTAATTTAATATATTTTATTTTATTTTACAACTGGAAAAAAAGCTAAGTAAATAAATTCCTCTATTTGATCGTTTTTATTTTGAATTCAATATAGTTACAATGTAGCAATATTCACCGGAAGTTAACGAGACAAGATTAGATATATATACATATAAAAATTCAAACCCATTCTCAACAGATATTTCAAATGTAAGAGACAAATTTTATCTTCTCTAATAACTTATAGAATAATTATATTAACTTGATGCTTCAAAGGAGTCTAATAATAGATGAGAAAAACTTTCTATCAGGTACCCCACTCTATATATATATATAAATGAATGGTAAAATGAATGAATGGATGAAATAAAAATGAATGAAATGAGGGGGATAAATGAAAAATCCTTTCCAAGGGACCCCTCTCAAAAGTATTAATACACTTTTTGAGAGTGGGGTCCCTGATAGAAAGTTGTTCTCATCTATTATTAGGCTCCTTTGAAGCATCAAGTTAATACAGTTATTCTATAAGTTATTAGAGAAGATAAAATCCGTCTCTTACCTTTGTAATATCTGTTGAGAATGGGTTTGAATTTTTATATATATATATTATATATATCTAATCTTGTCTGGTTAACACACATATATATATATATGGCCATAAATATGTACAACTCTATCAATTCTTTAAAGTAATTTTCTTTTAATTGTTTTGTTGGTTTCTTTGATTAATGGCATATCAATGTTCGTGGGTTATTTAATGCCTAAGTCATTTTTGTAGAACATAAGTTGCGGTACTATTTAACTCAGAGCTGGGGAGATGAGAGGTTCATACCTTTCCCAAGGGTATTAGTCCGAAAGTGAACGTAATACTGCGACTGTAGTTCGAACACGCTTACAACGATGATGCAGTCCAGCACGTTAGCCACTACGCCAGGAGACTCCCCCATTCCATTTTTGTAATTGTATTAAAATCTTTTTTGTGTTTTTCTTCTTTTTTTAAAATAAAATTTCAGTAGATATATTCTTTGCCTATCTTCAAATGTATGTTGAATCCAAAGAACATAGTGGCAGTAATATTAAGTTAAAAAATATCAAAAATTATTTATTCTATGAAATTTATAAAATTGTTCCGGACAATAGTCTGAAAATTCATGATTTTGAAAATTCACAATATAAAATGTAATGTCCAAGGGAAATAATAAGATAAATACTAGAAGAGTTACCTCCCATAAATTATGACAATTCCTAAAGCTTGACATGTTATATATTAATTATTAGTAGTAAATTATCTACTCGCTGTGATTATTATATGAACTAGCAAAATAAAAAGACACCCTCCGGGCGATGTAAAAATAATTTTTTGAAAGATATTGCCTCAGGCAATATCTTCCAAAAAATTATTGTCCGGAACAATTTTATAAATTTCATAGAATAAATAATTTTTGATATTTTTTAACTTAATATTACTGCCACTATGTTCTTTGGATTCAACATACATTTGAAGATAGGCAAAGAATATATCTACTGAAATTTTATTTCCACAATTTCTTTTTTTCCACAAAAATTCTGGAGAACATGCTCATGTTGGTATATTTTCAAAAGTTTAAGCCCAATATTCATGAACTTATCAAATGTCATTAGCTTCACCCATTCTCATTAGGAAATGTGCTTCCTTGTAGGTATACTCAAAAGGCGCACTTCCGAAATGTCCACGATTTGTTAAAAAAATATTTTAAAACGTCAATAAAAAATGGAAAATTAACTTTTTAATGTTTTCTTTTACGTTTGATATAAAGAACAATTCCAAATTTCTGTTACATAAAACCTACATATTTGCATTTTAAATTAAATTCCCGTAAATTCTTAATCTTTGTTGACATAGTTATCGCATCTTGACATGAACATTTCGATCCGACTAATTTTTTTATGGAGGATCATACATGAAATAATTTTTTTTTTCTGAGGCAAAAACAAATTACTAATTAGCATTTCCTTGATGCCTCACGATTTAACTCTTGATATTATTGGGAAAAAAAAGAGTTGGGAAAATCAAAATTAGAATGTTAGAAATTATTTACAATAAAATTCTATCATAAATATTATAAAAAGCAAGACTTTTTTCGATACATTTAATGAACGGTAATATCTGCTTTCTGGATATAAATGGGAGAATTATTTGTTTCCAAATAAAGTAATAAATTTCTTCAAACAAACACTATTTGAACTCTACAGCGTATAATTATACAAGCGTCACAGATTTGAACCTATTTGAACTTATTTATAGCAGCAGCCGGCGCCTCAACAACAATAACAACAGTTCCCCCCAGCCACCCAAAAAAACGAAGAGAATATTATTTCCCTTATATCCCTCCATTAATAAGAATGACGACAATTTTTAAATCAAATATTATTTTCAATATTTTTTAAAGACTGAATTATATAATGTCATTATTTTTAGCAAAATATTTTTAATACAATATTTTCTTTGATTAAATGAATACGATTTTGCTATACACTAAACAAAAGTATTTATTTTATATTTTATAAATTTAAAAAAATCCCTGAAAAAAACAATTTTAAAAGTAGACAACAGGAACTTTTAATATAGTATTCCTTAGAAAATAATCTAACAATTTAGAAAAAAAAACCAGAAAAAGATACATATTTTTTTCTTATTTACGAGATTTAAGTTTCAAATGTTTAAGACGCCCTATTACCAAACCTGGTCTAGTATCGATTTATTTTTTCTTACATATGTTATGTCATTGAATTATCTTTCCAAAAATGTAAAATTTATTTCTATACAAAAAAAAAATTACAAAGATCTTTGTACGGGGGATCAATGCGCGAAACAAAAGCTAACAAAAAAAATTATTAGCCTTTTCAATTTAGTAAACATTTATTTATAATAAAAGTTCGTCTTTTATTACTTCATATACCGAAAGTTTTATTAAAATCGGATAGTTAGTTTATTTTAGACGATTTTTAGAAGAATTTCCTGTGATCCCCCTTAGTAGAAACTGCGAAAATTTGAGCATACCTACATCCTTGGTAAGTTAGTAAGTTAGTATTAAATATTTGCAGCTCTTTTTTACATGTTATGCTTACTTTATTGTTTATTCTACGGTTATTTTACAATTAACAGGTTTTACATAAACGTTTGGGCAGAATTCATTAATTACATAATTAGTTGCAACAAAACACCTGCAAGGTGGACTGGAGTATATAAGGAGGGGGTCTATGATAGGTCTATCTAATTTCTTTAGGGGTCTACGGACTTAAAGTTT
Source organism: Doryteuthis pealeii (assembly GCA_023376005.1). Classification (NCBI taxonomy): domain Eukaryota; kingdom Metazoa; phylum Mollusca; class Cephalopoda; order Myopsida; family Loliginidae; genus Doryteuthis; species Doryteuthis pealeii. The sequence continues at coordinate 91,870,423 of CM042139.1, read as the reverse complement.
TGAGAACCCCTGGATTAGATCCTAACATAAACTAAAACTCTGGGTCAAAGTGGAGTTGGGAGTAATGAAGAGGCGGTTCGATACACCCCGGAGCTACAGAAATAGAGCTTCGACACCAGATCCGGTTTAGAATCGTACCCAGTATATCTCTTTTTGAGGAGAGTCTTGCCCCCTCAGCTGGAGAGGTAGTCGGCATCTTACAGACCCTGCCGATAGGGTGAAGGCTCGATGTGGTGTAGATAAGTAGCACTTGATAGATGAAATAAGTTGTTATGAAAGAATTCTATTTTCGTATGCTTTTTTGCTAATTCTGCTGAATAATTACATTTTAAGGAGATATTTTTAATGATTCTTTTGACTTTGTTGAATGCCGCCATTAACCCAACCCATCACCATAAAAAAAGAAAAGCTAACGTTTTAATATCGGTTAATGACATTGTTAGAATTTAAAGCGATTCCGTCTGTGAGAATTTGACAGCAAATGTCTGCGATGCTGGAAGAGTGTTAAAATGTTTATTCTTGCGACTTACAATCTGAAATCGGAGGCGCGTGGTGTAATGGCTACAGTTGTAGGAAATTGACTCCTCAACCCGAGTTCAAATCATAGACGGGGTTATCTACATGTCACATAGCGCTAGTACCCTTAGGAAAGGTATGCGTCCACCTGCTCTCTCTCTCTAGCAGACTAGGCAACCAGTCTAGGAGAAGGAAAACTCTCAATTCAAACATGTTAAACTCCGCCTAAAAATAGACCTAGTGTCACATCCTGCTCGTGCGGAGGGATTGGTAAATATGTACAATCAGAAAATGTTGATGTATAAATTAAGTTACAAGTCGGCTGGTCAAATTTCCAACTATTTTCATTATCAATTAGCCGCTCACTTGCTTATCTGTGTTCCTTTTAATATTTATTTTTATTCTTTCTCTGTTGATATCGTAAATTTTCACGGTTTGGGCTCTCGATTTACATACCGCGTATCGTGCGACTTTCTGGGTTTAGCTCTGTGAATAGAGCATCCAACTATGAATTCCAATGCTCCGGGTACGATATCGACTCTCGCCAATTCAGTACATGAATAGCACAGCCTGGATCTGTGCAGTAAGGAGGAGCTGATGGTTGGTGTGGCGCTCCACCTCAGACGCAAAAATAATCTCCCTGGTCTAGTGTTAGTGAAAAGGGGATATACTCCCTAACAATACGGCTGATACCTATGCCTAGTTTATATTTCGCGTATGGTGTGACCCCCTATTAGCCTAAAATTCATGTATCAGAAAGTCGCATAATATGCGACTATATACGATATTTCTTTTTCAATCATATGGAGAGAAATCAAACCACCCAAGTAAGACGAGCAAGGCGTGCTGATCACTGCTGGGAAAATAAGAGCGAACTTATAAGCGACATTATAACAATATATCTAGGGGTGGGGGCTGTCGTCCTTTGCTACGAGCCTCTCTTTGAATCAACCAATCACAGGCTCACAAACTTTCGTAGCAAAATTGAAGATATAATTTTTCCCTCTTTGGTCACCAGCATCTACAGAAGTCGGAAAAAATAGTCGTCCCTTATATTCAACTGAGAGAAAGAAAGAGCCGTAGTTGGTACTCCGATAACTCACCAACTTCAATGACTTCAGTTAAGTGGACTGTATTATAATATTTATATAATTATCATTCCTGCAGACTAAACCTTCGTTTGCAAGCATTTCAAGCGTAATTTTCCTGTTTGTATATAAATTAATACAAGTTATTTGAAATTCCTTGTCGATTTCATGTGTTTTCCGTTTTTAACTCCTATCTGTCTTACACTCGCGGCATGAATAGCCACAACATTTTTCCATCGATTCCAACACATGGAGACACCAGTGTTGGCCAATGAGCAAATGCGTACATTCAATAGCTCTGAGTCGTTCATTGATGTTGTCTTGAGGAATTCCCATGAGCGATGGCCGATAGAGATGGAATGGCGATAGACAGTGAAGGGGGTCCGTGTTTACGGCACACCTTGTTGATGATGGATGATGATGAAGCAAATAATTACTTTAGCTACGTCTTGCAGTCTTTCAGAATATTAAAACTTTTTTTCGTGAAGAGAATTCTGTAAGAACCCAATGTTTTCGAACCGCGCGGTGAGAAGTCGGCATATTAGAGCGAGGCACCTCTGCGTCCGCTCCCACTCGCTTACTGCCTGCAACGGTTAATTAAACCTAACATCCTTTTGCACGTCTTCTATTGGCGGGTTTCTGAGAGGTCAAGTAACGCTAACGGTAACTTTCCACTCAACTCCCTCCGATCTAGAATTTTCAACGAACTTCAATTCAAAATATCTAGCTACAATTACATGATTCATAGGCCACTCATGAATTATGTAACAGTTATCCAAGCGAAAAATGTTAAAACCATCTTATTTAATCTGATCAGATGCGCTGTCATAAATATTTTTGGCTACTTCGGCGACATTATGGCCCATATCGAACTCGTAAAGCATAAGTTCCTGAATTAGACTACGTTGCTCTATCATCGCACTCAGAATGAACCAATGCACAACGTGTCAGCACACTAACTACCATGAAACTAAAAACCACCTGTGGGTAACTACTATGCCTTGAACTTCTTTGGTCACGTGATATACGCGTCACAAACTAGCACGTACCAGAATATTGCAAAACTTTTGACTCATCATAGTAGATTACGAAATTATATCCATTTTTCTAGTGGAGGCGTGTGTTGTCTTATGCACTGTTTCAAAGAGATAATATCCACACATGTAAACTTTGTGGTTTTCAAATCTTCTTTGTTCGTGTCGATTGCTATGCATGTTGGAGGCGCGTGGTGTAATAGTTATCGTCGTAGGAAATGGACAGAATGAGACGTGTTCAAATCCTAGACGAGCCTGTTTGCATTTTCACATAACGCTAATACCCTTGGGAAAGATATGCATCCAAATATTCTCCCTCCAGCTATGGATAGAATAGTAGGGCACACTGGGCCCATTAACCGTGGTTAGGTAACCAGTCTAAGAGAAGGAAAACTCTGAATTGAAACCTGTTAAAACTCTGCTTAAGAAAGTGACCTTGTGTCACATCCTGCTCGTGCGGTAAATATATATATACACTTGGAAAAGGTATGAATCCATCTATTCTCCCTCCAGCTATGAATAAAGGACAGGCTGAGCTCTCCAGCTTTGGTTAGGCAACCAGAGGAGTAAAACTCTGAATTTAAACCTGTTAAACTCCGCTTAAGAAATTATAAGCAAGAAATAAAAAAAAAACAATCTTTTTAAAAATGAGAAATTACGTAATAATTTTGTCCTAATTTTATCCGATGTGTCACAAATCCAAATGGAGACCACACCTCTAAATTATTTTTGCAGTGGGGAAAGAGAAGAAGAAATTCCCAAGAGTATAGATTTTCCTGGCTGCTTCTGAGACATCAGTGTCAGTCTGAGACATGCTGAGTCTCCCCAACATTGGCACCAGGACCACCCTTTCGGCGGAATTTCATTTTTTTTCCTTCTGCTCCTTCACCCCACTGGTGTGATGAATGAGATAAGGGTGTGTTTGGTAAATGGGGAAGTTTCAAATTGATGATGAGTTCATTCATAATTTTATTTATACCAACATCATTTTTCAGTTATTATTACCCCACGGAAAAGGGAGAGGCCATTTTTCACATTTCTGACAAGATGTTTACTTGGTCGCTTTCAATGACTAAAACTATGAGCGGTTAAATCAAAAGCCTTTCTCTACTTGGCTTACGGTCAAGTCACGTTGAAAACACCGATTCACGCTAGGTTGCTGAAGTTAAGCAGTGATGATCCTATCCCAATATTTAAATGGGTGACTATTTAAGCAATAGAAGGTACTGTAAAAAAAAAACGAATATCAAAATGACTTGATTCAGTATTAAATTACCCGAAAAGGGTCAATATCCGTAAAACAAAAACAACCAACCAGTTTTTTTCTACTATATATATATATATATATATATATATATATATATATATATATATTCGTTTGACTCGGGTATATAAATGGCGCGAGGCGAGAGGGGAGAGATGAGTTCTTGCTGGCTGTTTTGTCGCTGCCATCCCCTTATTCTGGTCTAATTCCTTTCTTGTGTTGGGCTTATTTCTCTGTTGTAATGATTAAGCAAGACTTTATTGTTTTTCTTTATTCTTTATGAAAAAAACCTAAGTTTTCAACCGCGCGGTGATAAGTTGGCATCTCAGGAGCGAACGATCTGCTCCTTTCTACTAACGGCCGATATCTAACAAAACTTGACTTTCGTTCTTACGTTTTCCCATTGGCTGAAACCTGGGGGCCAACTAGAGGTCATTACCTATCAATGATATAACCACCTCCGATTAGCCTACGAATGCTACAGAAACAAGTTGAGTCTGCTGAGTAATTTTTATGCGTGATAGTGTCATGTAACATTATACGAGGATAATCTCCAAAATATTCAGAAATCACAGAAAAGTTTATTGTTTATTGTCAATGATGTTCACATCATTTTAAAGTTTCAACATATATCTATTTTTCTCCATAATCGCCATTTCGGGCGATCCATTTTTGTAGGCGCTGTGGCAGTTTTTGTATGCCCATATAATACCAGCTCGCCGCCATGTGATTGAGGAAGCATTGAAACTCGTCGTAGTTGCAAACTCTCAACATCTATTTTCGTGATTCACTTCCGTTGATTGGTGATTAATTTTAATCGGTGTAATGCCTTTCACGTTCAAAAACTGAATAAGTGCGCGAACTTCAGACTTGGCGATAGCGTCAATCGGGAGAAACCACTGCCAAGCTAAGACTGAGCATGACAGCAAGACGCTCGCAGGTGCAGGCGCATGCACAGCAAACACAACACTGTTGCCAACAGCCGCACGAACAGTTTCCCTTTGTTCCCATCACTTTGGAGACCTTACGCTTGAGATTACCCTCGTATATACGAGGGTTATTCAAGAAATAAGGTGAATTTTTTTAAAGCAAAATATTTTTTTTTCAGATTTATTTTCCATAGATGTATTCTTCATTGTTTGGAATTGATTTATAGCTAAAATTATTCTAATCACACAAAAAAAGTATTTCTTTTTCAAAAGGATTGCAAATCAGAGTACCCCAGGCTTGAACAGAGATCTGTGATCAAATGTTTGGTGGCTTATATATGCAAACCATGTGGAATTTACAGAAGAATGTTTAATGTGTATGCATGGCGAAGCATGTTTTAGTCAAAGAAATGTTTACAAATTGGCTAAAGGTGGATTTGCCACTACATGGTTAAATTCAAAAGACAGTCAATGATATGGAAATACACTGACCCTCAAGTAAAGAAAAGTTTCCGGGGGCAGCCGTTAGTAAATAATGGGTGAAGCAGGTTTTTTTTACTACGAGCTTAGATCGAAAAAAGAGTTCATGTATTGAAAAGACACCGACTCTCTGGTAAAGAAAAAAGTTCCGGGCGCAGCGGTCAGTAAAGAATGGGTGAAGCAGGTTTTTTCTACTACGAGCCTGGGTCGAAAAAACAGTTCATGTATTGAAAAGACACAGACTCTCTAGTAAATAAAAAGTTCCGGGCGCAGCCGTCAGCAAACAAGGTCTTACTGGCAGTCTTCTGCGACATGAAAGGGCGCATTACTATTGATTTCCTTGAAAAAAGTGAAACTGTAAACAGAGTTTCGTATTTCTAACTCCTTTGGTGAAATTCACTTTATTTACTGAATGACTCTCATATCTTGCAACTATGCGGATGTTACAGGGGCAAAATGATTGGGCTGCGTAAATATTTTAAAGGGAGAAGAGTCTGCCTTGACATTGGCATGAAAAAAAAAATAACAAGATACTTTTGGGCGCAGAAAAAAGAGTGGGCGATGACAGACAGAGATATCTACACAAGTCTTTCTCTTTTTTTTTTTCATGTAAACAAAATCGCATTGTGCTTGCATTCACGCATTCCTGGACACTGACGACAATACGACAGACATACAAACATTTATCCATGATTATGCTTGTACAAAACAAGTAAACAAGCAAGTAAGTAAATAAATAAATAGGATGCTATTGCAGCAAATGCAGCTTTAAGAAATTGGGAGAGTAACTTAACGCCGAGGCAGGGTTCGGCGGGGTTGTTCTCGGGTCTTGAGAAGAAAAATGATACAGGGAGATGAAGTGTGGGGCACTGATGTGACAGTGAGGCTGTAATAAAAATCATTCAGAAAGAAAAGACTAAATAGGGCGTTGGTGACTGAACGACTTTTCTTTGCTGCCAAACAATAATGATATGACTCATGAAGAACGTATAAGTGTAATTTTGTTTTTCATTTTTACTTCTGCATGTGTTTCTGTGAGTATGTATGTGCGTATGTATGTTTCTGTGTGTGTGTGTGTGTGTGTGTGTGTTCTCTCTCTCTCTCTCTCTCTCTCTCTCTCTCTCTCTCTCTCTCTCTCTCTCTCTCTCTCTCTCTCTCTCTCTCTCTGTGTGTGTGTGTGTGTTTACAAGAGAGAGAAGAAGAGGAAGATTATTTCTACTGGGAGACCATCTTAATGTAGAATCAAGAATTAGACAATTATACGCGCGCGCACACACACACACACACACACACACACACATACACACACACATATATAAATGATTTATATATATATATATATATATATATATATATATATATATCAATACTCTTCTTCCGACCATTATCATCTTGCAACACCTTCTGGTTAAAAATAAGACCGTCCAAATCGTCCAAGATGAAATGCAAAAATGTAAATCCTGGTCTCGTTTAATCATCGAATTCTTATTTCTTATGAGTGTCGTTACCTCAGTTATAAAATGTACCATGCTATTTTTATTATAAAGAAAGAAAAGAAATAAATAGAACATACTACGCAGAAAAAAAGAAGAAGAAAGAAAGAAAGAAAGGAAAAAAGAAAAAAAAGAGAAAAATAAGAAAATGAGGATGATTTATTGATATTTTCTAAAATATTCTGCGTGTTTCGATTAATGGATCAATAGTATTAAAACATATTTGAAATAGATATGTATTTAGTATGTGGCTCTTAACCTTCTTCATGGTAATACATGTGTTGGTTTTGGTTTCTGTTCAAACGAGTGATACGGGGGGGGGGGATATAGATCAGCGTTGTAATAGATTTAAACATTTAAACATGTATAATAGATTTATATAATTAAATTTAGGTTACTTAATTTTTAAAATTAATTGTATGTAATAGTTGAGTGAAATCTTTCATTCCAAATATGTCTTAATATTATGGATCCATTAATCAAAACATGCAGTGTCGGAATATTTTACAAAATATCTATAAAACCTCCACATTTTTCATGCATATATATATATATATATATATATATATATATATATATATATATATAATGTTGTTCTGGTTCCAACGGGAGAAAATTTAATATTTTATAAAAAAAGAAGAAGGTCCGCAAAATGTATTATGTTCTCAGAAAAAATGTTTTATTCTTTTTATCTTATATACGCGACACGTGTTTCTGATCTGTTGTCTTCTTCAGGCATTGAGTTATTAATTTGGCAGAATATGTCCGATATTTGATAGGTTGTGTGTGTTTCTTTTGCAGAATAATCTTCTTCTGCAAAAGAAACAGACACAACCTATCAAATATCGGACATATTCTGCCAAATTAATAACTCAATGCCTGAAGAAGACAACAGATCAGAAACACGTGTCGCGTATATAAGATAAAAAGAATAAAACATTTTTTCTGAGAACATAATACATTTTGCGGACCTTCTTCTTATATATATATATATATATATTATATATATATATATATATATATATATATATATATTGAAAGAAACGCCAGCGGGGTCAACTGAAAACCTGGCTCAAAACAGTCAAGCAGGATGCCGAGCTGATCCTGAACCCAGGTCTTTATAGAGTTCGTCGGTGGAACTACGAATGGCTGACGCTCATAACATCAGTTGCGCTGGAGCGCCGCGTATGGTCTGCCTTCACGAGTAGGATATGACACAAAGTTAATTTCTTAATCAGATTTCAACAGATTTGAATTTAGAGTTTTCATTCTCCTAGACTGGTTACCTAACCAAGGTTAAAGAGCCCAGTCAATTATACTATTTAACCATAGGGGGAGGGAGAATAGCTGGATTTATAACTTTCTCAGGGGTATTAGCACTATGTGAAATGCAAACAGCCTTGCCTAGGATTTGAACTCGAGCCGCCGAGTTCATTTCCTACAATAACACTTATAGTATGCACCTCCAATATATCATCATTTGATAATTATATACAAAGCAATATTTATATGATTGTTAAAGAAAAGTTTTAATATTTATCATGTTAGCTGTTACGTACATGCCTTGCCTTAGAGATTAAGAATTGTGACATTGGAGACTAAAATATAAGTTATATCCATTAGTGTTTTGATTCTTTGATGCATCTACTTTAAAAGGAATAGGCAGATGACGATAATTATTTCAACAATCAATAGACATGTGTACATTTTATAGGAAATTAGCGGTTCCCAAATGTACCGATAAGAAAGGAATAAAGACAAATACAAGTTTGATATTTCAAAGGAGATTTTATCGTGCGTGAGTTGCTAAAACTTATTCCTTTTAGCGGTCATAAATCGTATATATATATAAATCGTATAACTATACTGATGAGAGGTGATACCTCGAAACACGTGTCTATAGTTTACCCCTATATATATATATATATATATATATATATATATATATATGAGAGTAAGTAAATAAACAATGTGTTTATTTGATATGGCTTTTAGCCGACAATTTTTGGAGGATATGTGCTTAGTTGAAGTCATACCTAATTTTGAAAATCAATTAGTTAATAATTAATGAATTTAGGCGGGCATATATGTTCAAATGTAAGGCTAAACAAATCTTTTTGACATTTTCTCGATTTGTTTCGAAAGACTATGATAAAAGTTTTTGTGTGCCCCTGAAGTTGCAGCGCCTCCTGTGACTATGAAGTCCTATGTTTGAGAAACATTCTCGACCACAGATTTTGCATTTGTAGGTTGTCCCTGTAGATGATGATGTTCCGATGCTTTGTTTCCGTTGCTTTCTTATGGACCTCTCTTAGCTTCATGATGTTGTATCAGGGTGACTTCTGACATGTACAGTCTTTTATGGAGATTCTGCCGCCAACGAGGGCGGTCTTGCGCCAAATTTTCCCTGCTGGAAGGGACAATGCCAAAGCACCTGAGATCATTTTTGCAGACATCCTTGAATCGCAGTAGGGGGCGACCAATCTGTCTTTTACCAGATGTTAGCTCTCCATACAGGATGTCTTTCGGGATTCGTCCATCATCCATCCGACGTACATGACCCAACCATCGGAGACGACGTTATCTCAGTAGAGAGTACAGGCTGGGGAGTTGAGCTCTCTCTAGGACTGCTGTGTTAGTGATCCCGTCCCTCCAGGTGATGCCCAGTACATGTCTAAGGCAGCAAAGGTAAAAGTATTTAGCCGCCGCTCTTGGTGGGAGTATAAGGTCCATGTTTCACTTCCATACATGAGGGTGCTGATAACACATGCCCTATACACTTGTACCTTTGTACGGATAGTGAGCTTGCTGTTGTCCCACACTTTGTTGTGAGCTTCCCAAAAGTTGAGGCAGCTTTTCCGATCCGGCAACTGAGTTCAGCATCAAGTGACAGGTTGTCAGTGATGGTGGATCCAAGGTAGGTGAAGGTGTTTACGGCTTCCAATATATATATATATATATATATATATATAGTAAGTAACAAATTACACAAACACTTATATGTTTGGGTAAAAAGTTTCTTTGTAGAGTTGTTATTGTTGCGATTTCATTATTCGCTCTTGAGTACTGCTGCTATATTGATTCAGTCAAAGTTGGGTGTCTGTGTTGATGTTGTTCTGTTTTTTCAACCTTTCTGTCCGGCTGTCTAGTCTGTTCTGTCAAATTTCTAAGGGCTCTACCAGTTCCTCACTTCCGGGTTCTACTTCCTTCCGGGTTCAGTGTCAGGAGAAGACAACCCATATTTTCCATAACTGAGATCCAGAATAATTTTCTCACTCCATCGATATCTAATTGCGTTGGTGATGGTTGGTAAAATATCTAAGTATTGAACAGGCTCATTGCTGCTTAACTTCAGTTATCTAGCAGAAACCGGTGCTTTTAACGTGACTTGACCGTAAGCCCGTGGCAAACAGGTTAAGTAAATACCATAAATGGATGCATGTATTGTTTTACTTTGTTTTCTTTCTTGAGGGAGAGGGTCAGACATGAACTGAATGCTTCATGCGTGTTCATGAATAACACTGATCAGTTAATTTTTCGATCAAGGTTGCCAACCTTACAAATAAAATATCAATTTCTTTTACTTTCTGGACCGACCTTGTAAACAGTGATCATTTTAAGAAAGGAGATATTTGAAATGCCAAAATTAAAAAAAAAAAAGATTCACTCTATCAATCATTCGTAGACACTTCAGAAAAATACTTTTCTCGGCATTATACAAACGTTTTCTTAAGCATTTGTTAGTCACTGAACAAAGATTAACATTAACAATAACAACAAAAAAAAGAAAGTTCTTGGCCTTTTTTGTCAACAAGGTGCTTGACTTCTACAAAGCTAACGAGTTTGGGGATACAATATAGAAAAGTTGAAATTGAAAAACCCAATTATAGTTGATAGATAGCTTCACTAACAAATATATGACGAGAAACTGAAACTGTGAAAGGCTAAATGCAGAAAAAAAAACAAGGAAGAGTTTCATGTCATACTGCAGTCAGCACTGAAAATAAATAGTCTAAAATAGGAACACATATTAAGTAACAGTGTTTTTTTACCTAAAGGATTAATGCAGTGTCTACCGGGAAATTTAAACTATATTGAGAAATTAATGTGAACTTTTTTTTTTAGATTAAGATTATTTCTTATAATCTAAAATTGCCTTCCGTATTTCTATAAAATAAGTATAGCCGAAATTTCACGTATTTAAAAAAAAAAGAAAGGTGAGTTAAAGTTCAACACAACTCGGAAAAATTGTATGAAACTTAATGTAATTCTTATTGGCTTGATTTTACGGCATGTCAACCCATTTTTCTTACTTATTTATTTTATTCACAAATACTAAAGAACCGGTTTGATTTCCTTGTTTAATGGCATATCAACCTACGTGGGTTATTTAATGCCAAAGCCATAATTGTAGAATAGCAGTAGTTGTATTTAACCCATAACTGGGGGGAGGGGGAGGAATCCATACCTTTCCCAAGAGTATTAGTCCGAAAGTGAACGTAATTTTATGCCGGAGACGTTTTGTTTTATTCATTCTTGGTGAATACATTTTTTTTTTCAAATCAATTTTGTAAACATTTTTAGAACTCATTTTGTTCTATTTAACCCATAGATGGAACCCTAACAGGTCCTACCGCTCCGGGTCAGAGTGGAACTGAGAGTAATGGTGATGAAGGGATACTCCACATTCTTCGAGCTCCAGAACTGGAACTTCACTACTAGATGCAGTTTAAATTCTGTTGTTTCTTTTTTATCTTTCTTTTATACAACCTTTTTCTGTCTTATATATATATATATATATATATATATATATAATATATATATATATATATATATATATATATATATAATTCTTTATAATCATCATTATCATCATGTCGTGCTGGCAGCACGGATATCCATACCAATCTCTCGCTAACCATCCCTCTCGGTCATCGCCCCAGCTCTTTGCTGATTCTGGATGCCGCACAGAGCTGATCGATGTGGGTACTTGCTGGACGGCTCAGACTGGCGGGCTAATGTGCAGGTTTTCACAAGAAAACGTGATTTATGAGTTCGTCCTTGCTTCTCCGACAGTTTCCAGTATGTCTTGTTCGTCTTATTCGGTCTGTGTGATAGGGGGAAAGTGGTTATACAGCTGCTTTGATGTTGTTTCCAAGATTTGTTTAAGACCACACGCATTATTCCCGTTCAACTCCCATCTAGCATATTCTCTAGATACTTCGTTAGAGTTCAAGGTATGCAGTCGTATAGTAGTACTGGGACAACTACGGCTTGGAAGAATTGTCGCTTTGGCTCATCAATGGGGACAGAACTTTAAGCCAAGAGATCAGCATATAAATAAATCCAACCAAGCTAAACCTAAAAAATGCAAGATTATATATATATATATATATATATATATATATATATATATATATATATCAGTCATCCATAGACACGTGTTTTGAAGGTTACTTCTCATCAGTGCGGCTAGATATTTTAACAGCTACCTCTAGATCGAAAACCGACAGAATTTTCGTCTGCCAAGCTCCTTACCCTTGCGGCAAACAGCGACTCTCAGTCGGGGGTGAACAATTAATTGATACATCCCTACGGGAAATGTTTTTACAATCACCAGAGGACTCAAGTCTGTAAATAGGCGAGTAATATATATATATATATATATATATATATATATATATATATATATATATATATATTATTGCTAATGAAGGGACACATTTTGTAGTTCTGTTCTACGAAGAGAATAGAGACAATTAGTCTCCAACTACGCTATAGCATTTATTACTTCTCGCACAGGAAGGCACAGTAAGTTTTTTCTAAGCATCTTTGATAATTATTCTTACACTTTGGTAATGAAACATTACATAGAATTAATCTATTTTGGATATATGTATTATGTCCTTACACTTTGTATATATTAAAGATATATATGTGCATTTTCAATGCTAGTTAGTTGTTTGTCTTTCCTTACCAAATGTTCAGTGTTAGTGTATCCATGAATGTACTAATGTATAATAAGGTGCTTGTTTTGGTTATAAACTAATACCTACAATTCCAATAGTTAGAAGAAAAACTACTATTTTTCTAAATTGCTGGGGATGTACTTATTCATGGGTGATACTGTATATATACCACCCTGAATTTTTCAGAAGTTTATTCAGCTGTATCAAATTCTGAATATTTTGTCTCCTTTTTCTTCTTTCTTACACTTCTTTTTCTTTCTTGTTTTCCTTCTTTCTTTTCTTTTTTTCTTGCTCTGCTTTTTCTTCTTTCTTTTTCCTTTCCTTCTTTCTTTCTTTCTTTCTTTCTTTCTTTTTTTCTTTCATACAACTTTTTTCTTTTACTTATACATTATTTCAATGTTTGCTTTTTATTTATTCCGCCTATATTCTATACGTCCTCAAAACAAAGGGGAGTAGTGACATCGTAGTAAGCGAGTTCGAACTCCAGTCGCGTTCCCTTTCAGACTAATATCTTTGGGAATTGTATGAATCTTCCATCCTCACAGTTATGGTTTAAATAGTATCACTAATGTTCTTATGCAAGGATGGCTTTGGTATTAAATAACCCATGAAGAGTTATATGCCATCAAACAAAGAAACCAAACCAAACCAAACCTAAAAAATAAAGTGTAATAATCGACTGTGAAATATGATTTCAAATATTCGACTCTTCTCTACCACATACACACATACACACACACACACATACACATGCATGCACACACACACACACACACACACACACACATATATATATATATCCAAACTGTTCGCACGAATACGATGTGACGCATTTCTTAAGCGGAGTTCAACAGGGTTTTTCTTCTCCTAGACTGGTTGCCTAATCCTGCAATTTACCCATCGCTGGAGGGAAAATAGCTGGATACATACATTTCCCAAAGTATTAGCGCTATGTGAATATACAAACAGGATTTTGAACTCGTGTCACCAAGTCCATTTCCTCCGACGATAACCATTACACCATGTGCTCTGACACAAATATGTGCCCCATACGATATCTATCATACCTAAGTACCCTTACAGCGTTCTGTCTATTGTGACATTTATATTATACGGAACAATGGGAAATTCTAGAAATTAACACTTCCTCACTTTGAGAATATATAAGAACAAAAAGTGATTACATCTTTTTATACGAAACAGGCGAATCAAAACACCATTTGGGGTCAAAGTAAGGTGGATAGCTTAGGGACGGTAGTAGTCGTCGGTCGGTTCTTCAGTATTACATGTTCCTGTTTATTTGTTTTTATCGGAAATCTGATAGAGAATTATCTTCCCCTGCCGCTAGAGGGCGAATCGTCAAGAGAAGGTTGGCGCAAAATCCAAACCCCATCACTTATCAGGGAGCAGTTATCGAGGAGAGACGCAAAAATAAGCGCTCTCACCATCTTGCCCCAAAAAAGAGCTGAACTTGTCTGTAGGCCGTCGACCTGGACGGAGGCGTATTTAACAGCATACTTTCTGAAGGCCGTTTCGACAGCATATTTATCAGAAGGCTGAGGACCTAAATAGTCAACTTGAAGAGGGCCCCACCCACCGTCATTTAAAAGAACAGTTACACAGGCGAGAAGCTTCTAAAATAGCATCCCCTACTTTTACTTATCGGACGAGAACCGACAAAACGGACGCGTCTCTACAGAACTCTACAACCAGCGAGCAGAATACCCTTGTTAGTGCCACTTCTCCTTCAAAACAGTATTTAACCTCACAGATAAGTCTCGTAGCAAATGCCAATCAAATTTGCAACAAGTTCTTGTATTATTTGTCAATACATGTATTAAACTTCCATTGTGTGTTTGTCTTCTTTCGTCCGAACAATTTGCCTACAACTGGGAGATTTACCTTTAAACCCGTAATTCCTCTTATTTTCACCCCAAATCCTGGAATTAATATTTGGCTGATTGTACGCTGAAATAAACTCAATTCACTAGGTATTTGCCTCTCATCCCACTTATGATGGCATGACACAAGGACAGTTTTATGTGGGCCCACCCACAAGCCGAAGCTCATGGGTGGTTGGCACAAAAAATGCGTTGATCCCGTCGGTATTCCCCCTCGGGGGGGGGGGCTCAGGCGCTGGGCAATAAACCCAGCCCTGCCCCTTTAAATCAAGGGGGCAGGTGTTGCCTGGGGGAATGGCCTCCTGGGAACAATGATGTTAACTTGTAAGGTCCAGCGGCCGAAGCTCACGGGAATCCCGGTCGAAACCGGAATTTCGAACATGCTATGGGGTAAAGAAAGACAAGGGTCTGGATACTTTCATGGCTGATTTTTATATCCTCAGTCACAACTATCTTTGGGAGGAGAATATTTTTTCGGGAACCAGAAACAGATGTGAGCCCTACAACGTCTCCGTCTGAAAAGAAAGATTTTTTCTATTTGACGCCGGGAAGCTCGAATCTTCACTGCGCATGCTTTTCTAAGCTCTTCCTGGCTAGTGTTTTCTGGGAATTTTACTTTTTTTATTTGATTTATTTTTTATAGGTTTTATTCTATTTTGTTTGGTTTTAGTCTATCCCCCAAAAGCATACCACAAAAAAAAAAAAGAAAGAATTAAAGAAAGAAAGAATTAAAGAAAGAAAGATACGCACTTTGTAAGCGTAAAAAATATTTGAAACTTAGTCGAGAGCATAGCACGCGACATCTCTCAACTAATGGCAGTTATTTGAGGCTAAAAACGACCCAGTTTCTGATCCGATAAGATTGTATAAATAGAAACAAAGTTCTCCAATTCATAGCGATAAGCAATAGCACAGAATCACGAAATTAGTTCGGTCGTCATGCGGACAAGGAAAGGGAAGCTAAGATGACACCTTCTGAAATCAACATCTAACTTACCTACACAGGCGATAGAAAGGTGAATACACATTTTAGACAGTATCTTTCTCACTATCTTTCACTCACAGCTGTGTTATATAAATGACTTTAACTCCGCTCTTTTCTTACAAACGAACTAAAATAGGGACACTGAAGTTTCTTCCTAAAAGAAAAACGTCATTTGATCCAATGAAAAGATATTCATTCACAGCAACTACCCTGTCGGTGGCGCTTAGGTAACTCTGACTGTGTCCTCTACAGAGGCGTAAAATCTTCCCAAAAAGTGGTGTCCTGGGTAAGCGTTTTCCTGAACTTTTTTTTTATTAAATTGGCTTGGCGAGACACGCACAAACCCAAGCTCATGCAGTGACCAGTGCAAAACGTGCGTGATCTCTGTGACTTACCCCTTTTAGGCGCCTCAGGCATCAGGCAACAAACCCGGTCCTGTCGCTTTTGGACAAGGAGACATGCTGCCTGGAAGGATAGCTCCCTGGGATCATGCGATTTATTTTATTTTACCCGACCCAGAAGCCGAAGCTCCTTGACACAGGGCATGAAACCGAATAGGCATAACAATAAACTGCATCTGGTGGTAAGGCCCAAGTTCTGGAACTCTAGGGAGAATGGAGTAGACCTTCATTGCCATTAATCACAGATCCACCCTGACCCGGGGTGTTAGGTTCACATCTATGGGTCAACGGAGTGGTAATATTTGTTAGGGTTCGATCTATGGGTTAAATAGATCTGTTTGAAATTTAATGAAAGTTATTTCTTCCAGTTTATTGACACACATGATGATAAGAATGAATAAAACTAAAACACCATTTCTGCCAATATATCAATACACATTTATTGAATTAAAATTATTTCTACCAGCTTGTAAAACCAATTGTAAAACAAATGTCAATTTTCAGCGATGTTTAACACGTTTGAATTCAGTAATTCCTTCTCCAAGACCGGTTGCTATACCAAGGTTAAAGAGTCAAAACTGCCTTACAACTTATTAATAGTTAGAGGTAAAATAGTTGGATTCATACCTTTCCCAAGGGTATTAGTGCAATGTGAAAATGCAAACAGCCTCGTCTAGGATTTGAACTCATGTCGTCGTATCCATTTCCTTTGACGCACGGGCGTATTTACCAACCCGTCCACACGATCAGGGTGGGACACAAAGTCTATTTGTAAAGTGGAGTTTAACAAGTTTGAATTCAGAGTTTTCCTTCTTGACCGGTTGGCATACCAAGGTTAAAGAGCTCAGATTGCCCTATCTTTACCCATAGCTAGAGGGAGAATAGTTGGATTATTGTAAACCTTTCCCAAGGGTATTAGAGCTATGTGAAATACAAACATTCTCGTCCAGGTTTTCAGCTCCTGTCGTCGTATCCATTTTTTATGATGATAATCATTACACAACGAGTGTTTCCAACGGTTACTTGGTAGAGACAAGAAAAGAGTGTAAAAAAGAGTGGAGAGTCTGGGATGCAAAGAAAGAAAGAAAGAAAGAAAGAAAGAAGAAGAAGAAGAACAACAACAACAACAACAACAACAACATCATCATCAAGAACAACCACAACAACAAAAACAACAATAGCATCAAATATGTTACAAAATGTTTATGTCAGTATTTAGAGTTGGCCAACAAATTCAGCAGGATGGTATGTCAGACGCCTCATTTTTCCGTAATTTTTGTTGTTTACTTGTTTGTTTTGCTCTAAGTTCAACCACATGTTTTGTTTTTCGGATTTGTTTTCTGTGCTCGGCCAGATAATGCATTGTCGAACAGTTCTCTCTTTACAGCAACCGTTTTGTCCATCTGTTGGCTTTTTAGTTTCCATCATTAAGTAAATGCACATGGCTTCACTTTATACTGACTTATCAAATAACATCTAAAAGACAAGTAAACTGTTACATGTTCACGAATAGACCTAATACATTCTGTCGGCATGATGGATTATGTTGGAAACCGAGTGGACAGAAAGTAAGGGATCACATTATTATTGCAGTTATATTTTAAACAGTGTGGACAGAAAAAAGGGATAACTTTACCATAGCAGTTATATTGTAAACTGAGTGGACATAAAGTAAGGGATCACTTTTCTATTGCAGTTATATTGTGTAACTGAGTGGACATAAAGTAAGGGATTACTATACTATTGCAGTTATATTGTAAACTGAGTGGACAGAAAGTAAGGGATCACTTTACCATAGCAGTTATATTGTGTAACTGAGTGGCCATAAAGTAAGGGATTACTATACTATTGCAGTTATATTGTAAACTGAGTGGACAGAAAGTAAGGGATCACTTTACCATAGCAGTTATATTGTGTAACTGAGTGGCCATAAAGTAAGAGATTACTATACTATTGCAGTTATATTGTAAACTGAGTGGACAGAAAGTAAGGGATCACTTTACCATAGCAGTTATATTGTGTAACTGAGTGGCCATAAAGTAAGAGATTACTATACTATTGCAGTTATATTGTAAACTGAGTCGACAGAAAGTAAGGGTCCACTTTACCATAGCAGTTATATTGTGTAACTGAGTGGACATAAAGTAAGGGGTCACTTACTGTGGATTGACATCGGTCAGTAATTAAGGCAAGTGCTATTGACAGGAAATATCTCATCTTCTGTATGTATTTACGCAACTTGTTCGCCACCGGTAGAATGTGACACAAACTAGCTTGCTAACCATTACACCACGGTGGGACACATGGAAATATTTAGTCTTCTGTAGCCCATTTATTTCTAAATGTGTTGGGTTTTTTTTTAATGAAAATGTATCATTTTCAAAGTGTAAAATGGACTATAAAGATATCGGTATACTTTGTATCTACTCACCAAGAACTAATATGAGCTAACACTGTCGGCTGGAACTATAGAATACGCACCTCGGCAGAGGCGTAAGAACCCCTCAAAAGGGACCACCTTTTGGCCGTAGGTGGTGAACTGTGATGCTTAAGGATGGAATCATGTTGACTGAGCATTCCATGACATGCAACACTCCTCTTTCGCCCTTACATAAGGCGGTCGAAGAAGCCCCCTCGGATCAATCTGCTTGTCACGTCAAGCCCTAGCACCTATATTATTGTCCCGATCCTATTGCTCTTAAAGTAACCCCAACCCTTTTTATCAGATATGTGCTAGAAAGCGATGGCGGAGCGTTTTAGTGTCCTGGGTATGATGTTAAACTGCATCTAGTGGTGAGGTTCCAATTCTGGAGCTCTGGGGAATGTGAAGTACCCTTTCAACGTCATTACTTCCAGGTCCACTTTGACCTGTAGTGGTAGTAATTGTTAAAGTCCCATTTATGCGTTAAATAGATATAAAATATGCTTAAAGGTTGTTTTTTTAAATTGATTTTGAAAAAAGATTAATACCCAATAAGAAGGAATAAAATAAAACGTCTTCGGCATAAAATAACCCAACAAGGGTTGACAAGACTTAAAATTCGACCAACCGATTAACTAATATGTGCATTATTAATGATCACTAATATCCATGACTGTTGGAATAATTTTGTATATAAGGTGTGCTGAAGATCAAAACTTGAATTTATAAACTCTTCCAAACTGCGTTGACTGAATCGGCCAATCAAAACGTTCAAATATGTATTTGATTTACTATCTAAAGGCGTTGATAAATTGTCGCTCAATTTCTCGTGGGATGTATGGACGAACGGACAAGGATTATAGAATTATTTAACAAGGATCAGCTGACAAGGATTAAAACTGATGCTACATCTTTCTACTTCAAGAAAGGATCAGACTTTGCGCCACTGTAAAACTGCTCGCACCTACAGTCTTAAAATGGCCACACGAATCACATCTCATTGATCCCACTCACTACTCAGACTAGTGAATAGCGACTTCGATCCATATTGGATGACCCATACTTACGGCCTTGTGTCACATCCTACCCGTGTCAGACGGGTTACATACTTTGAAGTAAAGCCAAAGGAAAGTATATCTACTGGCACATAATGGCTGTTGTTTACATAGGATTTAGTGAGAGAGTCTTGTACAGAATTTCAATCTCTTTCCACGTTTAATCACAGACGAATAGTGAAAATAACACACATCAAAAGAAACAAATAGCAAAAATTACAAATGTTTTTTAAAAACATATGAGTTTGTCGAGGAGAGGGATCCGACTTTTAAAAACCCGGCGTTTTAAATTGTTTAGCAGACCCAGATGAATTGCTGAGTAAATAATACATCCGTGAGTTTCCACAATTCCCAGTAAAACCAAATACGCTTAATCTGGATACGGTATATATATATATATGCTCCCGTAACCCGGCAGAGCTCTTTAGGGGCGACTTTAATAAACTTTCACCGCCAGCATAACGCAATGATCATTTGTTTACAGATTTGATCTTTCTGGTGATCGTAAAGAATATACACAGATGTATGTATTTAAAACAGTTAAAACCCCGCTCCTAAAACGGTAGCTGACAATGGCTCAGAGATTAACGGATCGGACAGGCGTAAAATCAGGCGGGGTTCGCTTCTGGTCGGAGTTAATTGTCGTGTCTAGCCACACTGATGCGACGTAAAACGTCGAATCACGGTGTCTGTGGATGACTTTATATATATATTCCTACAAAAGATTTCTCTTAAAATGTTTTTTCCCATAAAAAGATTTTTTTTAGAAAATTTTTTCATTAAATTCTTAACTATATATATATATATATATATATATATATATATATATATATATATATATATATATATATATATATATATATATATATATATATATATATACAAAAAAAACTTACAAATTAAATCAGATGCTGGAAACGCCACTCTTGCAAAATATTGTTACCTAGTCAGTATTTTGTAACTTTGTAGAGAGATAAAAATAATTGTCTTCCCTTGGATGGTAGGCGTGACTTTTCACGTCACGTGTCTGTTGGTCACGTGATAATTCAGCCCCCACTGAAACTTTCTCTTTTGTCCCCAGTCTTCGAAGAGATAAGACCTATCTGTTTTTGGTCCTTGCATGTTGAGCGAAAATGACATATTTTGCACAGCTCCGTTCGCAGAACAGAATAGAGACAATTAATTTCCAACTTTGGTATAGCATTTAGTGCATATGACCATAAAAACCATAAAAGTCACAGAAAGTCTTTTCTAACCATTCTTTTGTATTTCTTCATTACACTGTGTTTGTTCATAGAACATATTGTATAATTAAACGGCTATTTTTTTTTGTATTAGGCTATTTTGTTGTTACATGTTATGCATATATTTAACAACCTCTCCCCATGAATAGGATGTGACACAAGGTCAATTTCTTAAGCGGAGTTAACAGGTTTAAATTAAAAGTTTTCCAGCGAGGATCAAACTTGTGACAATAATGGGTCTGCGAAATAACTTTTTCCCCTCTACCCAGGCGATGCTGGGTAGCTGCTTCTAGTATAAACTATATAAACTATGAAATTAATTTTTAAAAATTGTATTACTTTAAAGGGAAAAGAATTATTTGCGAAATTTGTAATCAATTCAAAAAATTATTTGTTTCTCTCGCCCCTTTTTTCAGTAACAAGAAGTTAACTAAAAAGTTTACAAATAGATAAATACCTACGATTTTGTGTAAAATTTATATGCAAAATATTCAAAATAATTGTTTAATTAATAATTGATAAATGCACGCAACATTTTGAGGGGGACAGAACTAAGTTTCCATTTCAAATTGTTATATTTTTTTACTCCTTTAATAGATTTGATGATTTTGCTTTCTTATGATACAAACCCTCTGATATTGAATTTTTAATCCCCCAGATAATATCTTTCAAAAATTAAATTTTATACCGCCCAGATGGCGTTTTTTTGGGCCCCCTAGTATTTATAATCGAAAAGGTGCCGTTATAGTATGTGTCCTACCTTTTTGATTCTGTTATAGTATGTGGTCTACCGGGTTTGAATGTGTCCTACCTCAGTAAGAGTATATTTATAGATATAGGTAATAGGCAATTTATTGAAACTGATTATTTTTCACATATATTCAATTTCAAGAAATGCAATTCAGTCATAATCTGTATATAGTAATTAAGAATAATTAAAAAAGAATTTATCCATAAATTACATGAATCAGAGATCTATTTAATTCTAAAATATTCAAAAATTCGAAATAGGGTTAGAGTTAGGGTAAGCAGTTATTGTTATAACCTTATAATGTGCTTTTTATGGTAGGCCACATACTATAAGAGAGACAGGATTTCGTGGGCCACATTCAAAAGGTAGGCCACATACTATAATGGTACCATCGAAAGTGTGACCCACGCGAACGATAAATGACTACAGCCGTATCAATTATATTTAACCGTTCTTGTTAATTAAGCCTAGAAAGCGTTATTTTTTTGTATATCTCCTGCTTACTTTTTTGTAATATTTTCACATGAATATTTTTAATTACTGCGCGTATTAATTTTCCCTCGTGGAATCTTTTTTTATTTTGTTTTATTAATCTTGGACAACAAACTTCTAATAATGCTTTGAGGATAATAAGACATTACGATTCCTTTGGTGTCTAAACACATGGCGTGCACTCAAGAAATACAGTTGAATATATCATTTCCATTACGCATATTGTACAAGGTAGTCTATCTATTAGAAGAGACGAATCTCAATTTATCCATGAAGATATTTCACGGCTGCTTAAGTTCCAAAACACTGAAATGCATCTTCAGGAAATCCAGTCGTATCTGCACAGTTGTCTGCATTCATCTCTGTCAATGAAGTTCTGTTCTGTACCGACAACAAAAAATAAACTACAGCATTTTATATTTTTTATGAGAACTTTGTTTAACGTCCCCTGGGGTATAAGCAGATATTCAGTGTTTAGAACTTTGATTTGAGTTTTCAAAGTTTTTACTAACACGAAATAGTTATTTATAAAGCTTAACTTTGGTACAAGGTTGCAGGTATTGGATTCCCAGTGAGGATCGAACTCATTAGGTAATTCTTCGATATCCTAATTTAGGTATATATATATATATATATATATATATATATATATATATATATATTAATTGGTTCTAATTAGTCGTAATTTGCAATTAAGTACAAAATTGACCCGTCTCTCACCCACATTCTGCCTATCACTTTCCCCCTCTCTATGTATATCTTGATTACCTCCTCGTTATATATGTTAGTTTCTCTGTGTGAGTGAAGAGAGAGACGGGAGGATGACTGTGAGAGTGAAATTTAACTTCTGACTTTATTTGTATGTTAAATGTGTCCTGATAAAATTTAATGATCCATTTTAATTCAAATTAGGTTAAACGTTATCTTTCTTAGAAATCTTACAAAATTGTTTTACTGTTTTTTTTAACTCTACAGTAGTATTTTTTTAATTCACTTTGCAAACTCTTTTTTCCCTAATCCCAATTATATACCGAGAGCTCAACGGGTGGCCCAACAGGTCACGTTATATATATATATATATATTATATATATATATATATATATATATATATATATGTACAAACCATTAGTCAACATATTCACAAAAACTCTAAATATTCTTACCTATATCAAATTTTTAATAGCAACCAACGCCCGTATTTTATATAATATTAACTGCACCCAATTACAATAGGTACTAAGCTTAAAAATAGAAAAACTCACAATAAATGTATTTTAGAGAAGTGGTTTTTTAAGTATATTTATAATTAGTAAGTACATTGAACTGAAGCTGATATCTTTTTCCATTCCAAAAGAGGCGCAGAAGAAAATTCAATCTCATTTCGTCTGAAGAAAACACCCATCTCCTTCTTGTTCCTGACAATGACCAGAGAATAGTCAAAAGCGTTTGAATCCGGAAGAAAAGCACCCCACCAAAAATTTAGAAAATGTATGAACTTTTTTTTATTTAATTTTTTTTTTTTTTTTACAATCGTATAATACATATGACCTGTTAAATTTTACGAGGGGATACTGGAAAAATTAGAGATTAATTATCTGCCTTTGACACCAGGGGGCGAATCAGCCAATACCGTAGATTGGCACCCAAATTGATTCCCTGTTTAGTGTCACTTGTAGTGTTGACGATCACGGCAGTAAGACGTATTATCTAGTCTCTCCGAGAACTAAGTGGAACTCAGCAGATAAGTATGGCCGCAAACGCCTTTAAGTTTGCAAATTGTATTTTTATGAATATATGTTTCTATCTTTATTTGGTTGTTGAGTATTCTTCATCTGAATTTTATTGCCTAACTATTAATGTGGGTAAATATATGGTGACCAGCAAAAAATACCATAAAGTAAAATAAAATGAAATACTTTTTTTTTTTAAGTGAAATTTCTAGGACGCAATATTTATTTTCGAGGTCTTCCGAACTTGTCTTTTATGCCTTTTGTTGTGGTTTACATTCAGCCCTTTTTCTCGTTTTTAAGTAAATCATAAAACTAAAAACAATAAATTTTATGCGAATAAAACTTTAGCGATGAATTTATGGAAAAAAGATATTTTATTTTTTAAATTCTTCTTGAATCAATTTTATTCTTTGATATTTTTTTATACAAACTAGTTTGTTTTGTTTTTTTAAAATAATTTTTATTATTGTTTATGCTCAGATTTTTTAATTCATTTTTAACTAAATCATAAAGCTAAAAACAATAAATTTTATGTGAATAAAAAGTTTAGCGATGACTTAATGGAACAAAGATATTTCATTTTTTAACTTCTTGAATCAATCTTATTCTTTGATATTTTTATCGTAAATAAACAAATACTATTGACAATACGGTGTAATTCTAAAATCATACATAATTGTAAAAAATCCTATTCATTTAAAAAAAAATTATCTTTCTTTGAATTCGACTTGCTGGTTTTATCGGGGAAACGACTCTTCCATGAAGTAATGTAATGATATTCCGTGAAGTAAGTTTTCCGGTAAGCGATATCCGGTATTATGAACAAACCCGGTAAATACCAATAATGGTATTCCAAATAGCATCCAATCGTGGTGTTATGATTAGCAAGATAGTCTCGCAGATCTATTACTAAGGAATAGTGAGTTCGATCATCACTGAATGTCCCATACTTTCGACATTACGTCACATCCTACCCGTCGCGAACGGGTTGGGTAAATACCTGCTATGAATTCCAAATGGCGTCCCATCGTGATGAAATGGTTAACAAGCTAGTCTCGCAGATCGATTACTGGTAAATAGCGAGATTGATTCTCGCTGGATGCTCCATACTTGCTACCTTGTGTCACATCCTACCAGTGGCGAGTGGGTTGGATGAATACTTACTATGGAATTCCATAAATGTCTTTAGATTAAGCGATGGTAGATAGATGTACAAAAAGAACATTTATTGAAGGATAATTACAATGCTTCGTCTGAAAATATCAAAGATTATTGGACTATATAATCCGTACATCTCATAAAGATTTATTCGGTTTAGATTAGATAAATGATATTTACTGAACTTAGTTTAAAGTGACAAAACACAGCAGGAAGGGCAGCCTAGTGAGGATCTAAATCACTATCCTCACCATTCATGTTATTAGAATAGGAGGTATTAGTTTGAAACCACTGTAGCGTTAGTTTGTATTCGCCGGGTGGAGTTGTCTGCCCCTTTTAGTTTGATAATGCCCGCTAGGGCACGAGTATTTAAGCGCCGGTTTCAAAGCCTTTCGCTCTCTTTATAGTTTTCAGCAACTACGAGCCACATGGGGTAGATTCTATCTAAACCCTCTCGTGGGGCTCCGCCCCCCCCCTTACATTACTGTAAGTCCTCACAGCATGGACTATTCCTAGTCTCATGTCTGTGCCTTTTATTGTATATTTGTATCATTCATGAATGTGTCTTATCTTGATTTGTGTACCTCTTTTTATATGTACTCTTTATTATGAACGTTGTATTCTACTGTTATCCATGTGCTGTTGTATTAAATGTTTGTCTATTAACCTTTGTCGGAGTTATTTGTATCCAAAGTATTTTGAACTTCAAACCTACGTTATAACTGGTGACATCCCGAAGTGATATGAACACTTACCCTTTTTGCCCAAGTCAACCATAAAAATGGTCGTAAAAGTACTTGGGACTTTCAACACGAACTTTTAAAAAAAAAAAAAAAAAGAAAAAACGGTGACCCCCTCAAAGAAATTATTTCTTTTTTTTCTCCGACAGTTATGGACACGTTTTTTTACAGCGCTGGAATTTTTCCAAAAAAATTTTTAAAAAAGATTCCACACCAAGAATTATTTTTTACCGAGAGGAAATAGTTCAGCCATCAGCCAGGGACAGTTTGACACGTTCCCCCACCCTAGTGACACTACAGCTTCAATTCAGCGATTACTACTAAGGATACGCACATGGCCACACCATGTGACCTGGATTCCTACCGCAAGGCTACTCAGCGAAAAATTTTTTGCTACCCCTCAGAAAGTGAGATGTTCATCTAAAATGTCCATTTCAGGATACGGTATGTGTGCCTCACAGACTCAAAGTACCGACCTTGAAAATTTCAACTCGACCTTGGCGTCTAGAAGACATTTAACCAGGTCAGCATTGAAAATGGAACGAAGAGACGTTGAATTTCAAGTTTTTTATCCACACCACACAGAGACATTTGCTCCATATTTTTCCTCAAACTGTTGAAAATTGTACACCTGTACAGAAAATTTTATATGCTAAAAGTTGAACCTGAAATAATGTTTGTAAAGAATTCTTTTAACATTTGTTTCTTTTGAAACACTCTTTTAACGATTCCCGTCGTTTTTGGGCATTTTGTGCCTACCATTTTGTTTCCAGGAGAAAAATTATTCCTCAAGGATAAAAGCAGTCCTCATTTCAACTCAGGAATTTGGAAGAAAGTTGATTTCTTTAAATTGTAACCATACCACATAGGAGTTTTTCCCACTGGACTTATACATGAAAATTCTCTTGTGTGTATTTTAAATTACATTCCTGTTTTTTCATGTTTTTTTTATTTTATAGTTTGCGGAAATATGTATATGCAAATTTTATTTCTCTGTTTTTGGAACTTTTGAACTTTGAACATTCGAGACTCTGTTCTTTTCCTTAAAGGAATATATATTTTTGTTTGTTTGTCATGCTTGTCTATAAATTTTTTGCCCCGCTAAAAATTTAGGGGGGATTATTTGTAGCGTTAGTTTGTATTCGCCGGGTGGAGTTGTCTGCCCCTTTTAGTTTGATGATGCCCGCTAGGGCACGAGTATTTAAGCGCCGGTTTCAAAGCCTTTCGCTCTCTTTATAGTTTTCAGCAACTACGAGCCACACGGGGTAGATTCTCTCTAAACCCTCTCGTGGGGCTCCGCCCCCTTACATTACTGTAAGTTCTTTACAGCATGGACTATCGCTAGTCTCATGTCTGTACTCTTTTATGTTATACTCTGTATCTTTCATGAATGTGTCTATCTTTATTTGTGTAACTCTGTTTACCTTATGAACGTTGTATCTACTGTTATCCATGTGCTGTGTTATTAAATGTTTGTCTATTAACCTTTGTCGGAGTTATTTGTATCCAAAGTATGTTGAACTTTAAACCATCCTTACACCACCACTAAATCTATACATAATGGAGATTCGCTTCCAGTTTTTGTCTGTAACAAAAATTACGCCACTGCTTACGTCACATTACCCAAAAACGTCATAACATAGAATACACTCAAAATTTGAACATGCAACATTAGACAGTCCTCATTGTTTTTTGAAACAAGTTTTAATAAATACATGACTGGTATTATATATCTATATATAGTTTGTTTTATTCTAATACATATTTCAAGTTTACATTTCAAATTGTTTTATCTTTTAATCCTTTAATGAATTTGATGATTTTACTTACTTAGGGTACAAACTCGCTGACATTGAATTTTTTTACTAACTCCCACCCCTCAGGCAATATGTTTCAAAAATCTATTTTTACATCGCCCGGGGGGCGTTTTTTATTTTGTACTAGTCCTTATAATGCATTAGTGAATCCATGGATACACTAACACTGAACATTCGGTAAGGAAAGACAAACAACTAACTCACAGGAACAATGCACATATGAATGTTTGATATACATAACATGTAACATTAGTTGGAGACGCGTGGCATAATGGATAGAGTCGTAGGAAATGGACTTGTCTGCCCGAGTTCAAGTTAACAGGTTTAAATTTAAGGTTTTCCTTCTCCTAGACTGACTACCTAGCCAAGGTTAAAGAGCCTAATCTGCCCTACTATTTAGCCATAGCTGGAGGATGAGTAGTTGGCTGCATACCTTTCCCAAGGGTATAAGCGCTATGTGAAATGAAATATTTAAATCCCTAGGGGAAAAAGACATGATGAGACGTCAGGAATTTTTTCGCCTGGGTAAAGGGATGACATCACATAAAAATATAAAAAATTCTAATTCAATAAATTACAATTTTTAAAAAATAAGATATAACTGAGGCGACTAATTCTATCGGTAATACTTTTTTGGTACGATCAACTGCCACTCGCTCGAGTTCTGCCTATGACATCAGCTTTAGACACGCCCACAAATCATGATGAAAACAAAATAATCTTCGCTTACAGTACAGCCAGGACCAACTTTTAAAACGTAATATTTTTAGCTTAGAAAATTGAAAGTTTTAGATAAAGAAAACAACTTTGAATCATGTAAATTTAGGGTTCTACAAATATTTTTTCTTTAGTTACGAATTTTATTTTATTTACATTTTTATTTATAAATAAAACTATTCTATATTTTTATATAAATGTTTATTTACAATTATTTTAATATGCACGAATCTTTACACTTTTTTTTTTTTTAGAAATCAAACAATCATTTCATGTTTCCCCTCACTCGATAAATTTTAAGAAGATATTTGAGTGAAAACTAAAAAACAAAACAAAAAATAAATAGATTATGGAAATTTCTACTTCTAAACGCACTATAAAATGTAAATAAAATAAAATTCGTAACTAAAGAAGAAATATTTGTTGAACCAGAAATTTACATGATTCAAAGTTGTTGTTTTTAATCTAAAACTTTCAATTTTCTAAGCTAAAAATATTACGTTTTAAAAGTAAAATGATTGAGGCTGTACTGTAAGCGAAGGGAAATTTGTTATCATCAAGATTTGTAGGCGTGTCTAATGCCGATGTCATAGGCCGAACTCGAGCAAGTGGCAGTTGATCGTACCAAAAAAGTATTACCCGGATGACATCACATAAAAATATAAGAAATTCTAATTCAATAATTTACAATTTTTAAAAAAAAATAAGATATAACTGATACGACCAATTCTATCTATCAATATTATATTTCAAAGCAAAGTAAATAAATAAATAAAATAAAATAAAATAACGCGGTAATGTTATTATACAAATTTTAATTTTTAACTATCTTCTCAAATATGAATCAAATCTTCATTTTTGTACAAAAAAGCAAACTCTGGTGATATTTAATGTGAATATATATTTACTTTGTCGTTGATTATTGTATTTTTGTATTTTCCTTCGGACATACATACACACAACTGCCCTTTATATATGTATAGATATATAAATAATACATAGTTTATTTATTACAATGGAAAAGATTCAAACGTTGAATTATAAGGAATAGCTTTTATTTATTCTATCAACATTAATGGTTCTTTATTCTATTTATTGACGATTTTGGTAATTGTGACGTAAGCAGTGACGTAGTTTTTGTTACAGACAAATAGAGACCTAATTCCATTATTAATAGATAGATACATGAGGTATTGACTATATTGTGTAGCTAAGTGCTTTAATAGGTAACCTGAACCTAAGTTACATAAATGAGAGTAACTTCCCCTTGTTTGTTTGACTTTGAGGAAGCCGTATGTTTTGATCGGCCATTTTCATTTCACCGTAAATCTACACGGAAAATACGAATTTGTTCGAATCAATACAACTGCATGTTTTAACACGAAAATATCATAAAATGTGTTCTTAATTGTGCTTGCGCATTAATTGAAATTAACTTAATTGTTATTAAGAACACTTTTTATGATATTTTCGTAACATGCAGTTGTATTGATTCGAACAAATTCCTATTTTCAGTGTAGATTTACGGTGAAATGAAAATTGTCAACCAAAACATACGGCTTCCTCAAAGTCAAACAAACAAGGGGAGGTTACTCTCATTTATGTAACTAATGTTCAGATTACGCTTTAATAAAGTCTAAAACATTAGTTAACTGGTTAGGGGATTAGTTATTCGACTGGTTCGTTGGTTAGTTCATTGATTATTTTATGCCGAAATCAGTCTTTTTAAGCAAATTAACTTGTCAATGATAAACACGCCACTACTATACATAGTACAGTGCCCACGCCGAGTTTGCTTGTCATGATTATTTTTAATAATTATCGAATTTTGTACGGTATGCGCATTGTAATTGCCTTCAAAAATATAAATAATAATATAATAATATTTTGTTTATATTTATTTTTGTTTCCTTAATGTATCTAATTTCGTCTTGTAATTAAATACATGAGAGATAGGTAAGTTGTTCTTCTATTATTTACATAATGTACATGTGACGTTACAAGACATATACGCAACACAGACATAAAAATTAGTATTATCTGCGTTATTCGGACTATTGTCCCCATCTTCATTGTTATTTGTACAACGTTTCGGCCGATATGCCCTCCGACCTTCTTCGAGTATTTCTTGTCGGACTCGGGAACTTTCTCGAACTCGGGAACCTTCTCGGACTCGGGAACCTTCTTTTCGAACTCGGGAACTTTCTTGTCGTAATCGGGAGCCATCACGGAACTTTGAACCTAACCCTTTATTTATTCCACGGGGGGTATCCTGTTCTCATTCCGCTAACCATAGCTGGGGTAGGAGTTGTGTTAATTATTTTTCTAACTGCCTCCACTCAAGATTGAACTCGGTATCCAGAGATAACTGTCTCTTAGAACTGTCTTAACCTAACCACCTTATCCACTAGGCCATGTGTCCAATTGAACAATTGATTGTGAATTTTGGGAACTTATAAACCTAATGTCTTGATTTGGCTAGAATATCTACATATTTACTTATGTATGATTTGAAGAAGGCCGGGGGGGCATATCGGCCGAAACGTTGTATAAATAACAATGAAGATGGGGACAATAGTCCGAATAACGCAGATAATCCTAATCTTCAAGCCTCATCTCAAACATTCAGAGAAATAAGACATAAAAATGCTGAGTTGGCGAGGGTCGTTGTCGAACCTGGAACATTTTGGTTCCTAGACAGACGCCTTAAAGTTATAAGCGTCCAGAATTAGGCCGAACCGATATATTTTTTCAAAATTTTCCTTTTTAATCTGTTTTCCTGTATAGGCATAGGATGATATTTATTTGTTTAACTAAAAGGACATCTGCCATCATTTTATGGTCAGAATTTTTTTTGAGTCAGATCTCTACAGACACAGTTCTAAAAATGGTTTTGTCTTTATTCCACGTAAGTGCGTTAAGTTTACATCTTTATGTCTAATTAGGATGATTTGCCGAATCTGAAAAGCATCACAAGACGTATAAAACTATGAGTCAGTTCGCTAACGATAACCGGGAGAAAAAAAAGGGGGAAACTGAGTATCCAGGAGAAAGTATATTCTCTATTTCGGAAATACATATGTTTATCTTTGAGGAGTTTAAATAAAAAAAAATAATTTGTTTAACTGAAGTTATTTGTTTAGAAAGGAAAAAAAGTAAAATAAGGATATATATTTAGGTGTCAAGAAGATTTTTTTAATGTGGCAGTATCGTTTCGGCTCAGAGCCAGACTTAGACCTTGGGGGCCCAGGGCACTTCTGGTTAGGGAGCCCCTCAAGTTGCCTCTACATGTAAATTAAATTAGGTACATGAGAAATAAAGAAAAGTAAAATAAAATGTATTTATTAAAAGAAAAAAATATATGAGTTAGGTTCCGAAGAAAATGTTTGATTTTATTTTTCTCAATTATATTGACTATAAGAATAACCTTTACTACATTTTTCAGTTTGTATTATACAACAAAGTGGTATAATTCTTTCAAGCATGCAGAAAACCACCATTATTTTTTCAATAATAAAACTGATTTTATAAATACTAGCAAATATATGCACCCCCCCGGGTGCAAGTATTTAAGTTTTAATGTAATAGAATATTGTATTAAATTAGAAAGGCTAATGAAACTAAATAAGAATACAGATAAAAAGATTTGAAACAGAGGGAGTATAATAAAAGATTTGAAACAGAGGGAGTATAATAAAAAATGGAACAACTGAAACTTACTCTTCCATCACTCTCGTCTTTCATTGTTATTTTTTCTAATTTAAGTATTTAGTTATTAGAGGAAGTAAAGAATAAAATGACAGTTATTTTATCTTGTTAATGGATTTCATTTAAGATTCATTGAAGAGATTTTTGCTTATATTCATTAAAATAAAACCAAACAATTAAAAATCAATAATACTAAGCACACATTTATTAAATTCGATTTTTTAATATTAATATGCAAATTAGCCTTCCCGTTCTCACTGTAAACTGCTATTTTGTTGTATATATAAACATAATTGCATGTTGTCAGTATGTAGACATAGTTAACTGTATTAATAATGTAAGACAATTTTATTAATAATTGAGGTTTAGATAAAAATAAAATCATGGAGAATGTGATGTCAATAACTAAGAGAATTGTGACTTGAGTAGGAATATAGTTTCGGTTACAGACAGAAAAACACACAATCTCCATTATAATAAGATTACATAACAGCTTATATAGGACCGGTTTAACTCAGTCGTTAAAACGTTCGACTTGGAACCACAAAGTATCTATGCGGTAAAGTGAGGAACTGATGTTAAGTGTGGTGCTCCACCTTAGACAATCTCCTTGGCCTAGCGCTAGTGAAAAGTGGATAGACTCCCTCGCTGTCTGGCTGATACCGACTTTAGGCCACCCCGACAACATTACTTTCTTTACTTACAGGTTTTATGAAGGAAGTTTGAGTTCCCATCT
The DNA here is from genome assembly GCA_023376005.1 of Doryteuthis pealeii. Taxonomy (NCBI): domain Eukaryota; kingdom Metazoa; phylum Mollusca; class Cephalopoda; order Myopsida; family Loliginidae; genus Doryteuthis; species Doryteuthis pealeii. The sequence goes on along the minus strand of CM042139.1, from coordinate 91,837,792 downwards.
CATCTGGAGCCCTGGAGTAATTGCCCCCTTCGCCCCCTTATAAATCCGGCGCTGGTTAATATATTCTATATTTTGGAAATACTGTTTATCCTTGTGGAGTTTGGACGAAAATATCCTCTTTTTTTTTTCAGAAAGAAAAATAAAGTAACATAAGAACACACGTGCGAAATGGAAGAACACTGCGTGATGGAAAAGTACAGAAAAAATCCCATGAGTCATCCATTCTGGCCAATACTGTAGACAGTGAACTGATCGAGGGGAGACAATTGTTTGACTTCACTTCGATAATATGAAAAATATGGGTTACCTTCCCCTAACACTGAACCCGGAAGAGGTAAAACCCGGAAGTAAAAAAAAAAAAACGTGCAAAGAAGAGCCCTTAGAAGTTTAATCAGATCAGTAAAGGCAGTTGAATAGAACAGAAGGTTGAAACAACAGAACAACATCAACACAAACACACCCAACTTTGGCTTGAATAACATAGTAACAGTATTCAAGAGCGAATAACGCGACAACAAAGCTTCCAAGAAACTCTTTACCCCCCAAAAATAAGTGTTTATGTAATGTGTTACTTACTATATATATACGCGAATTACGACCGCTAAAATGAATAGGTTTTAGCAAATTTTGCACGATAAAACCTTCGTTGAAATATCAAACTTGTCTTTCTCTTTATTCCTTTCTTATCGGTACATTTGGGAATATAATATACTAATATAATATACTAATGTTTTAAAATATCAGTAATTCAATGTTTTAAAATATCAGTAATTCAAGTTCACAAACGTTGAAAACCAGCTGGTATGAGATGAATTTTGATATGTATCATTTTGATTTTTCGGTCTGTTGTCCTCATCTTTATTAAGAAATATACATACACAACGCCTCGACTGTTGTACTCTCTGGTCTTCTTCAGGTTTTCCTCTAGGACAGATTGCTCTCACTCCGCTAAAAGTGTCAACACTTTGTCTATCCGAGCCTAGCAATTATAAGAGGAATTATGCTTTTTTAGAAGCTTCTCGCCTGGGTAACTGCTATTTTAAATGACGGTGGATGGGGCCCTTTTTAAGTTGACTATTTAGGTCCTCAGCCTTCTGATAAGTATGCTGTCGAAACAGCCTTCAGTAGTATGCTATTGAGACAGCCTTAGAAAGTATGCTGGTTAAGGGCAAGGTGATGGGAGCGCTTATTTTAGCGTCTCTCCTCGGTAAATGCTCCCTGATAAGTCATGGACTTTGATTCTGGCGCCAACATCGTATGTTGGCTATCCGCCCTCTAGCGGCAGGGGAAGATAATTCTCTATCGGATTTCCGATAATTATTCAACTGGGGAATTCAAACTATTCAAAATAATTCCCAAGTTGAATCATAGCTATGCTCGGATAGACAATGTTTTAAGCGGAATTATAGCAGTCTACCCCAATGGATTACAAGGAAACGCCTGAAGAGTTCCGGGGGGTGGGGTCCGTTTCAGCCGAAAAGTTGTGTATGTATATTTCACTATAAAGATGAGGACAAATCAAAATAATGTGCTCAAAAGATGTAAACATGAATGCGATTCCCGGCAAGGATTGAACTCACTATTCAGTAGAAATGGATCTACCAGACAAGCTTGCAAACCATTACACCACGATGAGACGCAAAATAACTATTACAGTAGATAAATTAATGTGAAATTGTTATCGTCGTAGGGAATGGACATGGCGACCTGAGTTCAAATCCTATACTAGGTTGTTTGCATTTTCACATAGCACTAATACCCTAGGAAACGATATGAATCCAAATATTCCCTCTCCTGTTATGGGTAAATAGTAGGGTAGACTGGGCTCTTTAACCTTTGTATCTGGATATAAAATAACCCTAGATGGCTTGACATGCCGTTACATCAATCAATTAATCAATCTATTTAACTATATTTTTCTTTTTTCGATTTTCTAAATATTAGGAATTTATCTTCTTTTTTTTTGTTTACTTCCACTAAAAAATTTTGCACCAAGAAGTCTTCAAATTTATTTACATGCTTGTTCATTTATTTTATCTATTTATTCTCTTTTTATGTTTGATTATTTCTTTCTTGTAATTTATTTTTCGCAATAAAAAAAATGCAATTCTAATCTCCCAGAGGACTGGGTGGGGATTGCACACTATTTTACCACCATTTACACCCGACCTTGGACTTCCGGTGCAGGATGTTAAACTACTGTCTATAATTCAACAAACCCTCGCCAAACGGAACTAGCTTATGTATCATTCATCTGATAAGGACTTAGAATTCAAATATTACGCATCTCTTTAGATAACAGGCAATTGAGAATAAGGAAAACAAATACTTGGTTAAAATTTAAGGCAGTATTTTGCGTTGGTGAGTTGGTTGGTTATGGCATATCAATCTTCTTGGTTACTCATAACAAAGTCTGTCTTTTTTTTTTCAAGCACTTATATTGTTGGCATACTTCTGTCTACTAAAGCCGCCCTGTCGGCTGGGGTGGTAGAATGCACCGACTGCACCTCTGCAGATGGGTAAGACTCCCCCAATGGGGCCACCTGTTGGCCGTGGGTGGCGACCCGTGATGCTTAAGGATAGAATCCAGGGGGTTGAGCAGTCCATGACTTGCAATACTCCACTTTGGCCCTTTCTTGGGCTAGATGGGCGGTCGGAGAGGGCCTCCCCCCCTCTGATCAATCGGCTGGTCACGTCAAGCCCTAGCACCTATATGATTGCCTCAACCCTATTGCCCTCATGACAAGCCCCATCCCTTTTTATCATATGGATGTTAGAAGGCGGTGGCTGAAGGTCTACATGTCCTGGGAATGACGTTAAACTCTATTTGATTGTGAAGTTCCATTTCTGGAGGTTTGGGGAATGTGGAGCACCCCTTCATCACCATTGCTCCCTGGTCCACTCTGACCCGGAGTGGTAGTACCTGTTAGGGTTTAAATAAAAAAAGGTGTTTATAAAAAAAATTGAGTATCCATTTAGAATGAATTTATTTCAAAACTTTATCGGCATTAAATGACCCACTGAGGTTGATATGCCGTAAGACAAAAAACAAACCAAACCAAAACTGTCTACTAAAGACGATGACGTAGTGTCCTTTTTTTCTTTCAATCTGCATCTGCGTGAGTAGCTGAACAGACCAATATTTGAATGGCAATCTCTGGTGCAGTGACTGCAAACGAACAGTGATGCTTGCTGGAGTTGCTGTTGACTCTCCTTCCTTCTGGCTCTCTTTTCTGTGGTGACTTCTTTCCTCTCTTTTTCATTCCTTTTCGTCCCTTGTTTGACAAGGAGGCATCAGGCCGCTCGGTTTTCTGCACAAGTCTCCCATGTGTTGGTGTTGATATGGCATGTCTTCATGTCCTTCTTACAGACATCTTTAAAGCGCATGCGGGGTCTCCCTACCGGTCGGGTGCCTTCTACTAATTCTCCATACAGTAGGTCTTTGGGGATGCGGCCTTTATCCATCCTCCTAACGTGGCCAAGCCAGCTCAGACGTCTCTCGCAGATGATGACTGACATGCTCTTCGCCAATGTTTTGCGTTGGTCGGTTGGTTGGTTATGGCATATCAACCTTGTTGGTTACTCATAGCAAAGTCAGTCTTTTTTTTTCAAGCACTTATATTGTTGGCATACTTCTGTCTACTAAAGTCGCCTTGTCGGCTGGGGCGGTAGAATGCACCACTGCAGGGGGGTAAGACTCCCCCAATGGGACCACCTCTTTTTTTTTCAAGCACTTTTATGGTTTCAAGTAATTAATGATAATGATTATTTTTAAACAATTATATCTTCGATTGATTGATTGATTGATTGATTTTAACGGCATGTCAACCCATCTAGGGTTATTTTATACAGAGGGTAATTTATGAGGAAGTGCGTCCTGGTCTCCCGCCTTAAGAGTTGCTGCCCGGTGACTATTAAAATAATGACCCAGCTCAAGTTATTCAAAACTATCCATCTATCTATCTATCTCAATTTGGTCATATTCATCTATATTACTTTAAATACTAAGATTTTTTTTATTCATGTTTGTTTAATGTCTTGTTTTTAGTTTAAATAAACAAGAATTACGACAAAAAAAGAAGCGACCCCCTCCCAAATACATTTACTTGTCGAAAATATCTATCTATCTCTATTTGTTCGTATCTATCTATATTATTTTGTTTGTTTATATATTTATCTATCTCAGTCTATTCAAAACTATATATCCATCTTCATATCTAAACAAGAATTACGACAAATTACGATAAATAAACAAGAATTACGACGAGCTGGGGTTGTTAGTTTGATAGTCACCGGGTAGCGGTCTTTGAGGCGGGAGACCGGGACGCACTTCGTCATGAATTACCTCCAGAGAGGTTAGGGAATCGAGTTCATTGTACGAGATTGAGTCGAAAAGTAATGCCATTCTGTTTAGGAAATGTATAATTACCAACAGAGGTGAAGCGCCGTCCCTACCGTCAGATCCTAGGTGTTTTACCGCACATATCAGATTACCCAAGACGTACTACTCATGAGTTGAGTTAGCTAGGACCGGTATCGAACCTAGGCGGACGCTCTACCGACTGAGCTAAACCGGTAGTTTATAGTGTCGCAATAATAGATTTTAAAAAATCACGTTAACTGGGATTTCTTGTAATCCTACTGAAATGATATAAATAGGTGTTAATATCTTTATAGTGTAAAGAGTCGAAACACATGTGTTTAATGATTTCGCGTCAGATCAGCAGAAACAATTGACGTCAGAATACTTCACCACTGACGGTACTGCTATACGAGACGAACACTTAGAAGCAATATAACAACCTTAATATCATTATTCACTAATATTCTTTTATCTTTATTGCACTTACAAATATTTCTAAACGAATATCAAAATACAAACACTTATCTTCCAATTTCCTTTGAAAATTTTACATATATTCACATTCACACATACACACACACTCACACACACACATATATATATTTCCATACACGCGCTCGCTCTCTTCTCTCTCTCTCTCTCTCTCTCTCTCTCTCTCTCTCTCTCTCTCTCTCTCTGTGTGTGTGTGTGTGTTCACAAATTTCGAACTATTCTAAGAGCGCTATATATATATATATATATATATATATATATATGTGTGTGTGTGTGTGTGTGTGTGTGTGTGTGTGTGAAGAGAAAAATGGAAGTGAATCCGACGGTGTGTAATATAGTAAAAAAATTGAAAAAACACAGGTTCAAATAAAATGAGTGATATTTATTCAGCCAACGCTGCAGTGTTTCAATCTGTTTAGTAGATCTTCTTCAGGGCTTTTGTTGATATAAGGAAAAGGAAAATTTATCACAGAATAATATGGAGACTGTGATAGTTTTTTGTTGATCAGTTTGTTTAAAAATGTTTTGAATGGAAAATTAGCGCTCTTAGAATAATTCGAAATTTGTGAGCGGTGGGATAAACGGTTTTGAAGGATGACACCGAACATTCCCTTACGTTGTGTGTGTGTGTGTGTGTGTGTGTGTGTGTGTGTGTGTGTGTGTGTGTGTGAAAGAGAGAGAGAGGGGGGAGAGAGAGAGCGTGTATGGAAATATATATACATATATATGTGTGTGTGTGTGTGTGTGTGTGTGTGTGACTTTTGAATCATTTTATAACCCAAAAGACTGAATGATTATTTTTTATGTGTCAGTCTTTTTACACCCAGTATAAAGAAATATTCTAAAATAGGGAAACATGGAAACAAAACTCTGAGTGCTTGTTCTAATAAAAACGCTTGAGCTCTGCAGCACGTAACTAATATAAAGTAAAGTGTAATGAATTCCGTGGTGTAATATGTTTTAATGTTTATTCCTTTATAAACAATACCTTTTCTTTGGCGCAATAAATTTGAAACCTTTGAAAACTTGTTTTTGTGAACTTATTAACATGAGACCGGGACTTGCGAGGTAGAGAGAGGAACAGAGAGACAGCTGAGGGGGAGACACACAAAGTAACTGAAAAAAATAACAATATTAACAGAAACAACATTCTTACATCCACCAACTAATCGCTGCCTCGTGTGGTATCAGAGTTAATTAGCTAGGCCAGCTGGTCTTTGTGAGTGAGTTCGATTCTCACTGGGTGCCACGTACCAAACTAAGTTCATCTACAATAATGGGCGTAATTGCTAACGAGGTGAGCAAGTTTGAACTCAGTTCACGCTATTACGTTAATTTTCGAACTAATAACCTTGGGAAAGGTATGAGCCCCCCCCCCTAATTCCTCCGGCTATATGTTAAATAGGTGTTATTTAGCACAACCTCCTACCAGGTTAGGATGTGACACAAGGTCTTTTAATGTGGTAAGCCACGCACAGACGGAAGTTCATGCGATGGTTAGTCAGCTGAATACTGTTAAGAGCAGTAGTTCGATTACTGTTCTTTTACAAGTATGGCTTTGGCATTAAATGACCGACAAATGTTGCATAATCTATGGTAGTATAGATTATTGACAACACCGTGTAGTAAAAATGGAAAGATACAAACCGTTGGGGACCTTTTGACCCACGGGCGGAAAACCCGCGAATCACGTGAAGTCGCGAGAGAGCTAGTTATCTCGGCAGTTCCAGGCAAGATGTTGGCGGAGACAGATGTCCCTTGCTTAACTGGAACTCATCACCTGCACGCGCGCTGTGTTGATTAGTTAAGATTAGGAATAAAAGTTTAAAAAACAATAACTTGCCGTTGTTGGTCAATGAATGCTTAGCTAGAAATGAACTAACAACATGAACCCAGACATCACGCCGAAGTCGATTCAGAGATAGAATTCAACATGGCGACTGGACGATCATGAATGGCCAGAGAAGAAGAAAGAAGTAAGTAATTCAATTATGCATCTTTCTCTCTCACTCCCTCCCACTCTCCTCTCTCTCTCTCTCTCTCTCTCTCTCTCTCTCTCTCTCTCTCTCTCTCTGGCACAAAAGAACACTCGTGTATATACGCAACATGTGGGTATATAACACAAAGTTGATATGCCGTTAAACAAAGAAACCAAATCTTGCATTTAATGGTATGTAATTACCAACTTCATGAATTTTGAATAGCGATATAGGTATTTGCCTCATAGCCCACTAGTATGGGCTGGGCACAAGGCCTTGTTTTAACGTGGGCCCACCCACAAGCCGAAGCTCATGGGTGGGAAAGAACAAAAATTGTGTCGATCCCTTCGGCATTCCCCCTTAGGGGGGGGCGCCTCAGGCGCTGGGCAATAAACCCAGCCCTGCCTCTTTAAACCAAGGGGGTAGGTATTGCCTGGGGGGATAGCCCCCTGGGATCGACGCTATTAACTTGTAAACATCCAGGGCCGAAGCCACTGGACGCCCACCCCGTTGGGCGGATCTACATACATAATTTTGAATAGCGGTATAGCACAATCAAATCTGATTGAAACAGAAACTCCAGTAACAAGCTTTGTTAGTAGCGGAGGCAAAAGGTCAGGTATGGTTGATCGTGTTATAATGTTTGGAATCTGGTCGGCCAACGAGCCAGGTACACTCCCACGAACAGAAGAAAGGTGTTGGCAGAATGAGTTAGTATTGAATAAGGCAAGGTGCCAGCTGCCGTCCAGGGAGAAACGGTCAGATAACATCAATAGTCGCTTCTTTGGAAAGAATGTAATATACGTGGTGTGTAATGAATGAAGAATAAGAGAAGTGTAATGAATGAAGAATAAGAGAAGGGAAATGAATGAAGAATAAGAGAAGTGAAATGAATGCGGGATAAGAGAAGTGTAACGAATGAAGAATAAGAGAAGTGTAATGAATGAAGATTAAGAGAAGTGTAATGAATGAAGAATAAGAGAAGGGAAATGAATGCGGGATAAGAGAAGTGTAATGAATGAAGAATAAGAGAAATGTAATGAATGAAGATTAAGAGAAGTGTAATGAATGAAGAATAAGAGAAGTGAAATGAATGCGGGATAAGAGAAGTGTAATGAATGAAGAATAGAGAAATGTAATGAATGAAGAATAATCGAAGGGTAATGAATGAAGAATAAGAGAAGTGTAATGAATGAAGAATAAGAGAAGGGAATGAATGAAGAATAAGAGAAGTGTAATGAATGAAGAATAAGAGAAGTGAAATGAATGTATGAAAAGTGTAATGAATGAAGAATAAGAGAAAATGAATGAAGAATAAGAGAAGTGTAATGAATGAAGAATAAGAAGAAAGAGAAGGAAATGAAGAAGAATAAGGGAAGGGAAATGAATGAAGAATAAGAGAAGTGTAATGAATGAAGAATAAGAAAAATGTAATGAATGGAGAATAAGAGAAGTGTAATGAATGATGAATAAGAGAAGTGTAATGAATGGAGAATAATATAAGTATAAGAGAAGGGAGATATCAAAGATGGGGGCGGTGTTTAAATTCAGAGCTGACTCTTAAAAGCCCTACCTCCGGAATCAACAAACACAAACACACACACAACACACACACACACACACACACACACATATATATATATATATATATATATATATATATATATACTAGCTAAAGTACCCGGTCCATGACCGGACTAAAATGAAATTTGGATCACCAGGGAGTGAGAGAGAAAGTGGAAGACAGTAGTTAGAGAGGGGGTAAGAGGAAAATAATTCTTGAAACTAAAATCATTGAGAATTTGTATATTTCAGGATTTGTATTTTCTGTTTTATAGTTTAAAATTATTTCATATTATTATACAACAAATTGAAAGTATTCGTTTGTATATTTGTTTGTTATTGTTTTAAATTTTTTGTACATGACAACAATTCACATTTAGTTCTTAATTGCATGTTGAGTTTAAAAAGAAGCTGAGAATCGAAAATTTAAATTCTTCGTATTGCAATATCTATTTTTGCTAAAACCTAAGATAGTATTATAGGGACCACCAATTGATCAGTTTAGGCCATCTTGAATAAAACGGAAATATTTTGTTATTATTTATAATTAATTGATTTTTCATAGAATTTTAAAAAAACTCTTATCGTAACTTGTTTTTAGTTACGTTAATTTTCAGTTGATTTAACAGTGCAAAAATTAAAACATTGTTTTTCAATCATAATTTTCATTATTTCCGTAAGCTGAAAAAAAGTTAAAAAATCATCAGGAGTTTATTTAATGTTTTTTCTTTCAAATGGAAAATTTTTTTTCAAGAAAATATTAATTTTCTGCAAGTTTCATAGTGTTAAATATAGGGGGGGGGTAAATTTCACAGGGTAAAATTGGTGGTACCTAGTATTTTAAAAACATTGTTTAAAAACGTTTTGGTGGACCTGATTATCTGGACTCCCCCCCCATCTATTTTTTTCCCTTCAGTTGATTATTATCGATTACACACCAATCTATCAGATTGAAAAAAAAATTCTTAAAAGTTCTTTATTATTTGAGTATTCACGGGTGCTCATTTCCTCGTATAAGTTTATAGTAAATTGATCCCCCATATCGGAACCGCTTGAACGGAACCCCCAAAAATTATTTATTTTCCCATTAAACTACCCCCCTAACCCTAACCCCTACCCCCCCCCTAGTTAAAATTAAGTTTTATTACAAAATTTATATTAATTACAAAACATCAATTTTCATAAAAGTTCAAATGTCACCTATGAAATCTCTATTTAAACATGCCAATTTTTCAGAACTGAAAAGTTGCACTATAAACTCAGCAATGTTTATTGACTTCACAATAAAGAGTAAAATCATAAAACTTAAAATTTAATTTGTAAGGCAAATTCTGAGGAATATTTTAAATTGTATTTTGAATAATAATTTAAATGTTGGTTGTTAGTTGTTTTGTTTTATCAACTTTTCGGGTAATTTACTAACGAATCATGTCATTTTGATAAACAAAGCGCTTACAATTTTTCGTACTTACATATAATTTTTTTTTAAATGTTCCAATAACTGGATATTGTCAGATAAACTTGAAATAAATTTCGTCTTACAAATAATTGACTACTTATCTCCAGTCGGGCCTTCGACTAAAGATAAAACACCGGATTTTGTCCATATTAGTAACCTTTGTTTTTTTTTTTTTTTTTATCGTGGTTTGAGAAAATAATTAGTTAACGAACCAAAAGAAAACAGTTTCTAAGGAAATTCGTCAATCTTATTGTTATTTTTAACCCTTTAAAACTCTAACAATAAAAATTAATAAATAAATTAAAGAATTAAAAGTCATTTTATTCGAATGAAAATCTTAGTTTAATTTATACAAATATGTAACCGTACTTACGACGTAAACTGATTTTCATGATACTGTTATTTACGGATTAAAATATTTTTTTAATCATGTAACCGTAAAGCGTGCATTTTGATTTTCTACAATTTTTTATGCATTACAAAATTAAAATTAAAATGAGTGTACTGTACAATTTAAGAATATGGACAAACTCGCTGTAAAAAATAATTTAATCTATAAAAACACATACAAATTACATATTCAGAAAGACTAAGAGATTCCGAACTGCCGTATTCGTATTATCGCCTATACGTAGTATTTTTTTTTTTTTTAACTCGCTGTAAAAAAAAAAAAATCTATAAAAACACATACAAATTACATATTCAGAAAGACTATTTCATCTTATTACTAAAGATATAAATATTTTAAAGATTAAAATCCTAAATAGGTAAGAGATTCAGATCTGACTGTTATAGACTGCACTGCTTGTATCGCAATAATCATAGGCAGCGTGGCTATCCGAAGCCATTTTTTAATGTTTTTAACTCGCTGTAAAAAATGATTCAATAAATAAAAACTCACACAAATTACATATTTTGAAAGAGTATTTTCTTATCTTTCTAACGATATAAAAATTATTAAAGACTGGACCATAAATAGGCCATAAATTCGGAGCTGAACGGCTTAGACTGCAAAATTAATTCATTAAAATCAAAACTTCGCTGCTGTTATCGCTTTGACAATAAGCAGGCAGAGACAATATTTTATTATCAGGAGGGGCTGATATACGGACAGTTCCGCAAATTGGGTGATTTTGGATTAATTAATCGATTAAATCCCTTAATTAATAAAAATCAATAACCAAATTTGGAATTTTTCTTAGTTAGAACGATATCAATGTGTATGCAAGATTTTGAATCTGAGTGACCTCCCGTTTTTTTGTTATACGTCGACATGTACATACCAAAATCTCTGTTTTATATATTAGATTATATATATATATATATATATATATATATATATATATATATATATATATATATATATATATATAGAGAGAGAGAGAGAGAGAGAGAGAGAGAGAGAATGGGGGTTCGATCCTAAAAAGAGTCTATGCATGTAATGAGGGTTCGGGGAAATTGTAGATAGTGCCTTGGAGAGAAAATACTACATTATAAGCTTTCCAGGCTCGAATAATTTACTAAATAAATAATTACTAAATAAAAGACCAGTTGATAATGATGGCCACATGACTCAAAAACACCTTAAAAGACAATGAAAATAGTACTTTTCCTCAGTTTTAAATGTTAGATACTAATTCACCCAGGGATCGTAAGCGCAAAACCCTGATTTGTATCCTATTTTACATCTTATAATTTTCACACTTGATATATATATATATATATATGTGTGTGTGTGTGTGTGTGTGTGTGTGTGCATGTATATATATATATATATATATATATATATATATATATATATATATTGGTTTGGAGGTTGGTTTTGAAGGCTATCACCATGCAAGTGTAAAGTGTAAATCACAGGTTAACAAACAACACCATTGTTACCTTTTTTTCTTTACACTTGTATTGTGATTGCCTTCAAAACCAACCTCCAAACCAATATATATACAATGCTTCAAGCAAATTATAAAACCCTTTTATATATATATATATATATATATATATATATATATATATATATATGTGTGTGTGTGTGTGTGTGTGTGTGTGTGTGTGTATATGTAAATATATATGTATTATGAGAACAGTCATTATCATTGCAAGTATGTTTATAATTCTTATGTGTACCTTGTATAATTTTGAGAATAGTCATTATCATTGCAAGAGTGTTGCCGTACATAGTCTTAAGACTCTACCCATCTCTGGTAAGAAAAGAGACGGATTCATGCCTTTCTCAAGGGCATTTGAGCGAAGTGAAATGCAGCCTCGCGAGGGATTTGAACTGGAAGGAAAATACTAATGAACACATTTTAATTAAAAAGAAAAGATGGAAGGCAAAAATTGGATAAATTAATATAAAAGTAAAAAAAAAGAAAAAATGTGGAAGAAAGAAAGAAAGAACAGTTAAGGTGCAACATGACGGTAGAAGATAAACTCCAGATGTTTTGTTATCTGTGTGATAAACGTTTATCCTACAAGGAAGGAAGGAAGTTTCAAGCTGTACAACGATTCCAAGGACATTGGCCAACATGCCTTGCTGAGAAGGTGTAGAACTGAACAGGTGAGAATCAGGCTGGGACTTGCGAGGTAGAGAAAGGAACAGAAATAGACAGACAGCTGAGGAGGAGACACACAAAGTAACTGAAAAAAAAGAACAATATTAACAGAAACAAAATTCTTACACCCACCAACTAATTGCTGCCTCGTGTGGTATTAGAGTTAATTAGCTAGGCCAGCTGGTCTTTGGGAGTGAGTTCGATTCTCACTGGTGCCACGTACCAAATTAAGTTCATCTACAATAATGGGCGTAATTGCTAACGAGGTGAGCAAGTTTGAACTCAATTCACGCTATTACGTTAATTTTTGGACTAATATCCTTGGGAAAGGTATGAACCCCCCTAATTCCTCAGGTTATATGTTAAATAAGGTGTCTACCTTGCTTCTTGAGAATACACGTTAATGAAAGGTAGAAATATTCTTTTATTATTTAAATAAATATTTACTATTAATAAACAATCATTTTGAACTTCTGATTGTCTCGATGATTGGCCAGAAAAATGATTACATTAGCCACACCCCTCTACAAGGCTCTTTCCTCAAGTGATAAGCCTTTCTTCCTATATTTTGGAGTAGAGTGGGAGTGCGTGGGCCGATTACACCGGAATTTTAACAACAACCGGTGCAACGCTGAATCTGTCTGCCAGAGATGCTCGGAATTTGGAGCGACCGATCCCAGCATGTCTTTCTTCTTAATTTCAGTTGCTTTTCCTCGGAATTAAACAGAACGTCAATCTACGACCATTAGTCAGAAGCATAAGTTGATTATTTTCTTTAATGCCATATCAACCCTTTGTGGACTATCTAATTCCAAATCTTTTCTCTTTTTTTTTTTTTTTTTGCATATACATATTTACCCAATCCCTTCAAATGTGTAGAATCTGACACAAGGTAATTTTTAAACGGAGTATAACAGTTTTGAATTCATTGTTTTCCTTCTCCAAGGCGGGTTTCCATACCAAAGTTAAAGAACACAGTCTGTCCAACTATTTATCCATAGTTGGAGGGAGAATATATGGATTCACACCTTTCCCAAGGCTACCGGCGTTATGTGAAATGTAAACAGCCACGTCCAGGATTTGATCTCGCCTCGGCGTGTCCATTTTCTACGACGATAAACATTGCAACACGCACCTTTTGTATATATGATTTGTAAGCGAATAGTTTGTAGGTAAATATTTTTGTTTGGCTTGGTTTTATAAAATATTTTGGAACAATCTAATATTGGGCAAAATATCGTGGAATAACCTAAATTTTTATATTTTGGAACAATCTAATATTGGGCAAAATATCGTGGAATAACCTAAATTTTTATATTTTGGAACAATCTAATATTGGGCAAAATATCGTGGAATAACCTAAATTTTTATATTTTGGAACAATCTAATATTGGGCAAAATATCGTGGAAATCTAAATTTTATATTTTGGAACAATCTAATATTGGGTAAAATATCGTGGAATAACCTAAATTTTTATATTTTGGAACAATCTAATATTGGGCAAAATATCGTGGAATAACCTAAATTTTATATTTTGGAACAATCTAATATTGGGCAAAATATCGTGGAATAACCTAAATTTATATTTTGGAACAATCTAATATAGGGCACAATATCGTGGAATAACCTAAATTTTTATATTTTGGAACAATCTAAAATTGGGCAAAATATCGTGGAATAACCTATATTTTTATATTTTGGAACAATCTAATATTGGACAAAATATCGTGGAATAACCTAATGTTGAGGAAAATATTATGGAATTGCCTAATGTTGAGGAAAATATAATGGGATAACCCCCAAAAATATAG
>CM042139.1:91781066-91818566 GCA_023376005.1 Doryteuthis pealeii | reverse complement strand
AAGTTGGGCGGACAAAAGGTCAGTCGGATTTCACTTCTTGTCAGAGGTAGTTGTTGTGTCTAGCCACACTGAAGAGGCGTGAAACGCCGAAACACGTGTCTGTTGATGACTTTATATATATATATATATATATATATATATTAAACTAAAGCTGAGTAAATCAATTTTTGTCTCTTAAAGACTTTAATATTGTTTAGTTTAATGATACGAAAATTATACTAAATTATTCCTTATATTTAGGATTGGGTTATGTTTGAAAAAAAAAGTTAGTCTCTCTGGGAGGAGAGAGAGAAGGGAGAATTTGATTGTTAATTTGTCTGTTAAATTTCAGAAGCAGCAAACCTAAGCTTGTGTAAAACATTCCCTTTCTTAGAAATCTTGCAAAATGATTTTAATGTTTTATCCGGGCGTATATTTTTTTTTTAATTCGCTTTGCAGACTCACTTTTTTATTTTAATCTCAATTATCTCTCAAGAGCTCATGGGTGACCCAACGGGTCACGATTTGTCTAGTATATATATATATATATATATATATATATATATATGTGTGTGTGTGTGTGTGTGTGTGTGTGTGTGTGTTGCTTAAACAGGTTTTGTTAAAAATATGAAATAATTCCTTTTGTATATACGCCTGTAAGATTCAAGGTTATTATTGAAGCATACAACTCCGACACGCTGTGTGGACATGATATTTTATATAATAGACAGCACATTTATACGACAAGATACAGCAATAAGGAAATACATGTACATGAACATACAACAGTAGATATTAAAGGACTGGAGAGTCCATACATTCAAAATCACTTACTAGTGATGAGGGGCCAAAGACCCCACGAGAGTTGCATGCGTTGGGGTCAGAAGCCCCCACCGAGAAGAGTGTGTCTCTAATCCATATTGCCGTACGAGAAGATGTAGCAAAAGAGGAAGAAGAGTTTGAACCTCGCGCTTAACTACCAGACGTCCTGGTGGTCGGCACGGAAACCCCAGCGGGAAGATGACTCTTCAGGAAAAGGGAAGATAATCCCATCACGCCCAAGACTTCTTGCCGTTTTTCTTTTACCGGGGTCTACTATTTATCTACATCTGCTGTGGAAATAGTTGGATGCACACCTTTCCCAAGAGTATTAGCGCTATGTGAAATGCAAAAAAACTTTGTCCAGGATTTGAAGTCGGGTCGGCGAGTTCATTTCCTACGATGATAACCATTGTCATTGACTAAAAAACACTGAAAGAAGAAAATATTTCCTTATTTATAAATCTAACGTTAAATTACCCCATGTTAGTCTAACATTTAGATTAAAAAAAGGACGTTCAACGAAAGAGGATGCAACAGAATGGGAGGAGATACAGTATCGCGCATAAATAAGTGAATTGTCTTTTACACCTTTACACAAGCCGAATCTACTACAGGGTGGCCAAGAAGTCACTGAGGGATTTTGAACTGGAATAGATTCTTTATTTTTGAAGGTACCTTTATGGAATGTGAACATAAAAAGACGAAGACAATGGTGATTTGTTTGCAAAAAAAAAAAATGAAAGAGAATTTATTTATGAAAAATAACATCTTTTAAATGGTTTCCATTTCAGCTTCACAAATTCGTGCCCTTTCCAAAACATTCTCCATGACGGATTGCAGGATCACTCGATGACGATTTAATTCCCTGACTTCATTCCTGATGTTCTCCTTCAATTCTTGTAGAGTTTGCGGTTTGTTGATGTAAACCTTTTCTTTGAGATATCTCCACAAGAAAAAATCATGGCTAGTCAAGTCTGGGGAACGTGAAATATAATAATTGACTCCTGATTTTGATAAAACAATTTAACAATTTGCGTACGTTCTTCGACGCTATACTTATTCATGATTAATTTCCATAGTATTTTCTATACAATATTTGAAATAGAAAGAAAAAAATAATTATTAATGGTAAAATGGTAGCATTTGGCAACTCCTTGGTCACTTCTTGGCCACCCTGTATATAGCCTAAAGAAGGCAGCACAGAACATCGGTCTATATGTGAACTCCGATAAAACAGAGTTCATGTGCTTTTAAAAGAAAGGTGACATCTCCACGCTCAACGGTAAGCCTCTAAAGCCAGTAGAACAATTCACGTACCTAGGTAGTAATATCTCATTCATAGAAAGCGATGTTAATGTACGCATAGGGAAGTCATGTTCTGCTATTAACAGATTATCAGCTATATGGAAGTCAGATCTCACTGAGAAGTTAAAGCAACAATTCTTTCAGGCCGTGGTGGTATCAGTGCTGCTGTATGCTTGCACCACTTTGATCTTGACGAGGCGCCTGGAGAATAGGCTAGATGGGAGCTGCACAAGAATGCTACGTGCAACACCACACAAGAAAGCAGCTATACGGCCACCAAGCCCCCTATCACACAAAACATCCGAGTAAGACGCACAAGGCATGCCGGACACTGCTGGAGAAGTAAGAATGAACTCATAAGCGACGTCCTTCAATAGAAACCAGTTCATGTACATGCTAGTGCGGGTCGTCCAGCATATACCTACATAGACCAGCTCTGTGCAGATACTGCATGCTGTGCGGAGGATCTCCCGGGGTCAATAAATTATAGGGACGGTTGTCGAGAGATTGTCATGGATATTTGCGCTGCTGGCGCGACATGATGATAATGACGAAGTGTAGTACTGCATGTATAAGGATACGCGTTGTGTTTTGTATATGTGGGTTGTTCTATTTCCAAGTACACATTATTGCCCATAAATAATTGTACTCCTCACTATGTTTTACATAAAGTTAATTTTCTTGAAAAATAATTGTAGCTGGAATTACACTGCTGTACCCGTACAGCTGTTACATGATTCATAAACAGCTTATGAATTATGTACGTACCTATAGTAAAAATATTTGAATCAGGGTCCGTTACATTCAGAATAGCAGGATCCAGTGGAAAGTTACCTCGGCAGTTATTGACGGGTAATAACCTTTTTACTTGACCCCTTGTAAAACGCGCGATTAGACGCGGGAGAATTAGTCTGCAGTTAGAGATTTTAGAGCGAGTGGACCCGAAGTCGCTCGCTCTGACGGTCGCTCCCCCCTCCCCCGCGGCGGTTGAAAGATGGGCTGGGTTGTTGAAATAAAGCTTTAGAAGAAAACAACAAGTCTTGTTTGTTAAATCATTAAACAAGCAATGACCAGCCCAACAACAAACAAAAAAAGGAACTAACAAGAAGTAAAAGCAATCCAAATGATCAGACCGAGAAATAAGACTGAAGAACATGGCGACCGGCCGAGTTAGAAGCAGTAGAAACAGAGTAACAAAAGCCCTCATCCCATATCTAATTCCCTCTCTGTCTGTCTGTCTGTCTGTCTGTCTCTCTCTCTCTCTCCCATTATATACCTGATATGTTATGTGGGTATATAAGATTATACAACGCAGTAATGTAAGAGAACTGGATTGTGTCTTGCTTGCGTTATTCGGAATGCGAAAAACACGACTTAAGAGTTACGCAGACGCGTGGTTTGATTCAGGTATCCGGATGCGGGAAGAGTTGCGTGGGTTCTGAAACCAATAAACAGACAGGCTAAACGCGAGTCGAGAGCAGCTTCAGAAGGCATTGGTCTTACAGATACAGAAGGATAATATGAGAGAGAATGCATAGTAAAAGAAAGAAGGGACGTTTGCACTGGTTTTGTATACAATATTTTGCTTTGTCCCTGCTGGAGTGCATTTCTGGCCGTACTAGCACCGAAGAATTGAGATCTCTCATTCTATCATCTATTAACATCTACCGACCTCTCTGGTTTGTTTAGCCAACCTTTTCATACTACTTTGGCTCAGTCGGTAGAGTGTTCGGCTAGGAATCACAAGGTTCTTGGTTCGATGCCGGCTCTCGCAAATTCATCGTATGAGTAGCACAGGGATATGTGCGGTAGAGAAAGGAGCTGATGGTATGTGTAGTGCTCCACCTCAGATGCTAAAATAATCTCCTAGGTCTAGCACTAGTTAAAAGGGCATAGGCTCCCTCGCTGTCTGTCTGATACCGACATTAGGCTTCCCCGACGACTTTACTTTACTTTTTTACACACACATATATATGCATATACGCTACCTCTGGTGGCGTCTCGTCGTCTCATCGTGATGTTAGCAAGCTAGTCTCGAAGATCCATTACTACTAAATATCAAGTTCGATGCAACCTTGTGTAACATCCTACCGTGGCGAAAAAGTTGGGTAAATATCTACACTATATATGCTCACACACATCCATACAAATACGTTCGCTTCCACATGCATATATCATCATCATCATCAGTTCGCGCTGTTGGCACGGATATCCATGACAATCTCTCTCCATCCGTCCCTATCGCTCATCATTCTCGGGAGGTCCTTTATGCAGCATCCTGTATCTGCACAGAGCTGATCAATGTACGTCTTTGCTGGTCGGCCCACACTGGCGTGTCCATGTGCTGCCTTCCACAGGAGGACGTCGCTTATGAGTTCGTCCTTGCTTCTCCAGCAGTGTCCCGCGTGTCTTGTCTGTCTTACTCGGATGGTTTGGGTGATATGTGGCAGGTGTCCGTACAACTGTTTTCTCGTGGGGTGCTGTTTCCACGACTTGTTCAGGATCACCTGCAGCATTCTTGTGCAGCTCCCATATAGTTTATTCTCAAGTCGCTTCATTAGGGTCCAGGTGGTGCAGCCATACAGCAGCACTGACACTACAACAGCCTGGGAGAACTGTCTCTTTAACTTGTCTGTGAGATTGGATTTCCATATGACAGATAATTTATTTATAGCGGCCCATGCCTTTCCTATACGTGCATTAACGTCGTTTTCTGTGGAGGAGATGTTACTGCCTAAGTATCTAAATTGTTCTACCGAGTTTAGGAGTTTGCCATCGATGGATGAGATATTGCTTTTGTTTTTGAAAGACATACATATACAGGCTGTCCCAATAAAAGATTTTGTGTATTTCAACTACGTGAGAATACCCATTCTGCACTCATGCACCTCCGTTGCACAATGTCCAGACCCCAACGTTGCGATATTCTGTGCTGGTCGATTTGTAAGGGCACTAGTTAGACAGGTTCACAAGGATTAAAAACAAAACAACAAAGTTTGATAACAGGACGCTGATGGAAGAGCAAATTGTGATACTTTAGCAGTCTATCTCAGCTAGCAAGAAAGTTGCTGACAGCTGGCTTCACTGTTGTGGATTCCTGACTATTTCTAACTCTAATGCTACCGGCGACATTAACACCTCAACGGCCCGGGTCGAACTGTCCCCAGGATTGGAGCTTTGCTGAATTTATGTAAAATTCTAACCCACACCCCTCTACCGCCAGACCACCCAGATGTTCGGCACTTAAATTCAATTCAGACTTCCTAACTATGATTTCTCTTGAGATCAGACTTTGTGTCTTCAATATTTCGACCATTAATTTCTTCAAAAGAAATTTCCTCATAAAAATAGCCTTTTTGCTTTTCATACCTAGATGCCTAAAGATATTGTTACTAAGTGACTTACCTTTACGGTGGCCGTACAATTCTCTTAAACTTTACGGTCTAATCTTTCGTGTCGTAAATGGACAACCACCCACCCATTTACCTATGCCTGGGCTTTAACACATTCTATTTTTATTTTCATTTTTTTTCTGACCATGTTCTCCCTCGATCATAGTATCACAACAATAACTCAAATCCGCATTTTTATTTTCAGATTTTAGCCATAAGAATAGATAATGGCGTGAAGATTTAGCTTTAAACAAAAGAAATTTATCTTACAATATTGAAAGTATGAAAACATAGTTGAAGTCTAAAGACAGTATAGAAGAAAGCAAGACCCACCTAAGCAGGTAACCATCTTTACTAAAAAAAACCTCCAATTATCACTGAACTGAGAGATGCCATTAAACAATATGCACTAAAATACATAGTGTTCTTTGCTGTTATTAATTCTATTACTTCCCGCTGTCAGCAACATCTAGACAAAAATGGACGTCAATTTGAAAACAGACGATACATATTCTCTAAAAAATGGACTGTACTTTATATTAACTAGCAACAAAAAAAAGACACCCTACAAACGGCGTAAAAATTATTTTTTGAAAGATATTGCCTGGGGTGTGTGTGGGGGGGGGTAAAAATTCAATGGCAGATGGTTTGTATCATAGGTAAACAAAATCATCAAATTTATTAAAGGAGTAAAAAAAATAAAACAATTTGAAATGGAAACTTGTCCCCTACAAATAAAATGTTGCGTGCATCTATTAATTATTTATTAAAAATCGTAGGTATTTATTTATTTATAAACATTTTAGTTAACTTCTTGTTACCGAAAAAAAGGGTGAGTGTAAAAAACAATTTTCAAAATTGTTTACTCAAATTTTGAGTGTATATAACATAGATCTTAGTTCTTATTCTATGTATTAACGATTTTGACTATAAATTAAATACTCACCAATAGATTTACATAGTCATTGAGAATATTGTGACGTAAGCTGTGACATAGTTTTGGTTACAGACATAAATACACACAATCTTCATTATTAGTAGAATTAAATTGAATTATTTAAATTATATAACCATTTTTGGTTGCATAAATCGATTTTGATTATTTCTGTAGATTATATAACTTTTGATAAAAGATGTGCATACAAGTAAATATTGCTTTTACAATTGTTCAAAGTATGCATGAATTTTATTGAGACATCCTATACATACACGTCCATGGGTACGCATACCCTCGCCCTGTTGACTGAGGCAGTCCAATAAACCAGCTGTACCTCTTCAGATGGGTAAAATCCCCCCAGTGGGGCCACCTGTTGGCCGCGGGTAACGACCAGTGATACTTAAGGACGGAATCCTGGTGACTGAGCAGTCCATGACATACAACACTCTACTTTGGCCCTTAGGCCACCTCTGATCAATCGGCTAGTCACGTCAGGCCCTAGCACCTATACAATTGTCCTAGCCTTATTGCCCTTATGGCAAACACTGAATCCTTTTTTATCATATATATATTCTAGAAGGAGGTGGTTGAGGGTATTTTAGAATATGACGTTAAACTGTATCTAGTGGTGAAGTTCCAATTCTGGAACTCTAGGAAGTGTTGGGTATTCTTTGATATCCATTACTCCCAGGTCTACTCTGACCCGGAATGGTAGTACCTGTTAGGGTCCCATCTATGGGTTAAATACATCAAAAATGAATTTTTGAAAAATGTTTTAAAAATCTGAGAACCCAACAAGAACGAATCAAACAAATTGTCTTCGGCATAAAATAATCCAACAAGGGTTAACATGCCGTAAAAACCAACCAACCAACTAACCACACATACCCACATTGATATGACCGCACCTATACGCGTATGCATTATTGCACCTATGTGTACCTAGGTACAGAAGAGCATAAAGTGTCACATCTGTGTGTGTGTGGGGGGGTGTTCTCCAGATGAATCGTTTATCTCTCAATTTGAGGTGCGGTGTTGCTTTATCTGTAGCCTGCCAGTTTTAATGAGGGTACTGGCTTTTCAGATTGCTTCTTGCCATCCTCACACATGCTTGACGCCACGAAAAAAAAAAGAGTCTTGGTTTTATCTTGTTATAAAAAAAACGTTGAACATCAATTTCCAAATAATTCCACTCGCTTTAATTAACGAATTCATGTTAGATGTTATCTTTAATGGCATGATTTAAAGATCGCCAAAGGCATCCTTTAAGCTCGCTGTTACGTCACTTCCGATTTCTAGAATATAGATAACATTCATCCGAAAAATAACTGATATACGAATAGAAGTAGACATTAATGTAAATTAGAAGCTGTAACCATGGTAATTCCTCAGAATAAATGCATAAACACACACCACACACACACACACACACACACACACACACATATACACGCACACTTACAAACACACAAACACACACTCACTCGTATATAAAACTTTTTACTTTTTTTGTTGCGTCTTATTTCGTTTAGGTGGTTCTTCTTGAGCATATACTTCACAACTTTCTGTATCCTCTAAATGTGTAACATGATAGCTCGTTACAACAAAAAGAAGTTAAGAAATAAAAAGTGGGTCCTTATGTTACATAATTATTGGATCCCTAATGCTTTTATAAGTATTGTAGAAATCATAATGGCGATTAGTGCAACTGATGGCCTTGAGGGTGAGTGACGGCGCTTGACCTCAATCTCACCTTGCCTTGCGGGGATGGATCGTGAGAACCGGAACCCCAAAGAAGGCCCTCTTCCGGTTTAAGGATACTAAGTAATTCAGTCAGTTAGAAGTTAGAAGCCGAGCTTGTAAGATGTGAGTCTCACTGCGCAGAATGTCTGGTTGGGGATTACACAATAAAGTAACATCAACGTAAATCGAAGTCTTGTGTTTATTACCTAAAAACTAACAATGACACAGGGCTTCTGATAAGGAGTGATCCCTAACAGAAACCAGACCCGGAATCCCAAATAGAAGACCAAACATTAGAAGATATACCAGACCAAGATGTTAGAAGATAGAATCAAAGCCGGCCAGAAGAGAAAGACGACTGGAAGTAAAGAAGTAAGAAGGGTATACAACGTTATATAGATTTGTTACTGTGAAAACGCCAGTATATTACACTTACAATAAAAAAACAAGATAAGATTTAGATATGTAAAATTTTTCGCATTACAATTTCTTGTTTTTTTTCTTGGTTTTTTTTTTTGGGGGGGGGGGTATTCTCACAAAGTGGTGGTTTAGACTAAAGTCTAAGTGACCACAAGTCTCCTCTGATTTCCCGAACTATTCTATGTATTCTAGCTAATTTTAGCGGTGCTTCGCTCTAGATGATCTCCACTCTTCTTCTGGTGTCCAATTCACCTTTTCCAGATTATTGGGAAATTGTTCGAAGGGCTCCAACTACTATCGATGTCACCGTCACCTCCATGTTTTCTGGCAAGGCCAAGACATCTGTCCACTTTTCGCGTTCTTTTATTTCTCTCTGTGTCCTACTTGAAAGTCAAAATTCACTTGAAGACAAGTCCTTTATTCTTGTTAACTGAAACTATTGTAGCATAATTGCGCGCCTTACCTGGGAACACCATTTATTTGGCCTGTGCCTGTAGTATGATTCTCAGAACTTACTGGGTGGTCTTTTGAAGAATCGGCCCGAAAAAAATATAAACATTCGGTCGAGCAAGAGATAATGGAATTCTCATTATCACCTGTGACTCGGTTCGATAGCTAGGAAGTCTAGGATTTTGCTATTAAAATTTATTTTGATCGGTTTGTCAAGTGTGTGGGGGGGGGGTAAAAATTCAATGGCAGATGGTTTGTATCATAGGTAAACAAAATCATCAAATTTATTAAGGAGTAAAAAAAATAAAACAATTTGAAATGGAAACTTGTCCCCTACAAATAAAATGTTGCGTGCATCTATTAATTATTTATTAAAAATCGTAGGTATTTATTTATTTATAAACATTTTAGTTAACTTCTTGTTACCGAAAAAAAGGGTGAGTGTAAAAAACAATTTTCAAAATTGTTTACTCAAATTTTGAGTGTATATAACATAGATCTTAGTTCTTATTCTATGTATTAACGATTTTGACTATAAATTAAATACTCACCAATAGATTTACATAGTCATTGAGAATATTGTGACGTAAGCTGTGACATAGTTTTGGTTACAGACATAAATACACACAATCTTCATTATTAGTAGAATTAAATTGAATTATTTAAATTATATAACCATTTTTGGTTGCATAAATCGATTTTGATTATTTCTGTAGATTATATAACTTTTGATAAAAGATGTGCATACAAGTAAATATTGCTTTTACAATTGTTCAAAGTATGCATGAATTTTATTGAGACATCCTATACATACACGTCCATGGGTACGCATACCCTCGCCCTGTGACTGAGGCAGTCCAATAAACCAGCTGTACCTCTTCAGATGGGTAAAATCCCCCCAGTGGGGCCACCTGTTGGCCGCGGGTAACGACCAGTGATACTTAAGGACGGAATCCTGGTGACTGAGCAGTCCATGACATACAACACTCTACTTTGGCCCTTAGGCCACTCTGATCAATCGGCTAGTCACGTCAGGCCCTAGCACCTATACAATTGTCCTAGCCTTATTGCCCTTATGGCAAACACTGAATCCTTTTTTATCTATATATATTTCTAGAAGGAGTGGTTGAGGGTATTTTAGAATATGACGTTAAACTGTATCTAGTGGTGAAGTTCCAATTCTGGAACTCTAGGAAGTGTTGGGTATTCTTTGATATCCATTACTCCCAGGTCTACTCTGACCGGAATGGTAGTACCTGTTAGGGTCCCATCTATGGGTTAAATACATCAAAAATGAATTTTTGAAAAATGTTTTAAAAATCTGAGAACCCACAAGAACGAATCAAACAAATTGTCTTCGGCATAAATAATCCAACAAGGGTTAACATGCCGTAAAAACCAACCAACCAACTAACCACACATACCCACATTGATATGACCGCACCTATACGCGTATGCATTATTGCACCTATGTGTACCTAGGTACAGAAGAGCATAAAGTGTCACATCTGTGTGTGGGGGGGGGGTGTTCTCCAGATGAATCGTTTATCTCTCAATTTGAGGTGCGGTGTTGCTTTATCTGTAGCCTGCCAGTTTAATGAGGGTACTGGCTTTTCAGATTGCTTCTTGCCATCCTCACACATGCTTGACGCCACGAAAAAAAAAGAGTCTTGGTTTTATCTTGTTATAAAAAAAACGTTGAACATCAATTTCCAAATAATTCCACTCGCTTTAATTAACGAATTCATGTTAGATGTTATCTTTAATGGCATGATTTAAAGATCGCCAAAGGCATCCTTTAAGCTCGCTGTTACGTCACTTCCGATTTCTAGAATATAGATAACATTCATCCGAAAAATAACTGATATACGAATAGAAGTAGACATTAATGTAAATTAGAAGCTGTAACCATGGTAATTCCTCAGAATAAATGCATAAGACACACACACACACACACACACACATATACACGCACACTTACAAACACACAAACACACACTCACTCGTATATAAAACTTTTTACTTTTTTTGTTGCGTCTTATTTCGTTTAGGTGGTTCTTCTTGAGCATATACTTCACAACTTTCTGTATCCTCTAAATGTGTAACATGATAGCTCGTTACAACAAAAAGAAGTTAAGAAATAAAAGTGGGTCCTTATGTTACATAATTATTGGATCCCTAATGCTTTTATAAGGTATTGTAGAAATCATAATGGCGATTAGTGCAACTGATGGCCTTGAGGGTGAGTGACGGCGCTTGACCTCAATCTCACCTTGCCTTGCGGGGATGGATCGTGAGAACCGGAACCCCCAAAGAAGGCCCTCTTCCGGTTTAAGGATACTAAGTAATTCAGTCAGTTAGAAGTTAGAAGCCGAGCTTGTAAGATGTGAGTCTCACTGCGCAGAATGTCTGGTTGGGGATTTACAAATAAAGTAACATCAACGTAAATCGAAGTCTTGTGTTTATTACCTAAAAACTAACAATGACACAGGGCTTCTGATAAGGAGTGATCCCTAACAGAAACCAGACCCGGAATCCCAAATAGAAGACCAAACATTAGAAGATATACCAGACCAAGATGTTAGAAGATAGAATCAAAGCCGGCCAGAAGAGAAGACGACTGGAAGTAAAGAAGTAAGAAGGGTATACAACGTTATATAGATTTGTTACTGTGAAAACGCCAGTATATTACACTTACAATAAAAAAAACAAGATAAGATTTAGATATGTAAAATTTTTCGCATTACAATTTCTTGTTTTTTTTTTCTTGGTTTCTTTTTTTTTGGGGGGGGGGGTATTCTCACAAAGTGGTGGTTTAGACTAAAGTCTAAGTGACCACAAGTCTCCTCTGATTTCCCGAACTATTCTATGTATTCTAGCTAATTTTAGCGGTGCTTCGCTCTAGATGATCTCCACTCTTCTTCTGGTGTCCAATTCACCTTTTCCAGATTATTGGGAAATTGTTCGAAGGGCTCCAACTACTATCGATGTCACCGTCACCTCCATGTTTTCTGGCAAGGCCAAGACATCTGTCCACTTTTCGCGTTCTTTTATTTTCTCTCTGTGTCCTACTTGAAAGTCAAAATTCACTTGAAGACAAGTCCTTTATTCTTGTTAACTGAAACTATTGTAGCATAATTGGCGCGCCTTACCTGGGAACACCATATTTGAGGCCTTGTGCCTGTAGTATGATTCTCAGAACTTACTGGGTGGTCTTTTGAAGAATCGGCCCGAAAAGAAATATAAACATTCGGTCGAGCAAGAAGATAATGGAATTCTCATTATCACCTGTGACTCGGTTCGATAGCTAGGAAGTCTAGGATTTTGCTATTAAAATTTATTTTGATCGGTTTGTCAGAAGAAAGGATGGTTGACCCGTTGACCTCTTAAGTGACACATGCAATTTGGTAGAACAGTTAGAACATTTGAAAAGTTCCAGAATAGTCTAGAAAGCTCCACACCCATTTCTATATAATGAGGGAACCTTAGATTTTAAAGTGAGTCGGGCTAGGGAACTTGCCGAGAGTAGACGGGGTTTTGCCGGAGTAGTCATAGGCGAGCGACTGAGGTCCTGGTGTCGCTGTTGTGTGAAGCCTGATAATTTGTACTGACCGTTGGAACGAAGTTAGGAACGTTACTAAAAACATGTGTGTTAAGGAAACCGACTCTCTCTCTCTCTCTCTCTCTCTCTCTCTCTCTCTCTCTCTCTCTCTCTCTCTCTCTCTCTCTCAAGAACAATAACTTGCAGTGAATAAATTTATGAAAAGCAATCCCATCGTCATCTTTGTTACTACGGAAAATTACTACGGGAGATGTTATCAATGAAATGAGATTCCCCTGCCCAAAGATACCCGTGGAGATAAAAAGTTAATTGACGGCAACGAAGAACCACTTGAAACGTGATACCTTTGCCTGGCCATAAACTAAAAGAGGAAGGGTTCTTTCGTGGACTTGAAGGACTGCTGGAATTCTGTGTTCGCTTGTAAACGAACGAGCGTTGCCGGCCCCTGATAGAAAGTGTACAAGTCCTAATATTACCGTGTGTTTTGAAGACGCGGTGGGCCCCATAACGTTACGTATACGATTTAGTGTCGTAAAAAAGCCCATTACGTAACACTATGTCAGATATTATTGTCTTCTGGTCTGGAATAGGGATTTGTTTGTATCTCAAATTCCCAGAGAGTTTTTTTTATACTTCTTCTTTTCTATAACAGATTCTGGTTTGTACATATACCATTTCCAAGATATAATTCAATCATTAAGAATCAAAATCTGTAGAACTCTTCAAAATTCTTCATAAATAAACAAAACCACATACAACTCTTCAGTTTTTCTTAAGACCTGTCATGTTTAAATATCACACATATTCCATGGGAGAAGATTTTTTTGAAAAATATTCTTTTGATATTTTGTTCTAATCGTAAAAAAAAATTCTTAATTTCTTAGAGAACTAAAATATATCGTAAAAATGTTTCAAACCAAGGGGTACTCTTTTTAAAATACTCTTTTAAATGTAAACCAAAAAAGAAATTGTAATGCGAAAAATATTACATTCTCAATTCCTAGCTTCTTTTTTATTGTAAAGACACGTTTTTATTTCGTAGCTTCTTTTTATTGTAGAGACCGATAATGTTATATTTTTAGACGATAAAGAAGACAATATAACAATTGAACGTAAGCATTGTTTATCGATGACTCAAAAACTGATTTTTTTAAAACTATTACTTTTCATATTTCTTACAACAAAATACATTAATACTTAATCAGTGTAATTCAAAACCATTTTTTAAAAGGAAAGAAACTACTTATAGAATTAACGAATACTTTTCATTGGAATTGATACACGAAATTTTCCTCCAAAAATTAAGGTCACTTTGTTAATTCTTAGCTTATTTTTATTTTTACTTGTATATAGGATAAAAAAGGTAAACAAATTAAACGAATACATTTTTTATTACTGTTACTCAATAGCCAATTAAGAACTCGCCTTTAGAAAAAGAAAGTTATGTTTCAAACCAATCTCGAGTTTAGGGTTACATTTTTTTTAATAATATTTTAAATCTAAACAAAAAATCCTAAAATAGATTAATATACACTAATTCTTAGATTATTTTATCGTCAAAATCAATTTCAATCAGAGTAACTCAAAAATATTTTTTTTAGAAATAAGCTATTTATAGAATAAATGAATACTGTTTTTTTTTTTCGCCTACAAAATAAAGTGACATTCTAATTCTTAGATTCTTTGTAAAAACGAATATTTTTTTCACTGTAACTCACCAGTCAATAAAGAATTGAATTTATTTGTTCATATAAGGACGTATTTCTTAGATCGGAATATATCAATGTTTAACCAGTGTAACACAACTATTCATAGAATAAACGAATAATTTACGTTTGAATTAATACACAAAATTTTCCACCAACAAATAAGGACGCATGTTTAATTTTTTTAAATTTGTTAATTTGATAAGGAATTTGCTAAATTATTTTTTTGTACCCCCCCCCCTTACTCCCCCCTTCCCTTCCTCTCTGACTTCCTGATGTTTCTAGTCTTTTTAGTCCGGTCTTGGACGGGTACTTCATTAGTTTATATATATAATATATATATATATATATATATATATATATATATATGCCTACACTCGGACAAAACCTACTACACCAATTGACCCATGAACCTACTGTCACCGCCCCCTTACTTCAAACAAAAATCCCCTACTCCTCCACACAACTGACCTAGCGACCTCATTCTACCCAAACCCCCCTCCTCCTTATCTCCCATCACTACACACTCACCCCTTTGACTTCCCCGGCGCCGCTACTGCTACTCCCACCACCACCAAATCACCTGTACTTAAACGTATGCTTTGCTTTAATAAAGTCACTCTGACTGAAGCCGTCCGCGTGAATTCGGACGAAATGATTTCATCCTTTGACTTTTTTTGAGTTGTTCATTTCTTGCCCACTTTCCTTCTATCTTCAATATATATATATATATATATATATATATATATATATATTATATTATATATATGTACTTTCTAATCAATTTTCAAATACATACAAGTTGCATATGTGTTTGGTTCTTGTTTTGACTCTGATTATTTTCAACACCAGACGAAGGGTTTTTGCTTGCCACTCTGATAAGCAGTGCAAAACTTAATGTCCCTTAAAGATATCAAGAGATAGGTGTACGATTAAGAGTCAAGGGGTGAATATCTCCACATGTGCAAACATGACTTTCAATAGTCGGGATTAATTCATACTTAATCTTCAAAAGTAGAAACCATTAACAAATAAACTGAACTAGTCAATCTGGAGGCGAAAGAGAATATAAAAAATATAGGAATTATCTCCCCTTTCGATACTGGCCCTCGCCAACTCAGCGTATGAGTAGCACAGGGATGATTTCATATATTCCAATATAATAATAATCCTTTTTACAGTTATATGGGGCCGGGTTAGCTCAGTCGGTAGAGCGTTCGGCTAGAAACCACAAGGTTCCTAGTTCGATACCGGTCCTCACCAACTCAGCGTATGAGTAGCACAAGGATCTGTGCGGTAAAGTGAGGAGCTGATGGTAGGTGTGGCGCCCCACCTCAGACGTTAAAATAATCTCCTTGGTCTAGCGCTAGTGAAAAGGGGATAGACTCCATTGCTGATTGGCTGATACCGACTTTAGGCCACCCCGACGACATTTACTTACTTTTATCTGTGTCTTAACTAATGAGAACAGAGTCTCATGCGGGGCGGAAGTTTTATGTGTAGACACTACCAGTTGTTGACAGATCCCCGAAACTGACTGACGTGTTTCGCCTACTAAGGAAACGACTTCGAAGCAAACACACAAAGAAGAACCACGGACTCACATAAGTGATTATCAAACGAAAAAAACCCTTTTTAGTCTCAGACAATAAGCACTAAACGAAACTGATTTTAGGAACTATTTTCTCTTCTCTGTTTAATAAATGTTTTTTGTTTTTTGTTTTTTGTTTTTTTAATTGAACCTGTTGTCGTATTCTCAAATCACGTAATTCGGTAAATGTGGGTGTCGCTAACTTCCCTACAAGAATTACTTTAAAAAATTACGATAGTATCTTGTAAGGACCTGTAGTTTTCCACACACACACTCGGACACACACACACACACACGGACACACACACAAACATATTTCGATCTTAGTTATCTCGTCACTTATAATTATAAGATCCTGATGAGATCACTAAGATTGAAACCGTGGTAGACCCATAATTATTTTCTACAATTATTATAACTCTATGTTTATAACATATTGAGCGTTCTTGGGTAAAATATTAATGCCACTGCAACAGAAACGATACTTGACACGATCCAATATGACCAACAACATGGATAAATTCAACCTAAAACACTCGTTAAAGAATTTCCCGATACTCAATAATAAGGAATAGCAGAAAACGGAGGACCTCATCCAAAGAATGGGATTGGCAATGAATCACTAACGAGACCAGTAAGACCGAAACCGTGGTAGACCCATATTTTTTTTCTAAAGTCATATATATATATATATATATATATATATACTATTAAGGTGTATATAGAAATGACCTACTCAAGTTTCACCATAAATGATCTTCAGGGTTAATTGCAATGAATTAATCAAGATATTGATTAATATATAGTATTAAGGTGTATATAGAAATGACCTACTCAAGTTTCACCATAAATGATCTTCAGGGTTAATTGCAATGAATTAATCAAGATATTAATTAATTACAGGCAATTGCTGAAGGGAATAATGCAATTATATAGAAATGACCTACTCAAGTTTCACCATAAATGATCTTCGGTTAATTGCAATGAATTAATCAAGATATTGATTAATATATAGTATTAAGGTGTATATAGAAATGACCTACTCAAGTTTCACCATAAATGATCTTCAGGGTTAATTGCAATGAATTAATCAAGATATTAATTAATTACAGGCAATTGCTGAAGTGAATAATGCAATTATGACCGTTGAAATCTGTTTCGCAGTGAAGTTGAACGCGATGTAACTGAAAACTGTTAAAACCTTATTGAGTTTTTCTCATTGCTGTTGAGACTTTTAGTTTTAAAAATAAAATTTATTTCATTATCTCATTTTTAATTTTTAAATAAATTTTGAAAGACACCACGGCCCAGAACGTGAGCGTTATTTGAACCTCTCGTGCCAAACGTTAACTATTCCCTCTTTCTTTCTTTCATCAATATAGTTGCTAGGAAGACCGTTTTTATAAAAGGTCGAAACAGATATCTATCAGCGTAATACTATTACCATTTGTTTTTCTATCTATTTTTAATCATACTGTCGGATTTATTTCCAATATATATATATATATATTTATATATATATTGGCTAAACTTGCAAATCGGTCGGAAAATTGAAACATATGTGACCCAGAAAAAAAACAGAAACCAAAGTATCTATTTATTTTCCCATTAAACTAACCCTAAACCCCAACCCTAACCCTAATTCTAACTCTAAACTCTAACCCTAAACACCCCTAGTTAAAATTAACAGTTTTTTACAAAATTTGTGGGTTCTGGGATTTTTTTCCAGAAAAAAAATTATTTATTTTTCCATTAAACTAATCCTAAACCCCAACCCTAACCGTAAACCCTAATCCTAATCCTAAACCCTAACCCTAGCCCTAAACCCCCATAGTTAAAATTAACAGTTTTATTACAAAATTTGTGGGTTCTGTTTTTTCTGGGTCACCCTAATTTTCCGACCGATTTGCAAGTTTAACTAATATATATATATATATATATATATATATATATATATATAAATATACTAGCAAATATATGCACCTCCGGTGCAAGTATTTAAGTTTTAATGTAATAAAATATTGTATTAAATTAGAAAGGCTAATGAAACTAAATAAGACACAGATAAAAGATTTGAACAGAGGGAGTATATAAAGATTTGAAACAGAGGGAGTATAATAAAAATAGAACAACTGAAACTTACTCTTCCATCACTCTCCTCTTTCAATTTTTTCTAATTTAAGTATTTAGTTAAAGAGGAAGTAAAGAATAAAATTACAGTTATTTGTTCTTGTTGATGGATTTCTTTTAAGAATCATTGAAGAAATTTTTGCTTATATTCATTAAAATAAAACCAAACAGTTAGAAATCAATAATACTAAGCACATATTTATTAAATTCGATTTTTTAATATTAATATGCAAATTAGCCTTCCCGTTCACACTGTAAACTGCTATTTTGTTGTATATATAAATATAATTGCATGATTTCAGTATGTAGACATAGTATTAATAATGTAAAACAATTTTATTAATAATTGAGGTTTAGATAATAATAAAATCATGGAGAATGTGATGTCAATTAATAAGAGAATTGTGACTTGAGTAGGAATATAGTTTCGGTTACAGACAGAAAAACACACAATCTCCATTATAATAAGATATATAGATATATATTACAATTATTGGTTGGGTGGATAACTTTTCAGCTCCTCTTGGTCACAGATATTTCCACTTCAAATATTTTGGGCTTGTATTGTTATATAAAAAATGATTTACTTGACGTAATTTAAAATGAAATTCAATCATAACATATAAATATGATATACATTCATCTACAGTTATGTAATATAATTCCTGTTCTTGTTAAGCCTTTAAGAAATATTTTTCAAACTTTTTACAGCTAACTTTTCTTTTGTTTTTATCTTATTTTTTCTAACTAATAAAATGGGTAATTTTTTTTTTTTAACAAAATGCTGGAAACATTATTTAGAATTAAATATAATCAGAATATATAAATCGCTCGCAAAACATCCACTCTGTTGGCAAGGGTTGGCAAGGGTTGGCAAGAGTATGCCGGTTGTATTCTCTGCAGAGAGTCATGACTACACCAATCTCAAAAAGAGATCTCCTGGATATAACACAACAAAACAGCACTTGATGGTGAAGCTCCATTTCTTGTGATCTGGTGAGTGTAGGGAACCTCTTCATTGCCACGTCCACTCTAACCTGAAGGGGTAGTACCTGTTAGGGTTTAATCTATCGGTCAAATGGATGTTTGAAAATGTATTTGTATTACATAGTGTTGCATAGCACCTTCTTTACCGGCACTAAATCGTATATGTTATATACTGGCATCAAATTCTATATATGTTATATAGCGGCTTCTTCAAACTCACGCTGCTAAATCGGCGTACGTATCGTAGCGGGTATCGTCACTAACCCTAGACGATATATGTAGTGGTCGCTTAATGAAATCACAACACATGCTGTATAGTAAAAACTTGCGTTTATTTATTCTCCTGTCTGGTGGTGGCGAGCGGTGACAATGACTACTACTGCTGCTGGGTTGACTAGCGTTGGTGACGTGGAAGGGGTGGACGACCTCACTGCCCGCTGGCAGCGATGGTCCGTGTCGACGGTCGCTCCTTGTGCTCTGTTCGCCGTCTCCTATCTGACTGTCTAACTGGTCTGCCCTCTGGCTTTTGTATTGATGATACGCCTACGCGTCATTATCTTTTGATCTGATAACGGGCAAATCTATTTCCGAACATATTGTACCCATCTTTCTTTTGTTCGCTTTACCCGGAAAAAAATTCCTTTGTCATTTTTGTCGTCTTTTCTTTGCTTTGTTTAATTTAACCGGAAATTTCTATTTACGTTTGCACAATATACAACAATAGGAATACTTGATACCATGTATGTAAATTATTTGTATTAAGAATAGTTACTTGAAGATATAATTGTTTACGGTGGATTATAATTAGCTACTTGAAACTACATAACTGTGAAAACAAATTACTATAATTAAATAGAATTAATTATTTGAAACCCTATCATTATTAGTATTAGGTATGAATACTAGAAACTATAAAATTGTGTGTAAATTATTTGTATAAGCAGAAGTATGCACCCCCAGGGCGCAAGTATTTAAGTTTTAATGTAATAAAATATTATATTAAATTAGAAAAACTAACAAAACTAAATAAGAACGAATATAAAAATATCACACTTATTTTAATGTTATTTTAATTGATTTCTATATAAAATTATATATGGGATTGCTTTCAATACGTTTGAGAATAACATGATAGTATTTGAAATCAGAAACAGCAAATAATTATTTATTAAACTCAGTTTTATTAAAATCATTATGCAAATTTATTCCCACCATATACTATTTAAACCTTTATTTCTTATAGATATATAACACATAGTTAAGTATTTTAAATGCATTAATAATATAGGCAGTGTTGCGGCAAATCTAACACAGCTAGACTTTAATAGAGACATCGTTGATAAATAAGATGCTAATTATGATTAAATAATGACTATTTAATAATCGTTGAGAATATAACTAAGGAAATCGTGGTTCAGTCATGACGTAGTTTCGGTTACAGACAGGCAGTTACATAATCTCCATTATAATAACTAGCAAATATATGCACCCTCCGGGTGCAAGTATTTAAGTTTTAATGTAATAAGATACTGTATTAAATTAGAAAGGCTAATGAAACTAAATAAGAATGCAGATAAAAAGATTTGTAACAGAGGGGGGTATAATCGAAAAATAGAACAACTGGAACTTACTCTTCCATCACTCCCGTCTTTCATAGTTATTTTTTCTAATTTAAGTATTTAGTGAAAAGAGGAAGTAAAGAATAAAATGACAGTTATTTCTTCTTGTTAATGGATTTAATTTAAGATTCATTGAAGAGATTTTTGCTTATATTCATTAAAATAAAACCAAACAGTTAGAAATCAATAATACTAAGCACATATTTATTAAAATCACATTTTTAATATCAATATGCAAATTAGCCTTCCCGTTCACACAGTAAACCGCTATTTTGTTGTATATATAAATACAATTGCATGTTATTAGTATGTATATAAGGTCAACAGTATTAATAATGTAAAACAATTTTATTAATAATTGAGGTTTGAATAAAAATGCAATCATGGAGGATGTGATGTCAATAACTAAGGGAATTGTGACTTGAGTAGTAATATAGTTTCGGTTACAAACAGAAAAAAACACAATCTCCATTATAATAAGATATTAGATAGGAATACTTGATATCATATAACTGTGCAAAAAAACTCCTGGGAAATAATTACACAGATGTAAATGTAAATATACAATGAACGCAATTTCCTAGCCTCTATGCATAAAATAACCCTGGATAGGTTGGCATGTCATTAAAATCTATCAATGACTCCTTGTTTCGAAGAGGCCGATCACATCCGTTTCCGTTCCTCCGCAGAAATTGGGACTTCTGTTTTTATTTTTAACTCTAGTTCTGGGGTCATTGGTCGGTCAATGGCTGGCCCCCCGTTAAGTGTTTATCCTTCCAGACTTTAACCCTTTTTGTTGATATTTCTTTTTCTTCTCTTTCTCCAGAAATCCGATTACCGTTTTCTTTTCAATCCCTAAATTCCCCGTAGACAGTAATAATTACGCTACACTCCCTCAATACAAATGTTCATTCACATTCTGACAGGACAGATAATTTTTTCAGCACCTCCACGCACCACATGACACCACCTACCGTGACTATAGATTTCACGCTTCATTAACGTGAAATAATGTTTTGTATTTGTTTAAATCACGATATCACGAACTACTTAAATAATTATTAAATCATGACATCACGAACTACTTAGATACACTGGTTTACAAAGAAATTGAGGCAAGTACAAAAATAGCTGTTTTAACCTAAATGCTGAATTCAGATTGGAAATCCGTTTTTACTCATCACCTCTAGTTTTTTAGATATGCATACTGTACATTTTGTCCTCATACGCTACATAAAGGCGTATATGCATTCATGTTTAATTTCTAATATTATGTGACTTATGCCTTTTTTTAGTTATTATGCAATAAATGTAAGTGATAGCATTACATTATATATATAGCTATATATCAAGACGTATTTTGGCAGTTAAGCGTAGCCAACACGTCTCAATCAACAGCCAGTAGTGCATGGCAGTCAGCACAGGAGGCTGTCGTCCCTCGCAACGCAGGAGGAAGGTGTCCCTCGACAATTGTGTTACACACTCTTTTGGGTATGCATTTGTATTACAATTTCCAACGACGCATATTTTATTGTTTCCAACGACGCATATTATATGGTGGGAGACTTCTGCTGGATGCTCTTGCGTGACATCCCGGAGGCAAAATACAGCAGATCATCTAAAAAAACACACTTCTAACTGTCTGCGGTACTATGAATTGTGTACATTGTGTCATCCAAGTATATTTATTCCGTCAATGTTCCTTATCTATCCTGTTTTATTTGTAATAAGCTGCTGCAACTGTTGAAATAAGCACGTATATACTCTGTATATACTAAAATGAGACTATTTAAATGACAGAAAACTGGAGGTGATAGAGCAAAACTGTTTATAAATTTGAATTCAGCACACCCAAATTAGTAAAAAAACACCTATTCATATTCTTGCCTCAGACAAAAAATATTTTTTTGTAAACCAGTGTAATTTCACTTTCCGATTTTTCATGGCTTTCGTAATGAGATTTAAGATTTTCTCGGATAGTTTATACATTTTAAGGCATTCAATTTAGACTTCTTCTTCTTCTTCTTCTTCTTCTTCTTCTTCTTCTTCTTCTTCTTCTCATTATTATTATTATTAATGAATACGAATTATTTGCATTATTACTTCTCTGCTAAATAGTTATTGGACCATATGACCTTAAGGAACCCCTTTTTCATCTCAATTAAGAAAGGACGTGTTTTTCATTTACACCGACAATATCCGGTTGTTTAAACAGACGATGTTTTAGATTTTTTTAATTATAAAAATAGCCCCTAACCCTAACCCCTAACCCTAACCCCTAACAAACAACCGAATATTGACGGTGTAAATGAAAAACATGTCCTTTCTTAATCGAGATCAAAAAGGGGTGCCTTAAGGTCATATGGTCCTATTTATTTTTTGGACATTGCGCCATCGGCCTTAGTGAACGGAAGATGCTAAATGGAGACACCTGTCCCATAACTGTTATCGTCGTAGGAAATGGAGTCATCGTGTCGAGTTCAAATCTTGAACGAGGCTGATTGTAATACATAATTCAATAATCCCCGGGTCTGACATATAGATGGCGCCACGAATAAAAAAAAGTCCATATGATTTTTATAAAGTACTAACCTTCAAATGGCACGTGTCAAAATTTGAGACCAATCGGATTATTAGTTTACAAATTACAGTTATTTAAGTTAAACTACTGTTGCAAATTTTCAAAACAAAGGAAAAATCTGAATTTCAGGTGTTGATAAAGCATTGCTTTCTGATGGCAAAAATACTGTTCATGCAAAGCAATGGCTTGATAAGTGTTATTCGGTCTCTGCTCCATCGGAAACAATGGTTAACAGGTGGTATGCTGACGAGGTCGTACAGATACAAATGATGTGGAACGCCCAGGTCGCCCAAATTCGGCAGTTGTCTCGGAAAACACAAAAAGACTCCACAAACTCCTTTTAGCCGATCGTAAATTGAAGTTGCATGAGATAGCAGAGTAGTTGCAGATATCAGAAGGCAGTGTATTCACCATTTTGCATGAACATTTGTCAATGAGGAAACTATGTTCAAAGTGGGTGCTGCGTTTACTAACAGTCGATCAAAAACAACAACGCGTCGACGATTCAGAGCGTTGTTAACAACTGTTTTAACGCAACAAAAAGGAGTTTCTGCGTGAATATGTGACAATGGATGAAACGTGGATCCACCACTTTACTTCGGAGTCAAATCGGCAGTCAGCTGAGTGGACAGCAGCAGTTGAAGACAGTCCAAAGCAACGAAAGACGCAAACATCAGCAGGCAAGGTTTTGGCCACCGTATTTTGGGGTCTGCAAGGTTAATCGATTACGTTGAGAAAGGAAGAACCATCAAATAGCGAATATTATATAGCATTATTGGTGCGTTTGAAGGAAGAAATCGTCCCAAAACAGCCACAATTGAAGAATAAAAACGTGCTCTTTCACCAAGACAATGCACCATGTCACAAGTCGATCGCAACGATGGAAAAACTACACGAATTGCTTCCGTACCCACCCTATTCTCCAGATCTGGCCCCCAGTG
The DNA here is from genome assembly GCA_023376005.1 of Doryteuthis pealeii. Taxonomy (NCBI): domain Eukaryota; kingdom Metazoa; phylum Mollusca; class Cephalopoda; order Myopsida; family Loliginidae; genus Doryteuthis; species Doryteuthis pealeii. The sequence goes on along the minus strand of CM042139.1, from coordinate 91,794,401 downwards.
ACTACTGTGCAGACCTCAAATGAATGCTCCAGGGAAAGAGATTTGGCTCCACTGATGATGAGATATCGGAAACTGAGGCGTATTTTGAGGCCAAATACAAACGGCTTTACAAAAAAGGCATCAAATTGTTAGAAAAGCGTTAGAATCCGTGTAGCACCCTAGAAGGAGACTATGTTGATGAATAAAGTCGGATTTTGCCTAAAAGTTGTTTTATTAGTTAGACCCGGAACTTATTGAGTGATGCGTTATTTCACTTCGCGCAAATGTTCTTGTAAAGGGTATGAATTTATCCCTTCTTCATCTCCCCATGGATAAATAGTAAGGTAGAATTAATGGAAAATAAACAATGTGAGGCCAGTTAAGTGGTGGATAATACGTATCAACAGTAGGAACAGCTATCTACCCACATTGTAGTACCCTGGAATTATATTTCGGGTAGACATTTACAACAAAGACACCGACGGAAAGAACACCACTTATTGTTATGATAAATACTACCTGGACCTGTGGATATACCTTAGTATGATGTTTTAACTATTACAATACCTGACATGTATACTTTAGATCCATTGTAAAATAGTTAAATATGTAAAGAATATGATAATCTTAAGTTTATTCTCTCTCTCTCTCTCTCTCTCTCTCTCTCTCTCTCTCACACACACACACACACACACACACACATAGATTAGCAACATCGTTTCCGCGCTCTTGCTTTCCTATCTTTCCCCCACTCTCTTTTCTCTTTCTTTCTTTCTTTCTTTCTTTCTATCATTATTATATTTTTTATATATATAGCAATGCTATATTTTTTATATATGTAGCAATGCTACATTTATATATGTAGCAATGCTACATGTATATATGTAGCAATGCTATATTTTTTTTTATATATGTAGCAATGCTATATTTTTTATATATGTAGCAATGCAACATTTATATATGTAGCAATGCTACATTTATATATGTAGCAATGCTCTATTTTTTATATATGTAGCAATGCTACATCTATATATGTAGCAATGCTACATTTATATATGTAGCAATGCTACATTTATATATGTAGCAATGCTATATTTTTTATATATGCGGCAATGCTACATTTATATATGTAGCAATGCTATATTTATATATGTAGCAATGCTCTATTTTTATATATGCAGCAATGCTACATTTATATATGTAGCAATGCTACATTTATATATGTAGCAATGCTCTATTTTTTATATATGTAGCAATGCTATATTTTTTATATATGTAGCAATGCTACATTGTAGCATGTCCATTTTCTTCTTTTGATTTCTTCACAATAAAAACGAAATGGTCCATTATTCAGTTGAGGTGACGATACCGATCCCCCAAACCCAAACCCCACGTCCTACCAATTCTCCGGGTCGAGAGGAGTGTTAAAGTGTGACACACGTAGGTAGGTAGGTAGGCAGTTACTAGCGTATTAATATATAGATTATGTTGAAAAAATTAATAAATAAAGGAAAGAAAATGTTGAATGGATAGAAATTGTTTATTGTAGTGCCAATACGTGTTTCGACCGAGATATTGTCTTTGTATACATGGTATTCTATTTATTAATATCTAAATACAAAATAGAATAAAATAATAATAATAGGAAAAATATAAAAAGTTGGGTTAAGTATACAGAAGAACGGCCGTCATCAGGGCAAGATATTTGATATTTTTCAACTTACATTTATAGATTAGTATTATAGCCGCCATCTTCTGGTTTACACGTATAGTTATTAGGTGAGCCATAAGAGTTAAGCTGTAGAAATCCTTGAGACGAATCGAAGATATTGCACTCATAAGGAAGGCCACTTCGTGAATCGGGTCAATAAAAAATTACTACACGGGCAATATTTTCCTGATAATAAAGATGTCATTCCTGCTATTAAAAAAAGTCGGTCACTCTAGCTGGTACACGGCTTACTGAAGCGTGTTCATTGATAGCAAAAATGTCTAGTCAATGGCGGTGAGTATCATATAAATCTGTTGTTTGTAGGTTGGTTTTGAAGGCTATCACAATACAAGTGTAAAGAGAAAAAAAAGAAGGTAACTGAAGTTGTTGCTTGTGGCTGTTCATTTGCTCTGTCTTATGTCTTCCAAATTCTGTGTGTGGGGAGGGGTTGTTTATGTGTGTGTAAGTGTGTGTGTAAGTGTGTGTGTTCGCGTTTTGTTTGTGTGTCTGTTCATTTGCTTTTTTTTTTGCTTTTTTTTTTATTAATCATTATTCCAGATTTGGCTCGCCCTCTAAGCATGTTTTTTTTGTTTACTAACAGGACCATTTGATCTCTTTTTTAAAAATATTTTTTGTATTCTGTTGTTTTTATTTTTGTTTTGTTTTTAGCAGCTAGATAATGTTTCTACCCAACTGTGTCATTGCTCTCAACCTCTCCACATGAGCGGGATTCGACACGAGGTCAACTGCTTTCATTCTCCTAGACCGGTTGCCTAACCAAGGTTAAAGAGCCCGGTCCGTCCTACTATTCCCTCATAGCTAGAGGGAGAATAGTTGAATGCATACCTTTCCCACGGGTATTAGCGCTATGAGAAATTCAAACAGCCTCGTCCAGGATTTGAACTCAGGTCGCCGTGTCCATTTCCTATGCCGGTAACCATTACAGCACGAACACCTCCTTTGCACTACCTGTATATGTTGTAGCTTTGGTGGAAATAAATAAGAGACATTTCTTTTGGAGCACTTCCAGATTTTGTTCTTCACTTTTATTATTATTAATTTTTAGTTTCTTCTGTTTCTTCTTGTTTAATGGCATATCAACCTTCCTGGGTAATTTAATTCCAAAGCTACCCTTGTAGAAGAATAGTAGTGGTACTATTTAGCTCATAGCTAGATGGATGAGGGAGTTCATACCTTTCTTAAGGGTATTAGTCCGGTAATAAACGTAACAGTCCGACTGGAGTTCGAACTCACTACGATGTCGCAGTCCAGTACGTTAGCTATTACGCTATGGGAACTCATCCTCCCTCCAAATAAGAGTGTTGTATACGCCTTTACTTCTATTATTCTTCTGATCGTCTTTTGGTATCTTATGTTCTTCTAGATGTTCTTCTTCCTCTTGGGGATTTTATGTCTGGTCTTCCATTGGGGATATCTCAACTATCATAAGCCCTGGGTTATTGCTGCAACTTATAATAGCCATTTTGGTTTCTACACTAATTGTACATAAGTGTTAGGATACTAACAATTATGTAACAAACGTTTCAGTCATTTGCTTTTTTTAAACAGTTTCAGTGAATTCGCAAAATCTTAAAATTTACCATCCTCCTAAGATGGCACGATCTTCGTGGTTCGAAGAGTGAAAGACTAAAAAATATGGCAGGTGCTTGAATTCTAGCTACATGAATTGTGAACAGGCCTGTAAGTTGGAATATTTGAATTAGGGTCTGTTGATTTGGAATCAAGGGGTCTCCATGGAAAATTACCGGTGACTGTTATAACCTTTTGATCCCTTGAAAACGCGCCATGACAGACACGTGATTTAGTTCGATTAAGATTCGACCCGATTTTGAAGGAGAGGACACGTGATTGTCGTCTCTTTCGGGTCCAGTCTCATTCCCGCGGCGAAATCAATATGGGCTAATAAAACTTGATCAAGTAAAACCAAGTCTAGAAGTTTGTAAAATAATTAAGACAATGACCAGCTCATCCCAGCAGAGAATTAGCAAGGAAGAAAGTCAACACTCAGCTGAAGCCCCTAGATCAGCCCAAAGAAAATGGCGACCGATGTAGAAACAGTTAGCAGCAACAAGTCAGCGCCACCAAGCAGAGTAAGCAGAAACTAAACTAATAACCAGCAAGTGAAGTTATAAAGTAAGATTTACCATCTCTAGTCTGTCTCTCTGTCTCTCTGTCTCTGTCTCTGTCTCTGTCTCTCTCTCTCTCTCTCTCTCTCTCTCTCTCTCTCTCTCTCTCTCTCTCTCTCTCTCTCTCTTATTATATACCCAAGTAGGTTAGAAGGGTATATATGGTATATAACAGAATGCGTAAACTTGAGAATTTATTCTAGGTACTGGCAAAATGAGCCTCTTCTACGAGTTTTAAAAGCGAATTAAAAATAATTAAATTTATTATTTAAGGTCAAACTTTGTCTAAATCGATAAGTAGTAACATAATGACCATCATTAAAAAATATATATATATCATTACATTAGCAATTTATTTTTAATATATTTAAAACGATTTGTTTTGGTCAATTTTGTTCGCCGACGCCATTTTTGGTTCTTTTTAAGTGGTTTTATCGGCTTGTTTACAATTTTTATATAACATTCGCGATTGCAAAAAAATTTACCAAAAATCAGGTAATTATCCAATTTTAATGAAATTTCAGTATTGATTCATCAATTAATGAATTTTATAATGCATCAGTTATTTTTATTTCAAAACTTTAATTTAGTATTTTTGCTATGAAAAGTTAATATATAAAATTCATTTAAAATGTGAAAAGCCTGATTTTCAGTTTAAAATGTTATATTTTTAGATTCTAGAAATAAATATCTATTTAATGCAAACCTTATTTTAGATACATAAAGTAATAAGTTTTGTAGAAAAACTCTATTGAAAATGTACCCCCCCCCCTTTTTTTTAAGCATAAAAAATATCGATGTATAATTTTTTCTTTTATAAGATAATAGCCAATTGAATAATTATCGAAATGAGTAAAAAAGAAATCTCCAAAAAATTAATTATTTATTATTCTTTTACATTTTATTTTTCAATTTTCGGTACTCATTTTCTCATAGAAAAGCCACCGTAAATTTTTTTTGTTTTGTTTCTATTGATAACTTCGGTATTTTATCTCTTTATTTATACTGTAATTAGTACAGTATAAGACCAACTCGAAAAAATGTTACGCCCCCAACATAAGGGGGGTCAAAATTAAGTGACCAGAAAAAAATTAGAAAGTTTTGAAATAAAATAAATAATGCATTATAAAGATCATTCATTGATAAATAAACACTGAAAATTTCATTAAAATCCGATAATTCCCTGATTTTTTGTAAATTATTTTCGAGGGGAGGGGGGGGGGCAAAGTCATTTTGTCAAAAACGCATTTTAGGCTCATTTTGCCAGTACCTAATTTATTCAGTAAAAAAGAAAAGGAATTCTTTTTTTTAATGAAGCAAATGTCTGATGCTTACTTTTATTTAGATGGTGAATGTAAGTAGGTTTTTACTCAACCCGATCGCCATGGGTAGAATATGATACAAGGAGTTGTCGTTTGTTTGGAGGTAATTTTTATATGAAATATAACATCAAAGAAACAAGCAAAAACAGTACAAGTAATAAGCAAAGAAGTTTGAACCGTAACAAAATTGTCCTTTATATGTGTATTATAAATTGTATCAAATGAACAACAAGTTACAAAAATGTAGTCTGCTTAATGAATTTTCCTTTTTACAAAGTCTTATTAGTGTTAAAGTTTACTTGTATTTTAGTTCACCCGGTTCTAAGAGGATCGTACTCGGCGACTGATCCCTCCACTTGCCAATGCCTTTCTGCCTGGTTCTGTTGCTATCAACCTTCTTTCGCCTAGTTCTCAGAATGTCCGATAGTGACCGGAGCTATTGAATTTGGCGTCGGTCAGTCTGGTTTTGTCTATTTTTAAAATCTGATTTTTCTTTGTTTTTTAAAACTTCCCTGGCAAAAACACACAGGTTATGAACCATCACACACGTATGAGGCATCCAGTAAGGACTGAACTTGCTATTCAGTAGTAAATATTTACCCAATCTGTTTGCCACGGGTAAGATATGACACAAGGTCGCATGTATGGAGCATTCAGCGAGGACCGAACTTGCTATTTTAGTAGTAATGGATCTGCAAGACTAATTTGCTAACCATTACACCACGATGGAACGCCATTTCTACCCAACCCGTTCGCTATCAGTAAGATGTGACACAAGGTCGCAAGTATGGGACATCCAACGAGGATCGAACTCGTTATTTCTCAGTTCGGCTAGAAACCACAAGGTTCCTAGTTAGATACTGGTCCTCACCCCGATGACTTTACTTACTTACTTTTACTTATCCAATACATTAATTAATTTTTGGTTGTGAGTACTTAAACGTGATACTAAAATGCATGCGTATGTAAGTGTTTTTTTCCCTACTTCGAGAGGTATGAAAATGATATCTTGATACAAATAAAAATGGTGATGAAATGTCACGGTTCACCGCTGTGTTGAATTTTATGTCTTACTGCGCTTTTTTTAAAAACAGTTTAAAAAAAACGATTTCAAGATAAATGTGGGATCTGTGACACTAAAAATAACAGAGGCAGCGAAATAGAATTTCTCTAGTGAATGCATTTCTGTCAAATACGTCAGTTGGTGTGATCTGCCAAAATGTTTTGTTGGGAATCTAATCTGACCGAATTAAGTTTTGTTTGGTTTGTCTTACGGCATATCAACCTCAGTGGGTCATTTAATGCCGACAAAGTTTTGAAATAAATTCATTCTTAATGGATACTCATTTTTTTCGGGTCAGAGTGGACCAGCGAACAATGGTGAGGAAGGGGTGTTGCACATTCCCCAGGCCTCCAGAACTGGAACTTCACTATTAGATAGAGTTTAACGTCATACGCAGAACATGAAGACCCTCATCCACCGCCGTCTAGTACATATATGATAAAAAGGGTTGGGGCTTGGCATAAGGGCAATAATGTTGGGGCAATTATATAGATGCCAGGTCTTGACATGACCAGCCTCTCCGACCGCCTGTCTAGCCTAAGTAAGGATCTTAGTGGAGTGTTGCATGTCATGGACTGCTCATTCACCAGGCTTCTATGCTTAAGTGTCACGGGTCGCCATCTACGGCCAAGAGGTCGCCCCATTAGGGTTGGGGGTCTTACCCTTTCCGCAGAGTTGCAGTCGTTGTATTCTAAAGCCCTACCGACAGGGCTACCAAATTCGGATTTTTTTAAATGTTAGCTTCTGCTTTTAATTGCACGAAGTATTATACCATAAAACATTTACGACTTCGGCAAATCATCCACAGTTAATTAATTGTGCCTCAAGTTACCAAAATATCATAAAACCTTTCACTTACTTATTTAATTTTTTGCATAATTCCCAGTGGATCATCTTCCCAACTCAGTCGTGTTTAGTTTTGTACTCCCTTTGTGCTAGTTTGCTACATTCGCATAGTACATGGTTTAGTCTCATTTCTATTACCGCATAATCTACACTTACTATTTTGTTGGGTCTTATCAATTTTTGCTTTGATATAGTTTGTCCTTATGGCATTATTCTGTGCAGCAATTATTAGTGATTCAGTTTCTCTTTTAAGGTTTCCTTTTCTTAACCACGTCCAGTCTTTTCGTGTGCAACCTCTCCAATTTGTCGTTTGAAGTGTCCATATAATTGTTTTTCTTCCCATTTTTGTTTTCTAGTCTTTGTTGTTTTTCTGTTTTCCATATGTCATATCTACTATTGTTGGCCGCCATAAGTAATTTGTCTTTGCTCTTTCTTGTGTAATCCTCAAATTGTTGGATAGTGGTTTCTACGCAGTCCTCTATGCTGGCAAGACCTCTTCCCCCTTCCTTTCTTGGCACATATAATCTATCTCTATCGTCTCTTATATATTTATTATTATTATTTATTTATTTATTATTATATATATTTATTATTATTATTATTATTATTATTATTATTATTATTATTATTATATTATTTGCTTTCGCTTGTTTTCGAAGATCCAACAGTAAGTTTAACCAAACGGTCGATTGAAGAACATCAAACAATTAAATGAAATAACAAAAAAGGGGAAATTAAAGACAATAGATGTAATATAAACGTTATGTTCTGAACATGAATACAAACAATTAAACAAGATGACAAAAAAGAAACAAAAAGTTCAAAGTCCCTAACAGACCTCATATAGAAAAGGATTGAGTGTAAGAGGGTGATCGAAGAGATGCGTGATGTCACCTTGGTGTTTTTGGTAAGAACTGCCGAATTGTTCAAACGCGCGGGAAAGGGTCTAATGGGGTTAAAGGTAGGTACGTGTTGATTGTCACGTAAGCATCGGGGTCATGCTGAGGTCGGACACGAGGGGTGGGGAAGGAAGGAAAGAAGGATAGAAAGAAGGAATGGTTTGGGAGAGGAGTCAATGTATGTATGTGTTTTGGGGTTTTAAGGGTACAAAATAAGACAAACGACTGGTAACAATGTATACAAATGTATTGAACAAAAGGAGTAGAAATTTGCAGCAAAGAAAGTGGAGATTCCGTCCGACCAATACAGTTACAAGCTGACTCGCATGTGCTTCGTCTCAAGCCCCAATTGTTCATGGTACTTATAGTAGCCGTCGGCGCATTCCATTTAAGTATGTATGTAGGAAGAACAATTATTACATATTATTCTTTGGGTACGTAAAATACGTTTATTTCTACGTGTGGAGTTAAGTGAGAGGGGGCTTTTCTGTGATTAGACATAGAAATCACGTGACACGCCAAGAGGCCAGCAATTATAGAGGTGCGTATTGTAATGGTTACCGTCGTAGGAATTGAACATGACAAGACGAGTTTCAATACTGAACGCAGCTGGTCGCACTTCACATAGCGCTTGGAACATGTACGAATCCTGTTATTCTCTCTCCCGCTATGAGTAAATAGTAGGGCAGACTGGGCTCTTTAAACTTGATATGGCAACTGGTCTAGAAGAAGTAAAATTCTGAATTCAAACCAAAGGGGCTTTCTTCTCTTCAGTTAAAACTACTTTGAAAGCTCCTTTTCCTCCTTCTTTCCTTCTTTCCTTCCTCCTACATCCATATCCAAATTGAGTCTCATGTTACCGAAATATTGCAAAACCTTTCATTTAACCTAATATTGTTACATATCATTCTTTTGAATCTGTAAAATACGTTTATTCCGATGTGTGGAGTTATGCATTCTATCTGCAGGGATTTATGTAGTCTCTGAAAATTCTGTCCGAGTATCACGTCACTATAAAGGAATTTCATCATCGGGGTGGCCTGAAGTCGGTATCAGCCAAACAGCAAGGGAGTCTATCCCCTTTTCCCTAACTCTAGACCAAGGAGATTGTTATGTCGTCTGAGGCGGAGCGCCACACCTAACATCAGCTCCTTACTTTACCGCACAGATCCCTGTGCTACTCATACGCTGAGTTGGCGAGGGCCGGTATCGAACCAGGAACATTGTGGTTCCTAGCCGGACTCTCTACCGAGTGAAAAGATTAAAATTGACAGAATTATAGTGTGACTTGTTTATCTGTCATAGTATTCATTGTGGTCAGAACCATTGATATTTCTTTTTTGAGTGATCTGATTTTGATTTGATATTCAACCGGCTTAAGAGATTAAAGGAGATTATCTGTTCATCTCGGTAGAGCAAATGTTAAAGTGTGATATATTTTCTTCTTCGTCCATGAATCCGTTTCCGAATTAGACAGGGAAAAATATGAAACCGGTCTGATCCCGAAAATTCCAGGCTCAGGTCAGCACTTTCCCCATTGCAACAAAATCGAAAGGTGGAAGTATTCATTGCCAGTGTATGAGTAGTTACATGAACCAGGCCATTAGCGTCCTTATCAAACTAATCTCATATCGCATACAGAACGTTCTTACAGGATTATGGCTACATCCTCTTGTTTGAGTATAAAAGAGTGCGTAAGTCCATGGCCATTGCGCAGCCGAACCAGTAGTATTACTTCCTTTCGGGAATTTCGACATTCCGATTTCCATTCTCCTACTGCTTTGGTCTACGAGAAGGATAATTCAAGCCACTTAAAACTCCGCTTAAGAATTGACCTTGAGCCACATCCTGTCCGTGATGACGGGGTTAGATAAATACATACATGATCGATTGCTATTTCCCAATGTCTAAATCCGGTTCTATAAGATGACATCCCAAATATTGAATATAGTCTCTACTTATATTCAAAACCATGAACAACCGGGTTAGCTCAGTCGGTAGAGCGTTCGGCTAGAAAGTACACGGTTCCTAGTTAAATACCGGCACTCGCCAACTCAGCGTATGAGTAGCACATGGATCTGTGTGGTAAAGTAAGAAGGTCATGGTAGGTGTGGCGCTCTACCTCAGACGCAAAAACAATCTCCTTGGTCTAGCGCTAGTGAAAAGGGGATAGACTCCCACGCTGATTGGCTGATACCGACTTTAGGCCATCCTGACGACGACGACGAATACAACTCTATTGGGAGGAATCTACAATTTTGAGCCAAGTCTCAACTGTTTTCAAAATAATTACACTGGTTTACAAAGAAATTGAGGCAAGTACAAAAATAGCTGTTTTAACCTAATTTGGGGTGCTGAATTCAGATTTGGAATCCGTTTTTACTCATCACCTCTAGTTTTTTAGATATGCATACTGTACATTTTGTACACATACTGTACATAAAGGCGTATATGCATTCATGTTTAATTTCTAACATTGTGTGACTTATGTCTTCTTTTTTAGGCATTATGCAATAAATGTAAGTGATAGCATTACATTATATATATATAGCTATATATCAAGATGGATTTTGGCAGTTAAGCGTAGCCAACACGTCTCAATCAACAGCCAGTAGTGCTCTGGCCAGTAGTGCACTGGCAGTCAGCAGATCATCTAAGAAAACACACTTCTAACTGTCTGCGGTACTATGAATTGTGTACATTGTGTCATCCAAGTATATTTATTCCGTCAATGTTCTTTATCTATCCAGTTTTATCTGTAATAAGCTGCTGCAACTGTTGAAATAAGCACGTATATACTCTGTATATACTAAAATGAGACTATTTTAAAGACAGAAAACTAGAGGTGATAGAGCAAAACTGTTTATAAATTTAAATTCAGCACACCCAAATTAGTAAAAAACACCTATTCACATTCTTGCCTCAGACAAAAAATATTTTTTTGTAAACCAGTGTAATGAAACTGTTTTAAGTTTCGTTATTATTTTGATTATATTTAACAGAATTGAGATTTGGCTTAAAGTTGTAAATGCCTCCGAATAGAGTTGTATATTTTGTTGAAGGTTTTGAATATAAGTAGAGCGTATATTCAATATTGGGGATGCCATCTTATAGGGGCGGATTTAGATTTTAAAAATAACAAAATAAAAAGGAAAGACGGTGGTTATTTAAAAAAAATGACTCCAAAGTTTACGAAAAAGAACCTGAATCTAGACAAAATGCATCTGTTCTCACCATTTGCTTTCTTTATTTCTTTCATCCATTCCCCCTCTCCCTCTCCCCCCTCTCTCTCTCTCCCTCTCTCTCTCTCTCTCTCTCTTCTCTCTCCCTCTCTCTCTCTCTCTCTCTCTCTCCCTATCTATCTATATATATATATATGTGTGTGTTACACACACACACACACATACACACACATGCACACACACACACACATGCACACACACACACAGACACGCACGCACATATATATATATATATATATATTTATTTATTTATTTATATATATTCTTTCACGCACATATCTGCTCTCTTTTCCAGCTATCTATTTTACTATTCTATTTATATACTTTTCCCACTTTCCTTCCTCCATCTTCACTTCTGATAGAGAAACTCCACCATCACCACTACCTCCATCACAACCATTTCCACCCCCCACTGTACTACACTCTACCCGGCCACATTTTCAGCCTGTCATTATCACAGCCGGCAAAAGAAGGGCGGGTATATTTGTTGGCATTTGCACAATACTTGGCCAAAGTGAGCCTGTTCATTCATTACCTTGATATGTCGGGAATTTACTACATGCGCTGACTATTGCAAGATTTCGTTGTTGTTGTGGTTGTTACTGTTGTTGCTGTTGCTGTTGCTGTTGTTGTTGTTGTTGTTTAGCTTTCCACCCCCTTCTCCACGACATCATCAACCTCCACCCACTACCCTTTACTCTGCAATATAAGGAGAGAAGAAAGTTGTTGAGGATGCGAGAGCCAAGTAAAGTGCCGCATATAACCCTTTTCAAATTCGCTCTTTTTTTTGTGTGCAACACTATCGTATTTCCGTGTATTAGTCGAATACTGAATTTTAAGGTTAAAAACCGCTCTACAAACACGGACATACACGGACTTTATCCCTTGCAGAGTGATAAGACCCCTCTTTTTTTTAAGGGTGAGTCAATGGTTTGATATTAAACTATATCCGATATTGAGGCTCCACTTCTGGATACCTGGGGAGTGAGGTGTACTAGGCATCAAATAATCTCATGCCGTTAAAATCAATCACTTAATCAGTCAAATAACTTGTTGGCTCAAAAAATTACCCTGCGTCTTATACATCGTATGTGAAGTTTGAGACCTCACCTAGGCCTAGGCTAGTCTTCTCTATGATGCTCACTAACCCAGCTTTTGCGTATGCTTATTGCTTACCTGTACTGCCAAATTGCTTTTATACAACTATGTTTCTGCTTGTGTAATGCACAGCTAGACTGTTTTCAACAATATATGCTTAAATACAGTAAAAACATTTTTCCTGAATCTGACCTGCTTATATGCCCGTGCGTCTTATAATTCGGTACTCAATTTGCAACATAAACCAGCTTCTAGAATCCTAGAAAAGTTAAGGTGTGCTTTGGTTTCTTTGTTTAATGACATATCATCCTTCGTGGAGTATCTAATGTCAAAACTATCCTCATTGCCATTACTTCCAGGTCCACTCTCACTCTATTACGATCCCATCAATGGGTCGCATAGATATATTTAAAAATCATTCCTATCTGATACGTCTGTGTGCAAAAAAAAAAACCCAAAGAAAACAACTACAGTTAGCATTTCACATAGCGCTAATAACCTTCGGAAAGCCAAGAATACAATTATTCTCCCTCCAGGTATGGGTCCACTCTGACCCGGAGTGGTAGCACCTGTTACCATCCCATCTATCGGCCATATAGTTATATTTAAAAAATATTCCTATTCGAAACGATCGATGCAAAAAAACTGTTATAAAACACCTATAGTGAGGTGCTTTGGGTGTTAATAGTAAATGAACACTGCGAGACGAGTTCAAATGCTATACCAGTCTGTTTGCAATTTACATAGGGCTAATACCCTAAGGAAAGGTATGAATCTAATTATTCTCCCTCCAGCTATGGGTAAATAGTAGGACAGACTAGGCTCTTTAACCTTGGTTAGGCAGCCTGTCTAGGAAAAGGAAAATTTTGAATTCAAAATCCGCTTAAAAATTGACCTTGTGTCACAACTGTTTTTCTAAAATGATAGCTTTGGCATTAGATACTCCACGAAGGATGATATGCCATTAAACAAAGAAACCAAAGCAGACCTTATCTTTTCGAGGATTCTAGAAGCTAGTTTATGTTGCA
>CM042139.1:91748566-91776066 GCA_023376005.1 Doryteuthis pealeii | reverse complement strand
ATATTTGATCCCCGACTATTTCAAGATACCATATACTGATTTGAAACCTAGAATTAAAAGATTCCTTCGTACAAAATGACAACAACACTGGAATAACAACATCCACAATAAACTCTTCCTAATCAAACTCACTTTGGGAGGCCGGAGACCAACTTTAAGGAAGTCTAGAAAGGAATAAGTCATTGTGTCCCGATTACGCATTGGTCATACAAGACTAACGCACTCCTATATACTCAAACAAGAACAACAACCACAATGTGGACCATGTTGACAGTTAAACACTTATTCATGGAATGCAGGTTTTTTGCTCACATCAGAAAATGTTATTTTAAAGCACACAATATGAAAGATCTATTTGAAAATGTCAACATGGAGGACATTCTCTCTTTTTTGAGGGAAATAAAATTCTACCATAGAATATAGATATGAAACAAATCAATACCATACAACATAATCCCCAATAATGCTAACACATTCTTAAAACCAATTACTAAAAAGTATAAATATAAATACACGATATGTATAACTTCCTAACTGTGAGGCATGGCATAACACCAGACGGGTGGATATGCCGTTAAAATCAATAAGCAAACAAGAGCTGTTGACTCTATTTAAACTTATATCTTGAAGTTGTTGTTACTGTTTGTTTGTTTGTTTGATCACGAACTCTTCTTAGAGTTTTGGAGATAGAACCCCATAAGCATATATATTCTGAAACTAAATTACGCAGTGTACTTGGATAAGTATATTTCCTTTTAATCAAAGCGGATTCCTGAGGGGCCTTAAACACCCGCTGAAAATCTTTCCCCGTCGATTCATATAAAATTTGAACCATAGGTAAATGACCAGAAATTATATCTATTCCTAAAATTTCAGTAAATTTCAATAATATTAAGACACTCAAATGGGGATTAAACCCTCACATCAGAAACCGTTATTTTAAAGCAAACAATATGAAAGATCTATTTGAAAATGTCAACATGGAGGATATTCTCTCTTTTTTTAGGGAAATAAAATTATAGTGAAGATTTTGTCCATTACTTGAATATTGGAACCTCTAATATTACGGGGGATTTCTATTAATTAAACGTAAATCAACAAAAACTTTTATAACTAAATTTGGCTAATTTAGACATTTATCACTATGACAAACATTACTATAATTATGGTAACAAAATTTATTAGTTAACTAGCTTAAAATCCGACCTATTAGTCGGCAATTAAATTAGTATATATATATATATATATATATATATATATATATAGGCACCCACAGATACTGTGTTTGGACTTTTCACGTCTCTTCAGTGTAGCTAGACCTAGCAACTAGTTATAGCCGGGAGCAAAGCCAGCCCGACTGACTTTTCATAAGCTCGGTTCCTTAACCTCTCGGCCGTCAGCAGCTACCAGTAAGGAGCGGTGTTTTAACTGATAAATACATACATCGGTGTATACATCTTACGATCACCGGAGAGCTCACGTCTGTAAATAACAGACGAGCCTTGCTATATATATATATATTTACCAACTCCTCCGTGCGAGTAGGATGTGACACAAGGTCATTTTTAAGCGGAGTTTAACAGGTTTGAATTCAGAGTTTTTCTTCTCCTAGACCGGTTGCCTAACCAAGGTTAAAGAGCCCAGTCTGTCCTACTATTTATCCATAGCTGGAAGGAGAGTAGGATTCATACCTTTCCCAAGGGTATTAGCGCTAAGGGAAATGAAGTTACCACATCCAGAATTTGAACTTGCTATATATATATATATATATATATATATATATATATTGAACTTGCTATATATATATAGAGAGAGAGACAGACAGACAGACAGGGAGACATAGACAGAGACAGACAGACAGAGAGAGGGGGTACCTATATGATTGTCGCAACCCTATTGCCCTTATGGCAATACCGCAACTCTTTTTATCATATGGATGCTAGAAGGCGGTGGCTGCGGGTCTACATGTCCTGGGAATGACGTTAAACTCTATCTGATGGTGAGGTTCCAGTTTTGGAGGTTTAGGGAATGTGGAGCACCCCTTAATCACCATTGCTCCCTGGTCCACTCTGACCCGGAGTGGCAGTACCTGTTAGGGTTTCATCTATGCGTTAAATAGAAAACATGAGTTTATAAACAAAATTGTATTATCCATTAAAAATGAAATTATTTCAAAACTTTATCAGCATTAAACATTTTTTTTTACCAAAAGAAGTATTCGGCATAAAATAACCCAAGGTGTTGACATGCCGTAAAACCCAACCAACCAAACCAAACCAAACGAAGTTGTTTGCACAGTTAACACTAGACAACGCTTACTACCCAATCATGTTTAATCTTCTTTTGTATTCTATTCTATGCGATAAACGGCTTTATATCTTCCTCCGCACAAACAACATTTTTGCATTCTGCTGTTTACTGCGTAGCTTTGCCTTGATGTAACTTCTAATAAACTATTATTCCTTTTCTTTTTTTCAAGTGTCATTTCTTCTTCCTATTATTATTATTATTATTATTATTATTATTATTATTATTGGGTGTGGTTAATTTATTACTTATAGAAGAAAAGAAGAAAAAAAAACCAAGATGAACTGAGGGAAATTCGAGAAGAAACGAGATGCCCAATATAGAAACACACGCAGCAAAGCAGATAGTTACAAGAAGGAACTTGTTTGAAAATGGGCCGAGCAGAGTATTGGCCTGGCGGGTGGGCAGGCAGAGGCAAAGCCGGCGGTGACCGGGATGAAAGCCATATGGTTGGAATGGGTTGCTCTTTAAAAAAGAAAAGAGCATATCGATGCAGCTTGGATGTATTGACGTACGTATATACGTCATTGCTCTCCCACGCAACCGAAACGCGCACTCGGGTCAACGAATATACCTATGAGTGTTACTTATACATATAAATACCCAGGAAAATGACGCGTAGTACACACCCGTACACATGCGTACACACCCGTACACACGCGTACACGCCACTTGCACATTTTATTCCACTTTGATGCAGAGATACCGCAAGAATGCTGGGAGATAAATCACACCATTAAACGCATAGTTACCTGTTGGGGGGGGGGCATAATGGCAGCTGTTATGGGGAAGGGCCTGGTATTCTGTCCTTCGTGACCCTGGGATCGAGCTTCGATATCTGAAATTCCAAAACAATTAAGATAAACAAATAATTAAGAAGAGCCATTTATCAGTTATAAAAGTAAAGTCGTCGGGGTGGCCTAAAGTCGGTATCAGCCAAACAGCGAAGGTGTCTATCCTCTTTTCACTAGCACTAACGAGGGTAATCCCAAAGGTAAGTAAAAGTAAACGGAGTTGCTTATTGTCGTTATCAACCAGATAGCAATGGAGTTAATCCCCTTTACACAAATGCTAGACCAGGGATATGTTTTTTGCGTCGTTGATAGAGGGCCACACTTACCATCAGCTCCCCACTTTACTGCATAGATCCAAGCAGTGCTACTCGTGCGCTGAGTCAGGAGGGACGGTATCGAACCCGGACCCTTGTGTTGACGATGCGGTTGCTCTACCGACTGAGCTAAACCGCATGTTTATATCTTATTATAATGGAGATTGTGTGCTTTTCTGTCTGTAACCGAAACTATATTACTACTCAAGTCACAATTCCCTTAATTATTTACGTCAAATTCTCCATGATTTCATTCTTTTAAACCTTCAGTTATTAATAAAATTGTTTTACATTATTAATACTGTTGACCATATCTACGTACTAAAAACATGCAATTGTATTTATATATACAACAAAATAGCGGTTTACAGTTTCAACGAGAAGGCTAATTTGCATATTGATATTTAAAATTTTATTTTAATAAATATGTGCTTGGTATTATTGATTTCTAATTGTTTGGTTTTATCTTAAGAAATATAAACAAAAATCTCGTGGATAAATCTTAAAAGAAATTTATTTACAAGAAGAAATAACTGTAATATTATCCTTTATTTCCTATTTTAACTAAATAGTTAAATTAGGAAAATTTACCAATGAAAGAGGGGAGTAATGGAAAATGATGGAATAGTTAGTTTCAAAGTTGTTCTATTTTTCGATTATACCCCCTCTGTTGCAGATCTTTTTATCTGCATTCTTAGTCAGTTTCATTAGCCTTTCTAATTTAATATGATATTTTATTATATCAAAACTTAAATACTTGCACCCGGAGGGTGCATATATTTGCTAGTCATTTTAAAGTCTATCTATTTTTCTACACAATTACCATTTCGGTCGATGCATTTTTGTAGGCGCTGTAACAGTCTTTTATGCTTATGTCATACCACCTCGCCGCCAAGTCGTTGAGGAAGCGTTGAATTTTGTCGTCGTTGAAAACTCCTTACACCACTTGCAGATGTTTTTCACATCCATGTACAACTCTCCATACACTTCCGTTAATTGGCAATAAATCTCAATCGTTTTAATACCTTTTAGGTTCAAAAACTAAATTACTGCGCGAACTTCACACTTGGCGGTAGCGTAAATCGGGAGCTCCATCAGAAACGACTACTAATCCAAGACTGAGCGTTGCAACGAGGCTCACGCAGATGCACAACAAACAAAATAGTGTTGCCAATAGTCACACGAATGGCTTCTCTGCAACTCAGTGCTTTGTAGACATTACTTTTGAGATTACCCTCGTATCTAATAATCCTTGTAACAAATGAACACCTAAAGAAAGAACCTTATTGTTATCATCAAGGCATTCTCATAGTCCTTGGCAAGTTCTCTAGACGGCATCCGATGTCAGCAGAGTCCTGATGCTTGTACATTAATGCTGGTTGGTCAACACTGGTGTGTCCATGTGTAGATGTCCATGAGAAAATGTTGCTTATAAGTTCGTTCTTACTTCTCTAGAAGTGCCCAGCATGTCTTGTTCGTCTTACATGTATGGTTTTGTATAGAGGTGCGTTGTGTAATGGTTATCGTCGTTGGAAATGACCACGACGAGACGAGTTCAAATTCTGGACGAGGCTGTTGGCATTTTACATAGCGCTAATACCCATGGGAAAGGTATGAATCCAATTATTCTCCCTCCAGCTATGGGTAAATAGAAGGGCAAACTGGCTCATTAAACTTGTCATGACAACCGGTCTAAGAGAGAGAAAACTCTGAATTCAAACCTGTTAAACTCCGTTTAAAAATTGACCTTGTGTCGCATCATGTTTGGGCGGAGTGGTTGGGTAAATACATACATTGGATGGTTTGTTGGATTAGAGTTAAGTGGCCGTTTAGCTGCTGTTTTGCACGGTGCTGATTCTAGGATATTTCAACCGTAGCATCCTTGTGTTGTTTCCATATAGATCTTTCTCCAGGCGTTTCGTTAAAGTCCAAGTGGTGCAACCATATAGCACTACTGACACGGCTACAGCTTGGAAGAATTCCAAATCTATTTTATCAGAGATCAAATTTCTATATGGTCGTTAACTTGTCAGTCATTAACGTGTCAGTACACACGTCCACTCTGACCTGGTGCGGTAGTAACTCTCCGGGTCGCATCAATGGCTCATATAGATCTGTTCAATCATTTACTAAGTGTTATTATTATCATTTATTTGAAAAAAATACAACAGTGTGCAAATTATTTTTATTAGATAGTAATAAGACCGAAGTTATGTATCAGCCCCCTCCGACATCACATGGCATTGGAAAAGACATAAGGATAGGGCAGACTCTAGCTCAGCTAAATACCTTCAGGTATCTGGGCTCCACAGTTGCCATCAACAATAGACTCACTGCAGAGCTTGATATCCGAATTTCAAATGCTTCCAAAGTATTTGGTCGGCTGAAGAGGCGAGTCTGGTTCAACAGAGACAATTCTTTGAAAAATAAATGTACAGTTTGCAGCGCCATAGTTCTCTCAACCCTCCTGTATGGTGCGGAAGCGTGGACGATATTCAAAGCGGATGCCCATAGACTACATGTCTACTATATGCGTCACTTGTGCAGCATATTAAATGTCAGGTGATGGCAAAATGTTTCAAACAGGACCATCCTGAAGAGAACTGGACTCCCTGGCATGCATCAAATACTGGTCCAACGCAACCTGAGATGGGCTGACCACTTAAACAGACTTGGGGATGACAGACTACCAAAGCAGATTCTGTACTCTCAACTGAGAGAGGGATCACGTGGAATCGGTAGACCAAAGCTCAGGTACAAAGACAACATCAAAAGAAACCTGAAGGACTTGAATATCCCCATAGGCAGTTGGCAAGACGCAACCAGAGACCGATTGAATTGGAGGAAAATGATTCGCATGGTGTCATCATCGGATACGATGGACGTAGCAAGTAGTAGATAGGAATATTTGATATTACATAACAGTATGAAAGAAAGACACTTAATATACTACACAAACAATGTAAATATGAACATACAAGGAACGCGATTCCCTAGCCTCTATACATAAAATAACCCTAGATGTGTTGATATGCCGTTAAAATCAGTCGATCACTCAATTAATCGAGCAACGAACACTAGCAACTTCAGGAATAATCAAGTAAGTGTGTGTATTTAACCAAACCTTAAATACAAAGTTTTCTTTCTCCTAGACTGGTTGCCTAACCATAGATGGCCGTTAACATCGTGCAACACCCTCTGGTTAAAAATGCTACTGTCCAAATGAGAGACGTCACCCCAGCTAAATAATAGACCATTCCATTTTTATTATAAAGAAAGAAAGAGGAAAAAGGACATGCTACACAGAAAAACACAATCAGAAGGAAAGAAAGAAAGAAAGAGAGTAGGGGAAAGATAGAGAGAGTGTGTGGGCGCGCGGGGGTGATAACGCTAATCTATTTCAATCGAACAGATGAAAAGAAGGAAAGGAAAAAAAGAATGAGAGGAAAAGTTAAATCAAGATCATTATACTATTTACATACTGAGCTATTAAATTATCATACTACGGTATATCCACAGGTACCGCTAGTTATTATCATTAGTTACTTGAAGCCGTATGACTATGTGCGAGCAAGTGACTATCGTTAAATGAAAATAATTTCTTGAAGCTATGTAGATTTGTTTTCTTAGTTTTTAATGGCATATCAACCTTCGTGTGTTATTTAATGCCAAAGCCATACTTGTAGAAGAACAGTAGTGATCTATTTAACCCATAGCTGAGGGATGAGAAGGTTCATACCTTTCCCAAGGCTATTAGTCCGAAAGTGAATGTAATAGCGTGACTGCCGTTTGAACTGGCTAACTACGAGATTGCAGTCCAACATTACGCTACGTGTACTCCCCCTTGAAGTCATGTTGTTCTTTGTATTAGATATGAATACTTGTGTGTAAAAAAACTCTTTAAAAGCAAATGTACAATTCTCTAACTTCTAGACATAAAATAACCCTCGATGGGTTGACAAGTCTTTAAAATTAATCAATCAAGTACCAACGATTCTATTCGTCGAGAAATAGTCGGATCTCCCATTTGAAAGCCCCGGGCAGCACGACTGCAACCACACCAGACTACACCCAAGACACGAGGTATGTAACTACAAACGAAAGATTATAATTCCAGTATCGCCGCCATGTCCGGGCCAACTATTTCTTTTGCATCTCTTCTTCTAAAAGACAGCAGCAGCAGCAGCAGCAGCAGCAGCAGACCCTCCCCCAACCAGAACCCTAACCCATGCTTTCTTCGTCTCCGCGCCTAATTCTTGGTTTTCCCGTCCAAGAACGCCGCTAGGTTAGTTCAGTGACTCACACTCGAAATATTCTTGACTGCGTAGACTCTAATGAGTCTTGCTCGGTGTGAGTAAACCATCAGAATGTTGAGGCGCTAACACTCGGGATTCTGTATTCTCGTTATACTTGTTATCACAATCATATCTAAAAAAATATTTTTTTAAAGTTCATGGATCGGACCCGCCAACCTATATCAGGGGTTCCCAAACTTTTTCAGGCTAGTGCCCTCTTGGCTTCCCATTGGATTTGTTACGCCTCCTCATACCCTAGGGACGTACAATCTGGCGTGTCAAATTTACCTATCCCCTATATTTAACACAATGAAACTTGAATAAAGGTTAATATTATCTTCACCATTTTTGGACCATTTAGAAGAAGAAACATTAGAAAAACTCCTGATGTTTTTTTTTTAATTTTCAGCTCACGGAAATAATGAACATTTTGAACGAAAACAATGTTTACATTTTGGCACCATCAATTGAAATTGACAACAGGCTTCTTTCAAAATTCTATGAAAAATCAATTAAGAGGCACATTTTTGCGAAAATTTTGATACTTATTCACTTGTTGATCAAATTATGTTTAAGATAGTTTTTTTGCTAAATCATATATGGGGAAATATTTTTTACGAGGTCTCTCCCCACTATTTTATGAAATCTGAAAAAAATGAAGCGATAGAAAACTAAATCTGAATAACTATATCAGATTTCTTTGAAAAAAATTATTGGCAATTCAATTAAAAAAAGCAAGTAAAAGTTTGACAATGAATAACATTATGGCATTTTTTTTTTGTTGTTGTTTTGATTTTTTGCAGAATTCAGAATTTATGGGTTTTTTACTAAAATAAATCGCGTAGAGAAATTTTTTTTTTTTTGGTATGCTTCAAATAGAAAACAACAGGATTAAACAGAAAGACGTATTTCCCAAAATAAAACCTAATTTATTCAATCAATTTATTTAGCAGTTTTATAAGTTTTGTCAGCAATATGGAAATCAACAATAGAAAATCAACATCTCATTACATTATTTCTTATTATAAAACTTTATTTTCCACTTCTTTTCCTTTCATATATATATATATATATATATATAATATATATATATATATATATATATATATTAATTTCCACATACATTGCCAGGAGCATAGGAATACACTAGTGTATTTATCACTAAGATTTGGAAAATTATCTATAAAAAATACTTTTTAAACATTTCTGATAAAAGGTTGTTTTCAGACTGACTTTCGCCAATGTGTTTCTCTATTTATATCTGATAGACTTTGCTTTAATTGTATTTGTGTATGTCCAAAAATATTATATTACAAGCTTAATGTCCACCCGAATGGCCAGCTTTTAAACTAGTTAACAAATAAAGTTTGTAACGATAATTCTTGTGATGTTTTAACATAGATAAAATGTCTAAATTAGCCAAATTTTACTATAAAAGATAAATAATTTCCTTTGTTGATTTCTGTTTGATAACACTGGTTTACAAAAAAAAAATTTTTGTCTGAGGCAAGAATGTGAATAGGTGTTTTTTACTAATTTTGGTGTGCTGAATTCAAATTTATAAACAGTTTTGCTCTATCAGCTCTAGTATTCTGTCTTTTAAATAGTCTCATTTTAATATATACAGAGTATATGCGTGCTTATTTCAGTTGCCACAGCTTATTACAGATAAAACAGGATAGATAAAGAACATTGACGGAATAAATATACTTGAATGACACAATGTACACAATTCATAGTACCGCAGACAGTTAGAAGTGTGTTTTCTTAGATGATCTGCTGTATTTTGCCTCCGGGGTGTCACGCAAGAGCATCCAACAAAGTAAAATTAAATCATATGTAAGGCAATAAAATGTGCGTCGTTGGAAATTGTAATACAAATATATACCCAAAAGATTGTGTAACACAATTTTCGAGGGACACCTTCCTCCTGCGCTGCGAGGGACGACAGCCTTCTGCGCTGACTGCCAGAGCACTACTGGCCAGTGCACTACTGGCTGTTGATTGAGACGTTTTAGCTACGCTTAACTGCCAAAATTCGTCTTGATATATAGCTATATATATATAATGTAATTCCATCACTTACATTTATTGCATAATAACTAAAAAAGAAGGCATAAGTCACACAATATTAGAAATTAACTCTGAATGCATATACGCCTTTATGTACAGTATGTGTACAAAATGTACAGTATGTGTACAAAATGTACAGTATGCATATCTAAAAAAAATAGTGGTAATGAGTAAAAATGGATTTCAAATCTGAATTCAGCACCCCCAAATTAGGTTAAAACAGCTATTTTTGTACTTGCCTCAATTTCTTTGTAAACCAGTGTTATTAACCTTAGTAACATAGTTCATTGTCTTCACAATTATTGTTAATGGGATGGATGTGCTTGGTACAGGGATATCAGCGTCTCAACATCAAGCTGGAACGTTCCGACTTTTGGCCCTGATTTCAGACTACGTAACAAAACTATGCATTCGTTTATAATCTTTATGGAGGTCTTATTCCGTATAAACTACATACGTATTCCTTTATCTTAGTATATATGACATATATTTTGACATCTAGAATTTGTAAAAACAAATTATTTATCAATTGCTCCTAATGCGACCCTGTCACCCTAAATGCCCCTTTTTTCTCTCACTACCACACCACCACGCCTTTTTGCCATACCGATCCCTAGATCATTCCAACAACCCAAGGGGAGTGGTACAACCTACAATGTTAACCACTGGCCTACATAAAAGACAGTACTTTGCATGTTGATTTTCTAGGCATGAAAGCCGACCACGTTCTCTTTGTTTTATTTTATTTTTCTTAATACATTTCTTCTCCAAACCTATTGGCGATGTTTAGAATACGCTGACTGTATCTCCTACAGAGGTGGAAAAAAATAGAAAGGTGTGTTCTGGGTCGGTAGGTACCCAACCCGTACGCCACGGGTTGGTTGTTTGGTTGAACGGATTTTATGGAATGTCAACCCTTAGGTTATTTTATGCCGAAGATGTTTTTGTTTCATTTCTTCTCGTTTTGTATTCAAATTTTTTTAAACTCATTTTTATCTATTTAATAGATGGGACTCTAATAGGTACTACCATTCTGGTTTAGAGTGAACCAGAGCGCCAGAATTGTGACCTCACCACTAGATGCAGTGTAACACCTATGAGTAGGATGTGACACAAGGTCACGAGTATGAGGCATCCAGCGAGGAACTAACTAGCTTTTCAGTAGTAATGGATCTGTTTTTAGTTTTAGTTCAGATTGGCCCAAACCACGGACAGAGCAAGTCGCGTTAAGCGTGCTGCCGACTCAATCTGCGCAGTAGTCTGATGGGGATTTCGGAATAAAATATGATCTAAAGAAAATCGAAGTCTTGGGTTGTTTATCCAAAAACTACCAATGGCCCAGGGCTTAGAAGAGAAATCCCCAATAGGAGGCCAGACATGAAATCCCCAAGACAAGTTCCAGACGCTAGAAGGAGAACATAAGAATAAAGATGATCAGAGGAAGAATAGAATAAAGAGAGTATAACAACAATACCACAGTATGATAATTTAATTATTAAAACGTTTGATATGTTTACTTAAGAGCTATTGCAAAATAGCTCAATATGTAAGAAGTGTAATAATTTTTATTTAACTCTTTCCCTCTTTTTTTTTCTTTCTTTTTTTTTCTTTTCATCTTTTCATTATGTTCAATTGAAACAGATTAGCGTCATACCATGTCAATTCGCCAGGGCATTACACCCATCGAAACCGAATTACTTGAAATTTGGCACAAATGTTTCCCTCCATGAGTGCTCCAAATTATTTTGTGCTAGACCATATTGTTCCGATTTTAGAGGGGGGTTACTAACCATTACACCACGATGAGACGCCTCAAGGTGCGGACTGAGTATGACTCTAAACTGTATCTATTGTTGAGCCTCCAATTCTGTCGAATGTGAAGGACCCCTTGGTTGTCATTACTCACAGGTCAAATCAGACCAGGAATGGCAGTACCTATTATGAAACCATTTATTGTTCAAATAGATCTGTTTGAAAATTACTAGTATTTGATAAGAATACTTGAAGCCATACAATTGTGTTCAAACAAATGAACCTGTTGGTGATGAGTGGTAACACATGATGCTTGCGGACGAAATCCTGGTGGATGAGCTATCCATTACATGCAACACTCCAATTTGGCCCTTACTTAGGCTAGACATGCGGTCAGCGAGGCTCCCTCCGATCAGTCGACTGGTCAGATCAAGCCCTGGCACCTATATGATTGCCCTGACCAATGGCAGACCCTCAACTTTTTTAAAACATATATGTCCTAGAAGGCGGTGTCTGGCGGTCTTAGTGTTCTGCGTATGATGTTAAACTGCACTTAGTGTTGACGTCCCAATTCTGGAACTTCGAGGAGTATGGAGTACCCGGAGTGGTAGTACCTGTTAGGGTCTCATCTATGGGTTAAATATTTAAATAAATGTTTGAAAATGTGTTTGAAAAATTTATAATCAAGTATATATTAAGATATGTATAATTTATAAATATGATTGTAATAGAATGTCGAAAATATAAATAATTATGATAATAATCCAACATCTAGAAATAGATCAAATTTCGGCATTAAATAACCCATTAGGTGTTGATATGCCGTTAAATAAATAAACCAAAAAACACCAGATACTGCCCAGCTGTTTTTAGCCATTTGTATTTCTGAATGTAAAGTGGGGGATCATTTTTGTATTATAATCAAATGGTAAACTGATCAGTCATTTTATGACCAGATTATATTATATTATATTTATAATCAAGTATATTTTAAGACTGTTAATGTATGATTTAAGAAAAATGATTGCGATGAATCGTTAAAATTGTCATGATAATAATCCAACCTTTAGTATGTAAGTATGTATAAAACAAAAATGTATTCGGTATAAAATAACTAAGGACCGGAAAATCTCATACAAATAATTTGCCAACAGAACTATTTGACCCATAGATAGGACCTTAACAGTTAATACCACTCTAGGTTGGAGTGACCCTGTGAGTAATGGAAATGAAGGGGTACTCCATACACTCCAGTTCTGCAGTACTGGAGCCTAATCGTCAGATATAGTTCACTGCCATACACTAAGCCTTTTGTGGGGGACTTAACACTCTGCGAATGATTGCGTTTTTGTTTGTTTATGTTATTTTCATACCTATTTGTGTACGTATATGCAAGAACTAGACGCAAACCCGCAGAAGCTATTACTGTTATAGTCTATGCAGATGATATAATGCTTCTTTCTAATACACATGCTCAAGCCGAATCTCTGCTGCATAGCCTGAAGCAGTCACCAAGAAGCATTGGTCTACGTAAATTCAGATAAAACAGAATTCATGGGCCCTCTCATTAAATGGCTAACATTAGAAAATCAGTTTGTGTATCTCGATAGCAATATCTCATCAACTGAAAGCGATGTCAGCATACGCATTGGTAAAACATGGACTGCTGTTGACAGGTTATTGACCATATGGAAATCTGATCACTTTGATCAAATAAAATGGGAATTCTTCCAAGGTGTAACCGTGTACTACTGTATAGCTACACCACTCGCACTCTAAGGAAACGATTGGGGGGGGAAGCTAGACAGAAACTACGCAAAGATTCTGCGTACTGTTTTGAACACGTAATGGAAGCAGCGCCTTACGAAATAGCAGTTGTACAACCACTTACCTCCTATCTTACAAACCATCCAAGTACGACGAGGAAGATATGATAGGCACTGATATGGAAGTAAGGACGAACTCATAAGCGATGTTCTCCTATACCTGGACACAACAGTGTTCGCCGACCATCAAAAAATTACATTAATCAAGTCTGTACGGACACTGGGTACCGTCTAGAGGACAAGAGTGATGGCCGATATCGACGGAGGGAAAAAGAGAGTCGGGGGAACCCGTTCTGTCGGCACGCCTTGATGATGATGATATTTTTTTTTCGTCATACAACGTGTGATAGCACGTGCGATACCCTGTCCTCGTCAGCTGTCGACTAGGAGTGATAACACAGTTTCGGTAGCTACGACAGGACTGCCACTTCCTAGCGCTACCAAGCAGCTTTCGCCACCGGACAGGGTATTAAAAAAAAATTGTGTATATGTATTAAACAGAGAATAGATTATATCATCCGTTCATTGGAGATGTTTCTTTATCAGTGCAGTTTGTTATTTGAAAACGCGTTTGTTTTTGGCCGTTGAGTTGATTACGCGATTGCAGATGTTACGTAGCAAACACGGGAATGATGATTCCGCGCGCGTATCATTCGTGCTGTAAACTTCTAAATCTAGACCAGATCCAACTAGATGCATTTTGCACCGTAGATTGAAGACGATGTGAGGCGATTTTCAGACAGCGGCCAGTGATTCCTATTTTTGATAGAAACGAAATGACTGAGTGTCCTAGAAATCCACGACACCCAATCTCAATAGGAATAACATGGCATGTCCAACCCTTTTCCACGCAGTCGGCACGCAGTGATTCGTATCGGTTCTTTTTCCGCTCGTGTGCTTCCTCCTGGTTTTCCTCCCACGGTACGGTCAATTCGATGAGGAGGACACTCTTTTTTGTGTCAGACCACGCTACAATGTCTGGGCGCTTATTTGTTTGAAGAATGTGAACTGGGAATTTTAGGGATGTCTTGAGATCCACCGAAACCTTCCAGTCACCAGCTCCATTCAGCAGTTTCATATTTGGAGTTTTTTGTTTCTTCACGGGGCATTCACCTTCCTTGTGAAACTGAATGTTGGATTCCCGGGCTCTGACAGGCTGTTGGTTTGCTGTCTCACATTGTTTTTTTATCATCTCTGTGATCACCTCCAATACCTTGTTGTGTCGCCACGTGTACATCTGGAGCGATTGTGGACATGCGGATAGCACATGACGCAAGGTACCTCGATCCCGTTTGCACGAAAAGCACAGGTCCGACACGGTATATCCCATAATTTCAAGTTGGTCGCATTTGGTAGGAATCATATGTGGATCGAAGGAGAATGATATCGCCAGTGGCTCATCGAAATTAGAGTTTTCCACGATAACTTGATTGGTTCGATATCATTCCACTTTGTCCACGCGCATTGTTTGGGCTGAGCAACAGCAGTGGCTATTCTTTGCTCCTCCTCAAACATTCTGACTTCTTCGATCACCATGTCTCTTTTTCCTTTTGGGCCTTCCTTGGAAAATATTTTGATATCCGAACTGCCCAGCCCAGCTCGATTGGTTTGCGTGACGCCTATGATATCTTTGATTCGTAGGCTACATTCTGCCTCCTGGGCGGTTTAACAGCTGACCACTTCGTACCTGACTTTATTTCTGGATGAGCCTTCCGAATAACTTCGTCGGCTGAGTCTTTCATCATCATATGAAGGCGCACTTTACCAACCTTGAATTCTTCTACCAATGAAGATATTGGAGTTGTAGGTTTCCAGTGTTGGTGTATAACCCTACTTTCGAAAAACAAGGTGGGACTCCGAGCCACCTACGCAGGTATGTGTTGCTATATTGTTGGATTCGCTCAATGCGAGATAGCGCAATCTCATACATTTGTAAGGGCCATAAAAGACGGGGTAATAGACCATATTGGTAACACCACGCCTTCAGCTTTCCGGGTAGTTCAGTTTTTTCGATCGATTTAAGGCCCTTTAAGGCTATTTTCTGGACCTCTATACCCTGATGTCGGTCAGTCAGTGGGAGCAAATAGAGACGTCCGAGGCTCTTTACCGGTTTCTCCCTGACTGTTGGGATAATATCACCTCCAATTTTGAAATGGATCTCCCTGACAGAAACCCTGATTAGAGACAGGCTCCGACTTTTCTTCGGCTTAGCCTTCATTCTCGCCCACGTGAAAAGATCATGGTACCTTTGTAGTAGGCTATCGGCAGCGATTTTTGACGGGACAAGGATGGTGATATCATCCATAAAAGCTCTGGAAGGAGGAAGAATCAGCTGCTCTTTTGTCATCACACCTGTTGTCGTATTCGCTGCACCTCGTAAAATAAGTTCCATGGCCAGGACGAAAAGAAGTGGGGAGATCACACAGCCCATCATGATGCCGATTTCAAGTGCTTGCCATTTGGTGGTGTAGTCCTTTACGGTGTATTTCATAAACACTGACTTGAAATATTTCATTATGATTTCCCCAATCTTGATAGGGAAGTTGAAATAGTCAAGTGCCATCCGGATTAGTTGATGCGGAACTGAACCGTATGCATTGGCGAGATCAAGCCAGATTACGTGTTTTCCGTTTTGTCTTTTTTTGGCTGAGAGTATAGAACTCCAAATCATCTGTGAATGTTCCAGACAGCCAGGGAAGCCAGGTATCCCGCCTTCTGGACAGATGTGTTTATGTAATTATTGCTCATCAAAAAGTCCGTCATACGGCGAGCAATAATTCCAAAAAATATCTTCCCTCAATATTTAGGAGAGATATGGGGCGAAAATTTGTGATACCTTTTGATTGCTTTTCCTTTGGTATCCAAATACCCTCAGCTAGACACACTCCTCTGGTATAGCACCCTGTTTCCAAACTCGCTGAAGAAGGACAGTAAGTTTACTGAGAACGCATGGACAGTTTTTGTATATTTTGTAGGATATCCCATTCATACCCGGGGCACTCCCTGCGCGGCCTTATGGACGAAATCTCGAACTTCCTTCAATTTAATGCCACTATCATTAAAGATTACCGTTGGATCTTGAAGTTTTGGTAAATCTCTTAGGGGAGGTATTGGGATACCGCTGAATTTATCCGAATATGTTGTTCTCAGGTGATGTTCTAGTTCCTCCTTCGGTACATCGAGCTTGCCGCTCTTTGATTCAACGAAAAGTTTTTTTTGCGAAAGCATAGGGATTCGCATAGAATGATCTCCGAGCTTGACGTTTTTTCTTTCGGTGTTTTCTCTGATTCTCAGCTCTGGAGATCACCAAAATCTTTTTTTGAATATCCTTTAGGATATCCTGAAGACCCAATTTTTCATTACTGGGGCTTCTTTTAATCGGCGCTTTAGCATCCTTTGTTCTGATCTTAGTTTTCCTTTTTGGATCTGTCGTCTATTTGGTCGTTGTTCTTCTTTTTTATCTTTTTATGTGTTACTGCACCAAACCATTCCAAACAAACGTCATGAATAATTCTGCAGAAGGATGATAGTTGTTGGTTGATAGAACCCTTAAGATGGGTGGTGAGCAAAAAAGAAAGCTCCTGGTCCAAATTAGTCCAAATAGCTTTCTGATTACCCTTGGGCCACTGAATTCTTGGCTTGCTAGGAATGTCTCCAGGTTGCTGCCGCTCAGCAATGGCTCCTGGACACTGTGGGGGTGTTCCTGGTTCATAAGCCCATCATTCGATTTACATTCTTTAGGAGAATTACGTCGTTCGCACCAGCGTGCCTTGTGGATTCGTAATCCTCGCAAGCTGTTAAATTCTCTGCCGCAATCACACGTTGTAGCCGGTACAGGTCCAGGTCATTTTCGTTTGTGTAAGTATGACGGGTGATATATTCTCCCTCCCGCTACAGACACCCAGAGGGCATTTTTCATTAGTTGTACTGTTCATGTTTAAAATGTTCATGTTCATGATATATATATATATATATATATATATATATATATAATATAACAGATTTTTGGATGTTTGCTTTTAGAAGCATTGTTGAAGAAAGTATATATTATTATTTATATTTTTGCTTGAAGGCAGTTACAATGCGTATATCGTATAAAATTCCATAATTATAGAAAATAACCATGACAAGTGAATTTGGCAAATAATTATGCGACGCTAGAACATCGTACAGTCTGTTTCAATTTTATTAAGTCTCATCAGCGATGTATACTAACGATTTATCTCCGACAGAAATCGAAACCGGTAGTCCAGCAGGCAAAGTCTGTGACTTTACCGCTCGGCTAACGATCCGCATCGTACAATCCCTGCGAAATTGAAACATTGTATGATGTTCTAGCGTCGCATAATTATTTGCCAAATTCACTTGTCATGGTTATTTTCTATAATTATCGAATTTTATACGATATACGCATTGTAATTGCCTTCAAGCAAATATATATATATATATATATATATATATATATATATATATATGGGTAGGGATGAAAATGAATCCAACAGTATATGGAAAAGTAATAAATAAAAGTAAAAAATGTGAACGATGATTTATTGATATTTGAAAAAATAGGATAACAAAGTTTAATGTTTCGATTGTTATATACATATCAAATACATATCAAATATTTTGTTGCCTGAAGATATGTATTTGATATATATTTAACTATAGACAAATATTTGATATAAAAATCGAAACGTTAAACGTCGACATCAAATTTTTACGAATATCAATAAATCATCGGCACATTTCCTATTTTTTTCACTTTTATTTATTAGTTTTACACACACACACACACACACACACACACACACATATATATAATATATATATATATATATATATATATATATATATATATATATATGCATCCCGTTATGGTGTTATAGTTAGCAAGTAAGTCTCGAAAATCCGCTACTACAAAAAAACAGAAAACGAAGGAAATATTTTTTTTTAATATATACATGCATGTCTGAATGTTTCCGGTTTAGAGGTGTCTGCCTCTATACCTCAAATTTTAGGAAGATTATCCGCGTGTATCCCTAGGCAACATCTTCCTCCTCATATAAAAGGGGCTGGGACGGGTTTATTGCCCGGTGCCTGATATGCCCTAAAAGGCGAATACCGAAGGGAACACGCACATTTGGCACTGGCCAATGCATGAGCTCCTGTTGGTGCGTCGCTCCCCACGTTAAAAACGTTTTTGCTTCAATCCGGCCTGGTGGGAAGTCAGGAAAATACTTACATGAATGTGTGTGTGTGTGTGTGTGTGTGTGTGTGTGTGTGTGTGTGTGTGTGCGTGTGTTTGTCTGTGTGTGTGTGTGTGTGTGTGTGTGTGTGTGTGTGTGTGTGTGTGTGTGTGTAACCGTGCATGAGTCTCTGTGTGTACTTTTCTTGGCACAAACACTAAGATTGTATTTTAAGAAGTCGTTTATATTAAATCTTAAAATAACTATGAAGAAAATGTAGGTTTGTTCTACCATTAAGAAAACAAAACTCTGACTTATCAAGTATATATTAAAGTGGTTTTTTTTGTTTGTTTTGTTTTGTTTTTAATCTATCTCCTTCTGTTTTTCTAACTCCACCTAATCATCTTCTGTCTTTGTATTCCTCCTGTTCGTCTTTCTTTTTCTCATAGCTTCTTTTTTTTATCCTTTCTCGCTTCTTCCTATATTTTATTCTAGAGTACTATTCCTTTCTTGCTCCTCCTCCTACCCCCTCTTCTCCAGCCTTTTCTCCCTCTATCTATTCTTTGTACCATTCCACCACTTTCTAATTTTAATTTCTTTCTTTCTTTCTTCTTCTTCTTCTTCTTCTTCTTCTTCTTCTTCTTCTTCTTCTTCTTCTTCTTCGTTATTTTCATCTTTTTCACTATTTTCTTCCTTTCTTCTAAACCATTTCCTTTTTTCTTCTTCACAATTTTCTTCTTCTTCACAATTTTCTTCTTCTTCACAATTTTCTTCCTTTTTTACAATCCCCTTTTCTTCACTATTTCCTTCTTCTCTTCTCTTCTTTCTTCTTCTCTTCTTCTTCTTCTTCTTCTTTCTTCTTCTTCTTCTTCTTCTTCTTCTTCACAGTCTTCTTCTTCTTCTTCTTCTTCTTCTTCTTCTTCTTCTTTCTTCTTCTTCTCTTTCCTTTTTTTCCTTCTGTTCTTACTCCTTCTCTTTCCCTTATCTTCCTTGCTTCTTCCCTTTTTTGTTTGTTTTATCTTTACTTATTTTTCCTAATACTTCTCTCAGTCTCCTCTTTCTTTCTTTTTGTTCCTCTTGTTTTTTTGCTTTCTTTTTTTTGGGGGTGGGGGGTATTTTTTTCCTTCTGTTCCTCGACCTTTCTCTTCTTCCTTTCTCTTCTTCCTTTCTCTTCTTCCTTTCTCTACTTCCTTTCTCTTCTTCCTCCATTATTTCCATATCGGCACATATTTCGATATACACCAGTTCAATATTGTGGGTGGAAAAACAGCAAGCCTTGAATTCTATCAACTAAACATTGTTAAGTTACAAATAAACTAGAGAGAGGAGGAAGGGGAGAGAGGGACAAAGAGAGAAAGAAAGAAGGAGAAAGAGAGTGAAAGAGAGAAAGATGGACACACACACACACATGCACACACACACACGCACACACACACAATACAAAGAATGAGACAAAAAGTGAAAAAATAGATGTCCGCCACATCAGCAGCAGCAGCAACAGCGATGGCATCGGTAAAAACATCCTCAAAAGATCGGCAACTGCAAAGTTGGTAAAACCATTTGTACCAAACTTTACAGTCAGCCGCACGTCATTGGGAGACTCGTTTGACGTCACAGATTCCTACCTTCGTATTTTTGTAATCGCCCGGACGACTACGTGGGAGGGTAGACGAACGATTTACGTATGACTATGTTATAATAATTGTCCAAATGTTGTATGCGGTTGAATATAGTGTTTTCTTTCTTTTCTTTTCCCTTTTTTTTTTATTTTTCATGATTTGCTCGTTGTTTAATACGACAATAAACACGACACAACGACCAGCCCTGCAAACGAAAGTAACTGTGTCTGTTGTACATTAACTAAATTTGATTCACTACGGAATTTCCGCTGGCTTCTGATTCGGCAGCATTTTTTATCCACTGCAAAACGTTTCATCTCACCCACGAAAGACCATGAATGAAATATCAGTGAATTTGAAATTGCTATGATCATTTGTAATTTCCAACCAAAGGGCGGTCAGCTCTGAAGATCAAGTGACAGCACGTCTTGTTGAATCGCTCGCTCAATAAGTATTTTCCTGACCTCCAACCAGGCCGGATTGATAAGGTCTTTTTAACTTGGTGATGTAATGAATATGTAAATACCCTGGTGCCCCCTCACTATAATCTGATTGGACAGTGTCATGTATAAATATTCGACACTGTGATGGTACAGACACCTAAGCCTACAAGCCTAAACTTACTCGCCAGACTACACCACGACTGCTCGGAAGACGTCCTGCTATTCGACGCACCAACTACTGCTGCGATAATAAACCAAATACCAACTTCATAATATATGTCTTAACCCGGATATATCACTTGGAAAACTACGTGCAAACCAAAGCTCATGCAGTGTCCAGTGCCAAAAATTTGTGAGCCCTTCACATTCCCTTGCTGGGGCGCCTAAGGCACTGAGCAATAAACCCAGCCCTGTCCTTTTAAATCAATGGGACAGATATTGCCTGGGGGACAGCTCCCTGAGAAAACGCAAGTTATTTTACTGTATACTCCTCAGTATTCTCTCTGTGTAACGATTCCTAAGTGGTATTTTTTTTTTTATCAAATACAGATTGAAAAACTAAAGTAAAAATCGTTTGCTAAAATATCAGGCACCGGGCAGTAAAAAAAGCACATTTGATTGATTCTTACAATACACCAAACCAAATTGACCGACACCAAATCCCAAACGGTCCTAAAAAGCTTGTAAAAAAGACTGGAGGATGTGGAAATAAGAGGAAGAATTGAAACCATCCAGAAAACAGAATTGGTGAAATAGGCTAGAATACTCAGAAGAGTCCTCCCTTATGGCAAGCCCCAACCCCTTTTTATCATATAGGTGCTAGAAGGCGGTGACTGAGGGTCTACATGTCCTGTGAATGACGTTAAACTCTATCTGATGGTGAGGTTCCAGTTCTGGAGGTTTGGGGAATGTGGAGCAGCCCTTCATCACCATTGCTTCCTGATCCACTCTGACCCGGAGTGGTAGTACCTGTTAGGGTTCCATCTATGGGTTAAATAGAAAAACATGAGTTGATAAACAAAATTGTATTATGCATTAAGAATGAATTTATTTCACAACTTTGTTGGCATTAAATGACCCACCGAGGTTGATATGCCGTAAAACAAAACAAACCAAACCAATCAGAAGAGCCCTGGGGAGACCATCAGCTAACGCTGGTGTGAAAAATTCAAAAGAAATGAAATAATAATTCACCTTTAACGTTTTTACCACGACACTCGGAAAACTGCTTTGCTACATTCAGAGGATGCCTCATGCCTGACCTTGTGAAGCATCCTACCGTACAGTCGCCCATAAACAAGTGCGCACCTACCAATGGGTGTCCCATCGTGGTGTAATGATTAGCAAGCTAGTCTCGCAAATCCATTACTACTAACTAAATAGCAAGTTCGATCTTGACTGGATGTCCCGTACTTGCGACCTTGTGTCACATCTTACTCGTTGAGAACGGTCTGGGTAGACAAGAGTGTTCCATTGTGGTGTAATGTTTAGCAAACTAGCCTCACAGATCCATTACTCCTGAATGGCGAGTTCGACCCTCGCTGGATGCCACATTTTTGTGACCTTGTGTCACATATTAACTGTAGCGAACGGGTTGGGTAATAAAGGGCATCTCATCGTGGTTAGCAAGCTCATACATTACTAATATTATAGCGACACCCGACCCTTTTTATCATATATGTGCTAGAAGGCGGTGGCTGAAGGTCTCCATGTTCTGCGTAGGACGTTAAACTCTATCTGATGGTGAGGTTCCATTTCTGGGGGTCTGGGGATTGTGTAGCCCTCCTTTGTCCCCATTGCTCTTGGGCCCACTCTGACTCGAAGTGGTAGTACCTGTTAGGGTCACATCTACGGGTTAAATCTTTACCAGTATTAAATGACCCACTGAGGTTGATATGCCGTAAAGCCAACCAAACAAACTACTGAATAGCGTGATCGATCCTCGCTACATGCTCCTTACTTGCGACCAGGCATAGGCAACCTTTTTTTTCTAAAAGCAAGCAACATAAGACAAGGTTCATTATCAGACGGACTACACTGCTAAAAGAATTCAAAGTAATTTTATGTTGAAGGTACCTCAAACATTTTCGCAACAGAAGACCATACGCATAAGAATCTGCCTTAGAAATAGGGAAAAGATGATGTTTTTTTTATCTCTTCGGTAAGAATATCTTTTCTTCAAAAAATTTGAAATCTTAGTTGAATCGACTATTCAGAAGCCAAGTTTGCTCATTATTTCATTATATATTTACCCAACCCCTCCGCGCGAGCAGGGTGGGGCACAATGTCAGTTTCTTAAACGGAGTTTAACAAGTTTAAATGTTCCTTCTACTAAACTGATTACCTAACCAAGATTATAGAGCCCAGCCCGCCCTACTATTTATCCATAGCCGGAGGGAGAATAGTTGATTTTATATCTTTACCAAGGGTATGAGCAATATGTCAAATGCAAACAACCTTGTCCAGAAATTGAACTCGGATCATCGAGTCAATTAATGCTATAACCTGAATCGTTTCAGTCCTTTATAAGTAATAATGTAGTAAAGTCGTCAGGTCGGCTTAAAATCGGTATTCGTCAGACATCGAGAGAGTCTATCCCCTTTTCACTAGCGCTAGACAAAGGAGATTGTTTTTGGCGTCTGAGCTGAGGCACCACGTCCATCATCAGCTCCACAGTATCGAACCCAGAACCTTGTGGTTCCTAAATGGACGCACTACCGACTGAGCTAAATATTATCCAAATATGCTGGCAAGGTGCAGTTATTTGACTCCCCAAGAGGCCAAAATGGGACACAAAGGTCGGTTTAATGTGCACTACCACGCACAAGGTTCTAGGTTCAATACATGCCCTCACCAAGTCAGTGCATGAGTACCACAGCTTCGATATATGGGAAACCTTTTTGTCCAGTTGGACACATGGCGCAACAGATATAGGGGTTGGATTAAAACAGTTCTAAGTGACAATCATCTGTAGGTTGGAGGTTCAATCCTGGCCATGGGTGATAATAACATAGAATAGTTAACTTAGCTTAACACGACCATGATTAGTGAAATGAGAACAGTCTGCCCCAGTGGATTGAATAAAGGGTTCGGTTTGAAGTTCTCTGAAGTCTTCCAATTACGACATGAAGTCTCTTGAGTTTGACGATAATGTTCCCGGGTTCGACAAGAAACGCCTACAGAAGATCGGCGGGTACATCGGCCGAAACGTTATGTATATAACAATAAAGATGAGGACAACTGTTTGAAAAATTTGAATCTCAGTCAGTAGAGCGTTCGATTAGGAACCAACTCACGGTTCCGGGTTCGATACTGGCTCTCGCCAACTCAGCGTATGAGTTGCACAGGGATCTGTGCGGTAAAGTGAGGAGGTGATGGTAGGTGTGGCGCTCTGTCTCAGACGTCAAAACAATCACCTTGGTCTAGCGCAATAGGGAATAGACTCTATTACATGAGTTTGATAGTGAAATAATATTGAACATATTTTTAGCTGCTTTTATGAGATCAAACTTACAATTGTAAGTTTTTCACAGCCCTTCGACAAGATTATCGTAATTTTCTATCATTTAAATGGAAATTCCAAGGTAGTTTATAATAAAGATTATCCGTTACATTATACCTCTGCTCTTCCTTCTATCTTTGCCTGTTTCTCCTCATTCTCTACACCTATCCGGAGAAAAAAATAAAAAAGATTTTTTTTAAATTCATCCCATCATTTTCTTTCACACTCCGATTTATCTATTTATTTATCTATTTATTTCACTGAAATAACATCGAAGATAAGACGTCGTAGATTTCTACTTGTATTTAACGATTTCCAACTCTTCGTGTAAGATTTCGTCACGCAGTTAACATTTTCTTTCACACTTTTCTTTTTGTTTCACCTTTTTCCTTTCTTTTCCCTTTTCTGTTCCTGTCTCTTTCTTTCACTCTTCTCTTCTTTTCATTCTCTTCTTTTCACTCTTCTTTCTTCTTTCTTTCTTTCTTTCTTTCTTTCACGTTTATGTTGTTCTTTTTAATGAAATGGTCCAGTATTCATCAGAGGTCGCATCCTTTTCTTTCACTCTTCAATTCATTTATTAATTTCATGGAAATAACATCTTGGATAAATCGTTGTAGATTTCTATTAGTATTTAACAATTTCCAACTCTTTGCGTAAGCATTCCTGACATAGTTGACGATTTCTCACTGTTATTTGATTTATATATTTCACTCTTCTCTTCTCTTCTCTTTCTTTCTTTCACGCTTATGTTCTTTTTAATAGAATGGTCCATTATTTATCTGAGGTGACGACATGGTGTGACACACGTAGGTAAGTACTAGCGTATTAAAGTATAGATTATTTGAGAAGTTGCTTAATCCCTCATGATATCTTATGGATGTTTCTTGTAAGCAAGATTCCCTAAGTCCCAAATAGCTTTCCCACAATCCAACTAATACTTCTCCCCCCCCCCGGCTATGGGTTAAATCGTACCTTTGTTGTTCTTGTACACGCATAGTTTTGGTATTGAATAACCCACTAAGGTTGATATGCCAGTAAACAAAGAAACCGAAACCAAATATGAATAATTTTTAAACAGATCTATTTTATTTAAAAATTGGACCCTAACAGGTACTACCACTCCGGGTCAGAGTGGAGCTGGAAGTAATGACAATGAAACATTACTCAACACACCCCAGAGCTTAAATCCAGGAGACTTAACAATCAGATGAAGCCTAGTGTCATAACCTTAACAACCCTTGGGGATAGGTCTTGCACCTTTGCAGGGGATACAGTCAGCGTATTCTCAGCCTCACCGACAGTGTGGTCTGTGCAGCTTTCATTCTTCCGAGAATTTCGAATTCTTCCAGCCTTCTTTCTGGTGTTTGTGCAATGGCATAGTTCCAAGTATGCCAACTACTATTGGCACGACCGAGGTTCTGGTATTTTTAATTTTCTGTTTTGTTTTCACCCTGTGCTCACCTGACACAGCCACGCCCAGGATCCAGGCACTTCTTTATTTATTTATTTATTTGTTTGTTTGTTTGTTTACTTCTATCAGATCCGGTCTTCTCGCTTCGCTGGAGTGGTTTGTAAAAATCCGATAATATCTTTTCATCAAGTACTAGATCAATGGTTCCCAAAGTGGGTGGTACCACCCCCCTGGGGGCGGTGGAAAAATCTAAGGAGTTGGTGAGAAAAAAATGGCGAGGACAGGGGGCGACAGGGTTGAATTAGGAGTTTATACATAACTTGGTTTTTTTTTACAGAATCTAAATGACAAAAAATAGTGTGCGTTCGCATATGTGTATGAGGGGGGGGGGCTAGTGTTGCATAGCGACTTCTTCACTGGCACTAAATAATTATAATGTTGCATACCTCTTTCTTAAATTCTATTTCTTGGACATCTATCTCTGTGGCCGTCTTTGGTATTCTGTTCGTCTTTGGTATTTCTTCTAAGTCTTGACTTGGTCTGGCATCTTCTAAGATCTTGCGTCTGGTCTAGCGTCTGGAGTTGACTTGGGGATTTCAGGTCTGGTCTTTTATGTTAGGGATTTCTCTCCATCAGAAGCCCTGTGTCATTGTTAGTTTTTAGATAATAAACACAAGACTTCGATTTATTTTGATGTCACTTTATTTTCAATCCCCAACCCAGACATCTGCTAACTAACATAGCGCGCGTGAGTTCCAGTTTAGGCAGGACGTAAAATGGCCGACTTCTCTGCCTGACGTCTAACTGAAAACTGGGGACTCTGAAAAAGGTCCCACGTGACTTCACATATTTGGCGGGCTTATGTAATTTTCCATGGAAGGACCCGGCCATGATATGAAAAGGGTCATCCCCTCAATATTACAGGGGATTGACCATAGATTAAGGACCCGGCCATGATTATTACAGGGGATTGACAATAATTTTATGCAACCGCATAGATTATGCAACACTAGGAATCTGGAAACTACGGATCTAGATTGTGTTCATGCCATTTCTCCTTCTTACCTGTTCGGTGGCCATTTTCCTTTGGGCTGATTTCTCTTTCTCTTTCTCTGTTGGGCTTTTCTTGTTCATCTTTTGTTGATTAATTTATACGCAAGACTTTGTTGTTTTTTTAATAGCCTTTATTAAAATCAACCCCAGTCCAAAATATTTCTAACCACGCGGATGAGAGTCGGCATCTTGAGAGCGAAAAGCCCCTGGGTCCGCTCCTTCAAATTATCGGCCGGCAACTGCTAACTAAACCTAATTTCTGTTCTCACGCCTTCCTTCAGCCAATCAGAAGTCGGCGTTCAGGTTAGAGCGAGGTTAAATGTTGCCAATAACTATAACGGTAACGGTAATTTTCCATCTACCCCCGTTATTTGAATTTTCAACGAACTCAATTCAAATTCTAGCTACACTACTTACACAATTCATAGGCTACCCGTGAATTATGTAACAGTGTGTAAGATTACAAAAACTGTTTTCGACGAATACAGAAAGCATATTATGAATTATTAATGATTTCTTGTCCGGATGTCATGAGAAGATTTATACACACTTTTATCCAAAAAGTCAATTTTTGAATGCTACGTGCTAGTATAAGTGATCATACACGGATTTTTATTTTCGTCAGTACATATATTGGAACCATTCAGAGTAGATTAGTATGGCCCCTGTGCAAGGAGGACATGCAAATTCGTGAAGCGTTTCATATATTTTTTTAGATGGGCCGGGATAGCTCAGTCGGTAGAGCGTTCGGCTAGAAACTGCAAGGTTCCTAGTTCGATACCGGTCCTCGCCAACTCAGCGTATGAGTAGCACAGGGATCTGTGCGGTAAAGTAAGGAGCTGATGGTAGGTGTGGCGCTCCACCTCAGATGCAAAAACCATCTCCTCGGTCTAGCACTAGTGAAAAGGGGATAGACTCTCTCGCT
>CM042139.1:91521066-91743566 GCA_023376005.1 Doryteuthis pealeii | reverse complement strand
CAAAAGAATCAGTTACTGAGAAAGAAAGAAAGAAAGAAAGAAAGAAAGAAAGAAAGAAAGAAAGAAAGAAAAAGAAAAAGAAAAGAAAGAAGAAGAAAGAAGAAAAAAGAAAAAGAAAAGAAAGAAGACAAAAGAAGAAAGAAAGAAAAGAGAAATAGAAAAAGATACAAAGAAAGACAAAAGAATCGCTTATTTAAGAAGAAAGAAAGAAAAAAATAAAAAGAAAGAAAGCAAACAAGAAAGAAAGACAAAAGAACCGCTTATTTAAAGAAACAAAGAAAGAATAAAAAAAAGAAACAAATAGAAAAAGAAAGAAAGAAAGAAATATAAAAGAATCGCTTTTTTAAAGAAAGAAGAAAGAAAGAAAGAAAAATATTTTTTTTAAAGAAAAAGGAAGAAAAAAAGAAAAATTAAAAAAAGAAAATAGGTTTTTAACAACAAAAAGTTATTAATTTTCAATTTTATTTTTGTAATAAACTGTTTTTGTTTCTTTGTGTTTTTGAAAAGCGATTATTATTCAAGGGAAAATATAAATTTTAGTTCAATCTATTCATAATTTTAAAAAATAATAAAAAGCTACCTTTATCAAGTTACATAACGGGCTATTCAGAAGGTTGTTTGAAAGGATGGAGGTAGTTTTGAAAACAGAAAATAATATTCATTCATAATA
Source organism: Doryteuthis pealeii (assembly GCA_023376005.1). Taxonomy (NCBI): domain Eukaryota; kingdom Metazoa; phylum Mollusca; class Cephalopoda; order Myopsida; family Loliginidae; genus Doryteuthis; species Doryteuthis pealeii. Next base: position 91,742,896 of record CM042139.1, on the reverse strand, counting down.
ATTTACGAATGATTGACTCACTGCTTGATTTTAACGGCATCTCAACCCTTCTGGAGTTATTTTATACCTAGGGGTTCGGGAATCGCGTTAATTGTACGTTCATATTCACATTTTTTTTGTGTAGTTGTTTCTAAAGAGTTTTATTTTATTTTATTTTTGTACATGATACGAATGATTTTTAATCAAATCTATTTTAAACATAAATGGTACGATAACTGGTACAACCACTCCGAGTCAGAGTGGACCTGGGAGTAATGGCAATAAAGAGGTACCTTACTCCTTCTAGTGTTCCAGTCTTGGAGCTTTCACCATCAGATGTAGTTTATGTCAAACCCAGGACAACTATTTTGGGAGAGGGATCTTACCCCACTGCAGGGGTCCGACCCTGTAAGTGTATTCTAAGTCCTACTGTCGGGGCGTTCTTATAGGTAATATTTCAATGACTTTAAATCATCTGTTTTATTCTGGATGATATTATTAAAATTTTGTTCTGGCAATAAAATCTTATTCAGAACTCAGATCTATAAATATTAATCTCAAAATGTTATTTATAGTATAAATTCGGGCATTTAGTATGCATTCCGTGAAATATGCCCGGGTACAAATAGTATATATATATATATATATATATATATATATATATATGAGTGAGAAACTAGCTACCTTGGTTTCTCCAAACGGATCATCAGGATAATTCAGAATTATCCTGATGATCATTTAGGAAAAACCCTAGGTAGATAGTTTATGACTCATTAGGCTTTACTATTATTACTTGTTCTACTTAGAGCAGTGGTTCCCAAACTTTATACAGTCTGTGCGCACTTACAGTACTACAGATACTTGATAGCGCACTCGATTATTTCCTAGTTGAGTAACATGAATGACCCAGAAAAAAACAGAACCCAAATTATTTATTTATTTTCCTATTAAACTAACCCTAAACCCCAACCCTAGCCCTAACCCTAACCCTAAACCCTAACCCTGACCCTTGTTGGATTTAAACTTTTTTTAAAAATTAAAATTAGAATTAACAGTTTTATTACAAAATGTGTGGGTTCTGTTTTTCTGTGTCACCCTTGTGATATTATGTTACTTAATCTGGGGTGGGTTAGGGTTAGGTTTAGGGTTAGGGTTAAGGTTTAGAGTTAGGGTTGGGGTTTAGGGTTAGTTTAATGGGGAAATAAATAATTTGGGTTCTGTTTTTTTTCTGGGTCACCCTGTAATATCATGTTACTCAACTAGGAAATAACCGCGCACTGTATACAAAATTGGACTAATATGTTATTAAGTTAACTGTTAAATATATATAAAAATAAACACTTTTTAACAAAAGCAAACTTAACAATGCTGTAGAAGATGATGACACCGATGATGACAGTGATGATGACAGTGATGAAGTGGCATAACCAGTGATCTCTCATATAAAAAAAAACATTTATTATCTTATATTTTTATTAAGATTTTGTTTTCTTTAACTTTCAATGAAGTACAATAAATAATTTTCATTTTTCTCAATAAAATTGTTTAAAACCTGTGTTTTTATTTAGCTGCAAGAAAAGTAACTTATAACTATCATAATAATGTCGAAACGAAACAAGCAGAGTGTACGTAAAGAAATGGTATAATATAGTAACTTAGTATACATTTGCTTTTCATATCTGGATAGATTTTTCAGGAATACTACGGAGCGCACCTGAAAAAGCTCTGGGGCGCGCCTGGGCGCACTGTTTGAGTACCACTTTAGCATATTCAACTTAGGCAACTCTTTCGGTATTTTTTCTTTTGGTCATTACACTAGTGCCGGTTGGTTATTTTCAGGTGGTGTGTATGTTTTGGTCTTTTCATTTTTTATGTTTTTTTTTCTCTCCAGGCATAAATTTGTATTTTGTAATTACAAATTATAATGCCGGGAATTTAAAAATCAGAATTTAAAAATAAAAATAGAAATAAACATATATATATATATATATATATATATATATGCTGGTTGGGACAGAAGAATACACCAACTTCGCCTATGCAGAGGGGCAAAATCCCCCCATTGGGGCTACCTGTTGGCCGTAGGTTGCCACCGTGGAAGCTTTATATATATATATATATATATATATATATATATATATATATATATATTTTTAAGTAATTAATTTTAAGTAATTTTTATTGAGTGCTCCATACTTTTGACTAAACTAATTAACGCATAGTAAATGACTAATGTTTTAACATACATCTCTCCGATAAGCTGGGATGCATAGTTAGTGATGTTTTCGGGGGTGGGGAATTCATCGGGTGATTTGGGTTTTTCAACATCATATTTAAGCGACCCAGCCTAGGTTGTTCACCTCCCAATTGGCAAATGATTCACTTTTTTATCTATTTTTGAAACTCAACGTGGTGTGTGTGTGTGTGTGTGTGTGTGTGTGTGTGTGTTCATTTATGTAAACTTAGGTTTGTTTTCACTAGCTAAGCCATCCCCCGTGTCCCCACTCATCTGAGGAACCAACCGAATTTCGATGCAAAATGTATTTCTGTACAACTGTTTTCAACCGTATCCATTAATAGAATGCATAAAGATTGGGGGAGAGAGACAGAGAGAGAGAATAAATAAACAAATAAATAAATAAATAAGCAAACAAACAAACGAACTTTGAAAGTAAAGAATAGAAAGTAGGAGACTGCTAAACACAGTAGATGTGGATGGACAGGTGATAGTTTAGGATTATGTCATCTGTGTTGTCGTCTTTGTCACCATCACACAGACGAGCAAGCGACTAAGAAAACATCCCTCTCTCTCCACCGTCTTCTAGCCGAGGGCAAGAAGCCAATCCGCTAATTGAGAGTTGATGTCATCACTCTTAAGTCATGAGTCAGATCTCAAAATGCCGTCAGGAAATTCACCTTGACTTTTGTTTTTGTTTTGTTTTTTTGTTTTTTAATACCTGACAGTGCAGTGAGGAGGGGGTGAATGTATTTCCTGTAAAATTTCCATTAACCCTTTTGGTGCGGAGAGCAACTCAAGTCGTCCAAATATATTTAGTACGTGAAGGAGAGAATAAACCAGACGCGAATATACTAAGAAACTAATGAAGTTTAAGTCACAGGGGGTCCCAAATTCCAGAGGAACCCCAGAGGTTTTACTCCACAATGCTTAAAGAATTTGGGTCTACTGTATGAAAAAATGCATAGAGAAAATATTAATATAATTCAATATAAATATTAGTTAAAATAAAAATATAAACTTTATGAAAGATGCAAACCTTCTCAAAACTGTTCAAGCATCAGGGTTCCCCAAAACGTAGGTCCACCACAGGATGCAACTTTAGTTCACGTCACTTGAATATTTTGGATATTGTGCGATATACATCCCTTACACACACACACACACACACACACACACACACACACACACACACCAGAAAGTGCCTCTTATTCGATATACCCCGGACCGGGAGTCCCGTTGTGGTGTAAAGGTTAGCAAGCTACTCTCATAGATCCATTACTACTGAATAGCGAGTTCAATCTTCGCTGGATGCTCCATATTTGCAACTTTACCAAATGGGCTGAGTAAATACCAACCCCTCCGAGCCAGAAGGAAGTGACACAAGATCAATTTCTTAAGCGGAGTTCAATATGTTTAAATTCAGAAATTTCCTTCTCCTAGACTGGTTGTCTAACCAAGGTTAGAGAATCCAGTCAGTCCTATTAATTTACCCATAGCTGTAGGGAGAGTTCTTGATTCATACCTTTCCTAAGAGTGTTAGTGCTATGTCAAATGCAAACAACCTCGTCCAGGATTTGAATTTGGTTCGCCGTGTCGATTTCCTACGACGGTAACCATTACATACTTTAGAGAGTATACAGTCAAGAAGTTAAAGATATTATAATTGGAGAATAAAAACATTATTCTTCTGTAATTCAGAAGCATTACATAAGATTATTTTTTACATAAGATTATGTGCGTCATTATTTTGACAATGAATAGATTTATGGCAATATAGGTTATTTGGATTTGGCCTTAAATGCTGGTCAAAAAAGAAATTAAGTAGTGACTAGATTATCAGATGATAAGCAAAGTTTATTTCTAAATAAGAAACATTTAAACTGTCAAAACTGTCAACGAATCTTGATTTGAATCGGATTAATTTAAAGTCCTTACACAGTAGTTTAATGAATGACTAAGCAAACGTATAAATACATCCATATATATGATATGTATTTCTTTTTAAATATATCGAGACAAAAGCTTTATATCGGGACTGAAGCTTTAGAGGTTTGGGGTTTTTGGGTTGTTTTTTTTTTAATATTTTAAAACAGCTGAGTAACATATAAAGTGATGATACCTAGACAACCAAACAGCAGTCTAGATGAGGGAGTGCCAATTTGAAGAAAAAAGTAGGAAGCCAGTCTCAATACATTTTAGTTAACATTTTTTGACGAAATACGTAATTTTGCAAGTCAGTACTTTTCATACTCACCAGACCCAACTGTGGGGAAATTTATCACCTAAGGTTATCATCATCATCGTCATCATCATCATGTCACACTCGCCAATCGTCTCTATCGGTCATCACCCCTGGCAGGTCTTCTGCACGGCATCCAGAATCCGCAAACACATTTTTCTTTTTAACCCATAGATGGGATCCTAACGTACTACCACTCCGGATCAGAATGGACCAGGGAGCAATGGTGATAAAAGGGGGCTCCACATTCCCAAAGCTCCCAAAACTGGAACCTCACCATCAGATAGATTTTAACGTCATTCCCAGGACATGAAGAAGCTCATACATCGCCTTCTAGCACTCATATGATAAAAAGCCGTCTAGCCTAAGTAATGGCCAAAGTGGAGTGTTGCATGTCATCGACTGCTCAGCCACCCAGGTTCCATCCTTAAGTATTACGGGTCGCCACCCACGGCCAACAGGTAACCCCATTGTAAAGGTGTTGTCGGTGTATTCTAACGCCCCAGCCGACAGGGCGGAAAGAATTAAGCGGATCCACCAAATATATAGAGGGTCTCACGTGACCTCTATTGATTTAACTATACCATGTGCGTCAAATAAATTCCAATTCAACCCTCTGTGACGTTTTCTTGTTTCTCAAACTGAAAATCTATCTGAAGGAAAAAGATTTGAGGATGTGTAAAAACGTTACAATAAGCGCGACCATATCAAAAGAGGAGTTTCAGAGGTTCTTCGACCAATGAAAGACTCACGGGAATAAATGTCTTAAATGCCAAGGGAGGGTATTTTGAAGAGAATTGATGTTTCATTCATTATTCACTAGAAGCGGCTACACAGCGTCGCCTGGATAGAGGGCGGAAACCCTGGTGTATTGCTTTGTTTACACTTGAGATTTACAAATGCTGGACATTTTTAAGTAGAATTTCAATGTTATTTCTATGTATATTCTAATTTTCAAATATCTTCTAATATAAATAAAATATTCATAATTTTTGCCCAAAAAGCAACAACCGGAGATATCTAATGTGTGAATATATTTACTTTGTCGTTAATTGTTTTATTTTCATAGTTTCATCCGGACATACATACATACATACACACCAACTGCCCTTTATATATGTACTTGAAGTTGCTACCCAGCGTTGCCTGGGCAGAGAGGGTAAGCAAAAAAGTTAGTCATGAAGATTAATTATTATTGAATCACGAATTGGATCCTCGCACCATGCCCCATTAAAATCCTCATGTAAAAAAAGACCTAGTATTGAACCGGCCTGTTGGGGTGCCAGCAAAAGTACACAGACACTCTAAAAAAAGATCGGTGTCTTCTATTTAAAATATTAAATGCAAAAAAAATCCATGCTGTTCCTATTTAAATTTTATTTCTTAATTATCTTCACGAATATAAATCAAATCTTCATTATTTCTGCTCCAAAAGCAAGTTCTGGTAATAGTGAATGTGTATATATATTTACTTTGTCATTGATTATTTTATTTTCAGTTTCCTCCGGACATACATACACACCAACTGCCCTTTATGTATGTATATATTTCTTTTTTTAGTAGATACAGCTTTCGTATCAATACCGTTTGAACTCTTGAGCTTATATAAGATTGTTTTCACTCAACAAATGGATATGCCACGTGACCTGTACATTTTTCGTCATTATTCAACGCTATATCAACTCCTTTGAAAACTTTGAAACTTTCTAAAAACATTTTTTTTCTCTCTACAAAATCTTTTTTTCTGAACGATGACCGTTGCGGAAGTAAAAGGCAAGATGAACTTCCGGACATATTCGATAGGGGATCCTCGTCCCCGTCAATCAAAAAGTCAACGCTTAGTGTGTTGCGTATGCAGGGGAGGATGGGCTGTGGACGAGCAGATTCCCATCCCCCACGAACGAAACGAGTTCGGATATGTTTGGCCTGTGCGAGGGGAGGAGTGTGGCGAGTGCCCACGGAATCAATTTCCATCGTCACCTCTTCGTTGCTGAAATGCTGGTGAAATTCCGCACGGGCAGTGCAGAGTAACCCGGATGTAAATTCTCGTCGTGAGGATTGACGCGTGCTGATGAATGTCGAACGTGCAATTCAGAGTAAGGATCCCGGATGAAACACAGCAATTGGTTATTTAGGGACCTGCCCTCCCAGATCGGGGGTAAAAGTCTGCAGTAGCATTTTGGCTGTCGAAACGAGTGGAAGAGAAGATATATTTGGATAGTGCTAGTGAGAAGACTAGAACTGCTGGGAGAGCAAATCAATTACGTACGACAACTGCTGTGTGTGGAGGTGTCAGGAAGTACATCTCGTTTGCTAAAGGAGGATTGGCTACTCTTGTTATATACCCCCATAATATTGGGTATATAATGGTAAGAGAGACAGAGTATGAAGAAAGGATGAGGGGTTCTTATTTGTTTTCTCTTTTGCTTGCTAACTCGTCGGCCGCCATCTTTTCAGGTCTGATCCTATGGGTTGCTTTCTTCTTTCTTATTCAGGCTGGTCATCTCTTTTTTCTTTGTTGTTTTTTCTTTTAGATTTTATTGCACAACCCCAGCCCTAAAACCGTGCGGATTGAGAAGCAACACTTCTGGTCGCAACTAACTAAAACTAAAACTTCTATCTCACGCTTCTACTGGTGCGTTTTCCGAGGGGTCAAACGAATGTCACCACAAATCAATCATAACCATAACGGTTAGGGTAATTTTCCACTCAACCACCGTTATTTTAAATCTAACGAACTTCGATTCAAAATTTATCTAGCTACAGTATTTACATAATTCATAAGCTACCGATGAATTATGTAACACTCTAACCCAAGAACGTCCGCTTACAAAAAATGCTGTCACGATGGTGGGCTGAGTAGTGCCTAGAATTCGCTAATGCAAATGATCCAAACTTTCTAGGCTCTATAAAAACAGTCAGTCGAGTAGACGCTAGTGCTACTCACATCATGATTTCTGCCTGTGCTTTCTGCGTTGGACTTGAGAACATTCTGCTTGGCGTCGGACTTGAGAAAAACAATTTCAATGACCTACAGTCGAAACTAGTCAAAAAATTAATCACATAAAAGAAATATTCCTATTTGTTCACTTTTGTTCATCTTATATATATATATATATATATATATATATAATATATATATATATATATATAGTGTGTGTGTGTGTGTGTGTGTGTATGAGAGAGAGAGAGAGAGAGAGAGAGAGAGAGAGAGAGAGAGAGAGAGAGAGAGTTAAGTTGCATAGTTCTCATTTTTACTCTTATAGTTATTTTACTCATTTTTTTTTATCTTCTAAATTGGCAGGATTCCTCTGGTCTTTTTCCTGGGTTGACTTGGTTTGGCTTGGGGTTAATTCCATGTCAAATCATCCTGGACTTCCAATTTTGGGGATTGTCTAACTTTAATATAGTCCACACCTGGACAAAATTTCAGAAAAATTGAATGGGTTGGGTGACAGTTTTACTTTTTTCTGGATGATTTGACATGAAATTGCGATTGGGTGTTTCTATGGTTGTACATTTTTGTGTCCATATTTTAGTTCTTGAAAATGAACTTGAAGACATAGTTAAATTTCGATGCTTTTATTTTCCCCCAAGATCATGTTTCCAACCCGCTAAGAGGAATTCTGGGCACAGACATCATTCACGTCTGTCATATTCGATCGCCTACTTCACTCTGACTAATGAACCTAACTAGTTCATGAAGTCACATGACTAAACCAACCAATGAGAGAACTTCTAACAGGTAATAAGGGGTCAAAAGCTGTCAACTAAACTAATGGTTATTTTTCATGGCTCTGCTTACGAATTACCACTTAACTTGAATTCAAACATTTATACAATTTATTACAGAATTGATAGGCTACTATTCATAATGTATCAGTTAAATCTAAATTTGAATAGTGTAGTCACAGACTCAAGAATATTTGGTGACTGCCAGTTTCTCGCCTCTGCAATCATCAGATCATCCAATCTGGATCTTGATCTGATGATCGAATTGGTGAGAAATTCGCAGTCACCAAATTCCGTTTATTTTGCCGATCCTATTCAAACTTACATTATCTTTTGAATAATAGAAAACATTAAATGTAATTATCTCCCGTATTTGCCAATAGCCGCTAGATGGCGTAGCCGGCAGCATTATAAAAGAAGAAGCCACAAAGTAAACATTTTTTTTTCACTTTTTCAGCCTCTAGAGAAGTAAACCTTGTGTCGCATGAACACGATATCATGTTTAACTTGTAAGTCTTTACACTTTCCTTTTCTACCAGCTACATAATAAGGACTCAATACTTTTTCAACTAAAGACTCTTTTTTATATTAGGACATTTCGCTCATACAACTCTGTATAAGATCTTCATTTTATCTCCTGTCATGTTTGTATACTTTTCTGTTAATTTTGCTCAGGCAATGAAATATTCTTGTAATTACTTCGTTATGAATTGTTCTCATATCTATTCCGCACGAGAAAACGATATTCAACCAGCCATCGTTCTTCTACGAGACAATTGATAAATTGTAGGTTATTATTCACTGTTATATTTATGCGATATAATCTTTAAATTGATGAAATGGTGTTACGTAATTCATGGGTAGCCTATGAATTGGGTAAGTAAGTGTAGCTAAATTTTGAATCGAAGTTCGCTGAAGATTCAAATAAGTTACTGTTAGCTGGTAAAGTTATTGACAGCATTTAACCTCGCGCTGACCTGGATACCGACTTCTGATTGGCCGAAGGAAGGCGTGTGAACAGAAGTTAGGTTTAGTTAGCTGTTGCCGGCAGTAAGCGAGTGGAAGCGGACGCAGAGGTCCTTCGCTCTAAGATGCCGACTTCTCACCGCGCGGATCAAGAAACCTTTTGGGCTGGGATTTTGGTAATAAAGAATAGAAGAAAAAACAACAAAGTCTTTATTAATTATTAAACAATAAATGAGCAGACACCCAGCCCAACAGAAGAGCCTACTAGAGTAAGGATCAGACCATAAAAAAATAAGAAGGAAGATGGTGACCGAACAAGTAAGAACCCATCATCATCTCATTGCCTCTGTCTGTCTGTCTGTCTGTCTGTCTGTCTGTCTCTCTCTCTCTCTCTCTCTCTCTCTCTCTCTCTCTCTCTCTCTCTCGCCATTTTTATACCCGATATGCAAAGGAGTATATAACATAACAAGAACGTCGACTGCCAGGCAAGGTCAGGTAGGCATAAAACCGTAGAGTCCGAGTCCGTTCTTCAAGTCAAGCCATAGAGAAAAATCCGGCGAGCAGCACTCGAACAGTATCAAGCAAGTAAGAACCCATCATCATCTCAACGCCTCTGTCTGTCTGTCTGTCTGTCTGTCTGTCTGTCTCTCTGTCTCTCTCTCTCTCTCTTTCTCTCTCTCTCTCTCTCTCTCTGTTGGACTATTTTGTATATAAGGCATGCTGCAACCCACTACTTAAATTCATAGATTAAGCGAGGTCACGTTGTTTAAACACCAGCCAATCAACAGCCCGAATACGTGGTTGGTTAACTGTTTAATCGCTGACATTGACAGTATATTCGACATTGACGAACGGACCTGCTTAAAACACTAAGGAACACCAAGCACTAAGGAGCACCAAGGAACAACCAAAGGATTATTCACTAAGGATCGATCGCGCTCTGCTTAACACAAACGATCTCCGCTGGACAGTGCACTTGCTTGAAGCTTCAGGATGGCTACAAAAATCGTATCTCTCTCTCTCTCTCTCTCTCTCTCTCTCTCTCTCTCTCTCTCTCTCTCTCTCTCTCTCTCTCTCTCTCATACACACACTCTCCGCTGGACAATGCTCTTGCTTGAAGTCTAAGGATGGCTACAAAATTCGTAACACACACACACTCTCTCTCTCTCTCTCTCTCTCTCTCTCTCTCTCTCCTCTCTCTCTCTCTCTCTCCTCTCTCTCTCTCTCTCTCTCCATTTATATACGCGATGTAAAGGGGTATATAATATATATATATAACAATGTGAAAATATGGAAAATAAATGACTGAATAAGAAAGATTAATGTGCAATTAGAAAAGATGTATGTTAATATCACCTTCCTTCACTTAGTGATAAGCTTAGCTTGGCACAGGGACATGGAGAACCCTGTAAAATAGAACTCACTAATAATGGTTTATTAGCCTAGCTCGTCCCTTGTGCTAGCTTCCGTTGGATATGAGCTGATGTTACGCTTGTTCTGGGGTGAACATTTGTACTCCAAGAAATGTTGTCTTAAAATAACACTGGTTTACAAAGAAATTGAGGCAAGTACAAAAATAGCTGTTTTAACCTAATTTGGGGGTGCTGAATTCAGATTTGAAATCCGTTTTTACTCATCACCTCTAGTTTTTTAGATATGCATACTGTACATTTGGTACACATACTGTACATAAAGGCGTATATGCATTCAGGGTTAATTTCTAATATTGTGTGACTTATGTCTTCTTTTTTACTTCTAACTGTCTGCGGTACTATGAATTGTGTACATTGTGTCATCTAAGTATATTTATTCCGTCAATGTTATTTATCTATCCTGTTTTATCTGTAATAAGCTGCTGCAACTGTTGAAATAAGCACGTATATAGTCTGTATATACTAAAATGAGACTATTTAAAAGACGGAAAACTAGAGTTGATAGAGCAAAACTGTTTATTAATTTGAATTCAGCACACCCAAATTAGTAAAAAACACCTATTCACATTCTTGCCTCAGACAAAAAATATTTTTTTGTAAACCAGTGTAATTAGTACGAAAAAGCACAACGGTGGAAAAATAAATTGAATTAAATTAAATTGAATTAAATAAACATATAAAGCCAAACAATATAAAAATAAAACAAATGAAAGATTGTGTAATCGATTTTTCATTCTCGAGTAACCGTGAAATTTGGTTTTCAAAAAAAAAATGAAAGAAAAAGAGGAGTGATATTATTGTTGATGGTGTCGTAGAAGAGAAGAAGGTGAAATAAACATGATGCTGGTAGAATGAGAAAGGTGGAGGATAGCAAGAAGAAAAAAACGAAGAAGAAATGGGGAAAGACGAAGTGGGGTGAAGGAAAAAGAAAGAATAATAAATTGAGAAAGAAGAGGGAGAGGTGAAGGGAAAAAAAGGAAAAAGAAGAGTAAATGGAAAAAGACGAAGAAGAAGAAAAAGGAGAGGCAGAATATATTTTTTTAAAGTGGAAATGGGTGAAAATGAAGGAAAGATGGGGGATGAAGGCTAAGAAGATGAAGTGGAGAAAGAGCAAGGTAAGGTCGAAAAGAGAAAGCATGAAAAACGAACAGAGAATAAATTAAAGAGAGAGTGGGGGGGAGAAGAAGAAGAAGAAGGGGGAGGAGGAGGAGGAGGAGGGGTGAAAAGAAGAAGAAAATAATGAAGATGAGGAAGTAGAAGGAAATAAAATGCCAGAGAAAAATGGAAGGCGAAAAAAGAAGCAGTGGATTAAAGAAAGAAAGAAAGAAAGAAAGAAAGAAAGAAAGAAAGAAAAGAAGAAAGAAAGAAAGAAAAGAAGAAAGAAAGAAAGAAGAAGAAGAAGAAGGTTGAAAAGCGTTAGAAAAACAAATTTAAAAGAGCAATGCCAGCAACACTGTCGTTAAAATAAAGTGATGTCATATTTTATGGTTTTGGAAGAGGGTGGTTTTCCTATCCCGTTTGTGTCGAATGGATCGCCGGTTGATTGCGATTTTGACCTTCATCGTCCACCTTAAAGTAGCAATCGCAGCACAAAACAAAACAAGATAAAAAAAAACGGGTAAGAGTCATAGTCTCTGATGACTCCTTCACCCGACTCGGACAGTAGTCACAACATATTACATTCGTCATCAGAAGGGCAACGATTAAATGAAAGCATTTTTCCTGATTTGTTTTTGATGTTCTTAGAAATTGCTAAACAATGAATAAAGTCGACAGAAACTAGAGGGTCGCGTTGAAACGTCGTCAAGGTGATTCATCAGTTGGTTTTTCACGGTCTTTCTACTAAGTGTGTGTGTGGTGGTTTCTCTCAGTTTTCGCTGATAATTTACAGAAAATTGATTCCAATATACTCAAACAAGAACAACAACCACAATGTGGAACATGTCAAACACCTTTTACAGTTAAACCCTTATTCATAGAATGCAGGTTTTTTGCTCACGTCAGAAACCGTTATTTTAAAGCAAACAATATGAAAGATCTGTTTGAAAATGTCAACATGGAGGATATTCTCTCTTTTTTGAGAGAAATAAAATTATACCATAGAATATAGACATGAAACAAATCAATACCATACAACATAATCCCCAATAGTGCTAACACATTTTTAAAACCAATTACTAAAAAGTATAAATATAAATACACGATATGTATAACTTCCTAACCGTTAGGCATGACATAACCCCAGACGGGTTGATATGCCGTTAAAATCAATAAATAACAACAGAAAATTGATAGCGGTTGGTCGCTTAGTTGCTTGGCTGGTTGGATGTACGGTATGATAATTGTTGTGAGGTTTTAAGGGGTCAAATAAGAACAAAACGACGGGTAACAAAAGTAGAAAAATGTATTAACAGAAAGTAGACAAATACAATAGAGAGATGTGGAAAACTACGTCCGACAATAGAGTATTGGCTTGCTCGCATTAGCTTACTGCTAAGCCACAATTGTCCGTGTTATTTATAGTAACCTGTCGGCGCATTCCATTGGTCAATAGGGTGTATCACCTATAACAATAATTCTTGGGTTATTTTATGCCGAATGCGTTTTTCTTTAATTCATTCGTGTTGGGTAATCAATACTTTTTTTTTAAATCATTTTGAAACACATTTTTAAATTGACTTTTTATCTACTTAACCCAGTGGTTCCTAAATCTTTTAAGGCGAGCGTCCCCTTGGTTTTCCAGTGAATTCCTAGTGCCCTCCTCATACACACATGCGAATACACACAATTTGTGTGTATGTGTGTGTATGTGTGTGTGTGTTTGTGTGTGTGTGTGTGTGTGTGTGTGTGTGTGTGTGTGCTTCAAATTGAAAACAACGACATGTGGTGCGTCACTGTATGTGTTATATACAGGCGTCAAGGAGACGTTCAGACTTTTGATTCTAATTTCGGACCGTAACAAAACTATGCATTCGTTTATAATTCTTGTCAGTTCTATTCTGTACTATCAGCGGCTACCCACTGTCGCCTGGGTAGAGGGGGATTTTTTAAGTTAGTCCCGCAGATCCATTATTACTGAATCGTGAGTTGAATCCTCGTGGGATGCCCCATTTAAATCCCTATGTAAAAAAATAGACCTTGCATTGATCCAGCTAATTTGAAAAGAAATCTTAACGTCTACTATCTAAAATATTAAATAAATAAATAAATTCCATGCTGTTATCATTTAAATTTTATTTTTTAATTATCTTCACGAATATAAATCAAATCTTTATTATTTTTGCTCAAAACCCAAGCCCTGGTGATATTTAATGTGTATATATATCTACTTTGTCGTCAATTGTTTTATTTTCGAAGTTTCCTCCGGACATATATATACACACAACTGCCCTTTATATATGTATAGATAAACTCCATATGTTTTCCTTTACTTTAGTATTTATGATTTAGATTTTGTGAAAAAAAAAGTTATTTATTAACTGCTCCTAATGCCACCCTGTCACTCCCTACCACCCCTTTTTGTCTCACTGCAAACCCAGATCTTTCTAACGCCTCCAGGGCACAGAACCACCCACTTTGGGAACCACTGATTTAAACCATAGATGATACCATAACAGGTACTATCACTCCAGGTCAGTGTGGATACGAGAGTAATGGTGATGAAGGAGTACTCCACACTCCCCAGAGTTCCAGAATTGGAACCTCCCCCCCCACTAGCATATATATGATAAAAGAGTTGCGGCGCTTGCCATAAGAGCAATTAGGTCGAGACAATCATATAAGTACTTGGGCTAAACGTGACAAGTCGATTGATCGGAGTGGGCCTCACTAACCGTCCGTCTAGCCCAAGTAAGGGCTAAAATGGAATGTTGCATGTCATCCATTATCAAAATGAAATGAAATGAAATAAAATTACAATTGAAAATAGGTCCCCCTTAAACAGTGACAGCTCCGAAATGCTGTTTTACCTCATTAATTAAGCAGTAATTTGATTCTATTTCCTCAAAAATTGTTACAAGTGCAAGATCTAATTTGAATATATATATATATATATATATATATATATATATATATATAGTATGAACAAAAAGTGATAAGACAAACAGGAATATTTCTTATATGTTATTTATTCTAAAGTAGTTTCGACCTTAGGTCATCGTCAGGAGAAATTTTCTTGTTTGAAGAAATTGCTTTTAGAGAGTTTTTTTTTTAAAGGGAGCATTATTAAAGAATTATTAAAATTGAAATATTTTTTGAGGGTTTGACATGCTATTATAATCCGGGTAGAGGAGTGTATTAGAAGTAGCGAGTCCATCTGTTCCGTGAAAAAACCTATATATATATATATATATATATATATATATATATATATATATATATATATATATATATAAGTGGATATATTCAGATCCATCTGTCTATAAAACTGGATTTCTTCAAACTTATCTATCTATTTCAAACTGTTTATTTTAGTCTGTAAATATCAAACTTTTATCTTGATCAGTTCATTTCACTCTCGTCTCTATGTATCTATATTATCTCAACTTCATCCTATAAGGGCACATGGTTTCCCTTTTCAGTCCATATATGGTCAGCCATACCCGACTTTTTTTTTAAATATTTAATCATAAAAATACAATTCTATTTTTAAGCAATGAATGGTTAGCGGGGGGGGGGCACCATAGTAAAGTACGAATCAAAGGGATCCGTAGGTAAAAAAAAAAAAAAAGGTTGAAAACAACAGGTCTAGAGAAAATCGAATAATTTTTTCATTGGCCCTTTTTTTTTAAAACAAAATGCAGAATTATGCAAATACAGCATTCTCCATACTAACCGGACGTAGCTCCGTGTAACATTTTTATTTTGCTTTGGATTTGTAGCAAGTGTGAGTTATATATTTTATATATAGGTTGTACACATCTTACTAACTTTAAACAAGACTCAACACAATGGAAAAATGACGAAGTCGTATTAAAATAAACAATCTGTATTAAACAAAATTACAGAAATATAGAACAGCATACCGGGCAAAGTCCTTTCTTTTATATTTTGGTAATAATAGTTCATATTTTATCTTCTTTCATTTTCTGATAATGGAGCTGACTTGTTGCGTGACGACTACTTGCTTGTCATCCTCAGAACTGCTGAAATTCCAGCTTCCTCTTTTTGGCGCTCGATTTTTTAATTCAGCGTCTGTTGGTTTCCGTTACTGCATTTTGGAATTCTTACTTCCCCTTTTTTAAAACATATCGGCAACTGCCATTTTATTAACCATTACAGATTCTTTGTTTAATGGCATATCATCTTTGTACGTTATCTAATGGCAAAGCTATCCTTGTGGAAGAACAGTAGTGGTACTATATAACCCATCGCTGGGGATAAGCGGGTTCATGCCTTTCCCAAGATTATTAGTCAGAAAATGATCATAATAGCACGACTGAAGTTCAAACTCGCTTACTACGATGTAGCAGTCCAGCCCGTTAACCTTTATGGCATGGGAACTCCCTTGCCCCCGCAACTTTTCTATTGTTTACTAAACTGGAAAACTTATCTCAGCTAGTGGGCATCCTATGGTGGTGTAAGGGTTAACAATTTAGTCTCGAAGATCCATTACTACAAGAAAGCGAGTTCGACCCTCGCTGAATGTCCTATACTTGCGACCTTGTGTCACATCCTACCCGTGGCGAATAGGTTGGATAATTTCAGGGAATCCTTTCATGGTGTAATGGTTAGCAAGCTAGTCACGCAGATACATTACTACTAAAAAGCGAGTTTGTTCCTCGCTGGATGTCCCATTCTTGCGACCTTATGTCACATCCTACCCATGGTGAACGGGTTGAGTAAATAACTATTTTCTTCATTGTGTCACATCCTAGTCTAGCAATATTTGACAATTAATGTTAGGTTAAATAAATCACCCTTTTTTTAATCCTTTACAGCCCAGTCAGAAGTAACAATAAGAATATGCTACTTTTGTTGTTACCTTTGACTGGTGCCTGTGTTAGATAGATAGATAGATAGATAGATAGATAGATAGATAGATAGGAATAAACTCACATATGAATAGATTAAGAGAGATGCCAATAGATTGAGATAAATAGATAGATAGATAGATAGATTGAGAGACATAGATTGAGAGAGACACACAAATAGACTCACATTGATAGATAGATAGATAGATAGATAGATAGATAGATAGATAGATAGATATGAATAAACTCACATATGAATAGATTAAGAGAGATGCCAACAGATTGAGTTAGATAGATAGATAGATAGATAGATAGATTGAGAGACATATATTGAGAGAGAGACAAGTAGACTGACATAGATAGATAGATAGATAGATAGATATGAATGAACTCACATATGAATAGATTGAGAGAGATACCAATAGATATATATATATAGAGAGAGAGAGAGATTGAGAGACATAGATTGAGAGAGACAAGTAGACTGACATAGATAGATAGATAGATAGATAGATAGATATGAATAAACTCACATATGAATAGATTAAGAGAGATGCCAACAGATTGAGTTAGATAGATAGATAGATAGATTGAGAGACATATATTGAGAGAGAGACAAGTAGACTGACATAGATAGATAGATATATAGATAAATATGAATAAACTCACATATGAATAGATTAAGAGAGATACCAGCAGATTGAGATAGATAGATAGATAGATAGATTGAGAGAGATACCAATAGATATATATATATATATAGAGAGAGAGAGATTGAGAGACATAGATTGAGAGAGAGACAAGTAGACTGACATAGATAGATAGATAGATAGATAGATAGATAGATATGAATAAACTCACATATGAATAGATTAAGAGAGATACCAGCAGATTGAGATAGATAGATAGATAGATAGATAGATAGATAGATAGATAGATTGAGAGGCATAGATTGAGAGAGAGACAAAAATAGACTGACATAGATAGGTAGATAGATAGATAGATAGATATGAATAAACTCCCATATGAATAGATTAAGAGAGATGCCAACAGATTGATATAGATAGATAGATAGATAGATAGATAGATAGATAGATAGATTGAGAGACATATATTGAGAGAGAGAGACACAAATAGACTGACATAGATAGATAGATAGATAGATAGGTAGATAGATAGGAATAAACTCACATATGAATAGATTAAGAGAGATGCCAACAGATTGAGATAAATAGATAGATAGATTGAGAGACATAGATTGAGAGAGAGACAAGTAGACTGACATAGATAGATAGATAGATAGATAGATATGAATAAACTGACATATGAATAGATTGAGAGAGATACAAATAGATAGATAGATAGATAGATAGATAGATAGATAGATAGATTGAGAGACAGATTGAGAGAGACAGATAGACTGACATAGATAGATCAATAGGTAGATATGAATACACTCTCATATGAATAGATTGAGAGAGATGCCAACAGATTGAGATAAATAGATAGATAGATTGAGAGACATAGATTGAGAGAGAGACAAGTAGACTGACATAGATAGATAGATAGATAGATAGATAGATAGATAGATATGAATAAACTGATATATGAATAGATTGAGAGAGATACCAACAGATTGAGATAGATAGATAGATAGATAGATTGAGAGACATAGATTGAGAGAGACAGATAAATTGACATAGATTGATCGATAGGTAGATATGAATACACTCTCATATGAATAGATTGAGAGAGATACCAATATATAGATAGATAGATAGATAGATAGATAGATTGTCTTTAAATATTTTTTTCATTATTTCTTTTCCTCGTTCCTTCTTTCATTCTTCTCACTTTTGTTGATTTATCCATTTCATTCATTCATTCGTTCATTCATTCGTTCATTTATTCTATACGGATGTTGTACAACTGTCGGATCATTTTCCTTCTTTTATTCCAACACTGCCAACCCCCACATAGAAAAAAGAAAGAAAAAGCAGTAACTATCTAACACCTTTTCTGTAGTTCTCTTCAAATAAAATCGGTCATCTATGTTATAGTGCATTATCAATGTTTTGTCTCCTTTTATTGTGCTCGCCAATTCATCTTTACCTGCGGGTTTCTTGTAACCATTTTAACGACGTTCTGGTTGTAAAGATTCTTTTGTTTATGACAGGTCACAGAAAATGGTGACTGCTGTACCAGTTCACTGGTTTTACGCGCGAATGCGTCCGTTCGTCTATGAAAACACACACTAACACACACACACACACATTAACACTAACACACACTAACACACACACACACACATTAACACTAACACACACTAACACTAACACTAACATACATACTAGCACACACATATGTCTTCATCATCATACCAATAGTAATCATGTAACGCTGTCAACACGGATTCTCCTGACTCTTTCTCACCAACAGTTCCTATCGGCCATCGCTCTTGGCAGGTCTTCTGTGTGACATCCAGAATCTATACAGAGCTGATTGATGTAGGTTTTTGATGGTCGGCCTACATTGGCGTGTCCATGTGTAGGCGTCCATAGGAGAGCGTCACTTATGAGTTCGTCCTTGCTTCTCCAGCAGTGCCCAGCATGTCTTGGATGGTTTGTGTAATAGGGGGCAGCTGTTTTTTTTTTTTTGTTTTTTTTTGTAGGATACTTCTCCCAAGATTTGTTTAAGACAGCTCACAACATTCTTGCGTAGCTTCCATCTTATCTTTTCTCCGAGTGCTTCGTTATGCTCCAGGTGATGCAGCCATACAGTAACACTGATATGGCTACGGTTTGGGAGAATTTTCGCTTTATCTCATCAGTGAGATCAGATTTCCATATATCTATAGCAGTCCATGCCTTTCCTATGCGTGCATCGACATCGCTTTCTGCAGATGAGATTTTACTACCTAAGTATATGAACTAGTCTACTAATTTTAGTATTCCAGGCTACCTCATGTCTAAAAGTATAGGTACAAATGCAGAAGAGCACGCAAGAGATAATATCATTAGAATCGCATTTTACGTATAAATAGTATTAGATTACGGAAATTCCCGAAGTAATCTAACCTTAACACCGACCCTAAACCTAATCCTAACACTAACCCTAACCCTAAAACTAACCTTAAAACTAACCCTAATCCTTACCCGAACCCTAATCCAAGCGTCTCAAAGGTTTCGGGTATTTCCGTGAAATGTAATGCTTTTTAAACGTAAAACAGTAAGTAAAGTCGTCGGGGCGGCCTAATGTCGGTATCAACCAGACAGCGAGGGAGTCTATCCCCTTTTCACATGTTAGACCAAGGAGAGTATTTTAACATCTGAGGTGGAGCGCCACACCTACCAACAGTTCCTAACTTTACCGCACAGATCCCGGTGCTACTCATACCCTGAGTTGGCGTGGGTCAGTATCGAACCAAGAAACTTGTGATTCCTAGCCAAACACTCTACCGACTGAACTAAACCGGCCCTCTTGTGCGCTATTCTGCATTAGTACCAAAATATAGTTTAGAATTTTTTAGTAGTCGTCATTTATTAAGCTTGGCAAAAGGTCACAAATTCGGGGAATAAACTTGTGTGTCCATGTGTAGGCGTCCACGGTGGTCACTCTAAGTAAGGCAGTAGGAGTCTACACGAAGTTAACGCTTCCAAGCCTAAAAATCATCTGACGAAAGAAGACCAATGAGGTTCGACGCACCTGAGGTTAGTGAATTAATTATAGTATTTAACCAACCAGAACTATTCCCGCTAAACCTAAGACTTTGAAACTAATATGGAAGAGCAGATCTGAAACCTAAAATATCCGGACCAAGTAACCAATAAGCACCCCAGCTGGGAGCTGTTTTGAAAGGAATACCTTTTGCGTTTCAGCTATTGGTTACTTGGGGTGCTTCTTGGTTACTTGGTCCAAATATACAAATGTACACTTAAAGTCCGTTACTTAAAGTTTCATGCGGATCGCACAATTGTAGAAAAAGTGGCTAACCAACCGTATTTTATGTTGGGAGAATTTTTTTTCGCGTGATATGATGTTTGATCACGTGACAGGCACACGTAAAAGAATTATTGATTTTAGAAATCTGAGTAGTTCAAACGTAGGAAAATGAATTGTGGAATAAATCAGGTGCTAAATGATACAGAAGAGATTTATTAATATGTCTACACTTAGAAATCAAAGCACTTTTTGTTCAGCATTTTATTATTTTCGGCACACACACACACAGACATACACACATACACACATACACACATATATATATATATAGTTTATTTTTTTGTCTATATATGTGTATATGTGTGTGTGTGTGTCTGTGAGCGTGTGTGTGTGTGAGCGTGTGTGTGTGTGTGTATAAATGGATACCTTAGTGTAGATATGAATTTATTTCGACATTTTTTTTTGTCTCGTCAATCTGATCTTTGTTGAAAAATGTGTAAAGAGAAACAAAAATAAGGAAAACGGGAAGATCCTACCAGAGAGACTGGGTATGAGGTCTTTGAATCAACAAAGATCAAACTGACGAGACAAATAAATGTCGAAATAAATTTATATCTACACCAAAGTATTCATTTATTGATTTATTTATATGTAAAAATATATACGGAAATCTCTATATGTACGTTTGAGTTCTCAATTTTGTTTGAATCATATTAAGGAAACATTTGATATCAGCCACACACACACACACACACACACACACACATATATATATATATATATATATATATATATATATATATATATATATCAGTAGCTCACTTGGGGAGACCAAGTTTTTGCGGTGTTATTAGTGGAGTGCTGAATATCAGTGATAAAACTATTATATACATAATACAAATATAAACTAGTATAAATGAACACATGAATTGCATCCCGTTCTCGGTTGAGCACTCTATTTAGAAGGTATATAATTGCAGATTCACCGTATTCGGCTCGGCCAAATCTCACTTTGTTTACATAGTTTGAGAACTCTAGGTGAAGGTCATTTCCCCTTAGAAATATAGCAATTAAATAGCCTGCTATACTTGCGACTGACTGTGGATGTGTGGGTAAGAAGCTTGGGCGAGCGTAAGTTCGTTCGGGTTTCGAACCCAGCCAGAGGCAGCTGCTAAAACCGTATAACTATACTGATGAGAGGTGATACCTCGAAACACGTGTCTATAGTTTACCCCCTTTATACGCTTCCCGTTCTCGGTTGAGCACTCTATTTAGAAGGTATATAATTGCAGATTCACCGTATTCGGCTCGGCCAAATCTCACTTTGTTTACATAGTTTGAGAACTCTAGGTGAAGGTCATTTCCCCTTAGAAATATAGCAATTAAATAGCCTGCTATACTTGGCGACTGACTGTGGATGTGTGGGTAAGAAGCTTGGGCGAGCGTAAGTTCGTTCGGGTTTCGAACCCAGCCAGAGGCAGCTGCTAAAACCGTATAACTATACTGATGAGAGGTGATACCTCGAAACACGTGTCTATAGTTTACCCCCTATATATATATATATATATATATTATAATGGAGATTGTGAGTTTTTCTGTCTGTAACCCAAACTATATCATAACTCAAGTCACAATTCCCTTAGTTATTTACGTCACATTCTCCGTGATTTTATTTTTATTTAAACCTCAATTATCAATAAAATGGTTTTACATTATTAATACTGTTGACCATATCTACATACTAATAACATTCAATTGTGTTTATATATACAAAAAATAGTGGTTTACAGTGTGAACGGGAAGGCTAATTTGCATATTGATATTAAAAATTTGAGTTTGATAAATATGTGCTTAGTATTATTGATTTCTAATTGTCTGGTTTTATCTTAATGAATGTGAGCAAAAATCTCGGGGATAAATTTTAAAAGAAATCTATTAACAGGAAGAAATAACAGTAATTTTATTCTTTACTTTATTTTAACTAAATAGTTAAATTAGGAAAATTTAGCAATGAAAGACGGGAGTGATGGAAGAGTAAGTTTCAGTTGTTCTACTCTTCGATTATACCCCATTTTGTTTCAAATCTTTTTATCTGCATTCTTATTTAGTTTTATCATAATATCTTATTACATTAAAACTTAAGTACTTGCACCCGGAGGTTTCATATATTTGCTAGTATATATAATGTTTGTAATGTAATTAAAATCGATAAGAAATGCGTGAAACTGTGAGTATCGCTAAACGTTTTTTCGGAAATGATGTTTCAGAAACGACATTTGATAAAAGACAACGGTCTGGATATAACTTTCTTGCCCCTCCTCAATCTGATTATTTTAGGGTTTTTTTTTGGGGGGGGGGTTGTTGGCCTACGCTGGTGTATCCATGTGTACGTATCCACTGAAGAACGTCACTTATAAGTTTGTACTTGTTTCTTCAGCAGTGCTCAGCAAGTCTTCATCTTTCTTGGATGGTTTGAGTGATAGGAGGTAAGTGGCCCTACAGTTGCTTTTGTGGAGTTTTGCTTCCAAGATTTGTTAAAGACAGTACGCAGCACCCTTGTTTAGTTCCCATCTAGCTTTTTCTCTAAGCGATTCACTAGAGTCCATGTGGTGCAGACATACAGTAACACTGGCACGGCTGCAGTTTGGAAGAATTATTACTTTATCTTAAACAAAATAGAGCCATCCCCACACTGGATAGTAAACCTCTCCAATTAGTAAACCAGTTCACATACCTTGGTAGTACTATCTCATCAACAGAAAGCGATATCAATACATGCATCGGTTGGTTGGTTGGTTGGTTGGATTTTACGGCACGTCAATTCTTAGGTTATTTTATGCCAAAGATGTTTTGTTTTATTCATTCCTGTTGAGTATTCATTTTTTTAATTAATTTTTTGACATATTTTTTAGAAGTCATTTTGATCGATTTAAGCCATAGATGGAACCCCTATAGGTTCTTCAACTTCGGGTCAGAGTGGACCTGAGAGTAATGGAGATAAAGGGGTACCTCACTCCATATCTTATTCCAATGTTGGGCACTTTGGACTTTGAATAAATTGGAGATAAAGTAAGATAAGTATGTGTCTAAGTGTTGGATAGATTAATAGATGGAAAAAGATTTACCAAAAGTGTACGTCTTGGACTTATATATATATATATATATATGTATAATATATATTATATATATATATATATATATATATATATATATATGCGTTTGTAGGTGTGCAAATGTCTTCTCTATTTACACTTTTTTATAACCGATTGTTTGATTGCATGTTAAACTCTATTTTCCTTTAAATACAGTATATACTTATTTTTCGATCAGAATTCAACTCGTTCTCATCTAAAATATCTTTCTTCAACCGACTTTCTTTATTCTTCCCCAATTTTCTTTATTTCTTTTCTTTTTCTTTTGTATTTTTTTTTTGTATTTTTGTATTTTTTATTTTTTACTTGACCCGATAAGTGCCCTGCCCCTTACGAGAACAAAAGACCCCCCACCTCTTACACACATCTTACACACATACATACACACACACACACAAGCAGTTGATCACCAATAGTTTCTTTTCATTGCCCCCAATATGCCCACCTGGTCGACCTGATCAGCTGCTCGGCGATGACTCACACAAAAATAAGCGGATCGAGAGTTTATTATAAACCATTGACGTGTTCGCTATACAATATAGTATAATACTATACATCCCTAGTGAGTCCTACCTCCACCGGTCAACCCCTCCCCCAAGTCAGGAGACTGGTGCAACAAAATCTTTTTTACGACCCTTACATTTGTGTTTCAGTGTAAAAAAAAAAGTTTACGTATTATTCTTTAATTTAACTTTCTCTTTTTATTCTTTAATATCCCCGTTATTTTTTTTTTATTCATTCAATTTTATCATTCTTTTTTTTTTAATAAAATTCTCACTTTTTCTCTATTTCTTTATCTTCCTCGTTCTTTCGGGGGTCTGGGCTTTTTTTTTCTTTTTTTTGATTTGTTTTTTTTATTTGTTTTTTTTTCACTTTCTTGTTGTTTATTCATCTGACGTTCTCATTCTTTTTCTTTCATTTTCTTTTTCTTTTTTTCATTAAAGACGAGAATGTTATTTTCATTCTTTCGTTTTCTTTATTCTTTCTTTTTCGTTTTCCCCTTTTAATTTCTTTTCCTTTTTACTTCAATTTTCTCGTTCTTTCATTTTCATTAACTTCTTTTTTCCTTTTCTTTTTCGAAGTTTGCTTTAACTTTCTCTTTCTTTTTCTTTTACTTTCTTTTGAATCCCCCCCCCTTTCTCGTTTTTTACTTTAATATTCTCGTTCTTTCATTTCTTTTTTTTTCCGGTTTTATTTTCGTTTTTTTTTTTTTCTATTTCTTTAACTTTCTCATTCTTTAACGTTCTTTTTCCTTTAATATTCTTGTTTTTTTATTAGGTAAGAATATTTGATACCATATTATTTTTCATTATTGGTGTTAGATAAGAATACTTGTAACCATATAATTGAAGAAAAAAACAATTGAGCTATATATATCACAGTTGATCTCGGTAAATGCAGTGTCGTCTCTGTCAACATGTTAAAATGTTTAAAGTTTCACAACTGAACTTAGACACAAATTCCCCTACAGCGACAAAAGAATGGAAATATTGGGTTAAAATGTTAAAGAATTTTTTCGAAGAATTCGGTGACATTGCTCCTAAAAAACGTTACTCGGCTGTTTCATTCAGGGTTTCGGTTTAGCGCAGTCAGTATAGCGTCCGACTAAGAATCACAAGGGTCCTGGTTCGATACCGGGTCTCGTCAACTCAGCCTATGAGTAGCACAGGGATCTGTGTTGTGAAGTAATGGGCTGATGGTAGGAGTAGCGCTCCTCTTCAGACGCCAGAATAATCTCCTTGGTCTAATGTTAGTGAAAAGAGGATAGACTCCCTCTCTGTCTGGCTGATACCGATATTAGGCCACCGGACGACTACATACAAATTGGCTATTAACACTTAGGAACAGATGTACATTAAAACGCCAAATGAAATGTTTGCCAGGCATCTCTTATCTGTGAAAATTTATTAAGGGAATGGTGATCCTCTTTCACCGGTCACCAGCAGCAGCCCTTAGGGTCACATGAAGCCCACTATAAAAGAGGGGTCTTTGAAGAATTCGGCCTCTTTTGCCTCTAGCATTTAGCTAGCTTCACTGCTCGGTATCGTCAGAAGCCCCCAGACGGCGACGACTAAGAACTCTCGACACGTTAGAAGCTGGAGCGGCAAACGCACACCTAAAACCAATTCTTCAGGGCCCAACCAGTTACGAGGAACAGAACTAACAAGGATTACAGCTAAGTTCAGCAGGCACTTTTATCTGCAATCAACCTTTTAACCCTTCAGCTACATTCGATTCTCCTTAAAATGTATTTTACCAACCAAACATATTGAACTCTTTGTATTCCCTTTGGACTCTATGAACATTCCTTAAAACTCGTTTGGTTGTTTCATTTTATGTATATTGTATCCTCCTGTTTGATATTTGTTTGTGTTTTACATGTATAGTAAACATTTTGTTCTATAAAAAGTTTTGTCTCCTTTCTTCAAAAGCAGCACCCATCTCCTCACTGCGTTCGAAGTACGGTTTATTCTCTTACAAAACGTAGGGTTTGAACGGTGTTTTTCCGGGGACAAAAATCCCCACATATCAACTAGTCGACAGACACCCGGTGAATCTCTAGACTAATTTATACGAGGGCTCAATAAACTCAGTAAGAACTGTGTTTTTAAAGCTGTGACCACAGAACAGCACCGAGAAGAATTTGTAAGGGACGCGTTTATCAACGGACTAGCATCTTCTAACATATGACATTACTAACATATGACATATGAGGTGACTTGAAAATTGCACGTTTGACCTACAATCCACCTCCAAACAAGATTTGTCCCTTGACCTGACCTATAAAAACTCAGAGGCCTACAACATGGCTACCAACCACTTCGCCGCTATTACAGATCCTACTACAGATCCTACAGAGGAACAACAATACGAAAATGTAAGTAGCCCTCTTGCAACATGATTCAGTTGGAAGAAGTCGCTTCTTATTTCTAATAAAAAGTCAATGGGAGTCAGTACTTCCCGACGCCCCACACTCCATCAGATCACTACTATCACCCACAACCAACTCCACTCCACATGAACGATTCTTTAATTTCAGAATACGTTCTTCTTTTGATACACCGCTACTAACAGAAAAATGGGGGATAAGAGGGATTTACGGTCTTTAGGGGAGCCTCTTAGTTCTCCCAGTCG
Source organism: Doryteuthis pealeii (assembly GCA_023376005.1). Taxonomy (NCBI): domain Eukaryota; kingdom Metazoa; phylum Mollusca; class Cephalopoda; order Myopsida; family Loliginidae; genus Doryteuthis; species Doryteuthis pealeii. The sequence continues at coordinate 91,716,107 of CM042139.1, read as the reverse complement.
TAGGCAAATTATTCGGACGAAAGAAGACAAACACACAATGGAATTTAACACATGTATTGACAAATAGTACAAGAATATGTTGCAAATTTTGTTGGCATTTGCTACGAGACTTATCTGTGAGGGGAAATAATGTTCGTTGGAGAAGTGGCTCTAGAAAGGGAATTCTGGTCGCTGTGGTTGTAGAGTTCTGTAGAGACGCGTCCGTTTTGTCGGTTCTTGTCCGATAAATAAAAGTAGGGGATGCTCTTTTAGAAGCTTCTCGCCTGGGTAACTGTTCTTTTAAATGACGGTGGATGGGGCCCTTTTTAAGTTGACTATTTAGATCCCCAGCCTTCTGATAAGTATGCTGTCGAAACGGCCTTCAGTAGTATGCTATTGAGACAGCCTTAGAAAGTATGCTGGTTAAGGGCAAGGTGATGGGAGCGCTTATTTTAGCGACTCGCTTCGATGACAATCTCCAGATAAGTGTAGCCCTATTTATGGGCAAGTGGTGAGAGCGCTTATTTTAGCGTCTCTCCTCGGTAACTGCTCCCTGATAAGTGAAGGTCTTTGATTCTCCCACCAACAACGTATAGGCGATTCGCCCTCTAGCGGCAGAGGAAGATAATTGACATCATTTTTCCAATAGGGAGAAATAATAATTCTGTCGTAAAGGAAAGAACACTAGGCGAATATAAATGTATATTCGGGTTAACAATTTTTTAATGGTGCGAATAAGAGAAATGTGTTCAAAAGTGTGTGTAAGAGTTCGTAAATTTCATAGAAACTTGCCTAACATGTTAGCTCGGCGGGTGGTGAAATGTTAAATGCAAGTGACAAGTGTTACTTAGCTTTTGGGGAATATATAGTCTGCGCTGTCGTTGTTCGTTTCGGACTGCTACCTCGTCTGTTGAATTTTCAGGTCTTACTCTGTCTGGTGTTAAAGTTGTTCTGTTGATTTAGTCTCTCTCTCTCTCTCTCTCTCTCTCTCTCTCTCTCTCTCTCTCTCTCTCTCTCTCTCTCTCTCTCTCTCTCTCTCTCTCTCTCTCTCTCTCTGTGCGGCCTTCTGGAATCCGATTGAGGGCACATAACCTAAATTTCCGATACTACCAACTTGGCTAACAAGCACAGGACTAACCGGTTCGCCATGAACAAGAATGATCCGCTGGTGGATGAGGTTGAACTAATGGATGCAAACCCGAACTATGCTATCATTAAGCATAAAGTTGGACGAGAGTCATCATTATCATTAAGAGATCTGACACCATGTCCTGAAAGGGTTGGATCTTCACCTGAAATCAATCTGCCATTACTAAGGAACAGTCCTCATTCCACTTGGTTCAGCACAAATTAAAATCGATTGTCCTACATCGATAACCCAAAACCGAGCTTAAAGTGTAACCCCCTCCACAATGGTAATTTATATGGTGCAGTCCTAATTAGGCATTCATTTTATCATAAAGAGAATCTTTGAGTCGTTGCAATATCACAAACACAGTTGGATCATCTGTGTTGTCCTTAAAATGGTATGCTTCCTTCTTGTTCAGCAACACGGATACACCTGCTTTCTGTGCATGTAGGACAGTAGAGCTTGAAAGAAGCATTAGGTGGAAAGGAATTAGCCTTCAAGATCTCACCCCAGACCTGTTGATCCCAACATTCCACATGAGCCATTTGTTAACATGATTAAAATGATATTCCTATCTCGTACATGAAACTAGGTCTCTTGAAGCAATTCATTAAAGTATTGCCAACAGAACGCAACTGTTTAAAGTACCTCATTTTAGCATCTCCTGGCCTGTCAATTGAAAAAATCAAGGCCGGTGTGCTTGATGGTCTACAGATTCGGCATATGAACATTTCATCGGGATAATGTCAGAACTCGAAAAGAATGCTTGGTTATCATTCAAAGACCTTGTCTAGAAATTTCTTGGAAATGCACGAGCAAAGAATTACACTGAAATTGTCCAGAAATTATTGAACAGCCACAAAATGCTCGATTGCAGCATGAGTATCAAGTTCCAATTTCTGCATAGCCATCTTGCTAACTTCTTGGAAAACCTTGGGGTAATCAGCAATGAACAAGATGAATGATTCCGCCAAGATTTGACATTCAAGGAGGCATGGCATCAAGGATGTAAATATGATGGCTGACTATTCTCGGAGCGTAAAGTGAAATTGTCCACATATTGAGGATTCTAGAAAAGACTTTACTTTTAAATCTTTACCATAACTACTTGCACACAATTTGACTTAGAGTAACAATATCTTTTGTATGAACAATACGAATTTGTACAAACATTACAGACAAGCAATTTTTTATTATTTTCCATTGTAAATTTTTTAAACATTCGATAAAATAAACATAGATTTGTTATATGCAGTATTTTAATGGTTTTTGAAAACAAAGCGAGGATATCCTGTTACTCAAAAAGTTGATGTAATAGAGAAAACTGGGGTAATTTTTGGATTCAGAGTCCAAAAGCTAGGCAAAAAACAAGTGTTAGATCTAACTCAACAGAAATTATGTTACCTTGTGTAATGTTTTATTATTTTTATTATTTTCCAGTATATGCAAATTTTTAAAAACATTTCATAAAATGAGCACAAAATCGAGGGTATCATGCAGATCAAAATGTTGATGTGATATAGAAAAACTGTTTTGGGTTCAAATAGTCAAAAATAGCCAAAAACAAGTGTCAGATTCAACTCAACGAAAATTGTGTCCCCCAAGTGAATTCTTATAGTTTGTACAAGGGTTTCTAGTTCTTTTTCATTTTTGGCAAAAATCTTGATATCATCCATGTACATAATGTGATTTTTTTTTTGTGATTTTGTAAATTTGTAGCTTCCTGTATATTTCCTAAGTATATAGTTGAGTGGCATCATTGTTATTACAAATAGCAGTGGGGAAAAGGGGTCACCCTGAAAGATGTCTCTTTGGATTTCCATCCCTGCTAAGGTCTGTCCTCCTTCTGTTAATTCCACTTTCTAATTATCCGTGGCTTTAGTAATGAATTTTATTACTTTTTGGGATATTTTGTACATCTTAATTATCTAACTTTGTGGGACCATAGGCCTTTCTGTGGCTATACTTTTCCGCCTTGTGTTAACTTCATTAAGGATTTGCTTTCGGTTTGATTTGTCGACCATTCATCCCAATTCCAAACAATACATTTTTTTTTAAATTTAATTGCAAATGTCTTTTGAGTTCCTCAACTGGGAGATTATTACAATGGAACTCGTCACCAGTGTGTAGTATCATCTATTCGAATTAAGGATGGCTACTCAAAAAAGCTATATAAACTACAAGATGGCGACTGTAAGGGTATTTACCTGCTCATCCCACTTATGAGGACTGGACACATGGTCTTGTTTTTACGTGGGCGCATAAAAATTGCGTCGATCGGGGGGGGATCGACGCAACCAAGGCCGGGTGGATTAGGTAAGAATCAGAGCATAGAACCTGGAACAGATACTACACTTTGATTGTATTGGATGTGGACCGGCTGTATCCCTTCATCCGACCCCATCAAATACGTCTATTCATGTAAGGTCGGTACAGGGATACAGCCGAATACACATCTGGGCACAAGGCCCGAAGTTTTGTTTCAAGGGGGGAACGAAGTACATAACTGGTCATGCCATTAGACTTGTAAACCTATCTTAGCTAGTCTAATTCATCGACCGATCCATATCAATACACACAGCCGTTCGTCGTCATTCACTACTGCTTTCACCAAAAGTTCACTGGCGCTCTATGCGTGAAGCCCTACTTACGCCCCGCCCCGATGGTAATAAAACTAGATATATATACATTTTTTTTATTTTACAATTAAAAGCCGAGAACTGTGATATGAGGTGGGAGTGGAGGGGGCAAAAACAGATACTACACTTTGATCCCCCCTTTTAGTCCAGGGAAGTATGGCGACCGTAAGTATTATATTTATTATGACAATCATACAATAGGTGATGTTCATTTCCGTTGGTGTCTTTTGAGTAAATATCTCGTGTCAATATTATGCCATGCTACTACAGTTAGGAATTAATGTTCATATTTATATTTTTGGGTGGTTGTTTCTTAAGTTTTTTTCCTTTTTTTTCTTTCCTTTTTTTTCTTTCCTTTTTTTTTTCTTCTTTTTTTTTTGCACACGGTCCTATCGAATATGAATAATTTTTGAACTGATCTATCTGACGCATAGATTGGACCCTCACAGGTACTACATCTCCAGGTCAGAGTGGACCTGGGCGTAATGGCAATAAAGGTGTACTCCACACTCTCCCTGTCTCCGGAAAAGGAGCCTGACCACCAGATGCCATTTAATGCCGTACTCAAGACAGCCCATTCTTTTTTTGGGGGGAGGGGTCCCCTCTGCAGGAAATACAGTCAGCTTATTATTAGCCTTACCAACAGGGCTAAACAATGTCTGACCGTATTGACCTGAACTGGTTTTGGTAACTGTTCTACCGGCCGTTCCTACAGTGGAGAATAGATACCGGTTCTCACTATAAATAGTGAGACACCGAGTGGAAAGGTCGTACTGTTACCGTTAACGACAAGCTAGTCGTACATGTACCATTATTGTAAATACACTTGTCTTATTTTACCCTATCTCGACTTGACTTCTTTTTACTGTTGGACTAACATCACAACAGTAACTTTTTGAAGAATTGAGACCATCCAGACAACAGCATTGTTGAAATCAGTTGCAATACTCAGGAGAGTCCTGGATACCTGAAGAGACTTGTTGTCACTCAGGCTCCGGTAAAAGACCATCATCTAACGCTGGTGTGAAAACTTAGCCATGTGCAAATTCTCGCCTACTATATAAAAGGGTGATCACAGGAAATTCTTCTAAAAATCATATAAAATAAACTAACGATCCGATTCTAATAAAACTTTCTGTTTATGAAGTAATAAAAGATGAACTTTATTGTAAATAAATTTTTACTAAATTGAAAAGACTAATAATTTTTTTCGTTAGTTTTTGTTTCGCGTATTGATCCCCCCAACAAATATCTTTTTTTTTTTTTTTTTGCATATAAATAAATTTTACATTTTTATAAAGACAATGTAATGACATAACATATATAAAAAAAGATAATTCGCTAATAAATCGGTTTTGGAAATAGGGCATCTTAAACATTGAAACTTAAAATCTCGTAAATAAGAAAAAACATGTATCTTTTTTTTTCTTTTTTTTTTCAATTGTTAGATTATTTGCAAAAGAATTTTATATTAAAAGTTCGTATTGTGTACATTTTTATTTTATTTTTCAGAGATTTTCAGAGATTTTTAAAAATTTATAAAATGTAAAATAAATACTTTTGTTTAATGTATAACAAAATCGTATTCATTAATCAAAGAAAATATTGTATAAAACATATCTCGCTAAAAATAATGACATAATATTTAATTATTCTTATTTTTATGAATTTTTGAAAATAATGTTTGAATTAAAAGTTGTTGTGAGAATGATTACGGAAGCCTGTAATGGAAAAAAAACGTATTTGTCATTTTAACTGATGTGTTATGGGTAAACAAGTTCAAATACATGACGCCTACATATTTATACTCTGTGAAGTGAAAGAGAAACCAAACAGTGTTTGAAGAAATTTATTATTTTATTTGGAAACAAATAATTCTCCCGCGTATATACAGAAAGCAGATATTACCGTTCAGTCAAAATTCTGAAGGTAAATTAACTTTTTATTTTATTTTATTTTATTTGTTTCTTTATTTTGTGTATTGTATTTTACCAAAAAAAAAAGAAGTTTCGCCGAAGAAGTAGACTCTAAGAATCTTTTTCAATAATATTAAGAGTTAAATCGTGAGGCATCAAGGAAATGCTAAATTAGTAATTTGTTTTTGCTTCAGAAAATTTTTTTATTCGTGTGCCCATCCATACGAAGAAAAATTGCACACGTCAAGATCCGATAACTTGTCAACAAATGTGCGTTCTTGCGCGGACTTGAGCCGATTTACTTTAAAATGCAAAAATTTAGGTTTTATGTGAGAGAAATTTGTTTTTTATTTTTTATAACCCATAAACTTGGAATTGTTCTTTATATTAAACGTAAAAGAAAACAGTAAAAAGTTAATTTTCCAATTTTTATTGACGTTTTAAGATATTTTTACAAGTAAACAGACTTTCAAAATGGCTACTGATTTGCACATGCCTAAATAATAATAATAATAATAATAATAATAATAATAATAATAATAATGCCCTTGGAATGATCCCTAAAGCAGTGGAAAAGAATTTGGGTGAACTGGAAATCAGAGGAAGAATCAAGACCATCCAAACTACGGCACTGTTGGGGTCGGCTAGAATACTCAGAAGAGTCCTGGAGACCTGAGGAGACTTGCGGTCACTCAGCCTCCAGTGAACCACCAGCTACGGTAGGTGTGAAAATCATAATAATAATTATAATAATAATAATTTTGATTAACTCTAAACCATGCGGTAATAAATAATCTGAGAATATTATTTACATTCCGGAAGTGAAAAGACAATTTCAGACCCAAAATTATAAAAATGTTATTAAAAAACTCTTTCGTCCCTGGGTGGGCTTGAACCACCAACCTTTCGGTTAACAGCCGAACGCGCTAACCGATTGCGCCACAGAGACGCGCTTAGCCTGTGTGCGAGTACAAGTGTATTTGTATCTTCAGTAGAAACGACACGCTGACTACATTGATTAAATGTTATGGAGTAGTAGTTCTCGTTTTGCAGCCCACTTCAGGATAAAATACCAGTCAGATAGCCAGACACTCAGTCAGTCGTAATGCGCTTTCATCAACTGGCTCCTTCCACTCATAATAATACATTCTAGTCAGTAGCAAAATAAACAAAAACAGACGATAAAAAAATAATAATAAAACTTATTTCATTCTTTTTTTTCATTTCCTCACCATAAATTATGTGAAAATAGTTTTTATCTTCGCTCAGAGATTCTTTTTTTAACAACTTTACATTTAACAACTTAAACAAAGTACGAATCGATGGCTTTATGTCAGTACGGAAAAATACACTATTTGTGTGTATGTGTGCTTGTGTATAGTGATTTTACTAAGCTTTACATGCTTTTTAAGTGTTTTCCATCGTAGTCTAATGGTGAACAATCTAGTCTCGCAGACACATTACTCCTGAATATTGAGTTCAATCTTTGTTGTATGCCTCATATTTGCTACCTTGTGTCACATCCTATCCGTGGTGAATGGGTTGAGTAAATATACACATTTACTACTACACGTAATACAAGGTCAGATGTATGGAACTGCCAACGAAACTATAATATACAAGTAATTTAGAAATGGTTTGTTAGACTAGTTTGCCAAACATTGCATCACACGAGATTCCCTAATTAAAAATGTATTGTTATTTTGCAAAGTTTTGCTTTGTTGTGGCACAAGACCAGTCGGGTATGGAACCCTTTTACACACAATTGTCAGCCAGTCTAGCTTGCTTACAACACGCAAAGTACCTTTCGGTACTTATTTTCTACTAGACTAGCTCACTTAATTTTTTTTCTCCTTCAATTCACACCTTCGGTCTTTTGTCTTTTTATTAATACTAGTGTAATTAGTTTCCAGTGTATATAACCCCCACCGATATTTTCCACTGAAAATAAGGTGAAAGTTAAGTGACCTGGAAAAAAATCAGAAAGTTTTGAAATAAAATAACTGATGCATTATAAAATTCAGTCATTGATGAATCAATACTGAAAATTTCATTAACATCGGATAATTCCCTGATGTTTGGTAAATTTTTTTTCAATTGGGGTTTTAAATTTATTTTGAAAAATACGTCCGTCACCCTATAGGAGATATATTTAAATTTTCGCTAATTCTGCGGTAATTTACAAAAAAATAATATAGATATGTTTGGTTTGGTTTCTTTTTTCTTACTCTTTGCCTACTTAAACCACTCATAGCGAATCTACCACTACAGTTTTCCTACCGTAAAACCGCTAGCAGCAAAATACAAAAACTAATGGTTAGTTCATTATAATTGAAGGACTTAGATTACAACAGCCTTGGACAAAAATAACAAAAGGAGATAATGATTTTCATTTAAATTTCTTAATTTTAAAACAATTACCAAAAATCAGGGAATTGTTCAATTTTTGATGAAATTTTCACAACTTTATTCATTAAAGACTTAATTTTATAACGAATGGCTTATTATATTTTTTAAGAATTAAAAAAAGGTATTTTATCAGTTCCGAATTGATTATTTGAAGAAAAAAATTTCTAGACCCAAACTTTTAAATTTTTAGAAAGATCAAATACTGAAGAACATATGAAAAAAAGAAATAAAAAGAATAAAAATTCAATATTCGAAAAAAATTATTTGAAAATTTAAAAGATATTTTTTTAAACCTCAAAAAATAATTTTTGTACTGTGTGTGTGTGTGTGTGTGTGTGTGTGTGTTCTTTTGATATTACAATATTTTTCTTTGAATTGATGCAAAAGAAATATTTTCCTTGATTCAATTGGCCTAATTTTATTCACTTAAAAATTTGATATTGAATTTTAAACGTCTGGAAGGTGCCATGTTGAACTCAATACTTTTACCGTAGATAAAGCTATCGAAAAACGTAAATTTAAAAAATGCGCAATTTTGCGTAACAAATTTTACGAGATTTTTTATATATCTAAAAAATTATTACTAACGATTGTATTTTTATTTGCAGATCACCAAACGTATTGAAAATGTATCTCCCGCCCTGTCGGTGGGGCATTAGAATGCACCGACTGCACCTCTGCAGAGGGGTAAGACTCCCCCAATGGGGCCACCTGTTGGCCGTGGGTGGCGACCCGTGATGCTTAAGGATAGAGCCCGGGTGGATGAGCAGTTCATGACATGCAATACTCCACTTTGGCCCTATCTTGGGCTAGACGGGTGGTCGGAGAGGCCCCCTCCGATCAATCGGCTGGTCAAGTCAAGCCCTAGCACCTGTATGATTTTGGTAGATTGTTCGGCTAGGTAATCACAAGGTTCTTAGTTCGATACCGGCCCTCGCCAACTCAGCGTATGAGTAGCACAGGGGTATGTGCGGTAAAGTGAGGAGCTGATGGTAGGCGTGGCGCTCCACCTCAGATGCCAAAATAATTTCCTTGGTCTAATGTTAGTGAAAAGGGGATAGACTCGCTCGCTGTCTGGCTGATACCGACATTAGTCCGCCCCGACGACTTTTACTTTTACTTATGACTTAAACTAAAAAGACGCCAAATAATTTTACTGCGTGGTCTACCATAGATTTTTTATTTATTTGCACGGAGAAATGTCCAGTGTTTTATGTCGCGTAAACGCATTTATCTCCTTTACACAATATAATTGCTCATGGCTAGATTATAATAATAATAGGACTTTATTTGAATAGAATATGTTCTTAAGTGAGTAGATAGTAAACTTTGAAATAGTCCATTATACAGGTAAAAATATCAATAGAATTTGCCACGGCCGTGAGAGAAATTTCGTAGACAAAAAGTTAATGGAAGGTTATTTAATATTAAAATCATCCTCGTAGAAGAACGGTAGTGGTACAATTTACCCATATCTGGGAGAATTGGTTTAGGGGCTTCGGCCCTCTAGACCTCTGAATAAAGTAAAAATAATCACGTGATCCAAAGGTGCCGTCCCCCACTCCACACAGCACCTGTCCCATCGTCCAAAAAGGGCAGGCCCAGATTTGTTGCCAGGTACCTGAGGCGTCCCAAAAGAGGAAGGTGTCGAAGGGATCACGCACTTTTGCACTTGCCACCGCATGAGCATCGGTCTATGCGTGGCTTCCCACGTTAAAAAGTTCGGACCTCACTGGATGCCCCATATTTGCGAACTTGCTATTCATTGTTTTCATTACTACTGAAGTACAGAGTTCGGTCCTTGCTGGATGCTTCATACTGGATATATATATATATATATATATATATATAATATATATATATATATATATATATACGACGGATCTTGGGAAACTAAAATAAATATAAAAACGAAAAAAAATTTAAAATCACCATAAGAACACGAGATCCAATGACGACAAATAATGATGCCGTTAAATGACGAAAGCAAAATGCAGGAGCGATTAACGGATCGCGTGGGCACGTGCCGGGAGTTTAAAACTGTCCATTTTTTTCAAAAGTCAACGCCTCTGACGACGAATAACACCGAAAAAGTGTTATTCAGAAACCAATGGTAGGACCGACTTTTAAATTGTATTATTAATTATAAATAAATAAATATATAATATATATATATATATATATATATATATATATATATATAATCTTTTCAAGCTAATATTAGCACACAACATCGTTGTGTAGTTCCCATTTAGCTTCTTTTTTTCTTTTATTTTCTTTTTTTTTTTTTTTTCGTAGTTTCATCCGAACATACATACATATATATATATACATACAGTGGCCTTAATATATGTATAGATAGATAAAGAACAATTCCAAGTTTCTGTGTTAAAAAAAAGAAAAAAACAGATTTCTATTACATATAACGTAGGTTTTTTTGCTTTGTAAATAAATTTACGATAAATTCTTAATCTTTGTTGACTTTGTTATAGCATTTCGGCGCGAAAAATTAGATCGACGTAATTTTCTATGGAGAATCATACATGTAATAATTTTTACTCTGAGACGGATATCCATGACAGTCTCTCGCCAACCTTCCCTATCACTCATTGCCTCTGGGAGCTCTTCTGCGCGGCATCCACCATCCTCACATAGTTGGTCAATGTAGGTCCTGCGCTGGGCAGTCCACACTAGCATGCTCATGTGTTGGCTTCCACAGGAGAACGTCGCTTATGAGCTCGTCCTTGCTCCTCTAGCAGTGCCCCACATGCCTAGTCCGTCTTACTCGGGTGGTTTGTGAGATGGGGTCATGTGGCCATACGGCTGTTTCCTTGTTGGGTGCTGTTTCCACGACTTGTTCAAGACTGCACGCAGTATTCTTGTGCAGGTCCCATCCAACTTATTCTCGAGACGCTTCGTTAGGATCCAAGTGGTGCAGCCATACAGCAGTACTGATATAACCACAGCCTGGAAGAATTGTCGCTTTAGCTTGTCAGCGAGTTCTGACTTCCATATGACCGACAATTTGTTTGTGGCTAGCTATGCCTTTCCTATTCGTGTATTGATATCGCTCTCTGTGGATGAGATATTACTACCTAGGTAAGAGGCACATAATATTCCTCCTTTTACAATGAAGCGCAATATATCATCGATGATTTATGTGTGAAAATAACTTCCTGCGAATATGTAGGAATGTGAGTGCTTAAAAATGCATCTATGATCGTTATACGGTCTGGGTTTTAAACATGGAACACCGACGCTCCCTAGATAGGCTACAGTCCCAGACGTCAAAAAGGGCTTAGTTTTCGAGTTACGATGCTCAACAATTAGCGGTAATAATTTTAGCGTAATTATTAATTAAAAATCAAAAAAGGCTAATAAAAAGTTTTCGCCTTCGGTGGCATATCTTGATATTATGCGAAAAGTAAAATTTAAACGGACTACTTTGTAAAAAAATACGAAGCAAAATGGAGTAGCTCCGAAAACAGAATAAGCGAATAAGAATCGTGTGTTCGAAATATGAATAAGTAAAAATGGCCACCTCCAGCGAAGAAGAAGCAACAGTTGTTAGCGACAAAAAATGTTTTATGTGCATTTTACCTTCCAAAAAGCATAAAATTGTATCATTGAAAACGTGGACTCATCATGTGACAACAAGTCACGTAAATAAAATGAGTAATAAGCGAATTTGCTTTTTAGAAAAAAGAAAAAAATAATAGTATTTCGCATATCGCGTAAATTTTTGTTGTTTCTATTCATAAGTTCGGTCTTTTATCTTTTATTTATACTGTAATTAGTATCGAAAATGACCAAAACAATTTACGCCCCCAACATAAGGTGGGGTCAAAATTAAGTGACCTGAAAAAAATGAGAAAGTTTTGAAATAAAATAAATAATGCATTATAAAGATCGTTCATTGATAAATAAACACTGAAAGTTTCATTAAAATCCGATAATTCCCTGATTTTTGGTAAATTTTTTTCTAGAAAGCCAGTTCTTTAATTGAAAATTATATTTTGAAATTTTTCCCGAAGAAAAAAAATTGTTTACTTTAGTTACTAAAGCATATTATTAGGAATTTTTTTTGGGGTGTTTTGAGGGTCATTCTAAATTAATATATTTTTATTTCATAAACACAGAACACCAGCTGATGTTTACATTCCAGATAAAATCTGTAATCTAATTCGCTAATTGAATTCGGAGCTATTTTCGTTCTATACGTATTTTAATCACTTAAAACTTATTTTATTAATTCTTGAGGCAAAAAACTTATGCGCGAAAAAAAATTGGAATTTTGGGGTGATATCATTTTAATAATAAAGGACAATTTATTCGGCCACTTTTTACATCCGACACAACTGAACGATAATCGGCTTGGGACTGTAGCCTAAGAATCAAAGTTGTTTAAATAAACTTATCAATAGAAAGAAGACGCGTCGACAATGGCATTTTGTTCTATTTTCTTACTCGTTGGTGGCTATCTTCCCCGTTGAATGTGTATGCAACCGTTGTGCTTAGGAAAAGAGAAAAAGAAAAGAAAAGAAAAGAAAAGAAAGAAAGAAAGAAAGAAAGAAAGAAAGGAAAATTAAGATTAAAGCAAATATTCAAGAAAAGAAGGGAAAAAGAAAGAAGAATTAGAATTAGAAAAGAATTAGAAATTAGAAAACGAAAGTAAAGGAGAAATGAGCAAAGAAAGAAAAATGATAAGTATATCTTAAGAAAGAAAGAAAGAAAGAAAGATGGGGATGGAGAAAATGAAATAAGATGGTGGGGGAATCAAGCAAGATAAAAAAGATACGAAAGAAGCAAATGTAAAAGGAAAGAAACAAAAAATTAACGAATAATAAAAGTAATTATTTACTAAGCTTAGCTGTGGTACAAGGCCGCAAATGCGGAGTACCCAATGAGAATCGAACTTACTAACCATATATTGCTAACCATTACACCATATGTTTTTCACAGGTAGAATGTGACACAAGTTTGCAGGTATGGGGCATTCATATGGGGTTTTTTGTCTCCGGAAAAGCACTGTTTAGACCCTAAGTTTTGTAAGAGAATAAACCGTACTTTGTACGCAGTGAGGAGACGGGTGCCGCTTTTGAAGAAAGGAGACAAATGACTTTTTATACAACAAAATGTTTACTGTATATATAAACAAATATTAAACAGGGATATACACAATGTAACACAACTGTCGGCTGGGGCGTTAGAATGCACCGACTGCACCTCTGCAGAGGAGTAAGACTCCCCCAATGGGGCCATCTGTTGGCCGTGGGTGGCGACCCGTGATGTTTAAGGATAGAACCCAGGTGGTTGAGCAGTCCATGACTTGCAATACTCCACTTTGGCCCTTACTTAGGCTAGACGGGTGGTCGGAGTGCCCCCCCTTCGGTCAATCGGCTGGCCATGTCAAGCCCTAGGACCTATATGATTGCCCCAACCCTATTGCCTTTATGGCAAACCCCAACCCCTTTTTTATCATATGGGTGCTAGAAGGCGGTGACTGAGGGTCTACATGTGCTGGGAATGACGTTAAACTCTATCTGATGGTGAGGTTCCAGTTTTGGAGGTTTGGGGAATGTGGAGCACCCATTCATCACCATTGCTCCCTGGTCTACTCTGACTCGGAGTGGTAGTACCTGTTAGGGTCCCATCCATGGGTTAAATAGAAAAATGTATAATGTATTTATTAAAAAAATTGTATTCTCCATTAAGAATTACTTTAGTTAAAAACTTTATCGGCATTAAATGACCCACTGAGGTTGATATGCCGTAAAATAAACCAAACCAAACCAAACAACCAAAAGAGTTTAAAAGAGTCCAAAGAGTCCAAAAGAGTTCAAAAGAGTTCAAAAGTGTTTGGTAGGTAAAAGGTTGTTAAAGGTAGTTAAATTGAATTAAAGGTTGCAGATAAAAATGCCTGCGGATCTTAGCTGTAATCCTTGTGAGTTCTGTTTCTCGTAACTTGTTTTTGGTATGCGTTTGCCGCTCTAGCTTCTACGTGGTGATGATTCCGAGTCGTCGCCGTCTTGGGCTTCTAACGACTCAAAGTATTATTGCTAGCCAGGGGTAGAGGCAAAAAGAGACCGAATTCTTCGGTGCCCCCTCTTTTATAGTTAGCATCATGTGACCCTAAGGGACTGCTGCTAGTGTCCGGTGAGGCCGGATAGCCATTCCCTTAATAAATTTTCACATTCATCTAGGATCGAATTCGCTATTCAGTTGTAGTGGTCATACGAGACCAGCTTCTTAACAATTACTAGAACGAATAATAAAAGTATAATCTTACAAAGAAAGAAAGAAGAAAAGAAGGAAAGAAAAAAAGAAAAGGGAAAAGAAAGAAAGAAAAAGGAAAAGATAGAAAAGAAGGAAGTATGGAATGAGTGAAGGAAGACTGGAAGGAAGGTAATATAGAAGGAAAGAAAGAAGCGGGAAAGAAAGGAGGATGGAAGTGAGAAAGGACGAAAAGAAGGAAGTGGGAAGAAAGAATGCATGGAAAGATGAAAGGATGGAAAAAAAAGGAAGGAAGGAAGGGTGAAGGATGAATGTGAGGAATTAAGTAAAGAAGGATGGAAAAATGAAAGGAAAGAAGGGATGAAGAATGGAAGTAAGGAAGAAAGATTGGAATGAAGAAAGAAAGGAAGGAAACAAAGAAAGAAGGAAAGAAGGGAGAAAGGGCGATGGATGAAAGATAGGACGACAGAAAGAAAGGATGAAAGGATGAAAGAAACGAAGACTTGGTTGGTTGGTTGGTTGTTTTTTACGGCTTGTTAACCCTCTGGTTATTTTATGCCGAAGACGTTTTATTTTATTCATTTTCATTTTTTTTTTCGAAATCAATTTTTAAATACATTTCTTTATCTATTTAACCCATAGATGGGACTCTAACATGTATTACCACACCGAGTCACAGTGGAACTAGGGGTAATGGTGATGAAGAATTATTCCACATTCCCCAGAGCTCCAGAATTTTTCAGATTAACTGGGCCGGTTTAGCACAGTCGGTAGAACGTCCGACTAGGAACCACAAGGTTCCTGGTTCGATACTGGCCCAAGCCAACTCAGCGTTTGAGTAGCACAGGGATCTGTGCGGTAAAGTAAGGAGCTGGCATTAGGTGAGGCGCTCCATCTCAGACACCAAAACAATCTCCTTGGTCTAGCGCAAGTGAAAAGAGGAAAGACTCCCTCGCTGTCTGGCTGAGACCGACTTTAGGCCGCCCCGACGACGACTCTTTATAAGCAAAATAAAAAGCGAAAACAAAAGAAAACGCACACACACACACACACGCACACGCACACACACATATACATATTGGATATGAAAGAATAAAAATGAGATGAGCCTAGTCCCAGTGGTTCTAAACCTGAAGTAGCACCTCCCTCATTGCACCAAAGAGAGAGAATCGGAGTAATCCAATGCCAGCGTGACATTGGCTGAGATAGCAAGGTCTATTTTTGATATTGCCTATGCGTACGTGTTTGAAACACTTCATAAAACTGAGCATGTATTGTGTTCTAATTCTTATCAATTTTCTTTTTTTGTAAAATCGCTAAGAATTCGTATATTAGATCTCCATCTAGGCACCTCCATTGCATTTGAATAACACTTGAATATCCTTGGGAAAGGTATGCATCCAACTATACTCCCTCCAGCTATGAGTTAATAGTAGAGCAAACTGTGCTCTTTAACCTTACTATGGCAACCAGTCTAAGGGGAAGAAAAACACTTTGAATTCAAACCACGTTTGAGATGAGGCTTGATGATTAGTATTATCTGCGTTATTTGGACTATTGTCCTCATCTTCATTGTTATCTGTACAACGTTTCGGTCGATATGCCCTCCGGCCTTCTTCAGGGATTTCTTGTCGGATTAGATCAGATTTAAAAAAACTAAAAAAAAACAATATGAGTCTAGGTAAAAAAATCATACATAAGTGAATAGGTAGATATTCTAGTCAAAACAAGACATTAGGTTTATAAGTTCCCAAAATTCACACTGGCGTGTCCAATTGGAAACATGGCCTAGTGGATAAGGTTTTTAGGTTAAGACAGTTCTAAGTGACAGTTATCTCTAGATTGCAGGTTCAATCCTGATCAAGGACAGCAGTAACATAAAATAACAATTAACACAGCTTAACGCCCCTAACCCAGCTATGGTTAGCAGAAGGAGAACAGGATAACCCCGTGGACTGAATAAAGGGTTAGGTTCAAAGTTCCGTGATGGCTCCCGATTACGACAAGAAGGTTTCCGAATCCGACAAGAAATACCTGAAGAAGGCCGAAACGTTGTACGGATGACAATGAAGATGAGGACAATAGTCCGAATAACGCAGATAATACTGTTAAACTGTGCTTAAAAAGTGACTTTGTAAAAGGTGTGAATACTTAGAAGAGTTATGGCGTTCTTGAAGACCGGGAATTTATTGACATGGGGATGAATAAACTTTTCTTTGGCAAAATTATCGAACCAAGTAAGGGTAGGATGTGATACAAGGTCAGAAGAATGTAGCATCCAGTGAGGATCGAACCCGCTACTTAATAGTAATAGTAAGACCCCACCACCAAAAAACGGCTGTTGTGAATAGGACACTTTCGGGGAAATGAAGATAAATAAGGACATTATAAGTTTATTTTTATTTATTTATTCTTTATTAAAAGTAAGGAAATGAATCCGACGGTATATAAGGGTAAGATAATATGAAAATCACACAAATGTTGTTCAAATAAAGTTCTTTATTCTGCTGATATTGCAATATTTCGATTTGTTAAACATTTTCTTCAGATCATATGTTTTGTTAATAATAAGAGAGTTTATGGAAATTGTGACCGTTTTGTGACGGGATTAATTCATACCGGACTTTTTAGGAAAAGAGAATATTTTAAATTTTAAACAAAAAATTCTCTGTGTCGCGTTCATGATCGTTTATTTATTCTTTGATTTTTCTATTTTTTTTAATAAGATGAAGATGATGTCTATCTTTTAATGAACTGTCTGTTATCTCTTATTCCACCACACACGACCATCACCCCCACCTCTCTCTCTCTCTCTCTCTCTCTCTCTCTCTCTCTCTCTCTCTCTCTCTCTCTCTCTCCTAACCTCCATCAATTTGATAATGACTGGTCGATCATCTATAAAATTTCCTTTATGTCCATCATTATCAACGCGGACATGTGCTCTACACAAGAGGAACATCTTTATTCATTGACTCACTTGAGAGACAAGCACCATCGTTCTCTTCCCAGCACCAAACGATAAGCTACCCAGCTACGACCACGCAAGTCCGGTACCACTTGTCTACTCATCAAACAACAATGTTTTTCTCCCACTCTACTCAAAAGATTAAACATCATTTTGGGTTCATACCTTTACAATACATACACTCATCCTTATGTAGCAGCCCACCACCAAAAAAGGATTGCACACTCAGTTGTATTCCGTGTTGAGGCTACAGTTATGCAGCTTTAGGAAATGTAACATACCACTTTGTTACAATTTTTGTAGCCATTTTTAGGCTGCAAGTGAAAGCACTTTACAGTGGAGATCCCTTGTGTTAAGCAGAGGCTGATCCTCAGTGAAGAATATTTTGCTTGTTCCTCGGATTCATGAAATAAAAATAGTACTTATATTTCTTGTGTAAGAAATAATGATAATAGATAAAAAGAGTTCGAATTTAAAAGGTTGAATTTCAGTTCCTGACAACCAATGGTTCTTAGTATTGGTGCGTTTCACCAAACTTCCTCGATGCAAAGGGGGGGGGGCATAAGTTCAAATTGGTATCAGTTCAAAAGGAACCGAGAGATTCTCCTTTACTCACACTTGCTATCACTCGGACTTCAGTTAACCTATGACTGGAGTAAAAAAAAAACTCACAAAGCGTATAATAATATAAAACTATAATCACATAATAAGTGAATGTAGCAAACTGGCATCAAAGGAATACAAGATGAGACACGACTGGGTAGGAAAGTTCATCCACTGGGAATTGTACAACAGATTAAAATTTGACCATACTAACAAATGGTATTTGTTGTATCGTCGAGGTGAAATGATACACAGAATAAATTGAGTGCTTAATACATTTATTCAACACCAGTATCCGGTGCTAACGGATACATACAAAAAACACAGAACAGTAAGTTACAAAACAATTATCAAGACAACTTACAAGGAATAGAGAAGGGTCAAATGCGATATAGCCAAACGCAGTAGGATCAGTCCGAATATTAATCAACTTATTAATCCACAGTTGAAGTCCTTAATCGTAGACTATTTAAGGCTATGAGCCATACTATCTGGTAGAGTGCTGAAGGGGTGATAGCTACTCTACAACAGTATTTGAACAAATCTGAATCCGTCCTAGAAAATGAGACCCATGAAATTCTTAAGGATTTTGAGAACAAATTGACCACCCAATGTTGACAAAAGGCCATGGCCTAGTGTTAATTAACAAGAAGAAAAGAACTCACCAACTCGTGGATTTTACTGTTCGGGCGGACCAATGATTGACAAATAGTAGGATCTTGCCAAGGAACTGAAAAAGCAGTAGAACATGAAGATGACAGTGATACCAATTGTAGTTAGCACACTTGGAAAGGTTACCAAATGAAAGGAAATTGGAAGAACTGGAAATCATAGGAAGAATCAAGACCATACAGACCACGGCATTATTAAGATCGGCTGGAATACTTAGACGAGTCCTGGAGACCTGAAGAGATTTGCTGTCACTCACACTCCAGTGAAAGACCGCCATTAAAATTGGTGCGAAATCCACGCAAGAAGTGAAATGATTAAATTATCTGAGATAAACTAAATTTTGACCATACTACGAAATAGTATATGCATGAAACAGAATCTGTTCTTGAGAATGAAACGCATAAAATTCTCTGGGACTTTGAGATTAAGACGAATCACCTAATCCCATCCAAAAGACCAGACTTAGTATTGATTAAGAAAATAAAAGAGAATTTGTCATCTGGTAGATTTTGTTGTTCCAGCAGATCACAGGGTGAAGATGAAGGAAAACGAAAAGATAGGCACATACCTAGACCTTGCCAGAGAATTGAAAAAGCTGTAGAATATGAAGGTGAAAGTGATACCAAATGTAGCTGGTGCACTAGGAACGGTCCCAAACAGGTTGGAAAAAAGAATGAGGGAACTGGAAATCAGAAGAAGACCATCCAGACAACAACATTGTTGAAATCAGCTAGAATACTTAGAAGAGTCCTGGAGACCTGATGAGACATGTTGTCACTCAGACTACAGTGAAAGACCACCAGCTATACGTTGGTGTGAAAAACTGGCAAAGGGTGAAATAATAATAATAATAATAATAATAATAATAATAATAATAATAATAATAATAATAAATAAATAAATAAATACGGATCACCTTATCCCAGCAAGAAGACCAGACCTAGTGTTGATAAACAAAAAAGAAAGAACTTGTCAACTGGTGGATTTTGCAGTGCCAGGAGATCACAGGGTGAAGCTAAAGGAAAATGAAAAAATGGACAAATATCTGGACCTTGTCAGAGAACTGAAAAAATATGGAATATGAAAGTAAAAGTGATACCAATTGTAGTTGGTGCACTTGGAACAGTCCCAAAAGGATTGGAAAAGGATCTGGAATGTTTGGAAATCAGAGGAAGGATTGAAACCATTCAGAACACTGCACTGCTGCAATCTGCCAGAATACTCAGAAGAGTCCTGGAGACCTGAGGAGACTTGCTGTCACTCAGACTCCAGTGAAAGACCATCAGCTAATGCTGATGTGAAAACTCAAAAGGAGTAAATAATAATAATAATAATAGTTCATGAAAATGTTGTCTTCGTTTGTTTTGAGGTTTTTTGGCGGGGGGGGGGCTTTTTAGCTTGAATGGAAGCATTTTAATGTGTGTGTTTATTTATTTGGTTTTGTACTGTTAACCACACAAAAATAAAATAACCTAGTAAAAAATAATATGGATCTTGATTTTTAGGTATTATCAACAAAGACATGCAGATAATCACAAGGACGTGTATAAGTTGAAATTGCACTGATTTCTTTAGTTAGCTGGTGTGTAATGGATTAAAATATCTATGTGGTGAGTCATAGTTTCTAATTTTGAAAGTCAAATGTTATTACGCGCAAAGCAGATGTGCCAAAGTACCATAGAATATCGACAGCCCAGATGGGAAAAGTGCGCATTCTATTTTCTAGAAAATAAAATAAATAAATAAATAAATAGAACAGCAACGGTTATTTAGTACAAGCTAGGAGTTTTTGGACGTAAGAACACCGTAAGAAATGGAGACGACGAGACGAGTTTAAATCCTGGACGAGTTTGTTTGCATTTCACGTAGCGCTAATACCGCTGTAAAAGATACGAATCTAACTATACTTCCCTCAGATATGGGTAAATAGTAGGGTCGACAGGGCTCTTTAAACTTGGTTAGGCAACCAGTCTAGGAGAAGGAAACCTCTGAATTCAAAAGTCAATCTTTAAGCGGGGTTTAACAGGTTTGGTTTCAAAGATTTTTGTATTTTCACAATCATTTTAAACAGGAAAACTCTTCGTTATCCAAAAACATATCTATATGTTACATAGATAGAACCTTACAGGTACTATAACTCGAGGTCAAGGAGTTACTTGGGGTGTAATGGTTATCGTCGTAGGAAATGGACACGGCGAACGAGTTCAAATCCTGGATGAAGCTGTTTGCATTTCACATAGCGTTAATACCCTTAGGAAAGGTATGAATCCAACTATTCTACCTCCAGCTATGGGTAAATAGTAGGGTAGACTTGGCTCTTTAATCTTGGTATGGCAACTGGTCTAGAAGAAAAACTCTGAATTCAAACTAAAGAGGCTATATTTTCGTTGGTTAAGACAACTTTATAAGCTCCTCCTCTCTCTTCCTTCTCCTATATATTTACTTAATGTTTCTGTGGATTTATTCTAGAATTTTTCCTAATTGTAGATTGCACTCGATAACCTTCGTGATTTGTACCGTTTATTTTTGTTCTTCAAGGGTAACCTATCCCCACTTCTTCACTATTATCTCCTATTCTTGCCAATCCTTAGTTTTAACTATCCTTCTAATGAGAGTTCACCTTTCACTTAGTTCTCTTTCGCACACAAACACACGCACGCGCTTTGTGAACCCAATATTATCTCTAAAGAGACGTAATATTAATATTGACCTTAAAATGACTGATATTCATAAAACATGGTAAATGCATAATAAGAATTGTGTTCCGTTCTTATTGAGTGGGCGCTTCGTATTTTTCGTCGGTGTAGTACTTCAGCATCAGGACATTTCTGTTGGAGGCACAAACCAAGCCCAAACCCCTAACTAACCCTTTTATACACTCCTCTTCTCTGCCATAGACCGCATTAGCTTTTTTTTTCTTCTTTTTCTTTTTTTTTTCGGCCTGGGACTTACGTCAGCGTTTCTGTTTATTTTTGCGGTTGATGTTGTATGTGTCTTTGACTAACTTTAGTGTGACTAATATGTAACTGTTGCTCATGGGACATCTCACTTAGCCGTCGCCCTCTGATGGTGGCCCGATTTCTTTGAAATTGGAATGGAATGCACATTCTCCGCCAGGAAAATATACCAACACCAGTACATATGTGGCATGAAGATGAGAAAACGGAGCTAAAAGATGCGTATATAAAGCAGAAATAAGGATGCAAGAAGAAGGAGGAGGAGGAGGAATGGAAAGAGGAAGGGGAGAAATAAGAAGGGGGCAGGAGGGAGGAGAAGGGATGGGATGAGAAGGAGAAGATGGAGAAATAAAGAAGTATAAAGTACAATGCGACTAGTGGTAAATATAATAATACTTGTATTAATGAAATAAAGAATTATTTAAATAATAATGAAATAAAGGTGATAGAAGGAATAAAATAAAGGGTTAAATCGAACTTAATGGACCTAAATTCCACCCTCGTATGTCATCCTGCCGAAAGAAAAAAGATACTAAAAACCAGGGAATTAACCGAATTTAATGAAATTTTCAGTGTTGATATATTAATAAATAAAAGATATAATGCACCAGTTATGTTATTTAAAAACTTTTACATTTTTTTAGGTCAGTTAATTTTGAACCACGTATATTTGAGTCGTAACACACATTTTCAAAGATACGTGGTTCAAAGTTAACTGACCTGAAAAATGTAAAAGTTTTTAAATAAAATAACTGGTGCATTGTATCTTTTATTCATTAATATATCAACACTGAAAATTTCATTAAATTCAGTTAATTCCCTGGTTTTTCTTTCGGCGGGGTGAGATATAAGTGTGGAATTTAGGTCCGTTAAGTTCGATTTAACGAAATAAAGAATATGAAGTTGCGCTAAATAGTAATAGAATATGAGATACATGAATGAAAATGTGACAAAAGAAATATTTCCAACTGAAATAACGTTAACGGCCCAGCGTCATGATATTGTCATCTGGTATGTTAATCTAAAAGAAAGTTATCATCATTGAGTTAACAGTTCCTTCTGAGGACAATTTTGACTGGGCACATCAGCGTAAGTTTGAAAAATATGAAGATCTACGAGAACAATGTGTCAGAAATGGATGGATAACGGATGTATTTCCTATCGAAGTCGGATGCCGAGGATTTATTACCAACTCAAATTTCGCATTTTTTACTAAAGTTGGACTTATTCCATCAGACAAGAGGAAATACATAAAAAAAGATCCAGGATAAGACTCTAACCGCATCAGCGTTGATATTGCAATCCCACAGTGCGACAACAAACCAACAAAGACTGGTGGTATCGTGAAATACTGCTGGGAAGCTCTGGGTTAGTGATAATGATCCTTCAGCCCAGAAACCATGCCTGGACCCAGAGTCATCATCCGATGAAGGCTTTGTTGGGTGCAATGCTACTGTTTAAACAGCAGTCGCTGTATGAGTAATTAAGTAAAATGCAATAGAAAGAGTAAAAATTCACTGCTGTGGTCTGCGAATATCCTGTTAAGCGTGTGTTGGATTTAGGAAGATTTGTTATTTCCTTAAATGCCACCGTTAAACAAAAGACATCTTATGTGAACAGCTAAAAACATGGAATATCAATAATAATAATAACACTGGTTTACAAAAAAATATTTTTTGTCTGAGGCAAGAATATGAATAGGTGTTTTTTACTAATTTGGGTGTGCTGAATTCAAATTTATAAACAGTTTTGCTCTATCACCTCTAGTTTTCTGTCTTTTAAATAGTATCATTTTAGTATATACAGAGTATATACGTGCTTATTTCAACAGTTGCAGCAGCTTATTACATATAAAACAGGATAGATAAAGAAGATTGACGGAATAAATATACTTGGATGACACAATGTACACAATTCATAGTACCGCAGACAGTTAGAAGTGTGTTTTCTTAGATGATCTGCTGTATTTTGCCTCCGGGATGTCACGCAAGAGCATCCAACAAAATAAAATTAAATCATATGTGCGTCGTTGGAAATTGTAATACAAATATATACCCAAAAGACTGTGTAACACAATTGTCGAGGGGCACCTTCCTCCTGCGCTGCAAGGGACGACAGCCTCCTGCGCTGACTGTCAGTGCACTACTGGCTGTTGATTGAGACGTGTTGGCTACGCTTAACTGCCAAAATCCGTCTTGATATATAGCTATATATATATAATGTAATGCTATCACTTACATTTATTGCATAATAACTAAAAAAGAAGACATAAGTCACACAATATTAGAAATTAACTCTGAATGCATATACGCCTTTATGTACAGTATGTGTACAAAATGTACAGTATGCATATCTAAAAAACTAGAGGTGATGAGTAAAAACGAATTCCAAATCTGAATTCAGCACCCCCAAATTAGGTTAAAAGAGTTATTTTTGTACTTGCCTCAATTTCTTTGTAAACCAGTGTAATGATATGGAGAGGTAGAGAAAAATATATTCTAGAATTTTAGTATACAATTTGATTAGAAGAAGAAGAAGAAGAAGAAGAAGAAGAAGAAGAAGAAGAAGAAGAAGATTGGGATAAGGACAAGAAGAAACCGCAAACCGAGTTCAAATACTGGACGAGGATATTTGCATTTCACATAGTGCAAATACTTTTGGGGATGGTATGAATCGAACTATTCGCCCTCCAGGTAAATAGTAGGACTCTTTAATCTTGGTATGACAATCGGTATAGGAGAAAGAAAACTGCGGTAGGGTTCGGTAAATACATACACATATCGCCCTGTGCCAGACAACGAGCCTTATTAAATACTTATCAATACAATGGATTGGTTCGGTTCAATTGTTTAACGGCACCTCAACTCTTTATGGGTTATTTATTGCCGAAATTTAATTAATCTAATTTTTAAAGATTTGATTACAATCATAACACTTTTCAATTTTCTCTTACGTTTTTTATTGAACGTCTTTATTTATTATCATATGTCATATATAATATTATATCTATAATCATTTGTTGGAATAGTTATATGATATCCCGTATTGCTAACTAATGCATATATAGGGTGTCCCATATATGTATACATTTCATACAGTTGTGTGGTTTGAAGTATCCCCATCTCACACCCACCCTGTCGGCTGGGACAGTAGATTACAACGACTGCACCTCTGCAGAGGGGTAAAATATATCATATGAGAGCACCACGATTCGCCGTGGTGCCTAACTCTTTGCCTACTTTGAATCTCTCAAAGCGACTCTCCCATCACTGTGATATCACATCCAAGCAAATACAAAAACTGATGGTTAGTTCATTATAATTGAGCAGAAGGACTTAGATTGCAATAAAAATAGGATTTTATTTGAATAGAATGAATTCTGAGGTGAATGGATAGTGAAATTTGAAATATCCCATCATACAGGTAAAAAAAATACCAAGAAACTTTGTACAACCGTAGGGGAAATTTAGTTGGCAAAGAGTTTAAAGGTGGAATCTTGGTGGCTGAAAAAGTCTATGACATGCAACCTTCGCTTTAGCCCTTACTTAGGCTACACAGAAGGTTGCAGAGCCCCATCCGATCAATCAGCTGGTCACGTCAAGCCCTAGAAAATATATGATTGTCACGATTCTATTAGACAACACCCCCCAACCCTTTTGATTATATATGTGCTAGAGGGCGGTGATTAAGTGCCTAAGTGTCCTGGGTATGACGTTAAACTGCATCTTGTGTTGAAGTTCAAGTTCTAGAACTCTAGGGAGTGTGGAGAACCTCTTCATCGCCATTAATGCCAGGTCCACTCTTGGAGACTGCTCTCCGACCGATCCTCTAACCCATGTTAAAAGTAGATTGTTGCGTGCCATGGACTTCTCACCCACCAGCACTTCGACCTTACGCATCACAAGTCGCCATCCAGGGCCAAAAAGTGGCCACATTGGGCGGGGGGGTACCCCTCTGCAGAGGTGCAGTCGGTGTATTCTACAACCACAGCCGGCAGGGCTATTGATAATGATAATGATAATGATGATGATAATGATCAAAATTTATATATCTACGCATTGTATTTTCAGAAAAAATTACTAATAGATAAGAAAAGGGGGGAAACAATCTTTAATTAGTCTTCCACATGTTACATGCACGCGCTGGTCTGGTTAGCACTCCTTCATAAAATAGCAATGCTAATTTCAACGTTGTAGTGATGTTATTAATACGTGGCCACTTACACATCTACGAACTATGACAAATATACAGCACTAATATCGGCTGGACGGACACTAATCATTTTGCGGCATTCGATACGAGTTGTGCTCAAATATCAATATTTGCTTTTTTTGTCAAGTTAAATAGCTGACTGACATATCATATGTGACACGCCCGGGCTGAGTATAATTCATATATATTTTACGCTTTACATTTAAACCGATATGCACGCCTAATTCATTGAATTATAATTAATAAATTTACAAAATTAGGTATGACTTTAATTAAGCACATAATCTCCCACAAATTGTCGGCCTTCGCCATTTCAAACACATTTTTTGACTACTTCATAAATATATATATATATATATATATATATATATATATATATATATATATATATATGGGTTAAATAGTAGAGCAGACTGGGCCCTTCAGTCTTGGGTAGGTAACCAGTCTAGGAGAGGGATAACTCTGAATTCAAAATTCCTGAGGTCGGTCGTTGATTGGGTTTATGGCAACCCTTGATGCACCAATTCTTTCCTATCGACTGTGCCAAAAAGTGTGGATGGTCCAACACAAGCCTTCACCACTATAAACAAATCACTCCGTGGGTGTTCATTAATGCCAATAAAGTTTTGAAATAAAGTCATTCTTAATGGATGCTCAATTTCTTTTATAGACACAATTTTCTATTTAACCCATAGATGGGACCCTAACAGATACTACCACTCCGGGTCAGAGTTGACCAGGGAGCATTGGGGATGAAGGAATGCTCCACATTCACCAAACCTCCAGAACTGGAACCTCGCCATCAGATAGAGTTTCACGTCATTCACAGAACATGAAAAAGCCACCGCTTTCTAGCATACATCTAAAAAGGGTTGGGGCTTGCCATAAGGGCAATGGGGTTGGGACAATCATATAGGTACTAGGGCTTGACATGACCAGCTGATTGATCGGAGAGGGGCCTCTCCGACCGTCCGTCTAGCCTACGTAAGGGTCTAAGTGGTGTGTTTGCATGTCATGAACTGCTCATACACCAGGTGCAGAGGTACAGTCGGTATATTCTAAAGCCCCACCGACAGGGCTATCTCTTCAGCATCCTACATTATATCAGATTAAGTTATAATGTAGGCCCCTGAAGAGATCGCATAGATCGAAACTGTACTAGACCCATAATTTCTTATACAATTATTATACCTCTATTTTATGATATATTGAGCACTCTTGAATAAATAACTAATATCACTGCAATGAAAAAGCGGACCAAATGACTTTTTGCGATTTCGACTCGTGGGGACACTTTTCTTATTTACACCATAAAATCTAGTTGTTTGTTAGGGGTTAGGGGTTAGGGGTTAGTTTTATAATTTAAAAAAAAAACTCTAAAAATCGTCTGTTAACAATAAACCGGATTTCGAGGGTGTAAATGGAAAAAAAAAGTCCCCACGAATCGAAATCGAAAAAGCTGACCATATGACCTTAAGGCACCCCTTTTGCGATTTCGACTCGTGGGGACACTTTTCTCATTTACACCGTAAAAATCCGCTTGTTTGTTAGGGGTTAGGGGTTAGGGTTAGAGTTAGGGGTTAGGGGTTAGGGGTTAGTTTTATAATTTAAAAAAAAACTCTAAAAATCGTATGTTAACAATTAACCGGATTTTGACAGTGTAAACGGAAAAAATGTCCCCACGAATCGAAATCGCAAAAGGGTCATATGGTCCCAAAAAGCTAAAGCGTCAACCGGACGCTATTTGTAATTATGATACAACGTGTAATGAATACCACGTGCGATACCCTGTCCCCATCAACTGTCAACCAGGTAACATTGATGACCTTTAGTTGCAGACTTGCTAGATGACCAGAAAATTTACCTGTTTTCAATTCTGTTGAGAATGTTTAAGCTGTTAAGTAGGGGGCGTGTTGAAACTGTCTTCTTTGACTTTCTCAAACCACATCAACATTTCGCGCATTGTTGGATTTCGTGACGGTTTCGGGAAATCATTTTTTTAAAAGTTATTTTGTATTATGTAGATTTTTTTCCTGACTGTTGTCCTCATCTTTATTGTTAGATGCACAACGTTTCGGCCGTTGTGATTTCCAACCTTCTTTATGTGTTTCACATGGTGCAACAGGATTGAACCAGCAATATCGCTATATCAACTATTGAACTAGCAATTAAGGGTTGAGTTGATATCGGCAATCATTTGGAGGTTGCTGGTTCAACCCTGTCTACAGGCGAAAATAACATAAAATACTTAACATAGCTTAACACTTGTACCCGATCATGGTTAACCGAATGAGAATTCAGAAACCTTCTCGTTGAACTCGGTAGCCTTCCAGTTGGACACATGGCGCAACGGAAATAATAGTTGACTTAATAATCTGCAGGTTCCAGGTTCAATCCTGACCCCGGATAAAAATAACATAGAATACTTAACATAGCTTAACATGTGTACCCGGTCACGGAATATGAACAATCTACCTCTATGGATTAAATAAAGGGTTCGGTTTGAAGTTCCCTGAAGGCTCCCGATTACGACATGAAGGATCCTGAGCCCGACAAGGTTAGTGAGTTCGACAAGAAACATTTAAAGAGTTGAGGGCACATCGGCCGAAACGTTGAGTACATAACAAAAAGAGGAGGGCAAAAGTCCGAAAAATCTAAATTATACACTTTATCTAAATTTAAATTATACACTCTATTTCAAAAAAGGTCGGTTTTATTATGAGATACCTTTTATATCAGCATATGTTATCATTATTAATATGTATATCAGCTCTTCCAAGTTGTAGCCGTATCAGTGCTACTGTATAGTTGAACCAGTCGAAACGATTGGGAAAAAAGATGGATAGGAACTTCATCGGGGTGCTGCGTGCCGTCCAGAACAAATCCCGGAAGCAGTATCCCGTAAAAGCAACTGTACGGTAACTCTTTTCCACCTCAGACGGAAAAACAATCTCCTTGGTCTAGCGCTAGTGAAAAGGGATAGACTCCCTTGCTGATTGGCTGTTACCGACTTTAGGTCTCCCCGATGATTTTATGTTAGAATTTATTCCATCAATATATGTTATTTATGCATGAATGTATTTTATCATCTATCACACAAACAATACAAGTAAGACGAACAAGATATTCTGGGCACTGCAGGAGATACACGAACGAACTTAGAAGTGACGTTCTCCTATGAAATGGATATAAGTAACAGTGCAGATGCTTTTTTATTTTTTTATTTTTTATTTTTATTTTTTAGATTACTGCTTCCAGTACTAGAGTAGCTTGGTTGGTACTTTATTTTTGTTTCTTGTGTAGCTGGGACATTCTTCTAACTGGTCCGGTTTTGTAGGCTGCAACTTGGCTGGTCTTTTGTTCTATTTCTTCTAATTAGTCTAGTCCATAGAAGCTGGTTCACCATTAGTTCCCAAAGAGACAACCAAGACTTTTATTAACCACTCCACCCACAACAATGACACATCATTTGATATCATCATCATCAGGTTGTGCTGAGCACATGGATTCCAATGACTCTCTCTTACCACCCACCCCTACCGGTCATAACTCCTAGAAAATATCCTATTTGCACAGACCCGATTGATGTAGGGCTTTGCTGGTCAAGCTACACTGGTATGTCTATGTGCAGGTACACACAGGAGAACTTTATTTATGAGTTTGTCCATATTTCTTCAGCAGCGTCCAGCAAGTCTTGTTCTTCTTATTTGGATGGCTTTCGTGATAGGAGGTAAGTGGCCGTACAGCTGCTTTTTCTTTTCTTTTTTTGGTGCTAGACACAGATGATGACACGTAGAGAAAAAAAAAGACACATAACAAAATAAAAACAAAAGACTTGCTGGACACGCTGGGGAAGTAAGGACGAACTCATGGATATACCAGAGTGGGCCGACCAGTAAATATTTTCATTGATCAGCTCTGAGCGGATACAGGATGTTGCGTGGAAGATTTGCCAGGGGTGATGACCGATAGGGACGGGTGATAAGAAAAAGAGTCATGAAGATACGTGCTGTCTGCGTGACATGATGATCAGCTAATAAAAGATTAATGTTATCTAATGTTATCTTAATTACTGGACGTGCTACCCATTTTTGGGCATGGCCTGACGAATATGTATGGAAAGATATAGAACTAGCCATGAATCCGCTGGACGCCACAAAACCTGAAGTGTACAATTCTTCCAAAATACTCAGAAAGCATTTAGTGAGAAATGACCAAAGAAGAACATATAAAGACCGAGTATAGCATAAGATAAGAAAACAACTTTGATGTCACAAAAGATCTTTTGTTTGATGCGGATGAGAACACTGTTTTCTTTCACCAAACTTTACACTATATACAAAGTATGCATATTTTTACCGTAGTTTAAGATGTTGAGAGCTCAAGAATGAAAAGTCTCCAATAAATAAACACCTATATATATATATATATATATATATAATGTGTGTGTGTGTGTGTGTGTGTGTGTGTGTGTGTGTGTGTGTAGAATTAAACAAAGGGCACCTCTCCTGTTTAACAATTTTATTTTTTATCTTTTCTAATTTTCTGGCCAACTTTTTAATGTTTGGGTGGAATTGGTGGATAAGTCCGCCAAAGTTCAGTTCCCGAGTACTTTCGGCACTTCGAAGTGCCATCATCAGGGGTGATGTATTCCAGTTTTTTTTTTTATTATATTAATGTGGAGGCTGGAAGAAGAATTGGTGAGAAAGGTGTTATAGGCATTTTAGAATGTGTGTACTGTATTGGAAATTAATTTGGTTTAAGGATGGTTTGTATTGTTTTATGTATAAAGCTTCTAGTATTTGGAGTTTTTGTTTATAACTTTGGACGCCGAAGAAGGAAGATCAGTTTAGCTGTCCACCAGAGATTACAACATTAGCAGAAGTCTTTAAAAGAACAAGAGGGGGCCTTTTGCTCCCTCTCATCTCGACAGTACAGAGAAGAATGTGTGATTAGCAGATAGAAATGAAAGAAGGAAGCAATGTAAGAACCATATACGTCTCTGCCATTTTGATTGATGTTCACCTGAAATTGTCTTGTCTTGTCTTTCTTCTCTTTTGATAATTGATTGTAAAGCCCCTGGATGAGCCCTGAGGCAGCATTACGTACACAAGTGGAGGTCCTAAGTAAGGGTCAAGTAAACAGACGATCACGAGACGATTATGGCCAGTAAAGTTGGAAAAGCTAGAAGTTGCGGGAATTGCAGTAATGTTGGAAGGTGCAAGTAAGATGTGCAGCAGAAAGGGCCTGCAGGTGCTCATAGCCCAGAGGGGGTGTTACACCAGGGAGATTATCTTTTGCGTCTGAGATAGAGTGCCACACCTACCTTCATAAGTAGCACAGCTTGGATTTGTGCGATAAAGTGAGGAGCTGATGCTAGGTGTAGCGATCTACATCAGACGCAAAACAATCTCCCTGGTCTAGCGCCTGTGAAAGGGGGATAGACTTCCCAGTGTACGGTTGATATTGAGAGTAGGCCACTCTTCCTACTTTACTCCTATTAAATATTTTTTAAATCTACATTGATGACCCACAGTCATTACAATCGGGGTGGGGGTTATAATATGACAAAAAGGTTAAAATAGGTTCAGACATGTGAATAATTATAAACGTCTCTCTCTCTCTCTCTCTCTCTCTCTCTCTCTCTCCTCTCTCTCTCTCTCTCTCTCTCTCTCTCTCTCTCGCTCTCTCTCTCTCTCTCTCTCTCTCTCTCTCATTTTCACAAATGTCCCAGTCTTAATTGTCGGTATGTCGGCCTTTCTTCCTGCGTCAGTGACAGCATCCGGGCGGTTCGGATGAGATAGAAGATGACTTAAGATAATACACAAATCAGAGATAGAATTGTCTTTGAAGTCATAGATAAAAATTATTGTAGCTAATTCGATTTTCATTATTAGTTATCTTTCTTTCTTTCTTTCTTTCTTTCTTTTTTTTTTTTTTAGCTTCATTCTTCCTTCCCTCTGTTTACAACAACTTTTGTCTCCTCTTCCCTCACCCTTCCGTCTTTTAATTAATCTTTCTTTCTTTCTTATTTTCATTTTTTTTTTTCATTGTGGCTAATTCGATTTTCATTGTTAGTTATCTTTCTTTCTTTCTTTCTTTCTTTCTTTCTTTCTATCTTTCTTTCTGGTAGCTTCATTCTTTCTTTGCTCTGTTTAAAACGACTTTTATCTCCTCTTCCCTCACTCTTTCCTCTTTTAATTGATCTTTCTTTCTTTCTTTCTTTCTTTCTTGTTTCTTTTCTTTTTTAATAATCATTCTTTCTTTTTATCTTTCCTTCTTTCTTTTCGTCTTTTGATATACATTTTTTCTTTTTTTCATTCTTTCTTTCTTTACCTTATTTAATTAATATATCTTTCTTTCTCTTGCTTCTTTTTTTCTTGTAATCATCTTTCTTTCTTTCTTGTAATCATCTTTCTTCTTTCTTCTTTCTTTCTTCTTCTCCTTCGTTTGTGTCTTTCTTTCTTATCTTTTAATTTGATTTGTCTTCTTTTTTTTAATTCTTTTACCCACCTTTTTTCCTGCTTCATTTCTTCTGTAATTCATCTTTCTTTTTTCTTTTCTTTATTTCATCTTCCTTCTTTCTTCCTTTTTTTTAACCTATCTTCTTTTTCTACCTTTCTTTCATTCATCATGATAATGTCAGCGACTATGAATATAGGACAATAGAACAACAGTTATCAAAGCTTACTAGTTGTATATCCAATCCGAACCCTTTTAATCCTTTTAAACGATTTTCGGTCACGAATTTGACTTTTCCCAGAGCTGTAGGTACTTACCTATTCCGCTCGCTTCGAAAAGGATGACACAAGGTCGCAAGCATGGGGCATCCAGCGAGATAGGAACTCACTATTTAGTAATAATGGATCTGCATGGCTACCTTCCAAACCATTACATCACGGTGGGGTTGAGTTCAGAGTAGTACGTGGATGTATAGGAGAAGCGTGCTTTCTGTGAAAATCAGTATTTGAAACACTTGCTTTTACCAAGACTCGAACCACGAATACTGAATATGTGCAACTACTCTAACCACCACCAAATGCAACGAGAAATGATTAACTTTGGAGCAGTAATTAATATCATCATGGCTTAGCTTCGTGAACGAAGATTATGGGGGTGGTCCACGTTGACATGTTCGTGGCTGATAAAGCCTATGCGGTTGCAGCTGAAGGTTTATTAGAGCTTGATGGCATTGTGTTGTGGTTCTTCCTCCTAAGTCTTTTGACCTCGAGGTGGACCTGATGATGTATTCAAAGGAGGAAACAGTATAGTTGATTGGTTGGATTCTACGGCATGTCAACCCTCGGGTTATTTTATGTCGAATATGTTTTGTTTTATTAATTCTTTCTGTGTATTCATGTTTTTTCAAACTCAATTTTTTAAATACATTTTTAAAACTCATTTTTATATATTTGACCCATAGAGGGGACCCTAAACAGGTACTACCATTCCAAGTCAGAGTGGACCTGGGAGAAATGGCAATAAAGAGATGCTTCCATACTTCACATATATCTAGAACTGGAGCCTCATCCCTGGATGCAGTTTAGTTTCATATCTTGGACACCTTTTTAGGAGGAGTTTTGACCCCCTACAGAGGATTCAGTCAGTGTATTCTAAGCACTGCAGACAGGTCGGTTGGTTAGTTGGATTTTACGACATGTCAACCCTTTTGGGTTTTTTATGCCAATTAAGACATTTTGTTTTCTTTCATTCTTGATGAGTATTCATTTTTATTTTTTTATTTAAACTCAATTTTGCTTAAACACCAATTTTTCAAAACTCTTTTTTTTTATTCAACCATAGATGGGACCCTAGTAGGTACTGGTAGTATTGGCGATGAAGGGTACACCACACTCCCTAGAGCTCCAGAATTCGAACTTCAAGATTAGATGCAGTTTAACGTCATACCCAGGACATTAAGACTCTCAGCCATTACCTTCTAGCACATATATGATAAAAAGGGTTGGGGTTTGCCATAAGGGCAATAGGGTTCGGAGAATCATATAGGTGCTAGGATTTGACGTGACCAGTCGATTGATCGAAGAGGGCCTTTCCTTTCATCCACCAGGATTCCGTCCTTAAGCATCACGGGTCACCACTCACGGCTAGCAGGGGGATTTTACCCCTCTGTCGGGGTTCAGTTGGTGTAAATACAGCCTCAGCCGACAGGGCGGCCCACAAACAGGTTAGTGTAATAGATACATTTTTTGCTGGGTATATCATAATCCTGTCTCTATACCAGAATAAGCTAGACTCGGTAAATATGTAAACCTTGCCAGCGGCCGCCTTGTGTAGAATGAAATTTAGCAAGATAGACTAACAGACAATTCTTAATTCGATCCTCATTCTGAGCCCTAGACTAAATGAGAGCATCCCATCGTGGTCTAATGGTTAGCAAGATAGTCCCGCAGATCCATTGCTACTGAATAGTGAGTTCTATCCTCAATGGATGCCCATACATGTGACCTTGTGTCACATCCTACCGTGGCGAACGGGTTGAGTAAATACACTCTTCCGGTCGAGTGCAAAACTAAGCTATTAGGAAATGACTAATAGTGTTAGACGCTGGTGTTCAAGCCGAGGAAGAAGTCAGTATTCCGAATGCTGATTTTGCAGGCAGATCTTCCTAATGTGAAGATAAACATAACGTGATCTTCCTACTCTCATTTTTCCCATTTGACCTAGTTCTATACCAAATCTAAGCTTTGTAAATAACGAGAAAAACATATTATAAAACTTCTTGGTCATGTTCCAACAGAAAGACAAACCAAATATGATAACTATATATAGTAGGCCTACCTCAAGGTGTGTAATGTCGGTGACGCTATTGAAGGGAAATAGCACAACATTTTTTCCTTTGTTTTTAACAGGTGATGTTTAAATGATCAAATACATCCTTGATAAGATTACACTTATCAAATCAATTATCGATATAAAGTACTTATCAAATGGTTTAGCTCAGTCAGTAGAGCGTCCGACTAGGAACCACAAGATTCCTAGTTCGATCCGTCCCCGCCAACTCAGCGTATGAGTAGCATAGGGACTATGCGGTAAAGTGAGGAGCTGATGGTAGGTGTGGCCTCCGTTTCAGGCGCCAAAACAATCTCCTTGGTCTAGCACTGTGAAAAGGGGATCGACTCCCTCGCTTTACTTTATAGTGGTAGCACCAAGAGAGTTAATTTCATGAAAAGAGTTTGCTTTCTCCTAACTAACGATAAGGCTAAGCCAATTCATGGAAGATATACAGGGTCATTTAGGGATACCTCCGGAAAGGCATATTCGAATGTAAGATAATGCTCTCTTAAAGTGCGTAATTTTTGTATTTTAACTTTTATCAAATTGATAGAGGATGAGGAGGGAAAGTATTTTTTTTACAAACGAGAAGAGAGTCTCTTTGGTTTGAATTCCGACTTGTCCATCTCCTAGACCGGTTGCCATACCAGGTTAAAGAGCCCAGTCTACCCTACAATTTACCCATAGCTAGTTGGGTTCGTACCTTTTTTATGCGCTTTGTGAAATGCAAACAGCCACGTCCAGGATTTGAACTATCTTTTCTACGACGGCTTCCATTACACCATGCCTCTAACATAAATAAGACGTCTTCTTCATTTGGTATACAATGGCGTCCCATCGTGTGTTAATGGTTTATACACTAGTCTCGCTGGATCCATTATACAAATAGCGAGTTTGATCTTCGCTGGATGCCTCATACTTGCGACCTCACTGTCACATCCTACGTTAGCGAATGGGTTGGGTTAATATCTACAATGGTTATTTTATGACACGATAATGGAGCATCTTGTGCCAGACAAAAAAAATGTAAAAAATAGGGACCGGAATTTTTAGTAGCCCCCTACTGATATTGATATTTTTAAAAAATTTCAATTTTTTCATATAAAATAGTCAGGTCATTATAAAATTAAGTCGTTGAATAATAATTTAGTGAAAATTTCATTAAAATCGGACAATTCTATGACTTTTGGTAATTGTTTTAGAATTAAGAAATTAAAAAAGAAAAGAAATTTGCCTAGGTTCTCATTGCGCATACCTAAATTTTAGGAATACCAGTGAGTGAGAGAGAAAGAGTGGTGGGAGGAGTAAAGGAAAGGGTGAAAGGAAAATGACAATAGTAAAAGAAAGAAAAAGCTTACTGCTTAGTTAATGGGTTAGATACGAGATCATCATCTAAAAAATAACTAAAAAACAACAAAATGCCCACAACTAAATTGACCGATATAACTAAAATTTATTTTATTATCTAAACATAGAAATGTACGTAATTTGTGATGGCATTTATTCAACTTTTCTCCTTTTTTTACCTTCTTTACAGGGCCGTAGCAGATTTTTTTTGCGGATTTGGGTGGGGGGCCAAACAAAATTTGATAAAACTCTGATGAACGGATTTTTTGTCATGGTATGACAAAAAATTATGTCATCGGAGTTTTTTTTTTTAAGTTATATTATATTTTGCTTGAAGGCGCGTGGTGTAATGGTTACCGTCGCAGGAAGTGGACACGCTGAGACAAGTTCAAATTCTGGACGAGGCTGTTTGCATTTCATATAGCGCCAACATCCTTAGGAAAAGAATGAACCCATCAATTCTCCCTCCATCTATGGGTAAATAGAAGGAGAGACATGGCTATTTCACGTTAGTATGCCAACCGGTCGAGGAGAAAGAAAACACAAACCTGTTAAATTCCGCCTAAAAATTGACCTTGTGTCGCATCCTGATTGTGCAGAGGGCTTGGGTAAATACATATTCTGAAGCAACAACATATACAGAAGTTTGTATTATTTGGATTTTTCGGACTGTTGTCTTCATCTTATTGTATATACACAGTATTTCGGTCGATGTACCCTCCGGCTTTCTTCAGGTGTTTCTTGTCGAACTTGAGAACCTTCTTGTCAAACTCGGGAGTCTTCATGTTGTAAACGAGAGCCTTCACAGAACTTCGAACCAAATGAGAACAACAGTCTTAAAAAAAAAATGGACCATATGACCTTTAGGCACCCCTTTTACGATCTCGATTCATAAGGACATGTTTTTCATTTACACCGTCAAAATTTGGTTGTTTGTTAGGAGTTATGGTTAGTGTTAGGAGTTAGGGTTAGGGTTAGAGGTTAGTGTTAGGGGTTAGTTTTATAATTAAAAAAAAACTCTAAATTGTCTGTTAACAAAGAACCGGATTTTCACGATGTAAATGAAAAATATGTCCTTATGAATCGAGATAGCAAAACGGGTGCCTAAAGGTCATATGGTCCAAAAAAATAATACAAATTATCAAGGCTCATCTAAAAAATCCAGACAAATAATATACAGAAGTGTTACCCAAACGTTCAAGAAATTTGATCAGGGAAAACAATTAGTTATCTTTGCGCCAAGTTTGCACTGTCTCTTTCGTAGGAAGCAAAATATAGATACGAATAGGCCGAAATAGATACAAATTACTTTATGGTCAAAAATCTTATCCAATTAGTATACAACTTCAAAAGAAATTTTACCGACAAGAAGAAATTCCTGCTCAGTAGAAAGGTGTCTCGATTCCATTGTAAGTAAATCCGGTGCCCTTTAGATCACCGCTACTAAACTACTATGATCGCGATATAATGGGTATCATCGTAGGAAATAGACACGGCAAACTCCCAGTTGCGCTATTACGTTCTCATTCAGATTAATACCCTTTGGAAAGGTATGAACATCCACATCTCCCATGGCTATGGGTTAAATAGTACCACTATTTTTTCTTCTACAAGGATCGATTTGGTATTGAATACCCCACGAAGGTTGATATACCATTAAACAAAGAAACCAAACTTGCAAACAGATCTATTTGAACAATAGATGGGACCCTACAATTCCGAGTTCGAATGGACCTCGGAATAATGGCAATAGAGGGATACTCCACATTCCCTAGAGCTCCAGAACTGGGGCCTCACCAATTGATGCAGTTTAGTGTTGTACTCAGGACTCATCTGCAGAAGAGGCAGTCGGATTATTCTAATCCCTACCAACAGGATTATGACAGATTATGTCAAAAATGTATTGTATTGGCCTCATCAAGATACGAGTACAGGGAAGATCATCGTGTGGTGAGAAAAACAGTTACACAAACACTTCTTTTATTTATATATACTAGCAAATATATGCACCCTCCGGGTGCAAGTACTTGAGTTCTAAT
The DNA here is from genome assembly GCA_023376005.1 of Doryteuthis pealeii. NCBI lineage: Eukaryota > Metazoa > Mollusca > Cephalopoda > Myopsida > Loliginidae > Doryteuthis > Doryteuthis pealeii. The sequence continues at coordinate 91,678,213 of CM042139.1, read as the reverse complement.
GTAATAAAATATTATATTAAATTAGAAAGGCTAATGAAACTAAATTAGAATACAAATAAAAAGATTTGAAACAGAGGGGGCTATATCGAAAAATAGAACAACTGAAACTTACTCTTTCATCACTTCCGTTTTTCATTGGTACATTTTCCTAATTTTACTATTTAGTTAAAATAGGAAGTAAGAAATAAAATGACAGTTATTTTTTCTTGTTAATGGATTTCTTTTAAGATTTATTTCCGAGATTTTTGCTCATATTCATTAAAATAAAACCTAACAATTAGAAACCAATAATACTATGCAAATATTTATTAAAATCAAATTTTTGATATCAATATGCAAATTAGCTTTTCCATTTACACTTATAAACCACTGTTTTGTTGTATATATAAATATAATTGCATGTTAATAGCATGGCTAACAGTATTGATAATGAAAAACAATTTAATTAATAATTGAGGTTTAGATATAAATAAAATCATGGAGAGCGTGACGTAAATAACAAAGGGAACTATGAATTGAGTAGTGATATAGTTTCGGTTACAGACAGACAAATACACAATCTCCATTATAATAACTAGCAAATATATGCACCCTCCGGGTGCAAGTACTTAAATTTTAATATAATAAAATATGTTAAATTAGAAAGGCTATTGAAACTGAATAAGAATTCAGATAAAAGTATTTGGAACAGAGGGGGTATGATTGAAAAATAGAACAACTTTGAAACTAACTCTTCCATCATTTTCTCTTACTCCCGTCTTTCATTGGTAAATTTTCCTAAGTTAACTATTTAGTTAAAATAGGAAGTAAAGAATAATTACAGTTATTTCTTGTTAATGGATTTCTTTTAAGATTTATCCCCGAGATTTTTGCTCATATTCAATAAGATAAAACCAAACAATTAGAAATCAATAATACTAAGCATATATTTATTAAAATCAATTTTTTAAGATCAAAATGCAAATTCGCCTTCCAATTCACACTGTAAACCGCTATTTTGTTGTATATATAAATACAATTGGATGTTATTAGTATGTAGATATGGTCAACAGTCTTAATGATGTAAAACAATTTTATTAATAATTGAGGAATGGAGAATGAGATGTAAATAACAAAGGGAATTGTGACTTGAATAGTAATATAGTTTCGGTTACAGACATACAAACCAACAATCTATATATGCACGTGGTGTAATGGTTAAAGCCATGGGAAATGGACTCGTCGCCCCGAGCTCAAATCCTGGATGTGGCAATTGCATTTCACTTAGCGCTAATACCCTTGGGAAAGGTATGAATCCTAATCTCCCTCCAGCTATGGATAAATAGTACGGCAGACCGTGCTCTTTAACATTGGTTAGGCAACCGGTCTAAGAGAAGGAAAACTCTGAATTCAAACCTGTTGAACTCCGCTTAAGAAATTGACTTTGTCTCACATCCTGCTCGTGCGGAGGAGTTGGTAAATATATATATATATATAGGGTCATCCACAGACACGTGTTTCGACTTATCAAGTCTCTTCAGTGTGGCTAGACATTTTGTAAGCTACCTACAGCCGGAATTGAAATCCGGTCGGTTGGGTGTCAGTCCGGCACCTTAATCTGTCTTCACTTACAGAATGGGAAGGGGATTTTAACTGTTTTAATACACACATCGCTTTGTATGTAAAGGCCGTCACAGAGTGCTCCATTCCTTATAGAGAAAAGCGTTGCATTTACGCTTGAGTTGGCGGCCGTCAGCGATATCCCCCCCCCCAGAGTGCTCAACCCTAGGGGATGGGGAGCATATATAGAGTCATCCACAGACATGTGTTTCGACTTATCAAGTCTCTTCAGTGTGGCTAGACATTTTGTAAGCTACCTACAGCCGGAATTGAAATCCGGTATATATATATATATATATATATATAAGGGTTTTATAATTTGCTTGAAGCATTGTGTTTATATTGGTTTGTTGGTTGGTTTTGAAGGCTATCACAATGCAAGTATAAAGAACAAAAAAGAAGGTAAGTATGGTGTTATTTGTTAACCTGTGATTTATTCTTAATATTTCGGGATAAAAATCCCTTCTACAGAAGATCACCAGAACTGAAGTTGTTGCTAGTGGCTGTTCATTTGTTCTGTATCATGCCTTCCAAGTTCTCTGTCTGTGTGTGTGGGGGGGGGTGCTTGTTTATGTGTGTGTGTGTGTGTGTGTGTGTGTGTGTGTGTTCACGCGCGCACTTATGTGTGTGTGTGTGTCTGTCCATTTTTTTTTTTTTTAAAGAAAATTGACAGACTAATTTTCATTCAAATTATCTCATATTTTAATAGCATGTGTAGAAATAACCTCACAGTTCTATACTAGATGTTTAAACGCCTTTTTATAGAAATGACATCTACTGGAAAAGAAAAGGCGTTTAACTCTTTACCTACTTTATGTTGCTCACATCGGCTCTCCCACTACTGCGCATACCACACCTCTGCAAAGTATAAAACTGATGGTTAGTTTATTATAATTGCGCAGAAGGACTCAGATTACAATGATAATAATAATAGCACTTTATTTGAATAGAATTAGTTCTGAGGTGAATAGATAGTGAATTTTGAAATATACCATCATACAGGTAAAAAAAAAATACCAAGAAATTTTGGTACAGCTGTGAGAGGAATTTGGTAGGCAATGAGTTAGGCATTAAACGTAGAATTTTAAGTTGTTCTTATACGAACTAGTCACGTTATTAGATTACGCAAGTGTATCAATTTTTCTAAAACATCCAGGGCTGAACATGCAAATCGGTCGGAAAATTAAAACGGAAAGTTTTTGGGATGTCCCCCATGACAGTTTAACTACAGTCTATGAATTAACTTTTTGCGAATTGGGTTACGGTTTAGGGGTTTGGGGATTAAAGTTGTTTTTATTACGTATTGCTTAAAAAAACAACAACAAAAAAACCCAAATTACTATATATTTAATGTTGAAAAATGTTTTTTTAAACTAAGTTTAATTGAAATTATACATGGCAATACTAACACAAACAACTGAGAGTAATGGGTCTACCGTTGGGTTCAATAATTAATTTCAATTGTTAATTAAATGTATAGTAATTTTTTAAAGCAATACGTAATAAAAAAAAAAAGCAACCTTAATCCCCAAATTCGCAAAAAGTTCATTCATAGACTGTAGTTAAACTGTCATGGGGGACCTCCAAAAAACTTTCCGTTTTAATTTTCCGACCGATTTGCAAGTTTAGCCACATCCAGTACATCTCAAATGGTCTAAAAAAATCTTTAAACACCCTATATATTAGTAGACACATTCGTGTGTGCGCTCGAATGAGAGAAAAAAGAAGGAAAAAAAAGAAGTAAAACAATGTTTCCTAACTGAATATTAATATCGGTCATGCTGGTGCTTTCCAAGTTCGTTAGTCAAAGCAAGCTTATTTTGACTGGAAGTGGTTACGCAAAAAGCTCAGCGCTGTTTATTTATTCAAAGAGATCCGCTGTGATAAGGCATCTTTAGCACCCCCGCCATTACAAAGAATAATTATAAAAACAAATAATTGTCAGTTTAGGCTGACGTCATGCCAGTAAACGGAGGTGTCTTCGACTGGTGGATAAATTCGAAGGTAGATGAGCAAACGAAAGATTAGTAATGTATTTGAGGAAAGAGTGATCAACACAGGAAGTAACTACGGTAAAAGAAACGAATTATATATATATATATATATATATATATATATGTGTGTGTGTGTGTGTGTGTGTGTGTGTGTGTGTATGTGTGTGTGTATATATATATATATATATGTGTGTGTGTGTGTGTATATATATATAATATATGTGTGTGTGTGTGTGTGTGTATATATATATATATGTATATATATATATATATATATATATGTATACACACACACACACACACATATATATATATATATATATATATATATATATATATATATATATATATATATTGAAAAAACAAATGATGTTTACAAATGCTTGGGATCATCAGGAGAGAATGTGCACCGTTTCGGGGCCTTCCTCTCAACGGTGCAGATTCTCTCCTGATGATCCCAAGCATTTGTACATATCATTTGTTTTTTTCAATATATCAAATTCACACTGTCGGATTAATTTCCTTTTATTTCACACACACACACACACACACACACACACACACACACATATATATATATATATATATATATATATATATATATATATACATACACACATATAGACACAAAAATCCAAAACTAAACAAAATAAACTTTGATAATAGCACCAATATTCTTCTAAAATGCCTATGATTACTATAAAATTATAATAGCAAAAGTAATAATAATAATGACAATAATAATAATAACACTAATAATAATAACAACAATAATAATAAACACAACCTATATAAGTGGTAAATGGAATAGCCCATTGTTGTACGGTTTCAAAATACCTTGAAGATGGCCCACGATAGGGCAGAAAGTACTTGGTCTATGACATATGGCAAATACATCAGCCAATTTTCGCCAGATATTACAAAAATAATCCGGCAATACGAAAAAACAAAGGACAAAACTTGCAGACAGAAAATGGCTGCATTATTTAACAATATATGCCTACAAGAAAAAATGCTGCCTAAATACACACACACACACACACACACACACACACACACACACACACACCACAAATATATATATATATATATATATATTATATATGAAGGAAGGGTGGATGGGTTTAGGATCCGACGATATGCTGTAGATAGAAGGAAAATGGTCAAGAAATGATCAACTCAAACAAGTCACAGGGTGGTACGTTTCGTCTGTGTGCACAGACTTTCTCAGCCGATCTGAGACTTTATTGAAGCAAAGCATACGTTTAAAATACACGTGGTGGTGGCGGTGTCGGGGAGGTCAAGGGGGTGAGTGTGTAGTGATGTGAGCTAAGGAGGAGCGGTGAGTTGTGGGTAGGATCAGTTGAAATGGAGGGGTAGAGGATGTTTGTTAGAGGTGCTGGGGCGGTGGCAGTGGTTGAAGGGTCAATTAGTGTGGGTGTATATTGATTTATGTGAGTAAAGGGGAGGTCAAGGGGTGAGTGTGTAGTGATGTGAGATAAGGAGGAGTGGGGAATTTTGGTGTGGGCTAAGGAGGAGTGGGAATTTTGGGTAGGACGGGGTCGCTGGGTCAGTTGAATTTTGGTGTGAGCTAAGGGGGAGCAGGGAAATTTTTTGGTGTGAGCTAAGGAGGAGCGGGGAATTTAGGGTAGGACGGGGTCGCTGGGTCAGTTGAGTAGAGGGGTAGAGGATGTTTGTTTGAGGTGCTGGGGAGGTGACAGTGGTTTATGGGTCAATTTGGTGTAAGTGAATGTTTGTGTGTAGCCGAATGTGTTAGAGGGGGAGAAACGTTCATGTGTGGCTAAGTTATGTTGGAGGCGAAGTGTGGGAGATTGTAGTGGGAGATTGTGGTGTTTGTTGATTTTCATTTGTTATCCGTTATCATGGAGAGGAAGATTGTTCTCATGGATTATAGATTGAGCTATTGATTTGTCAAGGTTGAAGAAGCCTTTTCTGGTGTTAATATTTTTTACATGAGGTATTAGAGCAGCTTCGCATAGTCGTCTTAAACTTTTTTTGTGTATGAATTTGACGAGTTTTGCCTGGGTGAAGTTGAGAGAGTGGTTTGTGTTCTATCATGTGTGTGACTAGAGCACTCGATATACACGAAAAAACTAACCAAAAACAGTCCACCACCAAACCTCCCCCAACCCTCCCACACACGCTTAATCCTACCCACACTCAAAACATCTCTTTACAAAAAACTAACAAACCTAGGAATAAAGATCATCCAGACCACCTCCCAAACAATCAAAGACCTCGTCAACTCCTCAACACGCATAGACACTCCAAATACCCCCAACACCTTAGTGCCGGCATCTACACCATCCCCTGCGAAGACTGCAACAAATGTTACATAGGTGAACCCAACGGGACCTCTCACAACGTCTAAGAGAACACAAAGATCAATAAGAATACACGACAAACTAAATGCTCTAGTCACACACATGATAGAACACAACCACTCTCTCAACTTCACCCAGGCAAAACTCGTCAAATTCATACACAAAAAAAGTTTAAGACGACTATGCGAAGCTGCTCTAATACCTCATGTAAAATATTAACACCAGAAAAGGCTTCTTCAACTTGACAAATCAATAGCTCAATCTATAATCCATGAGAACAATCTTCCTCTCCATGATAACGGATAACAAATGAAAATCAACAAACACCACAATCTCCCACTACAATCTCCACACTTCGCCTCCAACATAACTTAGCCACACATGAACGTTTCTCCCCCTCTAACACATTCGGCTACACACAAACATTCACTTACACCAAATTGACCCATAAACCACTGTCACCCTCCCAGCACCTCAAAAAACATCCTCTACCCCTCTACTCAACTGACCACGACCCCGTCCTACCCTAAATTCCCCGCTCCTCCTTAGCTCACACCAAAAATTTCCCTGCTCCCCCTTAGCTCACACCAAATTCAACTGACCCAGCGACCCCGTCCTACCAAATTCCCACTCCTCCTTAGCCCACACCAAAATTCCCCCACTCCTCCTTATCTCACATCACTACACACTCACCCCCTTGACCTCCCCTTTACTCACATAATCAATATACACCCACACTAATTGACCCTTCAACACTGCCACCGCCCCAGCACCTCTAACAAACATCCTCTACCCTCCATTTCAACTGATCCTACCACAACTCACCGCTCTCCCTTAGCTCACATCACTACACACTCACCCCCTTGACCTCCCCGACACCGCCACCACCACGTGTATTTAAACGTATGCGTTGCTTCAATAAAGTCTCAGATCGGCTGAGAAAGTCTGTGCACAGACGAAACGTACACCCTGTGACTTTGTTTTGAGTTGATCATTTCTTGACCATTTTCCTTCTATCTACAGCATATATATATATATATATATATATATATATATATATATATATATTAAAATGTGTGTGCGTCTATGTGTGTGTGTGAGTGTATTTGTTATAGTGTAATATACAATTAAAAGGCGTTTGTTACTATTGGTTTCTAAGCAGCATATTAGCCGCCTAACCTTTAGACAATGCGCCCTGGAAAAAACATATCACTGAAAAAGTCGTTGTCACTTTTTTCCAGGGTACGTTGTCTTGAGGATGAGCAGCTAATACATTGCTTTGAAATCAATGATAACAAGCGCCTTTAAATTGTATAGTACACCATAACAAATAAATATAGTTCTTACACTAGGAACTGCGAAAATCTTCTCATTTTCATTTTAAAAACGAATTAAAATTAAATAAATCGATTATTTAAGGTTAAATTTTTGTCTTCTGTAAAAAAAAAAAAGCAAAATAATATTACATATGTAATTTATTTTTAATACATTTTAAACAATTAATTTCGCTCAAATACTTTGTAAACATGGACGCTTTTTCTGATGTATTAAGGGACTAAACAAACATATTATTTAGGATTTTAATGCTTATACCAGTTTCTTCTTAGAAATCAATAACAAAAAACATTAAATACACTCTGTACAGAAAAAAATTCATAACTTTTAAATGAAATATCTTTTTTCTTTTTGGTCTAACCACGCAGAAAAAATTGAAGATTCTTGTGATTTTTGTTTACAAAAAAAAATGTGAAAAATGTGAAAAAATAGAAGATTCTTGTGATTTTTGTTTACAAAAAAAAAATGACCGGAAAAAATGTCACGTGACCACTTCTCGTGCAGAGGACCGACGTAGATTAAAAACATTATCAAAAATCAGGGAATTATCTGATTTTAATTTTTTTTTAAAAATGCGTTGATTTTTAATCAACGAAGTCTTTCTTCTTTTTTTTTTAATTACTGAATCGTTTCAATCAAACTGATTCAATGGAAATAAATCGAAATTCTTTCAAATAAACATTACTCTTACAGACATCTGTATTAGCGTGTCGAACAACAATTTATATATCTAATTGATAGATAAAATTCATTTAAAATATGAAACGCTTAATGTTGAGTTTCAAATGTCATATTTTTAGATTCTAAAAACAAATAATTATTTCATAACTAGTTTACATTATCCTTGTTATCTAAGTTTTTCACACTAGTGTTAGCTGATGGTCTTTCACTGGAGTTTGAGTGACAACAAGTCTCCTCAGGTCTCCAGGACTCTCCGGGGTATTCCATCTGATTTCAACAATGCTGTTGTCTGGATTTGTCTCAATTCCTCCTCTGATTTCCAGTTCCTCAAGTATTTTTCCCAAGTTTTTTTAGACTGTTCCTAGTGCACCAACTACAATTGGTATCATTTTGACCCTCATATTTCACAGCTTTTTAAATTCCCTAGCAAGGTCGAGGTATTTTTCTATCTTTTCGTTTTCCTTCATCTTCATTCTGTGATCTGCTGGAACTGCAAAATCTACCAGATGACTAGTTCTCTTTTTTTTTTTTTTTTGTTAATCAATACTAGGTCTGGTCTTCTAGCTGGCATAAGGTGATCCGTCTTTATCTCAAAGTCCAGACAATTTTATGCGTTTCATTCTCAAGAACAGATTCTGGTTATTGCATATACAATTTTGCTGTATGGTCAAAATTTATTTTTTTGCATAATTCCCAGTGGATCACCTTCCAACCCAATCGTGCCTAGCTTTGTATTCCCGTTGTTCTAGTTCGCTGCATTCGCTTAATACATGGTTTATGCTCTCATTTCTGTCACCGCACAGTCCACATTTACTATTTCGTTGTGTCTTATCAATTTTTGCTTTGATATAATTTGTTCTTATGACATTATTTTGTGCAGCAATTATTAGTGATTCAGTTTCTCTCTTGAGGCTTCCTCTTCTTAACCATATCCAAGTCTTTTCATGTGCAACCTCTCCGATTTGTCGTTTGAAGTGTCCATATAATTGTTTTTCTTCCCATCTTTGTTTTCTAGTTTTCGTTGTTTTTCTGTTTGTCCATATATTACATCTGTTATTGTTGGCTGCCCTAAGTAATCTGTCTTTGCTCTTTTTGTGTATTCTTCGAGTCGTTGGATTGTAGCCTCTACGCAGTCCTCTATGTTGGCAAGACCTCTTCCACATTCCTTTCTTTATGCATATAGCCTATCTCTATCGTCTCTAGGGTGTAGGGCCTTGTGCATGGTCATTAATTTTCTAGTCCTTTGGTCAATCTGTCTGAGTTCTTCTTTTGTCCATTTTAAGAATGGTCCTGAGTATCTTATAATGGAGACAGCACAGGTATTTATTCCTTTGAGGAGATTTCTGCTGTTGAGATTGGTTTCTAGGAGTTTTCTTGTTCTCCTTAGATATTCTTTTTTTTAACTTTTCCTTTCATTTCTGCTTGCTTGATATTGTCTGCTTCTAAAATTCCTAAGTATTTGTAACTTTCATTTTCATCAAGTGATTTTATAGTGTCATGATTTGGCAGTAGTATTCCGTCCATTATTATTATTATTATTATTATTATTATTATTATTATTATTATTATTATTATTATTCCCGGGTAACGCCGGGTACTCATTCTAATTTATGCAAAGTGCGCATTCAAAAACAGTTCCTTCTATTGAATTCCTGTTGGTCTGACTTTGTGAGCGGCCCAGAATAAACCATGGCCAGCTCCACTTAGGTGGCTCAGCTGGGATTTGATCAAAGATTCCAGTACGTGAGTGTTTATCAAAGTCTCAACCAGATTAAAAGTATGCTACGTGACTTTTTGTTCTAACGTGGGCAGGGTCAGTTCGGATGCTGACCCTGTTTTAAATATATAATCTAGATGTGCTGATAGCACGGATCTCTATGATTCTTCCTCGACGACCGTCCCTATCGGCCATCGCCCCTGGAAGGTCCTCTGCACAGCATCCAGTATCTGCACAGAGTTGATCAATCTTTTTTGGTTTTTGGTTTTTTTTCTGGACGGCTCACACTGGTGTACCTATATATAGGTGACCACAGGAGAAGGTCACTTATGAACTCGTTCCTGCTTCTCCAAGAATGTCCTTTTCGTCTTACCAGTATGGTTTGAGTGATAAGAGGCAAGTAAGTCCTTTACTTGACTTCCTTTATAAGTAAGTAAAGTTGGTGGAGTGGCCTATTGTCGGTATCAGCCAGAGAGCGAGGAAGTCTATCCCCCTTCACTAGCGCTAGACCAAGGAGATTGTTTGCATTTTTTGCTGAGTTTGGAACGCCACACCTACTGTCAGCTCCCCACTTTACCTTACATATGTTATTACCCAAGCTATGCTACTCATGAGCTGAGTTGGCGGGGACCGGTATTGAACCAGGAACCTTCCGGTTCCTATGCGGGTATTCTACCGGCTAAACTTATATATTTCTTTTATAAATTCATTTTACTTCAATTTTTTTCATGTACCTAATTTAATTTCTATGTTTAGGTAATTTGATGGGTCCATTAAGCAGAAGCGCCCCGGACCCCAAGCTCTCCCCATTGTGGTGTAATGGTTAGCGAGCTAGTCTCAGCGAATTATCGGATTTTAATAAGATTTTCGCTATTTAAAGCAATAAAAGATGGGGTTTCTAAAAGATATTTCCTCAAAATTCTAAAGACATATTTTTTCATTGTTTTGTTGTCATGTGTCCTCATTTTGCTAATTTGACTCACTTAATAAATAATGAATTCGATCCTCGCTGGATGCCCCACGTTTGTGTCACATCCTAACCATGGCGATCGCTAATGATCCTGCTTGATCCACAGTCGATCCTGACACTACTGACCCTGCTCAAGCTCACAGGTGATCTTGCTTAACCCACAGACAATCCTACCACCTGCTGTCCTTGCACCAGCCCGTTGCCGATCCTGCGACCTGCTGTCCGTGCTCCTGTGGTAGTTCCAATCCTGCAGCAACAACCAGACGAACTGTCTGTTTTAGGTAAAAAAAAAAAAAAAAAAAAAAAAACGAAATCAAAAGTTATTTCTCACGACTACGATATCTTCCAGTCCTAAGACTTCCCATCCTGGTGTGACGTCTCTGTCGACCTAGCCCAGCAGTTTTTCCAGCCTCTGGAAAGACCAGCCGGCAGACGACAATAACAACCAGCAGACCTTCCTGTCTCGACATCACTTATGACCTAATTGTAGGAAAATTTATGGGGATTAAGAAATAAAAATAAAGAAAACCAAAGAAAATTCAATTTAAATTTTTAAAAAAACACAAGAAAATAACAATCTCTCAGGAGGCCTCAGGCAGAAAGAACCATCTGGGCATGCGCACAAAGAAAAGGGCTTCCTGGCGCCAAAAAGAAACCTCGGTCATTTGGTCAGAGACCGTTTCTTTTAATAGCTATGAACCTGGAAAAAAAGTTTGAACCTTTAAAATATCTCTTATTTTTTGTCTCATTTCCTTTCCTTAATTCCCTTTCCAGCCCGACAACCCATATCAAAAGGGGGCCACGTGTATTGGGGTTAAAGAAGAAACTAGCAACACGACACAATAACCAGCCTAACCTCATTTGTTGTATTTGCACGTCAATAAAAACTGACATTTTGTTATACCTAACAACTTCGTGTTTGTTCTCCTTGTCTTGGCTTGTGTCACTTCTTCTTTTTAACGTTTCTGGGTTCAACTTTATTATCGGCCCCGCAATACCCCCAACTAGAAGTGCCCTAGGGCCTCCAAGCTTTTCCCTTTGTGGTGTAATGATTAGCAAGCTAGCCTCAAAGAATTATCGGATTTTTGCTAGATGAAGATTATAAAAGATATGTTCCTCTAAATTCTGGTGGCATATTTTTTTTATTGTTGTCATGTGCCCCATACTCACCGCCAATCATTTTGATTATTTGTATCAGAAAAATGATAGTTGAATTATCTCCCCCTGGCGCCAGAAGGCGAATCGCCAATATACGATATTGGCGCTAAATTTAAACCTCATGACGAACGGCACTTATCACGGGGCCCATCATCAAGGCGAGTCGCTTTAACAAGCGCCCCCTTCACCCTTCACTTATCGTATGAACTTTCACCAGGCGAGACACGACTTTCAAGCTCTCCCTTGTCGACAGCAAGTAGAATTGTATTCTAGCGCAATTTCACCTTCAACTTACCTCAGCAAGATAAGTCTTGTCCCAAATGCCACAAAATTCGTAACACTTTTGTATTTTTGAATATATGTTGTTTTAATTTTCAATTGTTGTTTTGTCTTCTTTCATCCGAAATTATTTGCTTGCCGCCGGGAGATCTTAAGAGATCCCTACTACCCTGTTATTCCTCTTATTTGATTCACTTAATGAATAGGGAATTCGATCCTCGATGAATGTCCCATACTTGTGTTTCATGTTACCTATGGCGAACGGGTTGGGTAAATACCTACTTACAGAGTAAATTCTAGGTACTGCCAAAAAATTCTCTCATTTTCATTTTAAAAACGAATTAAAATTAAATCGGTTATTTTAAGTCAAATTCGAAAAGTAGTAACAGAAAAAAATATTACATATGTAATTTATTTTTAATGCATTTTAAAGAATTCTTCTTAGAAATAGATAACAAAAATCTTTAAATACACTATGAACAGAAAAAATATTAAATTGTTTATATTCATTTAATAAATATATAATTGTTTTCGTTCCAAACACGCAGTGTGTAAAAGTCGTTTACCTTGTGAAACCTTATCTTGAGAAGGGAAACCTTTTTTTTTTTTAAATAAGTTTAACGTGATATGCTCGCATCGAAATATTGATGTATAATTGTTTCACTTATGATATAATAGGCAATTATATACTTAAACAAGAGCTTTTTTTTTAAATCTCCATTTTTTTTTTAGTTCTTTTTTTACATTTAATTTTCCTATTTTCGGTACATATTTTCTTGCAGAAAATTCTTTTTAAGGGGGCCTTAAAAAGAATTTTCTTCTATTCGCACCTTCGGTCTTTTGTCTTTTTATTTATATTGTAATTAGTTTCAAAAGTATAACCTAGGTATACTCAATTCGCGGACTTTTCATACTTGCGGAAATTGTTAAAGAATATATTAAAACGTCAATAAAAAATGGAAAATTAACTTTTTAATGTTTTCTTTTACGCTTAATATAAAGAACAATTCCAAGTTTATGTGTTAAAAAAAAAAAAAAAAAATTCTGTTACATATAACCAAATTTTGGCATTTTAAATTAAATTCTTGTAAATTCTTAATCTTTGTTGACATAGTTATCGCATCTTGATGCGAATAATTAGACCCAAGTAATTTTCTATGGAGGATTATACACGTAATATTTTTTCTATTCTTTTTATTGTTGATTTAAAAAATAATTCATTTCTTCAAACAAACACTGTTTGAGCTCTACAGGTGTCACGGATTTGAACTTATTTGAAATTATTCACAGCAGCAACAACAACAGTTTTCGAAAAAAAAAAAAGAATAAAATATTATGTCTCCTGCATACTTCCATTAATAAAAATGACAATTTTTAATTCAAACATTATTTTCAAAATTTTTTTATAAAGACTGTACGATATTATGTCATTATTTTTAGCTAAATATTTTTTATACAATATTTTCTTTAATCAAATATATACGATTTTACTATACACTAAACAAAAGTATTTATTTTACATTTTATAAAAATAAAAAAATCCCTAAAAAAATATAAAAAAGTAGACAACAGGAACTTTTGATATAAAATTCCTTAAAAGATAATCTAACATTTTAGAAAAAGAAAAAAAAGATACATATTTTTTTCTTATTTACGAGACTTAAGTTTCAAGGTTTAAGACGCCCTATTACCAAACCTGTTCTAGTATCGATTTATTTTTTCTTACATATGTTCCGTCATTGAATTATCTTTCCAAAAATGTAAAATTTATTTTCATATAGAAAAAGAATACCAAGTACAAGGGGATCAATGCGCGAAACAAAAACTAACGAAAAACATTACTAGCCTTTTCAATTTAGTAAACATTTATTTACAATAAAAGTTCGTCTTTTCTTACTTCATATACCGTTTTATTAAAATAGGATAGTTAGTTTATTCTATATGATTTTTAGAAGAATTTCCTGTGATCCCCCTCAATAGCAGGTGCGCGAAAATAAGTATACCTAGATAACCCCACCGATATTTTGCGCCCCAAAAATAAGGCGGGGGGGGGGTTAAGTGACCAAAAAAATCAGAAATTTTTCGATGAAAAATAACTGATGCATTATAAAATTCATTAATTGATAAATCAACACTGAAAATTTCATTAAAATCTGATAATTTCCTTGATTTTTTTTTGTACTTTTGTTTCGTACTTTTTTTTCAATCTAGCGGGTGTTAAATTTATTTTATAAAATAAATGACAACAAAATTGGCAAACCCTAGTAAATTCGTAGTATACCCAAAATTCGTCTGCTACATTTTTAAAAAACGAATTAAAATTAATTAAATCTATTATTTAAGGTCAAACTTTTGTCTATGACCATCATTAAAAAAAGAAAATTATCATTACATATGCAATTTATCTTTAATACATTTAAAACGATTTTTTTGTCAATTTCGATCGTGTTCGGCCATTAAGGCTCTTTATAAATGGTATAAATGGCTTGTTTACAAATTTAATGTAACATTCGCGATTGCAAAAAAAAAAATTACCAAAAATCAGGGAATGATCCGATTTTAATGAAATTTTCAGTATTGATTTATCAATTAATGAATTTCATAATGCATCAGTTATTTTATTTCAAAACTTTAATTAAGTATTTTTGCTATAAAAAATTGATATATAAAATTCATTTAAAATAAAAATATTCTGATGTTAAGTTTAAAATATTATATTTTTAGATTCTAGAAATAGATATCTATTTAATGCAAACCTTATTTTAGTCATACGTTTTGAAGAAAAACTCTATTGAAAATTTAGCCCCCCCCACACACACACACACACCTTTTTAAGCAGAAAAAATATTGAGGTATAATTTTTTTTCTTTTATAAGATAATAGCCAATTAAATAATTATCGAAATGAGAAAAAAAGAAATCTCCAAAAATTAATAATTTTTTTTGTTTTACATTTTATTTTCCGATTTTCGGTACTTATTCTCTTAAAAATATTCCCCTTAAATTTTTTTTTTCTATTTACAACTTCAGTCTTTTATCTTTTTATTTCTACTGTAATTAGTATCAAACAAGGACCAACTCGCCGAGATATTACCCCCCCCCCCTTAATAGGGGTGGGGGGCAAAATTAAGTGACCTGGAAAAAAATGAGAAAGTTTTGAAATAAAATAAGTAATGCTTTGTAAAGTTCATTCATTGATAAATCAACACTGAAAATTTCATTAAAATCCGATAATTCCCTGATTTTTGGTAAATTATTTTCTGTCGTGGGGGGAGGGGCCGAAATCATTTTGTCAAAAACGGATTTTAGGCCAATTTTGGGTATCCCTATTCTACACAGTTAAATTTACAATGTCCCGTATTTTACTAGGATGTTGTTCGGAAAGCAATTACGTTTTACCAGAGAGGTTATTAAAACAAATAGATGTTAAATTTATTCAAATATCAATATAAAAAATGTAAGCACCTTCATTTTCAAAACCTGCAGCCCAACACAAGAAAAGAAAATCGTTCGAATGAGAGGTTCATCCACATCCTCTTCAGACTCATCAGATTCAGCAACCGCTGATTTTCATTTGTTTCAATCCGTAGAACATTTCATAAGTGGCAGAACATTCCAAAACAAAAAACTTGAAAAAGATCTTTCAAACTATTTTGGAGGAAAAACCCCAGATTTCTTTAAACGTGGAATCGAAAAGTTGCCTTCCTGTTGGGCTTCCGAACAACACCCTAATTTAAGACGAAATGATACAACCTAATGAAATAGTTTTTTTAGACAAAATGAACTCGTTATAAATGATATTCGTTCAAACAAGGATATTTAATGGCACACCCGTTACAAAATGCACATTTATCGCAAGACAATTGTCGGAAATTAGTTTGCGAAAGGTTGGTGGTTCAAGCCCACCCAGCGACGTTATATTTTAACTTTTTTTTGTTTGTTTTGTTTGTTTAGTTTTTAACAGATATCTTATTTTATAAGTAAGTACGAAGAATTCGATGGAATTTCTTATTTAATTTCTTATTTGAACAATTTATTACTATAATTAGGAGTCATCGTTTTTTTTATTTGTTTTGTTATGTGTTTTTTTTAACTAGAATTAAAAAAAACAAAAAAACAACAAACCAAAACAAACCATAATGCGATCTAACTTACTTAAGAAACACAGAAATCTAAAAAGGATTTTTTTTTTTCAACTTAAAAGAAGTTTGAAGTAACGGACTTCGTTGATAAAACTACCCGTTATAACGACACTCACTGGCAAGGACCTTGTAAATTTTAAATAAAGGCACAGAGGGTTTAATTTGGCATTAAATTTAGGTTATAAAATCGAACATCCACCGATTTAAAGACGGACACGAAGTCAGGGTTCTGTTTCAAATTATATGTACATTGTAAATTGAACCCCCAATTTAAGGTCAATTTACTTGTGTTTTTGTTTTTTAACTTAATTTTTCTAAAAAAACGAAAAATTTCCTGAGGGAACAAAAGTGAGGTTTATTTTCAAACTGAGCTGATAAAACTAAATTATTACTCCAATATATCGTTCGAAAAAATTCACGGTAGTCCTAAGGGAGAAGCAAATTTTAACCCTCGTTCAAACAATAGAAACGGAACAGCATGGATTAAAAAGGAGCGTCTCTCTCTCATTCTCTGTCTTTGGCTCTCTCTTTCTATTCCTCTCTGTCTCTGTCTCTGTCTCTGTCTCTCCCCCTCTCTGTCTCTGTCTCTGTCTCTGTCTAAACGACACGTGAATGCAAGCCTTTGTGAAAACTTTACACTAGCTATTTTAAAGCTTATGAGAGCAGTTGTAGTTAATTTGTCTCTGTGGCGCAATCGGTTAGCGCGTTCGGCTGTTAACCGAAAGGTTGGTGGTTCAAGCCCACCCAGGGACGTCATGCTTTTTATCATTCATTTTTTAAAGAAAGATTATATTTCTAAAGTAAATATTGTGAGGAATTTGAGATTATTTCTTATAAATTAAAAAAAAATATACTTATTATCCCTATTTTTATCGAATTAATGCTGGCAAAAATGGCGCAACTTTTTTTTTTAATATTTTAAAACATAAAACATTATTAAAAAATGGAAAATTATCTTTTCACTGTTTTTTTTTTACGCTTAAGTAAAAAAGAAATCGCCAAAAAATTAATTATTTATTATTTTTTTACATTTTATTTTTCGATTTTCGTTTTGTTGCCCCACTCCAATCATTTTGTTAATTTGACTCATTTAATAAAGATGCAACTGAATGATTTTTTTACATATTCTAAAAAGGATTCCGCGGAGAATTAGATTTTGTGTAAATTTTTTTATCGATTTACAGTTTATCGATTTTGTTTTATTTCAAAACTTTCTAATTTTTTCAGGTCACTTAATTTTGACCCCCCCCCCCCATGTTGGGGGCGTAACATTTTTTCGAGTTGGTCTTATACAAGGGAGTAGCAAAAAAAATCGGATACTACGAGTTTTAAAAGCGAATTAAGAATATCATTACATATGCAGTTTATTTTTAAAAGATTTACAACGATTTGTTTTGGTCAATTTCGACGCGATCCACCATTCAGCCTCTTTTTCGATGGTTTTAAGTGCTTGTTTACAATTTTACTGTAACATTCGCGAGTGCAAAAAGATTTACCAAAAATCAGGTAATTATCCGATTTTAATGAAATTTTCAGTATTGATTTAACAATTAATGAATTTTATAATGCATTAGTTATTTTATTTCAAAACTTTAATTTAGTATTTTTGCTATGAAAATTAAGTGACCTGAAAAAAATGAGAAAGTTTTGAAATAAAATAAATGATGCATTATGAAGATCATTCATTGATAAATAAACACTGAAAATTTCATTAAAATCCGATAATTCCCTGATTTTTGGTAAATTATTTTATGTCATTTTGTCAAAAACGCAGTTTAGCCTCATTTTGGGTATATCTAGTTTAACTTATACGAACGTATATTTTTTTAAAATCATTTTTTTTCAAAACTTTTTTTTTTTTCAAAATATTAACTGCAGGTACCATCAAAATACGTCACATGATCTGTTTAGGCAATATTGAAGGAAGGGACGTAAATATGTTTGAACTTTTTTAAAAAATTTCTCAAAAGAAAAATAATGAACATAAAGAGTTGTTACAAAGAAAAACAGTTAATTCAAAGATCAAATTATCCGATTGGGGAAAAATTACTTACTGTTATCTTGAAAAAATAGGTAAAACAGTCCGTCTTTTTTACAACAGGATCTAGCAGAATTCTGTATTCATGGTTCTTTCACTAAAAGAAATCCCGTATAGAAACTTATAAAAATCTTCTGATATAATTATTTAATCTCTTATCTTTATAGAAAAAAAGTAAAAATCGTTTTTCGTGGGTTCATTTTTTCATATTTTGGAAAATAAAATAGGGGTGGGGGTAGACCTCGTAAAAAAAATATTTACCCTAATATATTTTTAGGAAAAACCTATTTCAAACATATTTTCATCAAAAGGTAAGTAATTATGGAAATTTTCGTGAAAATTGGACCATTAATTGATTTTTCATAGAGTTTTAACTATTCGTAACTTGTGTTTTGGCTACGTTAAATTTCAATTAATTTAATGGTGCAAAAATGTAAACATTGTTTTCGTTCATAATTTTCATTATTTCCGTAAGCTGATGTTTTTTTTAAATCATCAGGAGTTTTTTGGAGTTTTTGTTATGTTTATTCTTACGAATGGACAGACAAATCTCAAGATAATATTAACTTTTATGCAAGTTTCATTGTGTTAAGGGGGGGGGGGATTTCACCGGTCAAATTGGAGGTACCGAAAAGCCTTGCCTATTTTCTATGGCGGCCGTATGGGTAATTTGTGTTTAAATTAAATTGTGTTTAGATCAAATTATTTTCAATAAAATTCTGTCAGAAATATTATATAATCTTTATATTGAGCAGTATTGCTGCGTGTTGCTAAATGATCTTACCAAAGGAAATCTTACTTCAGAAACGGACAACAAGCTCACTCTGACTCAGAATTATCCTGAAGAACCATTCGGGTGAAACGTAGGTAGATAGTGTCTGACTCATGTAGGTCCTTATAATTATGCACTTTTTACATATATAACTTAGCAAACTCTTCCGGTGTTCTCTCTCTCTCTCTCTCTCTCTCTCTCTCTCTCTCTCTCTCTCTCTCTCTCTCTCTCTCTTGGCCACTACATACGATACTTGTGATTATTTTCAGAAAGTACGGGTCTGTTGGTCTTTTCCTTTTTAAAGTTTTTTTCCATAGATATCAGTTTTTTTGTTTTTTTTTTAAACTGAGTAATTGGGGTTCTTTTCACACCGGTAGAGTATAGAAATATATATATATATATATATATATATATATATATATATATATATATATATATAAGAAAATTTTGTTTTATTTCAAAACTTTCTAATTTTTTCCGGTCACTTAATTTTGACCCCCCTCCCCTATGTTGGGGGCGTAACATTTTTTCGAGTTGGTCTTATACTGTACTAATTACAGTATAAATTATGAGATAAAAGACCGAAGTTATGAATAGAAACAAAAAAAAATTACGGTGGCTTTTCTATGAGTAAATAAGTACCGAAAATCGAAAAATAAAATGTAAAAAAATAATAAATAAATAATTTTTTAGAGATTTCTTTTTTACTCATTTCGATAATTATCTAATTGGCTATTATCTTATAAAAGAAAAAATTATACATTGATATTTTTTCTTATTACTTTCATCTAAAAAAATAAGGTTTGCATTAAGTAGATATTTATTTCTAGAATCTAAAAATATAACATTTTAAACTTAACATCATGCTTTTCACATCTTAAATGAATTTTATATATCAATTTTTTCATAGTAAAAATACTAAATTAAAGTTTTGAAATAAAATAACTAATGCATTATAAAATTCATTAATTGATAAATCAATACTGAAAATTTCATTAAAATCGGATAATTACCTGATTTTTGGTAAAAAATTTTTGCAATCGCGAAGGTTACATTAAAATTGTAAACAAGCGCATAAAACCATTGAAAAATAGACAGAATGGTGGATCGCGTCGAAATTGACCAAAACAAATCGTTGTAAATCTTTTAAAAATAAACTGCATATGTAATGATATTTTTCTTTTTTTTTAATGATGGTCATTATGTTACTACTTATCGATTTAGACAAAGTTTGACCTTAAATAATAGATTTAATTATTTTTAATTCGCTTTTAAAACTCGTAGCAGACGATTTTAATGCCAGTACCTAAATTTATATAACTCCACCGATATTTTGCGCCCCCAAAATAAGGGGGGGGGGCAAAGTTATGTCACTTGAAAAAAAACAGAAAGTTTTGAAATAAAATAACTGATGCATTATAAAATTCATTTATTGAAAAATCAAAACTGAAAATTTCTTTAAAATCGGATAATTCCCTGATTTTTTTTGGGGGGGGGGGGTCAATCGGGGGGTTAAATTTGTTTGTAAAATCATATGGAAATCTGATCTTCTGGTAAGATAAAACAGCAATTCTTCCAAGCTGTAGACGTATCAGTACAACTGTATGACTGCGCCACTTGGACTCTAACAAAATGCTTAGAGAAAAGGCTAGATGTTAACAACAAAAGGATGATGCGTGCTGTCTTAAACAAATCGTGGAAGCAACACCCCCACAAAAAAACAGGAATACGGCCACTTACCTATTGGAAATTTATTAGGGGTTCAAATCAGCATATGGTGAGCCAGCGGGAGATCCCGTGGAGTCACTAATAACAATCTATCTCCCACTTCTTCAACCGTCCCACACGAGGACGCCATGGTAAGGCACGCACCTTAGCATCGGAAAACCCACGATGGTAGATGAAGCGGTAATTCCTCACACACATACACACACCTGGGAACATATAGTCTTCAACTAATTATTGGATCCTTTCCGTTCACTAAGGACGATGGCGTGGTGTCCAAAATAAAAAGTAAAAAATGTTATCCGCATCTGCGCAAGTAACACTGTCGGCCAATTCTTGAATGACAGTCTTTGGTGCACTGAATGCACACAAACTGTGATGCTTTCTGGGGCCGCTGGCTTTTCTCTCTCTTTCTGGCTCTCTTTTCTGTCGAGGCTACTCTCCTCTCTGCCTCACCCCTCTCCGTGCCTTGCTTAACGTTGAGGCACCAGGCTGGTCTATTTTTTGCATCTACCTCCCATGTGTTTGTGTCAATATGGCATATTCTCATAGCTCTCATGCAGACATCTTTAAATCGTAAATTAGTTTCAACAAAAACTACTACGAATTACTAATATTATTCGGACTCTAAGCCAACAGAATTCTGTTACCAGGAGGATTTAATTAATACAACCAAATTCCCCAAGCAGGCATATATTTCTGCAAGCTATCCTTTTTTACTCGTACAGACCTAAATCCGACCCAACTAAACTATTTTTGTACCAATTTGAACTCTTTGAACTTTGCAAATATTAGCATTCACTTTTTCTTACTTATTGTGACAATTATACATTCGTTTTGTCTACCATTGTACATTTATGCTTTGTAGATTAAATTGTATAGATTGTCTGCCCCTGTTTGGTCTTGAAGAGTTATCTTCCCTTGTCTTGAGGTTTACTCGTACTGACCTAAATCCGACCCAGCTAAACTGTTCTTGTACCAATTTGAACTCTTTGAAGTTTGCAAATATTAGCATTCACTTTTTCTTACTTATTGTGACAATTATACATTCGTTTTGTCTACCATTGTACATTTATGCTTTGTAGATTAAATTGGAGAGATTGTCTGCCCCTGTTTGGTCTTGAAGAGTTATCTTCCCTTATTTTGAGGTTTACTCGTACAGACTTAAATCCGACCCAACTAAACTATTCTTGTACCAATTTGAACTCTTTGAAGTTTGCAAATATTAGCATTCACTTTTTCTTACTTATTGTGACAATTATACATTCTTTTTGTCTACCATTGTACATTTATGCTTTGTAGATTAAATTGGAGAGATTGTCTGCCCCTGTTTGGTCTTAAAGAGTTATCTTCCCTTGTTTTGAGGTTTACTCGTACAGACCTAAATCCGACCCAGCTAAACTATTCTTGTACCAATTTGAACTCTTTGAACTTTGCAAATATTAGCATTCACTTTTTCTTACTTATTGTGACAATTATACATCCGTTTTGTTTACCATTGTACATTTTTGCTTTGTAGATTAAATTGTAGCGATTGTCTGTCCCTGTTTGGTCTGGAAGAGTTATCATCCCTTGTTTTGTGGTTTCTACCATCAGCGGTGCTGACTATTTAATCGGGGAAGCGCCAAGTTTGAACTCTCTTTTTCCCGGGACAGCAGCAGGAGACATGGTTTAGACATTTACGTCTATACCTTTTGTGTGGGTGGCTTCGCCACCCAGCATGCCATAAGTAATTAACATTCCTTCATGGACTCTCCATCACAGTCCTACTTTCTTTATACTTCTATATTGTACCTTGTCTTTTATATGTGTTCATTATATCTACTTTGCATACCTTGTATTTTGTATATGTATTCATGTCCTAAATGTATTTATGTGCTCATGTATTAAAGTCCGTTCGTTACTCTTCTCAACTCTTTGTCGGAATATTTCTGGTACTTTAGGTACCCACGTGGAAGGTCCCTAAGCAATTCCAACCAACCAACTATAATACACTTTAAATCCAACAAAATGCTATTTTTGTCGTCTCTTTGGTTATCGTAACCTTTCTTCGGAATAGCGCCCAACTTCTCTCTGTTACCACTTTGTAATTGTATTCATTCCCCTACATTCCTCAAGAATTTAAATTCTTTATTTCAATTTTTATATCTTGCAGAAATATGCGTAATGAGAAGTGGGTGACTGGTTTGAAGTCAGGTGTAGACATAAAAAATAAGGGAAATTACCTTATGAAATTCAAGAAAAATTACCTTGCAAGATTCCACATGGCGGTGTAAGGTTCAAGGTTATAATAATGTTATAATTGGTTGAACAAAACAACTCAGACACGAATGTTAAACATAACATGGACTTTACTACAAGAGCATGGAAATGATACATATAACAGAAATACAAAGAAGGTATAAAAAAGGACATATTCATGAATAGAGATACAATAAGGAGGTATACAAGAGATACCTAAATGTACATGTCTATTAATAATGGAGATTCGCTTCCGGTTTTTGTCTGTAACAAAAACTACGTCACTGCTTACGTCACTATACCCGTCATAAATCGTCATAACATAGAATAAACACACTCAAAATTTGAGCATGCAACATTAGACAGTCCTCATTGTTTTTTAAAACAAGTTTTAATAGATACATCCACAGTATCATATATTTATATATAGTTTGTTTTATTTTAAAAGAAATTCAAAATTAATAGAACTTAGTTTCGATTTCAAATTGTTTTATTTTTTTTTTACTCCTTTAATAAATTTGATGATTTCATGATTTATGGTTCAAACTCTCCGACATTTAATTTTTAAGTTCCACCTCCTCAAGCAATATCTTTCAAAAATGTATTTTTACATCGCCCGGAGGGTGTTTCTTTATTTTGCTAGTAGACGTGATGGACAGCTATGGAGAGTCCATCGACTAAAGTCACTTACTAGTGGCTGTAATGGGGACCGAAACCCCCACACGAGAAGGTGTAGACATAAACGTCTAACCCATGTGTGTCACTTCCCGGAGAAGAAAGAGGAGGAAGACTTTGAAACAGGCGCTTAAATATAAAAAAAACCCTGGTGGTAAAAACGGGAACCCAGAGGGAAGATAACTCTTCCAGACAAAGGACAGACAACCCAACAGCGGTATTTAAACAATTAAACGGTATATATTTTCTACTAGCCCCCAACAGAACACCAAAATAAGAAAAATGCTATGTGTTTTGAACTTCTTATAGGCCGTAGAGAATTTAACGACACCTCTTTTTCAAGAAGAGAAAGAACGAAATAGGGGTTGGATAAAAGTAATTGAAGTCCTCAACTACAAAATTCTAGAAGCTTGCGTAAATGCAAGCATTATCGGAAAACATATAGATAAATTATCTGCCCCTGACACCAGAGGGCGAACTGCCATTATACGATATTGGCGCCTAAATTGAATTCCGTGACTAAGGCACGTGTAGTGTTGAGAGCATAGCAGCAAGACGTCTAAAATCCGGTCGCTCCCAAACCCTCAGCAGATAAGTCTTGAGTTTGCAATTTGTAACTTTTTGAATATACGTTTTTATCTTCAATTGCACGAGCAGGATGTGACACAAGGTCAATTTTTTAAGCGGAGTTCAACAGGTTTGAATTCAGAGTTTTCCATCTCCTAGACCGGTTGCCTAACCAAGGTTAAAGAGCCCAGTCTGCCCTACTATTTATCCATAGCTGGGGGAGATTAGGATTTATACCTTTCCCAAGGGTATTAGCGCTAAGTGAAATGCAATTACCAAGTCCAAGATTTGAACTCAGGGCGACGAGTCCATTTCCCATGACTTTAACCATTACAGCACGCGCTACATGGGAAATTATATAAGTCCCCGCGAAAACATCGTAGCATAAATCTTGAAGGGAGCGGCTATTTGGCCGACGTAGAAAAAGAATTCACGTACCAATATGATTTCGACGCGAAATTAAATAATGTGGAAACATCGTTCGTACAAACAAGTGAGTACTGAATGGAATAACAGCAACAAAAAAGATTCCCCTCTCGATAATGGGGGGGGGAGGAGTGTAAGTCCTCTGTGTGAAGAAACATACAAAGAAAATGACCAATTTTTAACCACCGAGGAATGAATATAATCCTTCAACCAGAGGCCGAAAAAAGAGAAATCAAAGTAAATGGCCCATTATCAACAACTAGAAGTGGCTACCCGGCGTCACCTGGGTAGTGGGGGGGGGTAAGTTAGTCTCGCTGATCCATTATTACTTATCGCGAGTGAGATCCTCGCTGGTTGCTCCATAAAAATCCCCACGGAAATTTATAACAATATAGTAAGACATTTCCATTCAATGATTTACAATTTAAAAAAAAAAGAAGATATAAATGATGCAATCAATTCAATCAATCAATATTATATTTCAAAGCGAAAAAAAAACATAAAAAAAGATAAACAAAATAACATGCAAATGACTTTCCCTTCTGTTCTTTTTCAAATTTGAATTTTTTAATATCTTCCCAAATATAAATCATATCTTCATTATTTTTGCTCAAAAGCCAAACCCTGGTGATATTTAATGCGTGTATATATTTACTTTGTCATTAATTGTTTTATTTTCGATGTTTTCTCCGTACATACAGATACACACAACTACCCTTTATATATGTATAGATAGATTGACCTGTTCGATACAACGTGTACGGTCAACCAACCCATGCCTCTTGCAGTCTCCAAAAGAAATCAAATAAAGGAATTTGACTGTTTGTTCGTAACAAGCAATCAAGGGTCGTGGTTTTTTCCGAACGAGTGTCCGGAAAATTCAAGGGCCGGGTTAGCTCAGTCGGTAGAGCGTTCGGCTAGAAACCACAAGGTCCCTAGTTCGATACCGGCCATTTGGGGCACGAGGAGAGATAAATTTGATGAAAACGTGGAGACATGTCGGACGGAAACATACGTATTGGAAAATCCCAAAAAAGTTAACCGGATCCATTAATAAAACCAGGATATCTACATTACATTTATAACTGCCCAATCCGAGAAAAACTAAAAATGAAAGGCAAAAATCTAAAGGCTCTTCAACGAATAATATAAAACGAAAATTACATCAAAAAGTAAAAGTTAAAAATAAATCCGCAGAAAAACCGGAAAAAAAACGTCGAATTGGAAAAGAACAAATTTTAAAAAATTGGGATTTTCAAAATTCATCTCCCAATCAGTTTCTAACTGTGAAAAAAATGGGTTTTAAAAAATACATTCCCAGTCAATTTGTGATGGTTTGGTTTGGTTTGGTTTGTTTTATGGCATATCAATCTCGGTGGGTCATTTAATGCCAACAAAGTTTTGAAATAAATTCATTCCTAATGGATACTCAATTTTTTATAAACACATTCTTCTATTTAACCCATAGATGGGACCCTGACAGGGTTAGAGGGGACCTGGGATCAATGGTGATGAAGAGGTGCTCCAAATTCCCCAGACCTCCAGAACTGGAACCTCACCATCAGATAGAGTGTAACGTCATTCCTAGGACATGAAGGCCCTCAGTTACCGCCTTCTAGCACATATGATGGTAAAAAAGAAAAATATTCGGACTTCAAAATCTATTCCCCATTCAATTTATGACCAAAAAAAGACAAAAAATGAAAACACATGAATATCTTTAAAAGTTAATTTTGATTTTTTGTCGTGATATTTTATAACAAGAAAACAGTACAGTTCAATACATTAGCCTTATATATTAGTATTGTATTTTGTTTGAAATTACATCAAGTTAGTGATATTCGTCTTTAAGGCCATAGCACGGCCGAAAAATCCGGATTGAATTAGAGTTAGTTTATTTGCAGATGCAGCTTCTTAGACTATCGCTGGTGGCTGGACACAGAATCAGATGAAATGGCCAAAATCGTCCAGGAAACACCCTTTGTGAAGAAAAGGTCTCTAGCTTATTCTCGGCAATAGCGGTGCTCCGAGTTAACACTGGAGTAGAGTGGGAGCGATGAATTGTCTCAGCAGAGACTCTGGCTACTCTGTACGCGATAGGGACGGGTGGTGAGAAAGAGAGAGTCAGGGGAATCCGTGCTGTCAACGCGACATGATGATGGTAATAATGCCAACTCTTATCACGCAACATAAATTACATTCGAACTCTTCAGAAGGGTAAAATCCCCCTAATGTAACTCTGTTAAGAGTAGGTGGTGATCCATGGTTTTTAAGGACGAGATCCTGGTGGCTGAGCAGTCCATGACATGCAACACTCCAATGTGGCCCTTACTTATGCTAGACAGGCCGTTGGAGAGGTCACTTCCGATCAATAGGCTGGTTACGCCAAGCTCAATTAAATGTTATATTATATGAATTGACTTGTCTTTTCCTTGTCGAATATTCTGTGTTGGGTTACCCTCGTTTGGATAATCTAATGCATTATAGGAGTGCGGGTGTTGGCTTCGAACTAACCCTCCGCTAATTCTTATACCTTTTTCTCATGCTGTTTTTGGGGTTATGACTTTGGTGGAGTCTCCAGCGAGATAAATCCTACTGCCACATTGTGATGATGAAGACCATTCTAACGTGGGTGGTATAAACCTTTACATTACCCTTTGCATTACCAAACATTGGTTGCTCTTTGGAGCATTGTGTACAGTTTACCTTTTGGGTGTATATAAATTATGTCATTACATGATACATGCATTAAATATTCATATGCACATTGTTTATGCGAGTTAGTTGTTTGTCTTTTCCTACCAAATGTTTAGTGTTAGTGTATCCATGGATGCACTAATGCATTATAAGGGCCTAGTGTTGGTTATATGCTATTCTTATAAAAGTTAGTTTCATTATCAAGCTTTTAAGATCGAATCTATTAATGTAGTTCAAATTGATTTTAAGCATTAGACGAGGCTTGATCATCTTTATTATTCAGATTTTTCGGACTGTAGTCCTCATCTTTATTGTTATATACACAACGTTTCGGAAGAAACTTTTCGTTGAATTCAGGAACCTTTTTGTCGAACTCGGGGGCCTTGATGTCATAATTGGGAGCCTTCACGGAACTTCGAATCGAACCCTTTATTCAATCCACAGAGGTAGACTGTTCTCATTCCGTTAACCATGACCGGGTACAAGTGTTAAGCTATGTTAAGTATTCTATGTTATTATCGCCCGTGGTCAGGATTGAACCTGCAAGCTACAGATAATTGTCACTTGGAACTGTATTAACTCAACCCCTATATCAGTTGCGAGATGTGTCCAACTGGCCACATGGAGAAACAAGAACACCTAAAGAAACACATTCGACAAGAAACACCTGAGGAAGGCCGGAGGAGGGCACATCGGTCAAAATATTGTGTATATAATAAAAAAGATGAGGAAAACACTCCGAAAAATCTAAATAATACACAAAGATATCTATTTGACCCAGAGATGAGACCCTGACTGGAGTGGACCTGGGAGTAATTACAATGAAAGAGTTACACTCAGCAGAGCACAAGATGCAGTATAGTGTTATACCAAGGATACTCTGCAGGATTAGCGTATCGTTCCATGTGATCATATCTGAAGGTTATAGAATACAATCCTATATTTTATATCAGAATAAGAATAAACACATGAACACATTTCTTTTCCCAAACTTAAGGAAAATAGATTAAAACAAACACAAGAACACAATCCTTTTCCCAAACTTAAGGAAAAGAGATTAAAACAAATGTTTACACAAAAGACAGAGTTCGATTGGCTAGATTAGCAATGTGCTCTCAACTACGTCCGCACGTTTTGCGCCCAAACATTTAATTGACATCTGATCCTATTTGGTAATTATAAAAGACAAAGAAGAAATCAACATACACACAGAATTCATCTCGTTGTCAAACAGGACGCACACCCGACAACAACAAACAAACACACAGATCCCATCTCGCGGCCAGATAGAACACGACCAAGAAAAAGATGTCGGAACGAACGATTCCACTGCTTCAACACAACTACAACACTCTTACTACTACCAAAGATCTCGCCACAGCAATTAATATACATTTCATCAGGTCGTATTTACAAACTTTAATTTTCATTCCTGCTCCATGTCTGATCGAACTTTGACGACTTCATAAACATTTCACATTTCACATCACACATTTCTTAGCAAACCTTTCCACATCATATACAAATTCTATTTCTTTTGAACATTCACATTTTGTTGTTATTGCAAATTTATTCTCTGAATAAATTTATTTGTTACCATCTAATTATATGCATTTGTCTTATCATTTCTCCGTATTTTCTACCTAAACTGTGTCTTATCATTTTATCGTCATGCCTAATATTATTGGACACATCTTATAACCCTCTACAAGGTTTAAACGATCTTAAGTATGTGGGGATTAAAATAAAATAAGAATTAAAAAAATAAAAAATAACAATCTCCCATGAGCTTTCAGACCGGAAGAACCCTCCGAGCATGTGCAGGAAAAAGGACCCACTTCCTACCACCAAGAAAATCTCTTTGTCATTGGGACTTAGGCCTCAACTGGGACCAGACACTACTACTGGACAGGAAGTAATTTCCTCTCCACGTGGTAGCTATGACCCATGAATAAAGCCTGAATCCTAAAACTACCTTTTGTCTTTGTCTCTTTCTTTTCTTTTCTTTCCTTTAATTCCTTTTCAGCGCGACCACTGAATATGATAGGGTTAAAAGGAAAACCTGTGAACACGCACCAGAAATAACCAACGACCTTTAAACCAAAACATTATAACCCTTGTCACCCAACAAGTAATTGAGAAATCATTTTTTTACAAAACTCCAGAATTTTTCATAATTATTTTTTCTATTTTAAGTGTTATGGCGTTAGAAGATGTAAATCAAGAGATAAATAAAAGTTTTGGAGGCGGGAAAAGATATAGATAAGAACGTAAGAAGAAATCATAAAAGGTAAATAGGAGGCAGTCTGAAATAGATAGATAAATAAATGGAGAAAAAAAGGACGAGCTAGAATAAATGGCGGCTTCTTGAACGAATAATAGAGACAGAGATAAAAGAGATTACATTGGGAATTGGGTAATAGAAAGAAAAAAGAAAGAAAGAATAAAATTAACACTGAGGAAGAATGAAAGGAAGAAAGAACGAATAAAAACAACATCAGAGGAGAAAGAAAGAAAGAAAGAAAGAAAGAAAGAAAGAAAGAAAGAGAAGAGAAAATACTGGAGAAACGAACAAACAAACAAAGATCAGAGGCAAGACTGATTGAAAAGAAACAATAAAAACAATACTTGAAAGAAAGAAAAGCGAAAATACTGAAGAAAGAAAGAAAGAAAGAAGGATAGAAGGAAAGAAAGAAAGAATAGAAACAATACTGGAGGAAAAGAAAGAAAAAAAATTATTGAAAGAATAAAAACAATACTTGAAAGAAAGAAAGAAAGAAAGATGAAAAAAGAAAGAAAAGGAAAGAGAAAAAAGAGAAAATACTGGAGAAAGAAAGAAAGAGAAAGAACAGAAAAATAATGGAGGAAAAGAAAGAATAAAAACAATACTTGAAAGAAAGAAAGAAAGAAAGAAAGATGGAAAAAGAAAGAAAAGGAAAGAGAAAATACTGGAGAAAGAAAGAAAGAAAGAACAGAAAAAACAGAAATAATAATGGGGGAAAAGATAGAATAAAAACAATACATGAAAGAAAGAAAGAAAGAAAGAAAGAAAGAAAGAAAGAAAGACAGAAAGAAAGAATTACAAAGAGGCGAATGAAAATTCAAAAGTAAATTTTCAAAAATTCTGCTTGAAAGAAAAACAGTGAAATTGAAAAAAGAAAAGAAGAAAAATGGAAGAAAAAGATAGAAACGAAAGAAAGAAAGAATTAGATAGTCAATTCCACTCTTTCTTTCTTTCTTTTGATAGATAGATAGATAGATAGATAGATAGAAAATAAAGTAGGTACCACCAATTGTGACGTCTTAGACGTATTTTACAAAATCAATGTAACACTCTGATAGAAAAAAATTACCAAAAATTTTTTAAGGATTTTAATGAAATTTTCAGTGTTGTTTTATCAATGAATAAGTTTTATAATACATTAGTTATTTTGTTTAAAAACTTTCTGATTTTTCAGGTCATTTATTTTGACACCTCACGCCTTATTTTTGGGGCGCAAAATATCGGTTGGGGTTATATAAATTTGAAACTAATTACAGTATAAAGAAAAAGAAAAAAGACCGAAGGTGGGAACAGAAGAAAAAAATTAAAGAAGTGCCTTTGGTAGAAAAAAGTACCAAAAATCTGAAAATAAATGTAAAAAATAAGATAAATAAAATAATCTAGAAAAAAAATTGGGAGATGTTTTTTAGTCTGCAGTTTATGTCGATAATTTCTTTTAGATTATCAGTTAAAAAATTATACATCGATATTTGTTCTGTTTAAAAGGGTGGGGCCTAACTTTTCAATTGAGTTTTCTGTAAAAATCATATAATTAAGATAATAATAAAGTAGGCTGGTTATGAAATAAATATTTATTTTTATAATCTAAACATGTGAAATTTGAAACTTAAGATTAGACGCTTTATATCTTTAATGAATCTTATCTATTAATTAGGTATATAAATTGTTACTCTAAATGCTCATATGGATGCAGCGAGCGGCAATATTTATTTTAAAGAATTTCGATTTATTTCACTTTGAATCACTTTGATTGAAACGATTCAGACATTTAAAAGAAAGAATTCATTGAGTAATAAGTCAACACTAAAAATTTTATTAAAATCAGATAATTACCTGATTTTTTTTTTTTTTTTTTTTTTTTTTTGTGATCAATCTCGGACATCATAGTGTTAAACATCAGAAAAATAGAGCACATGACATTTTCCCTATGTCAATTCTATTGTAAACAACGCACAAGAATGTTTAGAGCGTCTTTTTTCTGCGTCTTTGAACAAAAAAAAGAAAAAAGAAAAGATATTTCATTTTAAAGTCAATAATTTTTCTGTACATAGTGTATTCAATTTTTTTTGTTGTTATTGATTTCTAAGAAGAAACATTTTTTAAGTTTTAAAATGTTGATAAGAAGGTTTGTTTTGAGTGTGACATAAATCTTCACTTAGTCATTTTGGGGGCGAATTTAATTGTTTTAAATGTATTAAAAATAAATTACATATGTAATATTATTTTGCTTTTTTTTACTTATGTTACTACTTTTCGATTAATACAAAAAGTTGACCGTAAATAATCGATTTGATAAATGTTAATTCGTTTTTAAAATGAAAACGGGCGTACATTTTGGTGGTATCGAAAATAAAGACGCAAAGATGAAATGAGCTTGAGACGCACCGGGAGCAGATGCGGACGACAGGAAGACAGAAAGGTGATAATGATAAGCTAGTTGAAATTGAATTAAACAACCAGGGTGGAACGAAGAGCAAACGTGTGTGTGTGTGTGTGAGTGAGAGAGAGAGAGAGAGAGAGAGCATGTATGTGAGTGTGTGAAAGAGAGACAGAGAGATAAAGGGAGTATGTGTGTGTGTGTGTGTGTGTGTGTGTGTGTGTGTGTGTGTGTGTGTGTGTGCGATAAAGACAAAAAGAAAGTGTGTGGTTTGGTTAGAAACGATTTAGCTATGAAAAGTGAATAAAGACAAGGCGGATGTAAAAACTCAACCAGAGAGATAAACAAAAATAGAAAGTCCAGAAAGAGAGAGAGAGAGAAAGAGAGAGAGAGAGAGAGAGAGAGAGAGAGAGAGTAACATGCGATGAAGATAAAATAGTATGTATACAATGGACAGGAGGGGAGGGGCAAAGCCAGAAACTAGGTAAGAGGAGGAGATATATAATCGACCGACCCACCTATTATAGAGGGTGACTCATATAAACTGGGCTAGAAATACCAGCAGCAGCAGCAGCGGCGATTCCAAGCCTTGAACAAACTTCTTGTGGGTAAAATAACAAATTACTATAGTAGTAGTATCAATACAGTCAGTCAGTCAGTCAGGAGGAATTAATAGTACTAATAATAACGGGGCATTTTTTTCTCTAGGAAATAGTTCAGTGATAAAAGTATGAATGTGGAAACTAAGTGATATCTGGTTCTCCCATCTAATTTTGTTGAGGCAAATAAATACAGTTGTGGGACCTTTCGGCAGCAGCTATTTCCAATCCTGACGTTACGGGCCGCACCTTGATTATAAAAGCAGTAACTCAGTTTCCTCGTATATCAAATCAATTTTCCACGTTGAAATATACTGATATGTCATTGATCCGTTCTAGCACTCCTTAAAAAAAATGTTTTTTTTTTGGTTTTTTTTATAGATAAGAAGATGGTACTGTTCGCAGAGAACCGTCCCGGCCTCCTGATTCAAAAATCGCTACCCGGTGGCTACTGAAAAAAAACACTAGCTACGATTGAAGTCCGTAGCCGAAACGGTGTCACTTGCAAAAAAGAAGAAAAAGAGCTAAGGTTAGGGTTGGGGTTGGGGTTGGGGTTGGGGTTTAGGGTTAGTTTAATGGGAAAATAAATAAATAATTTGGGCTCTGTTTTTTCTGGGCCCCTGTATACAGGGTGACCCAGAAAAAACAGAACCCACAAATTTTGTAATAAAACTATTAATTTTAATTAGGGGGGTTTAGGGTTAGGGTTTAGGTTAGGGTTGGGTTTTCGGGAAAAACGCCCTAAGTTGTTTTGTTTTTTGGTGATGGGGTGCAAGTGACACCGCTTCGGCTACGGACTTCAATCGTAGCTGGGTTTTTTTTTCAGTAGCCACCGGGTAACGATTTTTGTGGGAGTAGGCCGGGGCGGTTCTCCGCGAAAAGTACCGATAAGATAGATAGCACTGTATTGTATATATATATATATTTAAAAAAAAAAACAATAAAATAAAATTTAATGAATTGTGCTGCAATACGTTTTAATGTTGATTTTTTTAGTAAATGTTTTTCTATGGCGTAATAAATTTGGAAACTTAAATGTTTTTAGTGAAATTATTAAAATAAGCGTATCTGAAGCTCGCTCGTACGTCAAATTTTAGCTCTCAACACAGCAAAAAATCGACTGAGTGACAGCTCGTAACTTGGAAAACTTGTAAGTTGGAGCATTCGTAAGTCAAGGTACCACCGTAATCTATACATATATAAATGGCAGTTGGTGTGTATGTATGTATGTCCGGAGGAAATTTCAAAAATAAAATAATTAATAACAAAGTAAATATATATACACATTCACTATCACCAGAGCTTGCTTTTTGTGCAAAAATAATGAAGAATTTATTTATATCTTGGAAGATATTTAAAAATTAGGATTTGAATTGTAAGAGAAAGGAAAGTCATTGGCTGCGTTCGTGTTTAAGACATAAATCAATTATGTTATCAAGACCAAAACAATCAATAGATCTGCGAGACTAACATTTTTATCCCCTCTCTACCCAGGCAACACCGGATGGCCACTTCTAGTTTATAATAAGATACAATCCTAATCTCCCGTAGGGATGAATACATTTATGTACCGACTAAAGCACCGTTTTTTAAATCCGATAATTAGCCGATTTGGTGGGGGGGGGGCTAATTATCGGATTTTAATTTTTTAAATTCGGTATTTGAAGTAATAAAAGACTAGGGTTACCTGGGTGAATCGCGTCGATCACGCCCGGATTCCTCCTTCAGTTTTGTTTTTTTTGTTTGTTTTTTTTTGAGTAGGCACTATGTCCGGTTGGCTTTTGGTATTTCTGGTAAGAGAAAATTCTCTTCTTCAGGTTCGGGGTGCACTCCACTTAAACAGGTTGTAGGCAACTATTCGTTAGTGGTTGTTGGTATTACAATTTACCTGTATCTTTTATATTTATTGTGTTAGTATAGCATTTAATTCTAAGACTAACAACAACAAATAAATGAATTAAAACTTAGTTTAATTCTAACAATTTATTAAAGAACAAATAAAACTATGAGTAAAGTCCTTCCTGTGTATAGAGTTAAGTTTGAGGGACTTATCGGTGTGATGGAGAAAATATCTGGTATCTTAGTGATTTCTTGGAGAGCACCTCAGGTCTATGTCTCGTCGGAGCTGGTCCGGAAAAATCTAAGGGTTTTTTGGTATTTTGCGCCAAAACTTCTGGGTTCATCA
This sequence comes from Doryteuthis pealeii, assembly GCA_023376005.1. NCBI lineage: Eukaryota > Metazoa > Mollusca > Cephalopoda > Myopsida > Loliginidae > Doryteuthis > Doryteuthis pealeii. The sequence continues at coordinate 91,643,408 of CM042139.1, read as the reverse complement.
CAGAAAGCCTCCCCCACACACAGGAATAAACATTTTACTGACCCAACATATTATTCATAAACTGGATGTTTATTCGTGTCGCGAAACCAATAAGGATGTCGATCCCGCGAATATTTGAAAAGAAAGAATTGAATGACACAAACCGGGCAAAAGAGGACAGACACGAAGTTTTAGGTATAACTAGACGACTGTTTTATTCGCACATAAAACAGGATATATATTCGTGTTGTCGATTTCTTCAGTGGCTAGGTAGTCAGCATCGCAGGCCGGGAAGGGTATGTTGGTCGGTGTCGTCGGTTGAGTCTTCCGGAGGCTGGAAATATGCTGGACCTAGCCGACATGAAACGGCTCGACAAGGTCGAATGGACTTTCTGTTTTATCCTGAAAAGGACAGTTTGCTAAAATGTTGCAATCGCCCTTGCAACTACACAACTACAACTTAAAGCAGGTTCGTGGCAGGTCGGGTCGTAGTCAGCAGAAGACCGGGTCGTCAGCAGGTCGGGTCGAAGTTGGTAGAATAGCCTGATCGTGGTCAGTAGATAGTCGACAGGCTGGATCGTATGCGGTTTGCTGATAAGATACCGTAAGGGACGTGATCAGCAGAATGACCGGATCGCGGTCAGCAAAAGACCGGGTCATCGGCAGGTCAGGTGGAAGTTGGGAGAAGGGTTGAGTCGATAACTAGCTGGATTCTGGTCAGTCGAAAACTAGATCGAGAGCGGACGACTACCTGTACCACAGCGTGAAGGAGTGTATAGCTCCAACGCTGTAGACTTGTTTTGGTACTCGGCGAAAACCTGTGGATATGTTCGAGCTAAGAAATAGCGAACACTGCTTTGCGAGCCCCAACCCGTATGCTTGTGACTTAGGTGGTGCTTTGCAGGCACACTGGAGATGGGGAGTGACCACCAACCAACCAACCAACCAACCAACCAACCAATCGGTTTAGCTCAATCCGCGGAGCATTCGATTCAGAACCACGAGATTCCAGATTCAATACCTGCCTTCACCAACTCAGCACATGAGTAGCTTCGACCTGTATGGTTAATTAGGGAACTGATAGTATGTGTTGCGCTCACTTCAAACACAAAAACAATCTCCTAATCTAGCGCTTGTGAAAAGAGAATATACTTCCTCGCTATCCAGCTGATTCCGACAATAGGCCACTCCGACCATTTTACTTTACTAATTCTATATGGTATTAAGTATCAAGGTTCGTCTATACCAGGAGTCAGCAACCCCGGCTCGCGGGCCACATCCGGCCCTCGAGTCATTTTCGTCTGGCCCACCAATTTAACACATGGACTTTAATTATCGAATTAGTATTGAATGCATTATTTGAAAATGTATACGCTTAGAAAGTTTAAGGTATAACATTGTTTCCGGGAATGAAATATGTTAAAAGTTATTCAACCCTTTGCCTACCAAATTTTCTCCACGTCTGTACCAAACATTCTTGGTATTTTCCCGAAGAATTCGATACTTCTTAACCTGTTGGTGAATTTATGTTTAAAATATGTTTTTCCTAAAATATATTAGGTGAAATATTTTTAGGAGGTCTCCCCCTCCCTATTTCATTTTATGAAGTCTGAAAAAATGAAGCGATAACAAACGATTTTTAATTTTTTCTATAAAGATATGAGTCTGAATAATTATATCAGAAGATTTCTTTGGAAAAAAATATTTTCTTGGCAATTCAAATAAAAAATCAAGTAAAAGAATAATATTATTACATTTTTTAGCAGAATTCAGAATTCATGTTGTTTTTTTAAAATAAATCACGTATAGAAACTTATAAAATCTTCTGATATAATTATGATGACAGAATATGATGACAGTACCTTTGCAACGGGGTAACATCCCCACCCCAATGGGGCCACTTATTTGTTTCAAGGACAGGATCATGATAGCTGAACAGTACGTGAACCGGGTACTAAGTGGTCCCATAACGTGCAACACTTCACATCGGATCTTACTTGGACTAAACGGTCAGTCGGAGGGGCCCTATTCGATCAATCGGCTAGTAATGTCAAGCTATAGCAAATATATGACTGTCCCAACTGTATTTCAAATTGCTCTTTTTATCGCATAGGTGCTCGAAGGCGGTGGCTGAAGATCAACCACCAGTTTATTAGTTAATAAAGATCATAGTAAATGGACTAATAAAAATCATCCCCCCTCCCCCCCTCTCTCCTCTCTCTCTCTCTCTCTCTCTCTCTCTCTCTCTCTCTCTCTCTTCTTTTATTTCTCTTGTTTATATAAAAATTCATTATATAAAAGTTGTTGTCTTTCTGTCTTTCTTTTCGAATCAGTATCCAAACTAGAAAACAATGGAACTTACCGCCCAAACTTACTCTCTCTAAAGTCCCCTAAAATAATTTCCCCCATTAATTACGAGCAGTCCCGCTTTTTTTCTTTTTTTTTTCATATTATTGTTAACGAATCCCAACACTCCGAATTTTGATGTTTATCAAATGTCTTAGAAGAAAGATTTCTACAATCATATCGTGACAGCCGTCCTACTAGCGTGTACATTTTTGAATTGTCAAAATAACCGCGTTTCTATTTATTGACTCTGGAACTGTATAAAAACAAAACAAACAAAAAAACAAAAAACAAGCAAAAAGGAGTTGAATGTGCGTCAAGCGAAACATTTCTCAGAGAACGATCTTGCACGCTTGATAGATCAGTTGAAGCAGTTGATAGTAGTCAAATTTAAAATATTACTTGAGAGCAATTAACGTTATCCGGTGCGGAAGATAGCCAACATCTTTAAGATAATCAAATGAAGCGTTGAAAAAAGCAAATCACTTTCAGCAGTTTGGTTTTTATGGGGCGTATTTCCGTGATTCACTACAAACACACACCGGAAAACTTCCGCTTTTAAACTAAATTGTAATGGGCGATGAAAAGTGAATGCATGACGACAACGAGGAACGTATGCATTTACCCAACCCCTTGAATGTGACACAAGGTTATAACATGAGAGGAAGTGATATTAACGTTGGAAGGCTTAAAGTAACCTCCCAACGTGAGTACATGAGTATACATAAAAACACTCCGACAAAGGTGTGAAAACGATAACATATTTATTCCGTAAGTGACGGGGATACACATACATATACGCAATAGATACATAAACGTATTATGAGGAAATAGGCGTACGACTTGCGTCGTAGGGAATGTTACTTACTGGTAGCTGGTTTGGGGACAAAGCCCCCTAAGGCTTAAAGGCGGCAAGCACCTAGACCATGTTTACTCGTTGTCGGCCTGAGTGGAAAAGAGGCAGGAGATCATAATTCCCGCTTATGATCAAATACCGACGCCACCTATCGACCGAACGAACCTCAGCAAGGGGAGATAACTCATTTTGGTCCACACAGACTTTGTTTTAACAAGGTCAATTTTGAAGCGAATATGTATTTACCGACCCCTTCGAACAAGTAGAATGGGACACAAGTTTTTAAGTGATGTTTAAAAGGTTTGATTTCAGAGTTTTCCTTCGGCAAGACTGGTTGCCTAATCAACGTTAATGATTCCAGTCTTCCCTTCTATTCTTCTATTTACCCATAGCTGAGGTGAATAGTTGTATATATATATACTTTTCCGAAGGGTATATATATATATATATATATATATATATATATACCCAGTCCCTCGGCACGAACAGGATGCAACACAAGGTCAAATTCTTCAGCGGAGTTCAACAGGTTTGAATTCAGAGTTTTCCTACTCCTAGACTGGTTGCCTAACCAAAGTTAAAGAGCCTAGTCTGCAATGCTAATTACCCATAGATGGAGGGAGAATTGGATTCATACGTTTCCCAAGGGTATTAGCGCTATGTGAAATGCAAACAGTATCGTCCAGGATTTGAACTCGGATCGACGAGTCCATTTCCTATGACTAATCATTACACCACGTGTCTCCGAAGGGTATATAAGAATTAGCGGGGTCTTAGTTCGAAGCTAACACCCGCTTTCTTATAATGCATTTGGTTAACCAAAAAGAAGTAACCCAACAAAGAATATTCAGTAGGGAAGAGACAAAGTCAATTTATACAGGTTAACAACATTTGATAAGAACAACACAAAAGGATAACAATTGTTTTGTCCCAAACCACAAAAAGGACACAAAGGTGTTCCATAAAACCAAAAGTGTCTAACAAGATAAAGATGGAAACGCACTTACTGATATTCATTTGTTTCAGGAGGTTTGGAAACCACACGGAATAGCATATGTTACATTCTGCGATTAGCGAAACGGTTATCGTCGTTGGAAATGAAAACGGCAAATATTGAACGAGGTTGTTTGTGTTCCAAATCGCTTAGTCGCTTTGGAGCGCGGGACTCATGTCCGATTCGTTCTAAGTCGTGACGTAACAAGTCCTGCATCTAATATCAAAAGGGAGAAAATCGCCTCATTCGAGTGGACAACTTTACCGCATCCTCCATAATCACCAGATTTAGCGCCTTCAGACTATCATGTCTTCGGCCCAATGAAAGAAAGTTTGAGAGGAAAACATTATTCCAGTGACGAGGAAGTGAAATCTGTAGTGGAGAAGTGGATCAAAGAACAGTCCACAAAATTTTACGGGGCAGGGATACATGCTCTCATTCGAAGGTGGAATATTGCTATTGAGAGAAACGGTGACTATGCGGATGTGTAGGTATGTGATCCACAGAGGACGAGCTTCATTTTGATATATGATACATGTTCCTGTGTTGGTAACTATACCTATCCTAAACAAAATGGCATTACTTTTGACTCTTAGAAAGCATGCTTTCCGAATTAGTTCAGATAGAATTCATGATAGTTCGTCTTGATAACGCTGTAGCGTATTAAGTTAGGAAAGTGCGAAGTTTGAACTTTTTTCCCCGGGACAGCAAACAGGACACATGGGTTAGACATTTGCGTCTATACATTTTATGTGTGTGTGTGTGTGGGGGGGCTTCAACCCCCAGCCTATGTAAATGACATTCCTTCATGTACTCTGTATCACTTCTTTAGGACGAAAGCCCACGTCCTACCTTCTTTATAATACATTTATGTATCTGTTTTGTACCTTGTCATGAGTATATCATACCTTATCATGTATGCATTTTCTTCACGTGCTCAACTATTAAAGCCTATGTTTGTTATATCTCACAACGTTGGGAGGTTACTCTAGATCTTCCAACATTAATATAACTTCTTCACATGTTATAACGCTATGCCACATGTTCCTTTTTGTTGACTAGGCAAAAATTGTTACAGCTTGGCTGGAAAAAAAATAATTCACCAGTTCGTCCATGAAAGTATGAAGTCGTTTGAAATACAGTGGTACCTTGACTTACGAGAGTTCCAACTTACGAGTTATTAGCTGTTACTCGGTCACTTTCTGTTGAGAGCTAAATGTTGAGGTACGAGCGGGCTTCAAATACGCTTATGTCAATAAGTTCACTAAAAACATTTGTTTCAAAATTTATTACGCCTAAGAAAAATATTATTTACAAAAAAATAAACATTTAATCATAATACAGCACATAATACATTACAATGCTATTTTTCTTATCTAAAGAAATATATAAGAGTGTTTTTTGGAGGAGGGCTGGAACGGAATAATGGAATTTCCGTTTGTTTTAATGGGGGAAATTGTTTTGATATACGAGGAAATTGAGTTATAAGCGGAACGAATTAAACTCGTAAGTCAACGTACCACTGTATAATAACAGAAAATTATAGAGATAATATAATTCCGTTGTTGTGGAAAGGAAAGAACACAAGGCGAATATATTTATATATTCGGGTTAACAAATTTTATTGGGTATAAATGTAAGAAGTGTTCACAAGTGTGTGAATTTACGTAAGAGTTCGTAGTTCGTAAAGTTTGAAGGCTCATTGAATTTGCTAAACATTTTCGCTCAGCGGCTAGAGAAATAAGTGTGTATAGTGACAAGTGTTTACTTAGCTTGTTTGGAGAATATCGTATTTGTAGGAGGTTCTTGTTCTGGGGAATGTGGTCTTCGTTGTTGGAGTTGTCTGTTGAATTTTCGGACTGCTGCTTTGTCCGTGGGTTTGTCAGGTCTTATCCCTGTGGGTGCCTAGACTGATGCTGACCTTACCTCGGTCGCTGCTAAAACTGTTCTCTCCATTCCAGGTTCTCTCTGCCCCCTAGCATCTGGACTTTCGGAAACTGATTAAGGGGCAGATAATCCAAATTTCCGATAATAATAGAAATAGTGGAACACGCTTTATATGTTTTTCAATTGTTAATGTCTATTTAAAAAAATTATTTATATTTACTAAACTCTTTTACTTAAAATCTTTAATTAACTTTCTACGGTATTTGACTGCTAATTAATTATATCTTTTATTTTTTAGTTTAAGTTTGTTAATCATTATTCACGTGGTGTGATGGTTGACAACCTAGACGGTAATTTATGAGGAAGTGCGTCCCGGTCTCCTGCCTCAAGAGTTGCTGCCCGGTGACTATTAAAATAACAACCCAGCTCAGTCTATTCAAAACTATCCATCTATCTATCTATCTTAATTTGTTCATATTTATCTATATCACTTTAAATACTAAGATTTTTTTTATTCATGTTTGTTTAATGTCTTGTTTTTAGTTTAAATAAACAAGAATTACGACAAAAAAAGAAGCGACCACCCCCCAAAATGCATTTACTTGTCGAAAATATCTATCTATCTATCTTCATTTGTTCGTATCTATCTATATTATTTTGTTTGTTTATCTATCTATCTATCTCAGTCTATTCAAAACTATATATCCATCTTCATATCTAAACATTAACAAGAATTACGACAAATTACGATAAATAAACAAGAATTACGACGAGCTGGGGTTGTTATTTTGATATACACCGGGTAGCAGTTTTTGAGACGGGAGACCGGGACGCACTTCCTCATAAATTACCACCTAGACTAGTAAACTATTAATGGAGTCTCACTAGTTACCCCATATATCCGGCTTTGTGCCACAACTAAGTCCTAGCTTGGCTTTGTGGACGAAGATTAAGGGGATGGTCCACTTTCTCTGCAGGCGTGTTCGTGGCTGATAAGATAAATGCGGGACAGGCAGGCACGATCACAACGGAGAGATGACATAGAGAGATTTTATGTAACTAGAAAAGAAGGAGCATTAAGGATTGCGTGAATACAGAAAATTTAGGGACTCGACGAATATATTGTAGCGATTGTCTTCCCTTGTTGGGATGGAGCTGAAAGTGGAAAAGGTTTATCATCCCTTGTCGCCAGAGTTTGCCACGTCCATAGACATGCGCTAGTCGTGTCTTAGCCCGTTTGGATTTGGGGGCCTTGACCCACAACTAATAGGCTTACCACGTGGCTCCTGTACGAAGTTAGTGATACCTTTTGAGGTAACTATCATCTCTTCGTTTGACCAAGACCTCTTTCTTTAAGTCCTTTCTCCTAGCTGTTTTGTATATGCATTTTATGTTAAATGTGCTCAGACAATAAAGTCTGTATTTTGTTATGTACCTCTTTGTTGGATTTCTTTGTATATCTTCACTTACATTAGAGACTTCTCTGAAGCCTCCCAACGTATTATAAGAAGTTGTTTTGGTTACTGCAGTTATAACCGCTTTAATAAGTATAGTATAAAAAAGGTTTATTGCAGCAGTCAGTAAGAGCAATAACAAAAGAAGTAACTTAAAGACAAATAAGAAAACAAAATTCATAAAATTTAAAAGAAGAAGAAGAAGAAGAAGAAGAAGAAGAAGAAGAAGAAGAAGAAGAAGAAGAAACTACTTATACTTTGGATTTATTTCTTTAACTGCATATCAACCCCTTATGGACGATTCAATGACGAAATTTTATACAAATAATTAGTATAGAGTTTTCAAGTATTCTATCTGATGTCAATAATTTATACACAACTATATTATTTGATGTGACTCGGAGTAGCTCAGTCGGTAGAGCATCCACCTAAAAACCTCGGGGTTCGATACCGGCTCTCGCTAACTCAGCGCTAGAGTAGCATAACTTGGATCTGTGCAGTAAAGTGGGTAGGTGTGGCGCTCCACCTTGGACGCAAAATAAACAATCTCATTCGTCTAGCGCTAGTGAAAAGGGGATATGCTCCATCGCTGATTGGCTGATACCGACTTTAGGCCACCCCGACGACTTTACTTACTCACAGTGATATACGAAGTAAGGACATTTTGGAGCACGAGGAGAGATAAATTTGATGAAAACGTGGAGACATGTCGGACGGAAACATACGTATTGGAAAATCCCAAAAAAGTTAACCGGATCCATTAATAAAACCAGGATATCTACATTACATTTATAACTGCCCAATCCGAGAAAAACTAAAAATGAAAGGCAAAAATCTAAAGGCTCTTCAACGAATAATATAAAACGAAAATTACATCAAAAAGTAAAAGTTAAAAATAAATCCGCATATCATAATCCCTCAGCAAAACCCGAAATAAAAAACGCCGAATTGGAAAAGAAAAACTTTTTAAAAATCGGGATTTTCAAAATTTTCCCCAGTCAGTTTCAGACTAGCGCTAGGGAAAAGGGGGTAGAATCCTTCGCTGTTCGGCTTATACCGACAATATGCCATTCCGCTGACTTTACTTTACCTATGGTTTAATAGTAATCATCAAAAGGTATCATTATCCGTACAAAGGTACAAGTGTATAGGGCATGTGTTATCAGCACCCTCATGTATGGAAGAGAAACATGGACCTTATACTCCCACCAAGAGCGGCGGCTAAATAACTTCTACCTTCTCTGCCTTAGACGTATACTGGGCATCACCTGGAGGGACATGATTACTAATATAGCAGTTCTAGCAAGAGCTCAACTCCCCAGCTTGTATTCATTACTGAGGCAACGTCGTCTCCGATGGCTGGGTCATGTACGTCGGATGGATGATGGACGAATCCCGAAAGACATTCTTTATGCAGAGCTTACGTCTGGTAAAAAACAGATTGATCGTCCTCAGCTGCGATTCAAGGATGTCTGCAAGAATGATCTCAGGTGCTTTGGCATTGCCCCTTCCAGCTGGGAAAATCTGGCCCAGGACGGCCCTCGGCGGCGACAGAATCTCCGTAAAGGACTGTTCATATCAAAAGTTACCCTGACGCAACACCATGAAGCTAAGAGGTCTAGAAGAAAGCAGCGGCAATAAAGCACCGGAACATCAACATCTTCAGGGACAGCCTTCAAATGCGACATCTGTGGTCGAGAATGTTTTTCAAACATCGGACTTCACAGTCACAGGAGGCGCTGTAACTTCAGAGGCACAAAAAAAACTTTATTATCGACTTCCAAGACTGAAATGCCAATACATAGTCATGTGGTTCCAAATCTTTTGATTTAACACAGTTACATGTTATCAACTATTTCTAACTAATAATGATGATTTTAAAATGATGGAACACTAACAGACTCAGTTAGACCTGTAGGGGATTATCTTCCCTTTGTCTGGAAGAGTTATCTTCCCGCTGTGTTGCCGTTTGTGGCCACCGGGGGACCTCTGGTATATAAGCGGCTGATTCAAATGCTTCTGTTTCTCTTTCCTTATTGCCTCTGAACGAGCACATGGGTTAGACTTATGTCTACCCCCTTCTCGGTGGGGCTTTGCCCCCCCCCCCTTACATCACTATAAGTCTTTTATACAGCATGGACTATTCTTTACTTCCATGTCTGTAACATTTATATTTTATGTACATTTGGGTATCTCGTTTATACCTAAATATTTATCTTGTATTTTCCATTCATGAATGTGTCCTTTTATCTCTACTCTTATATCTTATTTGTATCTTATGTATCTATGTACTTTATGTATCTTATCGTTACCATGTGCTGTACACCTATTAAATGTTTTGTCTCACAACGTGTCAGAGCTGTTGTTCAATTATTAACTTTGAATCTTACAGACCCAAGAGCAATGGCAATGAAGTGGGAGTACTCCACATTCCTCAGAGCTCCAACACTGGTGCCTAACCACCGGATGCCGTTTAGTGTCATGCCCAAGGGGTGTATTTTAGGTTCTGTCAACAGGGCGACCAGCTTGATAACATACATATACACTAAGTAGTAACGTTTAATTAAATGTCATTTTAGTAAGACAATTCGTCATATTTTTCTTAAAACTCAGGAACAGTAAGGAATGATGACAATAAAAATGGTACCGAAAAAAATCGAGAAAAAAGAGATGAGGTCAATTTCAAAAGGTCAAATTTCGGTTTCTACCAACCAATGGCTCTTGGTATTTATGGGGATTGAAAAATAAATAAAATTGAATAAAATAAAAAATAATTTTAAAAAACCACAAATAAAATAAAAATAAAAATAGCACAAAGTAAAAATCTCTCGGGAAGCCTCTGGCTGGAAGCACCATCGGGGCATGCTCGGAAAAGGGGTTTCCTGACGCCAAAAAGAACCTTGTGGAAGATCCTCGAAGATAGTTACTGGGAACACAACTATTACTGACTCGGGAAGATAATTCCTCTCCGAGAAATAGCTGTGAACCTGGAAATAAAAGTTGAAATGTGAAAGTAGCCCTTTTCTCTTTGTCTTTTTGCCTTCCTTCATTCCTTTTCAGCCTGACGACCAACAAGAAGGAAGGGTCACCCGTATAAGGGTTAAGGAAAAAACAAATAACCACCCACTTAACAACCTAACACCATATACTGATGTGTTTAACCAGACTTCCTCAACGTAAAGTGGACTTAAGTTCAAATTGGTATATGTTCAAAAGGAACCGAGAAATAGTCCTTTACTGATCAATGCTACGAGGATGAGTCTATGGTGTATGGCAGAGCAGTTTGATGTCAATATTTAATAAAAGTGTTCAAACATTTAAAGACCATAAAACAATCAAGCACAATGGCATAGAAGACAAAACTCTTGATTAAACAAACAAAATTGTATTAACAAAATGTATACAAAAAGGCAGCATCGAATACTAGGCGAGGTTCCACCAAAAGTTCTTTTTTTAAAGTTCAAATGTAAAATGTAAGCTGGTATTTCCCAATTCAAAAGTGAGAAAGAAAAGGTGAAAGTTTAAAGTCAACTCAAAAGCAGTCAGGCATAAGTTGAATGAATCTAAGGTTTATCTCCGAAAGCATAGGTTATTCAAAGAGAGAGATATACCTTCAGCATGTAAGCGAAATGTTCTTAAAAAGGGTGACGTGAATTCCCTTAGGCAAATGAGATCTTTCTGGTTAGGATCCGAAAAGTTGGCTTTTTTATAGTTAGGCTCCGCGAGGCTCCATTCGATAATTTTTCTTTTTAAGCGGGAACGCCTCTGATTGGTTGAATTTTACGAATTTTATTTCAAATTTTATTTTTACTAGGGTGCGCAGTCCACATGCGCAAACTACTTATTTTTGTCATTCGACTTCTGTCCGTTGAAGTAAGAACTTCCGGCTCGCCACAAGTCAAAAGGTAATGCCATTTTGTTTAGGATAGGTATAATTTCCAACACAGGAACATGTATCATATATCAAAATGAAGCTGGTTTTCTGTGGATAATATCCCTACTTCTTCACATAGTCACCATTTTTTTAATAGCAATGTACCACCTTCGAACGAGAGCATGTATCCCTGCCCCGTAAAATTCTATTGACTGTTCTTTGATCCACTTCTCCACTACAGATTTCACTTCCTCGTCACGGGAATAGTGTTTGCCTCTCAAACCCTCTTTCATGGGACCGAAGAGATGATAGTCTGAAGGCGCTAAATCTGGTGAATATGGCGGATGCGGTAAAGTTGTCCACTCGAATGAGACGATTTTCTCCCTTGTCCTGATGTTTATGTGTGGTCAAACATAAATCATGCAGAAGGAGGATATTGTTGATTGGCAAGTTGGGTCTTACTCGTCGGATTCTTGCTCCGAGCCTCGTTAGGGTCTCAATGTAGGCCTTAGTTTTATAAAAGAGAGAAAAGAGGCAAACATTATATTATGGTCTTTATAAAAAAATATTTAAAATAATGTTTGAATTAAAAATTGTCGACGTTTTTTATGGGAGATTGTAGGGGACATAATATTCTATTCACACTTGGACAATATATATATATGTAAATATGTTACAATGTAAACTAGTTGGAAAACATATCCAACATATCTTTGAAATTAACAATAAGAATTTAAAATTTGATGGTACCGTGATTGGCTACAGAAATGACACTTATCAGATTGTATATTAGATAGAAAGTTCTGACTGGGAATATTATTTACAAAATTTGAATAAAGATTTTTATATTGTTGAATAATAGCAATTTTCAATTCAACGCCCTTCAAATTTTTTTTTTTTTTAATTTGTGAATTTAAAAACTACAAAATTAACTAAAAAAATACTTCACCTGTGAGGTATGTAGTGTTTTATATCCTTAATCAGAAATCTATCGAAGAAAAAAAAGTCGCTTTTTATTAATAAGGATTCTATGTTTCTGATAGAATTTTATTGTAAATAATTTTTAAAATATTCTATGATTTTCCCAGCTCTTTTTTTTCCCGATGATATTATGAGTTAAATACTAAGGCATCGACTAAATGCTAATAATAGTTATTTCTTTTTGTTTTGAACTAAAAAATTATTACATGTATGATTCTCCATAGAAAATTTTGTTGCTCTAATTTTTCGCGCCAAAATGCTATAACTATGTCAACAAAGATTAAGAATGTATCGTAAATTTATTTAAAATGCATAAACGTACGTTATATGTAACATAAATTTTCTTTTTTTTTTTTTAACACATAAACTTGTAATTGTTCTTTATAGTAAACGTAAAAGAAAACATTAAAAAAGATTATTTTCAATTTTTTATTTACGTTTTAAAATATTTTTGAACAATTTACGCACTTATGAAAAGTCCGTAAATTGAGCATACCTACGGCATTACACACAGGCACCTCATTTCAAACTTTTTAAACTAAACAAAAAATTAGAAAGTTATTTCAGTTTCATAGCAAAGTTTAAGTAAAAAGAATAAAGGAGAGAGAAAAAAAAAACTAAGCCCTGTTAATGTGTGGGTTATTCACCCCAAGAGTGAGTAACGGTACCGTACAACAACAACAACAACAACAACCATGACGGTATTTGTGTCCTGTTTTATTTACTCCTTGTGTGAAGAAGAAGAAGAAGAAGAAGAAGAAGAAGAAGAAGAAGAAGAAGAAGAAGAAGAAGAAGAAGAAGAAGAAGAACGAAAAAAAGAAAAGAAAAATAAACAAAAATAAACAAGTTCGCTGCAAGTGATGGAATGAAGAGAAAAAAAAAAAAGAAAGAAAAAAAAGAAGATGCGGATGATGAGCTGATAGACACCGACTCCATCTTTTTCTTCATCTGCTCCTCCTTCACCACCGACTCTTCGACAGATACCTTTTCTCACTTTCATCTCCCCTCTCTATAACCCTACCTCCTACCCCTCCTCCCCTGCTCCCTGCTTCGCGCACTGTCTATTCGTGTCCGACCTTTTCACCCCCCTTTTCTCCGATTAACTTCTACCCTCTCTCTCTCTCTCTCTCTCTCTCTCTCTCTCTCTCTCTCTCTCTCTCTCTCTCTCCAAGGCTCATGCTATTTCAGCAGCATCCTATTTCTAACTTTTTACAACAAATGCCGGGGCAGTACCACGTCGGAGCAGAATCAACTACTCTCAGGATTGTTTTGCTTATGCTTTAACTTTTAGGTAAGTTTAAAGAAAAAAAAAAGTTTATTTGAATTTCACTCATTTGATTCAAGATCACCGACTGCTGCTACTACAAGCTGAAATAAGATCAAATCATTAAAAAAAAAACTCAAACCCCCCCTCCAAAAAAAAACAAAAACAATAACAACAACAAAAAACCCCACTATATTTTCCTTTTTTACGATAAGTCGTGAAAAAACCCCAACAAACTAGTCATCAGTAACGGACATTCTTAAGTAACTTTATCTACATTTTCTTCCAGCATCCAATTCGATTCATCATCTATTATTATTATTATTATTATTATTATTATTATTATTATTATTATTATTATTATTATTATTATTATTGTTGTTGTTGTTGTTGTTGTTGTTGTTGTTATTATTAGGTTTTCATACCTGTCGTAGCAGGTGGTTCACTGGAGGCTGGGTGACAGCAAGTCTCCTTAGGTCTCCAGGACTCTGCTGAGTATTCTAGCCGATCTTAAAAGCGCTGTAGTTTGGATGGTCTCGATTCTTCTTCTGATTTCCAATTCACCCAAATTCTTTTCCAGAGCTTTGGGGACCGTTCTAAGAGCACCAATTACAATTTGAACGAAATTATTATTATTATTATTATTATTATTAGTAGTAGTAGTAGTAGTAGTAGTAGTAGTTTTTCACACCAGCGTTAGCTGATCGTCTTTCACTGGAGTTTGAGTGACAACAAGACTCCTCAGGTCTCCAGGACTCTCCTGAGTATTCTAGCTGATTTCAACAATTCTATTGTCTAGATGGTCTCAACTATTATTATTATTATTATTATTATTATTATTATTATTATTATTATTTTAGTTTTTCCCACCTGCCGTAGCTGGTGGTTCACTATTATTATTATTATTATTATTATTATTATTATTATTATTATTATTATTATTATTATTATTATTATTATTATTATTATTATTATTATTATTATTATTTCACTCCTGTAAGCTTTTGGGGATCGTCCTAAGTGCACAAACTACAATTGGTATCACGTCTACCTTCATATTCCTCTTTTTTTTCAATTCTCTAGCAAGGTCTAGGTATTTGTTTTTGTTTTTTTTTAGTTTTCTTTCATCTTCACCCTTTGGTCTGCTGGAACTGCAAAATCTCCCAGTTGACAAGTTCTCTTTTTTTTTTCTTTTTTTTTTTTTGTTAATCAATGCTTGGTCTGGTCTTCTGGCTGGGATAAGGCGATCCGTCTTATTTCAATATCCCAGAGAATTTATTATTATTATTATTATTATTATTATTATTATTATTATTATTATTATTATTATTATTATTATTATTCAAAGCAATTTAATTATTGTACAAAATTGAAATAAAGTTTATTACATCTATGAATCAAACACTGAAATTTAAATAAAGCAATTTTAGAACTGGTTACAAGGGCACCTTTTGTAGAATAATGGTTAATGAGTCGACCATTTTTTGGTGAGCTTGATGCTCACTGGGTGCCCCATACTTCTGGTATTGCATTAAACTGAGCTCAGCTAAGTAAATAACAACACAAGTTTACAAGTAGTTACAGGGACACCTTGCGTGGTGTAATGGTTAATGAGTCGACCATTTTTGGTGAGCTTGATGCTCACAGGGTGCCCCATACTTCTGGTGTTGCGTTAAACTAATCTCAACTTAGTTATGACAAAACAAGTTTACAACTGGTTACAGGGGCGCCTTGTGTAGTGTAATGGTTAGAGAGCTAGTCTAGCTAACTATTTTTTATTGAGCTCGATTCTCACTGGGTGCCCCATACTTCTGGTGTAGTGTTAAACCAAACTCAGCTTAGTAAATGACAGCACAAGTTTGCAACTGGTCACAGGGGCATCTTGCATGATAACCACTATTATTGGCATTGATACGCTTTACTCACTTTATCCCCAAAACTTTTGACCTCTGGTCAAACTAAACTAATCTTAGGAAATTGCTACAACTGATATACAAGGTGGGTTAAAAATCATGTTTTTTGTAAGACGAATAAAAATAAATGAATGAATAAAAAATATTTTATAAATCAAATAGTAAATAAAAAAAATTACATACAAAAATAGGCTGACTTCTGATTTAGGTCGGAAAATTAAAACGGAAAGTTTTTTGGTGGTACCCAATGACAGTTTAACTACAGTCTATGAATTAACATTTTGCGAATCGGGTTACGGTTTTAGGGGATTAAGGTTGTTTTTAATTACGTATTGCTTAAAAAAATAAACAACAAAAACCCAAATTACTATACATTTGATTAACCATTGAAATTAATTATTGAATCTATTATTGAGACAGTTGTTTGTGTTAGTATTGCAATGTATAATTTCAATTAAACTTAGTTTAAATATTTTTCAACATTAAATGTATAGTAGTGAATGATATGAATGAATATTAAACAAATACAATATTAATGAATATAGTGATTTTTTTTATGTGTGTGCGCGCACGGACGTTTCTATGTGCGCACACGCGTGTTTGTGCGTACGTGAGTGCGTATGTGGATGGGTGGGTGCACGCGCTTGCTCGTGTGTGTGTGTGTGTGTGTGTGTGTGTGTGTGTGTGTGTGTGTGTGTGTGTGTGTGTGTGATAGATAGATAGATAATAGTATTATGATGATTATCTATCTATCTATCTATCTATCTATCTATCTATCTATTGTGTGTGCGGGTGAGAGTGAGAGTGTAATAGATAGATAGATAGTTAGATAGATAGATAGATAATAGTATTATCTATCTATCTATCTATTGTGTGTGTGTGAGTGAGAGTGAGAGTGAGAGTGAGAGTGTGATAGATATATAGATATCTATCTATCTATCTATCTATCACTCACACTCACACTCACATTCACACACACATTCACACACTCACATTCACCCCCCCCACACACACACACACACGAATACCAAAGCAATTCATATCAACTTTACAACTGATACAGGTTTTTTGGCCAAAAGCACTTCGCTTGCTGACTTTTTTAATTAAAAAAAACAACCAACAAACAATTGACACATGGGATATAACAAATAGATTTATTATTCTAAAAACATTTTTATTTATTTATTTTTTTTTTTTAATCAGGTACGCAAAATTAAAACCATTAAATTCAGAATTAGAGAAATTACAATAAAATTACGTTTCTGGCCTCCCCTATTCTTCGGTGGTACATATACGAAAAAAATATTACACAGGGAACCCTAGCAGCAACTCAGTGGTAAATAGGTTAAAATGTTATTGTTGACGTTGTGTACGACATCATACACTTTACAAAGAAAGTTGGTTTCGTGGGTCAAGGAAGACGAATGTTACAAAAACTGGAACATTTAAAAGACTAAATGTTAAAACAAAAACAAGCCAAGAAAGGGAAATATGTTCATCCAGATAAAATAATAAACAAAATTCGACATCGTGTAACTAAAAATTACAAATAAAAGAAAGAGATCAATTTTAAATGTATCTCATGCGATATTTTTATAATAAAAAAACGACAGAACTTGCAAATCGTTCGGAAAATTAAAACATATTACAGATGACCCAGAAAAAACAGAACCCAAATTATTTATTTATTTTCCCATTAAACTAACCCTAAACCCCAACCCTAACCCTAAACCCTAACCCTAACCCTAAACCCTAACCCTAAACCCTAACCTTAACCCTAAACACCCCTAGTTAAAATTAACAATTTTATTACAAAATTTGTGGGTTCAGTTTTTTTCTGGGTCACCCTGTATACATAGTGACCCAGAAAAAACAGAACTCAAATTATTTATTTATTTTCCCATTAAACTAACCCTAAACCCCAACCCTAACCCTAATCCTAACCCTAAACCCTAACCCCCCTAGTTAAAATGAACAGTTTTATTACAAAATTTGTGGGTTGTGTTTTTCTGGGTCACCCTAATTTTCCGACCGATTTGCAAGTATTGCCAAAAAAACAATTCCCTTTTTTTTGTCATGTCTTAAAACTTTTTAATGATAAATGAATAATGTTTTCAGTATTTAGAATCAAAAGTATCAAAATACACAAATTCATTCATGGATAATATTCAGCAATTATTCGTGACGTATGTAAATAAAAACATTAAACAATTTCGGCATGTTTGTTGAATACTAAATAAATACAAATAAATACACATCGCTAGCTGACCAATTAGGTGGTAATTGATTGACTTTAACGGCGTATCAATCTGTCTAGGGTTATTTATGCCTAGCTATTAGGGAATCGTATTCATTGAACGTTTAGGGATTGGTTTAACTCAGTCGGTAGAGCATCCGCCTAGTGAACCTCACGGTTTCGGGTTCGATACTGGCTCCCGCCAACTCGTGAATAGCACAGATTGAAACTGCGGTAAGTGTTGCGCTCCATCTCAAACACAAAATCAATCTCCCTGGAAAAGCGTATAGACTTCCTCGCTAAATTACGTTAAGTTTCATTCATTTTTTTCCAAGTTTAGTTGAATTTTAATTCATGGGGTGTGGGTAAAAAAACTTGCAAATTGAAATCATACTCAAAGTTAAAACGGAGCGGGAAAATTCAAAGTGACCCAGAAAAAACAGAACCCAAATTATTTATTTATTTTCCTATTAAACTAACCCTAAACCCCAACCCCAACACTAACCCTAACCCTAAACCCGCCTAGTTAAAATTAACAGTTTTATTACAAAATTTGTGGGTTCTGTTTTTTCTCGGTCACCCTGTAATATCATGTCACTCCACTGAGGGAGGGTAGGGTTAGGGTTAAGGTAGGGTTTGGGTTTAGGGTTAGTTTAATGGGAAAATAAATAAATAATTTGGGTTCTGTTTTTTCTAGGTCACCCTGTAATTAAACTTTCCCGCTCCGTTTTAATTTTGAGTATGATTTGCAAGCGTTACCTTATTTGTGCATTACATTCTATTATCATTTTTATGGCATAAAAACAACAATATAGGTGTTATTTTTATTACTAATGAAATAAAACGTAACAAAAAAATTGTTTTTCTTAATGGCATTTTAATTTATTTCAATGGGGAAATTGATTTGATATACGAGGAAATTTAGTTACGAGCGGAACGAATTAAACTCGTAACTCAAGGTACTACTGTATTGCTACTTAGGCCACTTTGTGTTTTGCACCTGATTATCCGATTGCTCAGTCCGCCACTGAGTTTGATCATACCTGAGTGCCCTTAGCTTGTGAAAGGAATGCTAGAATAAGTGAACCAGTCGGTTGAGCACTTGCCTAGAAATCGCAAGGTTCCTGGTTCGATACCAGCCCACGCCAACTCAGCGTATGAGTAGCACAGGGATCGGTGCAGTAAAGTGAGGAACTGATGGTAGGTGTGGAACTCCATCTCAGACGCTAAAACAATCTCCTTGGTCTAGTGCTAGTGAAAAGGAGATAGACTCCCTCGTTGTCTGGCTGATACTAACATCAGGCCACCCTGACGACTTTACTTTGACTTCTATGAAGATTTGTTATATTCAACAATCGCTGTAGTAGTAGTAGTAGTAGTAGTAGTCAGTGATACTGATAACTTTTTGATGTAGTGTGTCCTGGGGTGCATATATTTGCTTTTAATGTGTCCCCGGGAAAATGTATGGGTCCCAACTAAAGCCGTGTAACTCCTACCATTTAACCTATACTGTGTAATTCGTTTCTAAGAAACTATTGAAGTATATTATTTACGTAGGGATACCCATTTTTTCGTCTGCTTTTCATTCTAAAAACAAATTAAAATTAATTAAATCGATTATTTCAGGTCAAATTTTTGTCTAAGTCGAAAAGTAGTACCATAATGAGTATCAATAAAAAAAAGCAAAATAATATTACACATGTAATTTATTTTTAATACATTTAAAACTATTTTTTCGGTCAATTTTGATCAAATATATCTTAAGATGGCCGCCCGTGAGTTGCTGTAAAAATCGTGTTTACAAAATAAATTTAACACTCTCGATTGAAAAAAAATGACAAAAAAACAAAAAAACAACAGGGAATTATCTGATTTTAATGAAATTTTCAGTATTGATTTATCAATGAATGAATTTTATACAGTTAGCTTGAAATTGTAAGGGAAGAAAAAAGGGTAATTTTCACCTTTAGTTGTCAAAATTCCAAGCATAAAATTGTGCGTGCGCATTATCTGAAATTAACTTAATTGTTATTAAGAACACATTTTATGATATTTTTGTGTTAAAGCATGCAGTTGTATTGTTTTCGAAAAAGTTTCTAAGATTTGTTTATTTCGCACGGAGACTTTCAAAATAGCTACCGGCTTGTTTCAAAGTGAAAGTCAAGGGAGGTTACTCTAATTGACTTATTTGCTAGGAATTTTGACAACTAAAGGTGAAAATTACCGAAAAAAGAAAAACACTGGGGCGCATGAATATGATTTTACTACGACATTTCAGATATTTTTGCATCAGGGACATATGACGCGTACCTATCAGCATTTCTGAGTAGTAGTAGTAGTAGTAGTAGGAGGAGGAGGAGGAGGAGGAGGAGAGTTATTGGTCTCGCGTTCAGACATTATAATAATAAAGAAAAGAAATAACAAAAAGGGAGCTTTTCGCTACTTAGTGCTGGGTGAGATGAACCCATTTATCAGGATAGTATTAAATAGAATTGATACTTTAGTGCAGGGCCGGTTTGTACTACCCCCCACCCCCAACAAAAAAAACCCTACGGGTGGTGGGGAAGTTGGTTAGAGGAGGCCGAAAAGGCGGGTTTCATAAATTTTCTATGAATAATACTTTATGAAAATATGATAATACTATGGGCTAGGTATACCCAAAAAAATCGTTTGCTACATTTTTAAAAACGAATTAAAATTGATTAAATCTATTATTTAAGGTTAAACTTGTGTCTAAATCGATAAGTAGTAACATAATGACCATCATTAAAAAAAGAAAAATATCATTACATATGAAGTTTATTTTTAATAGATTTAAAGGGATTTGTTTTGGTCAATTTCGACGCGATCCGCCATTTTGTCTATTTTTCAATGGTTTTAGGCGCTTGTTTACAATTTTAATGTAACATTCGCGATTGCAAAAAAAAAAAAAATTACCAAAAATCAGGTAATTATCCGATTTTAATGAAATTTTCAGTATTGATTTATCAATTACTGAATTTTATAATGCCTCAGTTATTTTATTTCAAAACTTTAACTTAGTATTTTTGCCATGAAAAATTAATATATAAAATTCATTTAAAATATGAAAAGCCTGATGTTAAATTTAAAATGTTATATTTTTAGAATCTTAAAATAAATATCCTTATATTATTACATCAAAGTATACTTTTTGAAGTAAAACTCGATTGAAAATGTACCCCCCCCCCTTTTAAAGCAGAAAAAATATCGATGTATATTTTTTTCTTTTATAAGATAATAGCCAATTAAATAATTATCGAAATGAGTAAAAAAGAAATCTCAAAAAAATTAATTATCTATTATTTTTTTACATTGTTTTTTTTCGATTTTCGGTACTTATTTTCTCATAGAAAAGCCACCGTAAATTTTTTTTTTGTTTGTTTCTATTCATAAGTTCGGTCTTTTATCTCTTTATTTATACTGTAATTAGAAAACTATAAGACCAACTTGAAAAATTTTTTCGCCCCCAACATAAGGGGGGGGGGGGGAATTAAGTGACCTGAAAAAAATGAGAAAGTTTTGAAATAAAATAAATAATGCATTATAAAGATCATTCATTGATAAATAAACATTGGAAATTTCATAAAAAATCCGATAATTCCCTGATTTTTGGTAAATTATTTTCTGTAGGGAGGGCTAAAGTCATTTTGTCAAAAATGCAGTTTAGCCTCATTTTGGGTATACCTACAATGGGGCTATTATAAAATGGAAACGGGCATGAGACTCTAACACCGACTTTGCTTGAGAGAATGAAAAAGAGAACTGAAATGTACTGGTTTTATATATATTTACCAACCCCTCTGCTCGAGCAGGATGCGACACAAGGTCAATTTCTTAAGCGAGGTTTAACAGGTTTTAATTCAGAGATTTTGTTCTCCTAGAGTGGTTACCTAGCCATGGTTAAAAGGCCCAGTCTGCTCTGCTATTTACCCATAGCTGGAGGGAGAATTGGATTCATACCTTTCCCAAGAGTATTAGCATTATGTGAAATGCAAACAGCTTCGTCCAGGAATTGAACTCGGGTCGACAAGTCCATTTCCTACGACTCTAACCATTACACCACGCGCATTTATAAAAAAATAATGTCACAGATTTTAAAAAGTGTGTTTATCGTTTAAAGTTTTACTTAATTTACAATAACTAGCAATACTTACCCAAGTTACATACGTCTTGAAGGATGATCATTATTAAAACTAAGGTTTCTTTGTTTAATGGCATATCAACCTTCGTGGATTATTTAATGCTAAAGCCATTCTTGTAGAAGAAAAAAGTAGTGGTACAATTTAACTCATAAAGTAAGTAAAGTCGTCAGGGTGGCCTAAAGTCAGTATCAGCCAGACAGCGAGGGAGTCTATCCCCTTTTCACTAGCGCTAGACCAAGGAGATTGTTTTTTTAGCGTCTGAGATGGAACGTCACACCTACCATCAGCTCTTCCCTTTACCGCACAGATCCCTGTGCCACTCATACGCTAAGTTGGCAAGGGCCAGTATCGAACCAGGAACGTTGAGGTTCCCAGCCAGACACTCTACCGACTGAGTTAAACCGACCCTGGGAGAATAAGGAGGTTTATACCTTTCCCAAGAGTATTAGTCCGAAAGTGAACGTAATAAACGAATAATTACTTGGGTGGGAGCTCTCAAAGTAGTTTTTACTAATAAGAAAAAAGACCATTTGGTTTAAATTCCAAATTTTCCTTCTCCCAGACCGGTTGGTATACCAAGGTTAAAGAGTCCAGTCTGTCCAACTATTTACCAATAACTGAAGGGGGAATAGTTGGATTCGTACCTTTCCCAAGGGCATTAGCACTATGTGAAATGCAAACAGCATGATATCGCGACTGGAGCTCGAACTCGCTTACTACGATGTCGCAGTCTAGCACATTAACCACTACGCTACGAGGACTCCCCTTATTAAGAATAAAGACTGTAGAGTAGCATTTTATGAAATTTTTTGATAATCATTTCAATTCATTTGTTTTTATCCTTAATTTACCACACGTGACAGCTTCATTTATCCCGAGCATTGCGTGTGAAAGATGACTTCCGGTTCGTTATCTTCGAGTAATAACTCTTTGCCTACCAAATCTACCCGACGGCTATACCAAATTTTCTCGGTATTTTTTACCAGTATGATGGGATATTTCAAAGTTCACTATCTATTCTCCTCAGAACTCATTCTATTCAAATAAAGTCGTCTTATCATTGTAATCTCAGTCTTTCTGCTCAATTATAACGAACTAACCATTAGTTTGTACTTTACGGTAGGATCGCAATGGTGGAAGAGCCGCTGTGAGCGGTTTAATGTAGACAAAGAGTAAATAAATATTTCGAATGAATATACCAGAAGTAGTATTATTAGCCTAAATCTAAATAAATAAATAAGTAAACAATAGTGGTCTTTTATAACTATGTAGAGGGCCGGGTTAACTCAGTCGGTAGAGTGTTCGGCTAGTAATCACAAGGTTCTTAGTTCGATACCGGCCCTCGCCAACTCAACGTATGAGTAGCACAGGGATCTGTGCGGTAAAGTGAGGAGCTGATGGTAGGTGTGGCGCTTCACCTCAGATGCTAAATTAATCTCCTTGGTCTGGCGCTAGTGAAAAGGGGATAGACTCCCTCGCTGTCTGGCTGATACCGACATTAGGACGCCCCGACGACGATAACTATGTATGTCCAAAAGATCTGAGGGAGATGACTAGTTTCTTTTTTCATGTTTTTTTTCTGGAAAACATCTTACGCTGGGACAAAATCTCCGAAAAACTACATGTGTAAAATTTCATACGAAGGTTACACTGCGCAGCCAAAAAACGTTAAAAAAATATTAACACAACAAAGACACGCTGGCTGAAACAGTTTTTGCTGTCCCCTGAGTAAAAATCCGTGTTTTTGAAGTAAGAAGAGGAATAACTTATAACATTATAAATCTTCCGTAAACGAAAAAAAAAAATCGTTAGTAATAATATATAAAAACCTCGGAAAATATGTTGCGCAAAATTGTGCATTTTTAAACTTACGTTTTTAGATAGCTTAAATAAATTTTGATTTATGGTGAAAATATTGAGTGCTACAAAATTTTCAACGTTGAAAATTTTCTATTAAATTTATATAAGTGAATAAAAATAGGCCAATTGAATCAAAGAAAATCCTTTTTTTTTTTACATTAATGCAAATGTAATAAAAAAATCAAATTTTTATTACCTCCTCTTACCAATTCGGGACGTACCTATTTGTATAACTCAACAAATCCTTTACTATATTCACCAACCAAAAATTCGATTCACAATGTAAATATTTACCCAACCACCAGAAGGTGACAGAAGGTCATTTCTAAGTTGAGTACAGCTGGTTTGAATTCAATGTTTTCCTTCTCCAGCATTGGTTGTCTGGCTGACTTCTGATTTAGGTCGGAAAATTAAAACGGAAAGGTTTTGGTGGTACCCAATGACAGTTTAACTACAGTCTATGAATCAACATTTTGCGAATTGGGTTACGGTTTAAGGGGATTAAGGTTGTTTTTAATTACGTATTGCTTAAAAAAATAAACAACAAAAAAAAACAAATTACTATACATTTAATTAACCATTGAAATTAATTATTGAATCTATTACTGAGACAGTTGTTTGTGTATAATTTCAATTCAACTTAGTTTAAAAAATATATTTCAACATTAAATGTATAGTAATTTTTTTAAAGCAATATGTAATTAAAAACAACCATAATCCCCTAAAACCGTAACCCAATTCGCAAAATGTTAATTCATAGATTGTAGTTAAACTGTCATTGGGTACCACCAAAAAACTTTCCGTTTTAATTTTCCGACCTAAATCAGAAGTCAGCCCAATTCACAATGTAAATATTTACCCAACCACCAGAAGGTGACAGAAAATCATTTATAATTGGAGTACAGCTGGTTTGAATTCAAAGTTTTCCTTCTCCAACATTAGTTACCTCAACAAGAACCCAGTGTGCCTTCCTATTTACCCATAGTTGGGAAGGTAGAATACATTGATTCATCCCTTTCCCAAAAGCATTAGCCCGAAGGGAAACACAAACAGCCTCGTTCAGGATTTGAACTGGGGTCACAGATTCAATTTCCTACGACGATAACCGTTACATAGTAAATATAATGCAAAACTAGACCCTCACTTTGTGTCGGTCAAGGTTAGCTAAAGTAAATCAGGTACACCTCCGGGGCATTGCGATTGGGGATTGGCATCCATAAGTCCTATGGGTAAGGGGAAGAGATTTTATAAGAATTAATACACAAAAATTAGGTCACATCATATTCACGGGGGAACGCAAGTTATTTTCATGGGTGAGGGCAATGGGTCTAATCCTAATAGTTTAGCATAACTGTATTGAAATGCAGGGAGGTAGAAAAGATATCTTGTCGAGTCCCCACTCACCAAGGACCAATATTAGCAATAGGGTTATTTCCTATAAGTCTAACATAAACAAAGGGGAACCACTCTTGACTGATAAATTATTTATTTATTTATTGATCTACTAGGAAAAAGAAGACGGGGTTAGGGTTAGGGTTAGGGTTTAGGGTTAGGGTTCGTTTAATGGGAAAATAAATAAATAATTTATCAGTCAAGAGTTGTTCCCCTTTGTTTATGTTAGACTTATAGGAAATAACCAGCAATAGTATATCACGAATATACTAGTACTGAACACGACGAAAGGAAACACAAAATAAACACAACTGGGCCGGTTTATCTCAGTTGGCAGAGCATCCTCTTAGGAACCACAAGATTACGGGTTCGATACCTGCCCTCGCTAACTCACGAAAGAGTAGCATAGCTTGGGCCTGTGCGTAAAAGTGGGGAGCTGATGGTAGATATGGCCCTCTACCTCAGACGCAAAAACAATCTCCCTGGTCTAATGCTACTGAAAAGGAGATAGACATCCTCGCTGTCCGGCTAATATCGACAATATGCCACTCCGCCGACTTGCAAATCCTCTAGACGGCATCCAGTGTCCATACAGAGCTGATCAATCTAAGCTTTTGCTGGTCAGCTAATACTGGTGTGTCCATGTCTAGGTGTCCACAGTAGAACGTCACTTATGAGTTCCTTCTTATTTATAAGCAGTGCTCTTCGTGTCTTGTCCGTCTTACATGGATGGTTTGTGTGATAGGAGGTAAGTGGCCGTATAGTTGCTGTTTTGGGGTTGCTGTTTCCAAGATTTGTTCAAAACAGCACGCAGTATCCTAGTGCAGTTTCCGTTTAGCCTTTTCTCTAAGCATTTTGTTAAAGTCTAAGTGGTGCAGCCATATCGTAGTACTGATCCTGCTACAGATGTAGCATGTATATACATACCAGTGGCATTAAAAGAAAGAATATACACGTGTTCCAACATCTAAAATTATGCACATATTGTTCCATGAATAAGTTGTATATGGAAAGTGTACAAACTGGAAAAAGGTTTACTTATCAAAGTATGGGTAATTTAGCACTATATATTTGCCGTTCTCTGGTAGGAAAAGATCACGTTTTCGCTGCTCAAAGAATAGAGGCAGATTGTGGTTGATAATGGGTTTATGGGACTGTCATGCTGTACGGTGGGGGTTTTTTTTGGCGGAGGGGGGTTGTTTTACGGCATATCAACCGCAGTGGGTCATTTAATGCCAATAAAGTTTTGAAATAAATACAATTTTAATGGATAATCAAATTTTGTTTATAAACTCATGTTTTTCTATTTAACCCATAGATGGTACCCTAACATGTACTACCTCTCCGGGTCAGAGTGGACCAGGAAGCAATGGTGATGAAGGGGTGCTCCACATTCCCCAAACCTCCAGAACTGGAACTTCACCATCAGATAGAGCTTAACGTCATTCCTAGGACAAGATGACTCTTAGCCACCGCCTTCTAGCACATATATGATAAAAAGGGTTGGAGCTTGCTATACGGGCAATAGGGTTGGGGCAGTCATATAGGTGCTAGGACTTGACGTGACCAGCCGATTGATCGGACTGCCCGTCTAGCCTAAGAAAGTGCCTAAGTGGAATATTGCAAGTCATGGACTGCTCAGTCACCTGGGTTCTATCCTTAAACATCACGGGTCGCCACCCACGGCCAACAGGTGGCCCCATTGGGGGAGTCTTACCCCTCTGTAGATGTGCAGTTGGTGCATTCTAACGCCCCACCGACAGGGCGAGTATGGTCGGTACTAATGTGATATACGTAACGCAGTCACAGTATCACCGTGAACGTTTGTTGTGTCGCTACGAACCTCAAAGGAATATGTGTTGAGTTGTTGGTGGCGGCGGACGAATGTACGTTGGGTGAATAGCGCCAGACTACTGTGTCAGTAAGGGATTGGGTAATATTCACAGAGTTCCGTCCCGGCCTCCTGCCTCAAAAACCGCTAGCCGGTGCCTGCTGAAGAAAAAAAACACCAGCTACGATTGAAGTCCATCGTCGAAGCGGTGTCACTTGAAAAAAACAACAACAAAAAAACAAGCAACTTAGGGCGTTTTTCCCGAAAACCCAACCCCAACCCTAGCTCTAACCCCCCTAGTTAAAATTAACAGTTTTATTACAAAATTTGTGGGCTCTTTTTTTTTCTGGGTCAACCTGTATACAGGGTGACCCAGAAAAAACAGCGCCCAAATTATTTATTTATTTTCCAATTAAACTAAGCCTAAACCCCAACCCCAACCCTAACCCTAATCCTAAACCCTAACCATAGGTTGTTTTTTTCAAGTGACGCCGCTTCGGCTACGGACTTCAATCGTAGCTAGTGTTTTTTTTTCAGCAGTCACCAGCTAGCGGTTTTTGAGGCAGGGAGCCGGGACAATCAAGCCTGGATTGATCAAGCCTGGATCTCCAACGTGTACTTTCTGTGACGGGGTAGCCGAATTTTGTTCGGTTCTTATTTTCCTGAAACGTAAGTAGGCTTGCGATTCCTCTCGTTTCGTAAAAGTAACTGACACAAACGCAAGGAATTTTAGTTCACAACTGACTTTATTGTTTTCCATTGATAGCCAATCACAAATGACTATAGAGTGGGAAAGAGAGAGAGAGAGAGAGAGAGAGAGAGAGAGAGAGAGAGAGAGAGAGAGAGGGGGGGTGGGGGTGCCAACAGCTGGATTCTCTTCAAAGCTCGTCCCTGAACTAATTGAGGTTCGTTTGAATTTAGAGACCAAACACTCTTTGTCTCCATCAAGACGCGATCATGTATTTATATGTTTTTAATTAAAGAAAAGATTGTATTAAAAACGCATAGATAAAAATAATGAGATTCCCTTTTGACAGTCTCTATGAAAAACAAAGTGAAAATATTTTTAAGTAAAATATCCTCTTGGTCTAGTGCTAGTGAAAAGGTGATAGATTTCCCTCGTTGTATGGCTCATACCGATATTAGGCCACCCCGACGACTTTAATTTTTTACATTAGAATTTATTGATAAGTTGCATGATAAACAACATTTTTTATTATATAATTGATGTAGTTGGTCTGATTCGAAAATTTGAGAAAAGAACAAAGGGACTTAACTCTCATTGCTTTGAGAGTTAAGTCCCTTTCTTCTTTTTCCGAGAAGAAGCTTGTAAACTATGGCAGCCATCTTTGATTCAACGTAATTTTCACGGAGAAAACACGACACTTTTCAAATCCATTTAATGCATGTTTTTAACTCCAAAATATCATAAAATGTATTTTTAATAACAATTAAGTTAATTTCAAATAATGCGCAAGTACAATTTTATGTTAGGAATTTAGTCACTTAAAGTTCAAGATTGCTATTACGTAGATCCTTACTCCGTGTCTTTTCCGTGAGTCATTGACCTTGAGAGATAAGCGCTTGATTTAAATTCAATTCTAGTTAAGAATGTGAATATGCATATCTGAAAAATCTCAACCTTCTTAATGTTGAAAAAAAAAACGGAATTATGATATAAATGCAATTCTGTTTTGGAAGAAAAACGAGGCGTAACTGAAAACTAAATATGCCATAAAGTTTTACTTTGTGCTAAATTTTAATTCCTTAAAGCAATTTTGAAAGATTGCGTGCACCCTGCATTAGAAACAATGACAGCATACGAGAAACAATGTGGTAGAATGCATACTACAATATAAACAATCTTGTAGACCGCATACTACAACAGAAACAATATTTTATAGATCGCATACCACAAGAAACAATAGAAAAAACTGTTGTAGACTGCATACTATAACAGAAACAATCTTGTAGACCGCATACCACAAGAAATAATAGAAAAACTGTTGTAGACCAAATACTACAACAGACACAATCTTGTAGACCGCATACTACAAGAAACAATAGAAAAACTGCAGTAGATATACAGCAGAAACAATCGGGTAGCCCGCATACTACAAGAGAAAAACTGTTGTAGACCAAATACTACAACAGAAACAATCTTGTAGCAAAATTGTTGTAAACCACATACTACAATAGAACTAATCTGGAAAAAATGTGGTAGACCGCATAATACAACAGTAACCTGTTGTAGGCCATGTATTACAACAGAAACAGTCTGACAGACCGCATACTACAAAATTCTGTTGACTGTTCTTTGAGCCACATCTTCACTACAGATTTCACTTCCTCGTCACTGGAATAATGTTTGCCTCTCAAACTCTTGCACGGGGCCGAAGAGACGAGTCAAACATTATTCCAATGACAAGGAAGTGAAATCTGTAGTGAAGAAGTGGATCAAAGAACAGTCAACAAAATTCTATGTGGCAGGGATACATGCTCTCATTCGAAGGTGGAACATTGCTGTTGAGTGAAACGATTAACATTGCTATTAAGAGAAACGGTGACTATGTGGGGAAATAGGGATGTGATCCACAGAGGACCAGTTTCATTTTGATGTATGATACATGTTGCTGCGTTGGTAATTATACCTGTCCTAAACAAAATGGCATTACTTTTTGACAACCCGCCGTATATATATATATATATATATATATATATATATATATATAAAAGGAAGTTTGGTATGAACGTGTCGACATTTAACTCCAAAACGGGATTTCACTCAGATTAGAAATCTTGCATACACATTAAATACCTTCTAACTAGGAAACACACCAAATTTGGTTATTGATTTTTTACTGATTAAGGGATATGATTAATTAATTAAACCAAAATCAATCAATTTGCCGAACTGTCCGTATACCAGCTCCTGCTGCTATTGTATCAGTAGAATCTTGCCCGCTGCCTATTTCAAGTCATTCAAAATGTCTGCTCTATTTCTACTAATAGGTCAACATTGTTGAATGCAATTATTTTGTAATTTAGTATGAACTGTTAATTTTTTTTTTTTTTGAGAACTGAAAAAAAAACTTTTCAAACCAAGTGTATCTTTTTTAATGTAAAAAAGAAAAATGAAAACCTTTTTATCAATATTTTTTTATCAGGAACACTCCCTGGTGTTCCTAAAAATGTTTTCGTCCGGTCATAGACCGGGCACTTTTGCTAGTATATATATATATATATATATATATATATATATATATATATATAGTGTGTGTGTGTGTGTGTGTGTGTGTGTGTAAATCCAAATGTATCTAGGTTAAATTTCTTAAGAGTTTTTTTTTTTGTTACTTTTTTCCTTTTTTTTTTTTTGGTACATGGTCCTCTGGAATACGATCTATTAAACCCATAAATGGGATAACGGGTACTATCACTTAGAGTTAGAATAGATCTGGAGGGATATTCCACACTTGTCAGATATCAAAAACTGGAGCCTCACCACCAGATGGTTTAGTGTCATACATAGGACCCGCCCTAGAGTAAGGGATACAATTAGCGTTTTCTAAGCCCCACCGACAGAGCATAGATATGTTTTGAAACAAAAATATCAACTATGTACTCTTCACAGACGACATTAGTCATGTTTCAATGACCGTAGTTGTTGCGACTCCAGACATAAATTGGTGAATCAATCGTGAAATCAATTGGAAGGAAAGTTTTTTTTTTCTTTCCTTTTTATCTTTCTCTACTCTGCCTCAGTCTCTCCCACCCGCTCTCTCTATGTCTTTCTCTCAGTCTCATTGAGAATGTGCATAACACACACCTCTCCGACCCTTTATGTTTAAAGACCAAACAATAACATCTGCTCTGGCCGTCTTCATTCATAACGAAAAACCTTGGCTGACCCACTTGCAAGTAGGTGTCTCATCGGACACGTGGCTGTGGAGTACATATACAACATTTTTTTTTTTAAATCGACGCGTGCTATACAAGGAACGCTCGAACACACTTATGCAAGCACCTGCTATCCCCCCTCCCCCCCCTCTCTCTCTCTCTCACACAATTTCACACACACACACGCACACGCACACACACACATACACATACACACAGTGGCTTGTAGAATTTCAAAACATAGAAAAGACTGTTCACACGTAAGTAATAATTTATCATTTTTTTTTACTATAAAAATGTTCTGTCATTCTCCGGTATTACTTTAGCATTGAGATCACAAGGAAATGCGCCCCATCATGGTGTAATGATTAGTAAGCTAGTTTCGCAGATCTATTATTACTGAATCAGTGAATAGCGAGTTCGATTCTTGCT
The DNA here is from genome assembly GCA_023376005.1 of Doryteuthis pealeii. Lineage (NCBI taxonomy): Eukaryota > Metazoa > Mollusca > Cephalopoda > Myopsida > Loliginidae > Doryteuthis > Doryteuthis pealeii. The sequence goes on along the minus strand of CM042139.1, from coordinate 91,612,049 downwards.
GGATGCCCCATAAAAATCCTCACGTAAAAAAGACCTTGTGTTAATACGGCCTGGTAGGAGATAAGAAATGTTATTTTATTTATTTATTTTTTTTTTTTTTTTTTTTTTTAGATCTCAAGGAAATGTGCAATCTATCATTTAGAGCTTAAAGCTTGCTTACTAAATTAAAAGGGTGCCCTCGTTTTTGCTATGGTTATCGTCGTAGGAAATAAACATTTCACATTGCGCTCTTACCTTTGGGAAAGGTATAGCATCCAAATATTCCCCCTCTAGCTATGGGTAAATTAAGGTCGGGCTGGGCTCTTTAATCTTGGTTAAGTAACCGGTCCAGGAGAAGGAAAACACTGAATTTAAACTTGTTAAACTCCTTATTAAAATTGACCTTGTATCAGATCCTGCTCGAGTGGGGGGCTTGGTACATACATACTGAATTAAATGACGGTTTTAAAAAATAATTCAGATAAAAGAATTTCAAACAATTGATACTGTTACAATTCGAAAAAAATAATTCCAAGCATTACTTAACGCAGGTATGTCCAAAATGTGACCCGCCAGCCAATTATGCCCCCCGATAATATTTCTTATGGCCCACAGCTTCGGTCATATGATGTATTATTTATGGCCTGCTAGAACAATGCCAAACAGGGCATTACACCGATTGGTCTCGGGCTGTTTGGACCAGAATAAGTAAAATCGCCAGATGAAATGGGAACGTTACATTTTTTGCTTTCTTTCCGGTTGATTTAAAAATATATGCAATGTTTTATGGGGAATTTTCACTTCTGATGAATTTGATAATTTTATCAAAATCTATTTTGTGCTTGTTTACGATGAGACCTCTAAAATAAACATAATTGGCTAAACTTGCAAATTGGTCGGAAAATTAAAACGGAAACTTTTTTGGTGGTGCCCCATGACAGTTTAACTACAGTGTATGAATGAACTTTTTACGAATTGGGTTACGGTTTAAGGGTTTGGGGATTAGGGTTGTTTTTAATTACGTATTGCTTAAACCCCCCCCAAAAAAAATTACTATATATTTAATTAACCATTGAAATTGAAAATAATTATTGAACCCAACGGTAGACACATTAGTCTCAGTTGTTTGTGTTAGTGTTGCAATGTATAATTTCAATTAAATTTGGTTTAAAAAATTTTTTTTCAACATTAAATGTATAGTAATTTGGGGGTTTTGTTGTTGTTGTTGTTGTTGTTTTTAAGCAATACGTAATTAAAAACAACCTTTATCCCCAAACCCCTAAACCGTAACCCAATTCGCAAAAGGTTAATTCATACACTGTAGTCAAACTGTCATGGAGCACCACCAAAAAACTTTCCGTTTTAATTTTCCGACCAATTTGCAAGTTTAGCCCCATAAGTTTCTTATTTATCTATTTATTTATTTATTGTTTATTTGCTTTTTATATGTTTATTGTTTTATAACAGTATATATTTGTGTTGAAGAACGATAGTTGGTTGACTATCATGTCCTCAAACGGTATAAATATAGTACAAATCCCGACGATAGTTGTAACAAGTAGACATTATTGTCTGAGCAAACTCAACAGAAGTAATGCAAAAACAGGAGAGCATTTACAAAGAATCATCATCATCATCATGTCGCGCATGTAGCACGGGTATCGACAACAATCTTACGCCAACCCTCCCTATCATTCATTGCGCCTGGAAGCTCCTCTGCGGAACAGCCAGCATCTTCACATAGCTGGTCAATGTAGGTCCTTGCTGGGCGCCCCACACTTGCATGACCATGTGTTGGCTTCCACAGGAGAACGTCGCTTATGAGTTCATCCTTACTTCTCCAGTAGTGTCCTGCGTGCCTTGTCCGTCTCACTCGGATAGTTTGTGAGATGGGGGCAGGTGACCGTACAGCTGTTTCCTTGTGGGGTGCTGTTTCCATGACTTGTTCAACACTGCTCGCAGCATCCTTGTGCAGCTCCCATCTAGCTTATTCTCAAGACGTTTAGTTAGGGTCCAGGTGGTGCAGCCATATAGCAACACTGACACAACCACAGCCTGGAATAACTGTCGCTTCAGCTTGTTAGGGAGATCGGACCTCCATATGACTGATAATCTATTTGTGGCCGACCATGCCTTTGCTATCCGCGTATTAACATCGCTCTCTGCGGAGGAGATATTACTTCCCAGGTACGTGAATTGTTCCACTGGCTTAAGAGGCTTGCCATTGAGTGTGGAGATGTTTCCTTTATTTTTAAAGCTCATGTACTCTGTTTTACCGGAGTTCACATAGAGGCCTATATTATTTGCTGCCTCCTCTAGGCTATGTAGCAGTGTTTCAGCCTGTGCCGGTGTATCTGCAAGAAGTACAAGGTTATCGGCATAGTCCGCATCTGTGATTGTTTGTGAGGGATATCGCCTGCTTCTTGCCCTTTTCAATGTGAAGCCTTTTTCTTTTATGGTATCTAATGATGTTCGGAGTACGTAGTCTAGGCATATTATGAATATATATGGTGCCAATGTGTCTCCTTGAAAGGACTCCAGCGGCGATATCAAAGAAATCTGTGTCGCCATCAGGCGAGCGTACCATCGCTTTAGTGTGTGTATATTCTGCTAAAAATGTCATAATATTGAAATTGTTTAACAGAATTCAGTATTCATGGTTCTTTTATTAAAAAGAAATCCCATATAGAAGCTTATAAGAATATTCTGATATAATTATTAAGACTCTTATCTTTATAGAAAAAAAATTAAAATAGTTTGTTTTTTTCGGTTCACATATTTTAAACATAATTTCATCAACAGGTAAAGAATTATCGAAATTTTCGTGAAAATTTGACTGTTAATTGATTTTTCATAGAATCTTTTAAAAAAAGCGGGTAGTTATAACTTGTTTTTGGTTATGATAAATTTCAATTGATTTAATGGTGCGAAAATGTAAACATTGTCTTTGTTCATAATTTTCATTATTTCAGTAAGCTGAATTTTTTTTTTTATATCAGCAGGAGTTTTTTTTTTTTTATGTTTCTTCTTTTGAATGGTCCAAAGATTTTTAAGATAATATTAACCTTTATTCAAGTTTCATTGTGTTATATATTGGGGGTTGATTTAACACGGCAGATTGGATATCACTAGTGTATAGGAATGTTCTACTACCTTATCTTACACATCTCGCTATAATGTACCGTTTTTGTTGGATCGTGGTTACACACTACATGTATTACACATCTCGCTATAATGTACCGTTTTTGCTGGATCTTGGTTACACACATACATGTATTACGCATCTCGCTATAATGTACCGTTTTTGCTGGATCATGGTTACACACGCACATGTATTACACCTCTCGCTATAATGTACCGTTTTTGTTGGATCATGGTTACACACTACATGTATTATACATCTCGCTATAATGTACCGTTTTTGTTGGATCGTGGTTACACACATACATGTATTACACATCTCGCTATAATGTACCGTTTTTGTTGGATCATGGTCACACACTACATGTATTACGCATCTCGCTATAATGTACAGTTTTTGTTGGATCTTGGTTACACACATACATACATGTATTGCAAACATAAGTTCCAGTCAAATTCGCAATTGAACCATAATTTATTACGTCATTTTTTAAACATTTATATTATCGATACAACGATATATAAGAATGATATATAAGAATGAATATATATATATATATATATATATATATATATATGTGTGTGTGTGTGTGTGTGTGTGTGTGTGTGTGTGTGTCTGTCTGTGTCTGTCTGTCTGTTTCTAATTTTCAATTTTTTCAATTTTTTATATTTTAAAACAATTACGAAAAATCAGATAATTGTCCAATTTTAATAAAATTGTCAGCACTTTATTCATTAATGGTGTAATTCTAAAATAAATAGCTTATTTCATTAAAAAAAACACTTAAACATTTTATTTATTTGTTTATTTATTTATTTTCAATTAAGATCGGTTTTAAGGGGTTTACAAACTTTTGTCATTTGAATAAAATAAAAATTCCAGTCCCTAATTTTTACATTTCTAGAAAGATCAAATGCAGATGACCACATAAAAAAAATTCGGATTACCTTTAGGCACCCCTTTTTGATCTCGATTAAGAAAGGACATGTTTTTCATTTACACCGTCAATATCCAGATTGTTAGGGGTTAGGGTTAGGGGTTAGGGTTAGGGGTTAGTTTTATAATTTTAAAAACAATCTAAATATAGTCTGTTAAAACAACCGGATATTGACGGTGTAAATGAAAAAGCATGTCCTTTCTTAATTGAGATCAAAAAGGGGTGCCTAAAGGTCATATGCTCCAAAAATTCAACACCCGAAAAAAATAGTTGAAAATTTAAAAGTGATTTTCTTAAAACTCAATAGATAAGAAAGTCTTTTCTCCGATTCAATTGGCCTATTTTTATTCACTTAATAAATTAATAGTGAATTTCAAACGTCTGAAAGGTGGTGTACAAAATATTTTTTATCAAGAATAAATATTTATTTAATCTATCTAAAAATGTATGATTACAAATGCGCAATTTTCCGAGATTTTTATATATTCAAAAATTATTACAAAGGATTGTTCTTTTTTGTTTACAGAAGTCTGTTGTAGTCTTTGGTTTGGTTTGGTTTGGTTTGGTTTGGTTTGGTTTTACGGCATATCAACCTCAGTGGGTCATTTAATGCCGATAAAGTTTTAAAATAAATGTATTATTAATGGATAATACACTTTTTTTATAAATACATTTTTCTATTTAACCCATAAATGGGACCCTAACAGGTACTACCACTCCGGGTCAGAGTGGACCAGGGAGCAATGGTGATGAAGGGGTGCTCCACATTCCCCAAACCTCCAAAACTGGAACCTCACCATCAGATAGAGTTTAACGTCATTCCCAGGACATGTAGACCCTCAGTCACCGCCTTCTAGCACCCATATGATAAAAAGGGTTGGGGCTTGCCATAAGGACAATAGGGTTGGGGCAATCATATAAGTGCTAGGGCTTGACATGGCCAGCCGATTGATCGGAGGGGTCTCTCCGACCGCCCGTCTAGCCTAAGTAAGGACCAAAGTGGAGTATTGCATGTCATGGACTGCTCAGCCACCTGGGTTCTATCCTTAAGCATCACGGGTCGCCACCCACGGCCAACAGGTGGCCCCATTGGGGGAGTCTTACCCCTCTGCAGAGGTGCAGTTGGTACATTCTAACGCCCCAGCCGACAGGGCGGTGTTGTAGTCTTAATTACAAATTAGTTTTTCTCCCTTTTACTTAGAAAATACTCGGATTTACTCTGGAGATAGCAACAACTGTTTCATTCATTTTTTTTACCACACAGTGTAACTTTACCATATGAAATTTTAATACATATTTACGCCCATATATTTTTTTCCAATTTTCACTCATACCAGATGTTTTGAGAAATCAGTTATGTCCTTTTAACTCGACAACATTCACTTACCTAATATATATTTGTCCCTAGGAAGGTGTACCTCTAACACCGAAACCGTGGTAGAGAGAAAAACTTTTTTCTACAATGATAAATGTTCTATATTTTACGAAATATATTGAGCCCTTTTGGATTAATTACTCATGGTACTACAATGAAAACGTGGTTGCAACTTTTGATGAATTTTAATGAACACACACACACACACATACACACACACACACACACATATATATATATATATATATATATATATATATATATATATATGTATATATATATATTATATTAAAGCTGAGATTTTGAGCTTTCCATAGCTAAAGGCTTTTTTGCTGGTGACCTTGATCAGACGAAATTTGTCATAAATTATTGCTTAGTTTTAGAACTACTTAATGTTTTTAAAAAATCCACTTTAATTGGTTTAATTAGTCGTAATTTGCAATTAAGTCAAATCTTGACCCGTCTCTGTCTTTACATCCTACGTAACTCCCCTTTTTGCCCGCTATACGACAAAGAAGGGGAGTGAAATTGATCACAAGTAATAGTTTTATTACTAAAAAGGCAGCAGTGAAACCTCTCCCCTCCCCTTCGCTTGTCTTACATTACTTTCTTTTCCTCTCTCGACTAAAGGCGAATGAAAAACACCCGCCCGCAATAAAAATTCTAATGTCTATTTCAATTGTCTAGGTGAATTCATTGAAAAATCCGTGTTTTTTTTAAAATACAATTCTAACCCCCACGTTTGTAAAAAATGTACCAAAACTCAGGGAAGTGTTCGATTTTAATTGAATTTTCAGTGTGGATTTAGCAATGAATTAATGTTTATTCTATTTTAAAACTTTCTGATTTTTTTCAAGTCACTTAACTTCCCTGTTTTTCGGGTACAAAATAACGGTGTGTATATATGTGATTGATACTATTTTCTGCATAAATAAAAAGACTTAAAACAGAAGGTGTGAATAGAAGAAAAAAAATGTTTGGTACTCTTTGCGGAGAACCGTACCAGCTCCCTGCCTCAAAAAATGCTTGCCGGTGGCTGCTGTAAAATAAAAAAGAAAGAAAAAACACCACCTACGATTGAAGTCCGTAGCCGAAGTGGTGTTACTTGAATTTAAAAAAAAAATCGGGTTAGGGTTTGGGTTTGAGGTTGGGGTTGGGGTTTAGGATTAGTTTAATGGGAAAATAAATAATTTCGGTTCTGTTTTTTCTAACCCAGAAAAAACAGAACCCAGACATTTTGTAATAAAACTGTTAATTTTAAGTAGGGGTGGGGTTAGAGTTTAGGGTTGGGGTTGGGTTTTCGGGAAAGACGCCCTAAGTTGGTTGTTTTGTTTTTTGTTTTGTTTTTTGCAAGTGACACCGCTTCGTCTATGGACTTCAATCGTAGCTGGTGTTTTTTTTTCAGCAGCCACCGGCTATCGTTTTTTTGAGGCAGGAGGCGGGACAGTTCTCCGCGAAGAGTACCGTTTTTTTATTTTTTTAAAGAATCTGCTCGAGTAGTAAATACGTACCGAAAATCGAAAAATAAAATGAAAATGAAAACTAAAAAATAATTTTTGGAGTATTATTTGGGTAATATATGTCCTGGAATAAATGTCCCCTCTGTCTGTCTGTCTGTCTGTCTGTCTCTCTCTCTCTCTCTCCAAGAGAAACTGAGATTATATAACGAGGAGGTAATCAAGAGATACATAGAGGGGAAAAATGATAGGCAGAAAGTAAAGTAAGAGATTGGTCAGTTTTTGACGTAATTGCAAGTTACGACTAATTAGAACCAATTAAAACGGATTTTTTTCAAACAACATTCAATCCTAAAAGTAAGAAATAATTTAGTATAATTTTTATGTCATTAAACTAAATAGGAATAAAGCTTAGGGAACCAAAATTTGATTCGCTCAGCTTTAGTAGCAAAAGTACCCGGTCTATGACCTGACTAAAAACATTTTAGGAACACCAGGGAGTGAGTGGGTAAGAGAGAGAATAAGAGTGACATCTCTTTTCTGAGTTTTATGTCGACACGTACATACCAAACTATATATATATATATATATATATATATATATATATATATATATATATAAAACAATTTAAACGAGCAAATATTACTAGTGAGCGACACATACATCCAGAGTGGGGAGCTCCACCTCAGATGCAAAAACAATTTCCTTGGTCTATCGCTAGTGAAAAGGGGATAGACTTCCTCGGTAATACCGACAATAGACCACTATGCCAACTTTACTACTTACACTATACATATGATATTGTAAGTAGTAAAGTAGGCGGAGTAGACTATTGTCGGTATATATATATATATATATATATATATATATATATATATATATATATATATATATATATATATATATATATATATATATATATATATATATATATATGCCATGCGCCATTCAGTCTGAAATGCAAATTCAATAAAGGCCATATTTACCGTGATAGTTTATGAATGGAGATTGTTTGAGAAAAACTACAAAAATAAACCTTTTTTTTACGAGAAGAGGCGGGCTGTGGAAAAATCAAACATTCAGCTATAAGTACGTTTTGTTTACTCGACCCACTCCCTCCATTCACCCTACCCCGCTAACCATCGAAAACTTTACCTATGTTAAGGCAATAATCTGAGTTTCTATCGCTCTCTGTCTCTGCCTCTTTCTCTTTCTCTCTCTCCCTCTAACACACACATTCCCAGACAGACAGACAGACAGATTCACACACATACAGACAGACTCACATCTCTCTCTCTCTCTCTCTCTCTCTCTCTCTCTCTCTCTCTCTCTCTCTCTCTCTCTCTCTCTCACTACACATTCACAGACAGACAGACAGACACACACACACTCTCATACATTGAGACATACTCACACACCCCACTCTCTCTCTCTCTCTCTCACACACAACACACACATACACACACACACACACTCTCTCTCTCACCCCTCTCTCTCTCTCATACACACATTCACAGGCAGACAGACAGACACACACACACACACATACACATATAGACATACTCACATTCCCTCCCCCTCTCTCTCTCTCTCTCTCACAACACACACACACGCACACACACACACACACACACACGTACACACACACACACACTTATTTACTCCAAGAGCTTAATTAACGTCGAATCAAATGACGCATCTGTTCCTAGACACCCCACCATGTCCCACTGTGTTGTGACGTCACTGTTGACACGTGCCGGCAAGTAACAAGCCACGGTCCACTCCTTCTCTCCGCTTTTGATGACGTTAGGGGGTGGATGGGTTTGGGATGTCCGCTAGAACTACAATTGACGTAATTCTAGCATTGTTTTTTCAGTGCTTGTGATAGTTTTTAAAAGACCCTTTGTAAAAAACTAAGTTGGGAAGATCAGTTGGCGGACCTGAACTTTCAGAAAACATCTAACATTTTTGTTTTTAATTTTTTTTTCTTCTTTCAATGGATTATTATCGATTGCACACCAATCTATCAGACTGTGAAAAAAAAATCAAAAAAGTTATTTATTTTTCGAGTTTTCAGGGGTGCTCAGTTCCACGTATAAGTTTATCGTAAATTGATCCCCCTTATCGGAACCGCTAAAAAAAAAATTAATTTATTTATTTATTTATTTTTCCTTCAATGGATTATTATCGATTACACACCAATCTATCAATTTTTAAAAAAAATTCTTGAAAGTTCTTTATTTTTTTAGTTTTCAGGGGTGCTTATTTCCCCGTATAAGTTTATAGTAAATCGATCCCCCATATCGGAACCGCTCGAAAGGAAACTGGCGCAAAGGTGTCAAAGTTAGGGTGGCCCAGAAAAAACTGAACCCAAATTATTTATTTATTTTCCCATTAAACTAACCTTAAACCCCAACCCTTAACCCTAACCCTAACCCAAACCCTAAATTTGTGGGTTCTGTTTTTTCTGTGTCATCTTGATTTTGACACCTTAGTACAAATTCAGCCCAACTGTTAAGATAGAGCGGTTCCGATATGGGGGTTCGATTTACTATAAACTTATACGGGGAAATGAGCACCCCTGAAACTCGAAAAATAAATAACTTTTTTAATTTTTTTTTTATAATCGGATTGATTGATGTGCAATCGATAATAATCCATTAAAAAAAAAAAAAAGATTAAAAACAAAAATTTTAGATGGCGGGGTTCTGAAAGTTCAGGTCCGCCGATCAGTTTAACAGGGAAAAGTGAATAATAAAAGAAAGGCTAAATGCATCGTGACTTATGTTGCTCTTTCTTTCAGCTTTGTTTGTAAATGATATTGGCTGAACTTGCACAAAGTTGTCAAAATTAGGGTGACCCAGAAAAAACAGAACCCAAATTATTTATTTATTTTCCCATTAAACTAACCTTAAACCCCAACCTCAACCCTAAGCCTAACCCCTAACCCTAAACCCCCCTAGTTAAAATTAACAGTTTTATTACAAAATTTATGGGTTCTGTTTTTCTGGGTCACCTAGAAAAAAACAGAATCCAAATTATTTATTCATTTTCCCATTAAACTAACCCTAAACCCCAACCCTAACCCTAATCCTAAACCTAACCATAACCATAAACCCTAACCCTAGACCCCCATAGTTAAAATTAACAGTTTTATTACAAAATTTGTGGGTTCTATTTTTTCTGGGTCACGCTAATTTTGACACCTTTGTGTAAGTTCAGCCATGATATCTAGCTAACTTTCTTCCTCTTCTTAAATCTTTCCATGTCTGTCTCTAATACTATCTCTCTGCAGAGCTTGTAATAACAGGCCAAGGCCAGATGCGAAATAGAGTACCCATTACATCACACACACAGGGCCGGTTTAGCTCAGTCGGTAGAGCAGTGGACTAGGAACAACAAGATTCTGGGTTCGATACCGGTACTGGCCAACTCAGCATATGAGTAGCACAGGGATCAGTGCGGTAAAGTAAGGAGCTGATGGTAGGTGTGGCGCTCCACCTCAGACGCCAAAAACAATCTCCTTGATCTAGCGCTAGTGGAAAAGGGATAGACTCCCTCGCTGTCTGACTGATACCGACTTTAGGCCACCCCAACGATTTTTACATCACACACATGCATATATATATATAATATATATATAAATATGCATGTTTGTGACTAGTACACTATAACATATATATATATTATATATATATTTGTTATAGTGTACTATACAATTAATAGGCGTCTGTTACCATTGGTTTCAAAACACCGTATTAGCTGCTTATCTAGCGCTTTGGAAAAACAAGGATTTAAAAAAAAGAGTAAGGAACAAACACAAAATGCAAACCGGAAACAGAAAAAAACCCAACTAGAAAGACAATAGACAACAAATCTCATAAAAAACAGCTCTATCTTACAGCAAATTTGGCACTCATGGCCACCGGCGTTGATTGAGACGACACGCACAGTGTGATGTTTGTGACCACCAGCCGATCGGCACACTTGCGAGCAGTAGGAGCATGAAAAGTTTCCACCCTGGGAATCAGTGTGTGGTATGGGAGAGACAACAATTGTAGCATGGATTGCTTTCATGCGGTTTCATGTGATTAACCAGACTTGTCTTCGACAACAGGGTCCGGTCCACACATCTCCAAAATTGACCGGCAAAGTTTCCCGTTTTCTGCATGCTCTCTTGAGTTTCGCATGGTCTACCCTGACTGCTTCAAAAAGTTCAGCACTCTTGTAGATCATAGTCCTCCACTGTTGATACTATCTCGAAACCGTTTTTTTTGTTTTTTGTTTTTTCGTTTTTTTGCTTGTGTTGGGATCTTTGGCCAAAAAGATGCTCACCATAAAACATGTGATTTGTAAGTCTACAGTCATCAAGCCGAACTAGATAACCTGCCCAACGCATCTGATTCTTATTCACAATTGTATCAAGCTGGTTGTTTTGGCTTTGGTCAAGACACCCTTATCTGGAATATAGCTTTCCCACTTCAGACCAAGGATATGTCTAAGACAGTGCTGATGGAATCTTTCAAGGTGTTTTATATGAGATTAATTCAAGATCTAGGTTTCAGAAGCGTACAGCAAGGATGACAACACACGTTTGATATACAGACACTTTTGTTGTCAGAGTTAGAACCCCCAACCCTTTTTATCATATATGTGCTAGAAGGCGGTGGCTAAGAGTCTTATTGTCCTGGGTATGACGTTAAACTCCATCTAGTTTTGGAACTCTGTGGAGTATGGAGTACTCTTCGCAATTACTCCCAGGTCCACTCTGATGCGGAGTGGTAATGCCTGTTAGGGTCCCATCTAAGGATTAAATTTTTTAAAATTTGTTAAAAAGATTGAGTTAAAAAAATTGATTACCCATGAAGTATGAATAGAACAAAACGTCTTCAGCATAAAATAACCCAACAAAGGTTGACATGCCGTAAAATCCATCTAACTAAACCAACCAATCTTCAACTAAGTCGAACCTTTGGGGTACTACTACTACTACTACTAGTAGTAGTAGTAATCAAATTAAGTTATTTATTAAGATTATTATTTACCTATTTAGTTATTTGCTTGCTTAGTCAGAAACTTATAGATCTGTCAGTGTGTCTTTGACTACGCTGAATGTATCCATGTAAAGGGGTAAGACCGCACACACAAAAAGGGTGTATCCTGGGTATGACACTAAACTGCATCTGATTGTGTGGCTCCAGTTTTTGTGTTACGTTTTTAAGGGCTATTCCTTGGCCTTATAGCAGAAGCGCTTATCTGGTGGAATTGGATCATTGATAAAGAGTCCGTCGATAATGAATCCTTTGGTTACCAAAGTGTTCTCAGTTACTGGTATAAAGTCCTTCGATGATGAATCCTTTGGTTACCAAACTGTTATCAGTTACTGGTATAAAGTCCTTCGATGATGAATCCTTTGGTTACCAAACTGTTATCAGTTACTGGTATAAATCCTTTGGTTACCAAATGTTCTCAGTTACTGGTATAAAGTCCTTCGATAATGAATCCTTTGGTTACCAAACTGTTATCAGTTACTGTATAAAGTCCTTCGATGATGAATCCTTTGGTTACCAAACTGTTATCAGTTACTGGTATAAAGTCCTTCGATGATGAATCCTTTGGTTACCAAATGTTCTCAGTTACTGGTATAAAGTCCTTCGATAATGAATCCTTTGGTTACCAAACTGTTATCAGTTACTGTTATAAAGTTCTTCGATAATGAATCTTTTGGTTACTAAAGTGTTCTCAGTTACTGGTATAAATTCCTTCCTGAGTATTGGTAAAGATCCGGCAATCCTATGTCCCGTCCTCAAAGAGTGCAGTTTTAATTATGCCCAATGGGGGGGGGGGGTAAGTATTCTATCAGGCCAGTAGTATTGCTAGTGATTGGTTACAAGAGTCAATCACGTGACCTTGGATAGTCTATAAATCTAGGTGGGTATTTAACTTATATCAAATATGCCAACATTTTGGAGCTCTGGGACGTGCGGAGTAACCCTTCATTGCAAATATTCCCATTGCAATTACTCCCAGGTTTCCTCTCGCCTGGAGTGATCGTGTCTTGTAGAGTCGTTAACCTTGGAAAACTCTGATTTCAAACTAAAGGGGCTCACTTCTTATTCGTCAAATTTTCTTTGAGTAATCCTTCTCCATTTTCTCTTCTTCTCCAAGTGTGACTTTATGAGGAAAAGAAAACATAGGTAGAATTCTTAATCAAATTCAACAAATGTTGTTGTTTTTTTGTTTGTTTTTTTCGTCGGGTGGCCTAAAGTCGGTATCAGCCAGACAGCGAGGGAGTCTCTTCCCTTTTCACTAGCGATAGACCAAGGAGATTTTTTTGGCATCTGAGGTGGAGCGCCAAACCTACCATCATCTTTTTACTTTACCGCACAGATCCCTGTGCTACTCATACGCTGAGATGTATCTTACCGTAATTATTCGTGTATAAGACGCACCCTAAATTTGGACTACGAAATTCTGAAAAAAAAATGGGTTATTTCCTATAACTCCAACATAAACAAAGGGGGACTACTCTTGGCAGATAAATTATTTATTTATTTATTGATTTACTAGGAAAAAAGAAGACGGGGTTGGGGTTAGGGTTTAGGGTTAGTTTAATGGAAAAATAAATAAATAAATAATTTATCAGTCAAGAGTGGTTCCCCTTTGTTTATATTGGGGTTATAGGAAATAACTGAAAAATGTATATAATAAGCACAGACTTTTTAGAATTTATAACAGCTAAATTTAACATTTGTTCAAATTTTTCTCCGGTTAGTATAGACTAAAAATTAAAATGTATAGTTTACTTCTGTTTTAAAACAAAACATTTATGCAGTATTTTGATAGGGCCGGTTTCGCTCAGTCGGTAGAGCGTTCGGCAAGGAATCACAAGGTTCCTGGTTCGATTCCGGCCCTCGCTAACTCAGCGTATGAGTAGCACAGGGATCTGTGCGGTGAAGTGAGGAGCCGATGGGAGGTGTGGCGCTCCGCCTCAGATGCTAAAATAATCTCCTTGGTCTAGCGCTAGTGAAAAGGGAATAGACTCCCTTGCTGTCTGGCTGATTCCGACATTAGGCCGCCCCGACGACGACAACTTTGAGCAAATACCCGGACATGTTCACACAAAAATATAACAAGCTTGTAGCAATATTTTCACTAAGAGAAATAAAATTATAAACAAATACACATTCCAGTGGCTATTTCTTTGTAACGGCATAAAACAGAAATGTTTGTCACACACTAGTTAGGATCATTACATTCAGTCATACTGTCTTAAATTTGGTGATGCACGTTACCGGATAAAAAAAGTCAATATTTAGTTCTTGTGTGTAATACGCACCCCTAACTTTTAGGCTTAAAAATGTTAGAAAAGAGTACATGTTATACATGACTAATTACAGTATAAAATCAAAATTCTAGCAGGTACTACCACTTATGGTCAGAGTGGACCTGGGAGTAATGGAAATGAAGGGGCACGCAACAATCTGGGGAGTGTTGTGCTACTAGAGCTCAAAACGAGGAACCTCACTACTAGTTTGTATCATAGCTATAACTATAACATATTCATACCTGAATACGATGATGCATGTCGCTGGATAAAATGTTAATATTTAGTTCTTGGGTGCAATAAAAGTAATTAAAATCGTCGGGGTGGCCTAACGTCGGTATCAGCCAGACAACGAGAGAGTCTATCCCCTTTTCCACTAGCGCTAGACCAAGGTGATTGTTTTTAGCGTCTGGGGTGGAGCGCCACACCTACTATCAGCTCCTTACTTTACCGCACAGCTCTCTGTGCTACTCATACGCTGAGTTGGCGAGGACCGGTATCGGACTAGGAGCCTTGTGGTTTGTCTCCGAACGCTCTACCGACTGAGCTAACTCGGTCCTAGTCTATCCCCTTTTCACTAGCGCTAGACCAAGGAGATCGTTTTTGGCGTCTGTGGTGGAGCGCCACACCTACCATCAGCTCCTTACTTTACCGCTCAGATCTCTGTGCTGGGTGCAATACGCACCCCTAATTTTTAGGCTTAAGAATGTGGGGGAAAAGTGCGTGTTATACACGAATAATTACGGTATGTCCTCTCTGTTATCGCATAATCCAAGGAGGACTAGAGCTTGTTGTATCGCGAGGTGGAAAGATACACAGATGAATGGTGTGTTTAACACATTTATTAAGCTTCAGCATCCGGTACTGAACGGATACATACAAACACAGAACAAATAAGTACAAAAAAATAACAAGACAAACTCACACTAAAAGAGGAGGGTCTGTTCGGTATAGCCAACACAGCAAAGTTAGTCTGAATATTATTTTGCTAGTTAATCTACTTTAATCGTAGGTTATTTTATGGCTATGAGCCAGTCCATCTATTAGAGTGCCGAAGGGGTGTTACCTACTCTACAACAGAGCTATAGTTACCAAATTTTCTTTGCTTACTAATGGGACCCCGGATCGTGTTTTAGTACATTAGTCTTTAAAAATTCCAAACCTTTTAAAGATTTTAAAGATGGCAGACGCCATTCACATCTACCCCAAGCGATTGCCAACTTCACTCTGAATTTTGATGATAACTTAATTCGTTCTGACGGCTGGGTAGTCACATGACTAAACTACCAAACTACTAAACTAACAGGTCAATAAGGGTGAAAGACTGTCAATTAAACTGCTGATTATTTTCCATGACTCTTCTAACTTGTTAACTTTTGAATTCAAATATTTCTACACTTCTTTAGATGGTTTTAAGTATTAACTTATTTATTTATTTATTTTTTGTCAATGAATTCCAAAAATTTTTCTCAATATTGGGTTATTCTATAATATTTCCCTCTGCATGGCTTGGAAAAAATATACCATTAATTTAATTAATTTAATCTAGTTTGTTTAAGGCGCCCTTCTAAGGGGCCTGTTGGCAGAGTATCCGCCTCGGAACCACAAAGTTCCGGGTTCGATATCGGCCCTCGATGGTAGGTGTGGATTTATACCTTTCAAAAGTGTATTAGTACTATGTAAAATGAAACCAGCTTCGTCCAGGATTTGAACTCGTGTTGCCGTGTCCATTTCCTACGACAATAACCATTACACCTGTACTTACACGTTAAAAAAAAGAAAGAAAAAGAAAATGGCCCATACACGTATTGCTTTTTGTAGCACAGCGAACTACCAAGAAAATGTAAAGCATTGGCTATATTATATAGTCTGTTAGGCTGATACCGACTTTAGGCCACTCCGACGACGACTTACTTTAAAATGCATCAATACTTTAAAAATACATCAATATTTGTATATATATAGTCTATATATGTACAGTATATATATATATAGCCTATATATGTATAAATATTGACTCTTCTGTTGACAGTACATCTACAGGCAAATATAGATAGATATAGATCTTGAAATTCAGTATTGAGAGATGTTAACCATTTTTTTAAATATTTTTTTTTTTACTTTATTTTACAACAGGTGGTGTCACAGATTTCACTTTCATTCATAAGCGACTTTTCTTACTCACCTACTCGTAATGATAAAGTTCGACATCTGGTGATTTTCCCTGTCAAGAATACGAAGTAGTTTGTCAACAGTTCCAGAAAGACTTGTGCATATATCTGAAAAAACAAAACAAAAAACAAAAAACAAAAAAAAACAACAACAACAAAATCAAAAAACAAAATCAGTGAAATTATCATTTTGAAATGTTGGACCAAGTAACTAATAAGCACCCCAAATCATCAACTTAATGAAAGGTTCATATTTTGACTCATCACCGGTAATTTCCGCATCCAAATTTTTGTAAACAAATGATTATAATCAGAAGTTTATGGAGATGTTGAACTCACAATAGATTGAATAAATAGATGGTTGGTACACGTAATCAAATTAAAATTCAATAGCAAAAGCATTTTTTAAATAAATACTTTTTAATCAGACATTTATGAATATTTTTCAACACTTACGTTGATCTAAAAAAAATAGTTTTTACTTAATCAGAAGAGAAATGCAATTATGTTTATTTAAATAAAAATAGTTTTTATTTACAAAATATTTTTATGCTTATTTAAATAAAAGAATGTCGTTCAGAAATTGTATCACATAATTTGTAAAATTTGTTTTTGTCAGATACAATATAATTACAAAAATCGTCTGTTCATTTATTTTCAAATATTTGAAAGCGAAACTTACCGGTGATAAGTTAAAATATAAACCTTTAATTAAGTTGATGATTTGGGGTGCTTATTGGTAACTTGGTCCAAAATGTTCACTAAGCAGCAGTTTAAATGGGCCTTTTTAAAAAGTTTCATCTCTGATAGTTGTCGTTTTAACAACCTGTTCACAACTAGTCACCTGTGTGATGAGCAAATTAGAATCCTCAAAGATAGGGATGTCCAAAAATGATAAGGGGAGTGAATGATTTTTAATAAAATTCTTTTAAATTTTAAAACAATTACAAAAACCAGGGAATAGTCCGATTTTAATGAAATTTTCAGCACATTATTCATTAATGAGTTAATTTTATAATATTGTTAAACATTGCCGAAATGCACTAAAGGAGGTCTTCAGTGATTTTACACCAGTATCCATACAGATTTTGGGTTTTGCAACATTATATCTATTAAACCGGTAGACCTGATATGCTATTAGGCCGCCTCCTTTCCATATGCGCTCTGTGTATTTTACGAATAGTTCATAAATTCTTATATATTGGCCCCGGGGTACATAACAGCCACGCAGAGACTTGCTTGGTACATGTATAAAATAGGAGATTGAAGAAAAAAACTACAAAATTAATTTTTAAATGTACGCCCTTTACTACATTTTAGAGGGCATCGTCAGTGATGTTATTACTTGGGTCACTGGGGAGTTTCGGGTCTTTCAACATCATACTCCCTTCACCATGTGAATCCTATCAGAGAAGATGAAACTCTAATCCACCCTCTTACTTTAAACACTAGAAAATATTTGGCTCTTACTGATTTTCCTAGACTGGTTGCCATACTCTATTATTTACCCATAGCTGGAGGGAGAATAGTTGGATTTATACCTTTCCCAATTGGGTACTCTTCGTGGAGAACCGTCCCGGCCTCCTGCCTCAAAAAACGCTTGACGGTGGCTGCTGGAAAAAAAAACACCAGCTACGATTGAAGTTCGTAGCCGAAGCGGTGTCACTTGCAAAAGAAAACAAACAAACAAAAAACAACCAACTTAAGGCGTTTTTCCCGAAAACCCAACCCTAAACCCTAACCCTAAACCCCCTAGTTAAAATTAACAGTTTTATTACAAAAAACAGAGCCCAAATTTTTTTTATTTTCCCATTAAACTAACCCTAAACCCCAACCCCAACCCTAACCCTATACCCTAACCCTAGTTTGTTTTTTTTGCAAGTGACACTGCTTCGGCTATGGACTTCAATCGTAGCTGGTGTTTTTTTAGGCAGGAGGCCGGGACGGTTCTCCGTGAAGAGTACCCCCAATTGTATTAGTGATATATGAAATATAAACAGCCTTGTCCAGGATTTCGTCATGTCCATTACCTATGATGGTAACCATTACACCATGCACCTTAATTTATACAACTTGTATTAACACTTATGACCTGTGATCAAAAGGTACAAGTACTGAAGCTTTAACATTTTTTTGAAATTTTAAAACTTAAAATTGTAATGAAGATATGTCAATAGCTGAACAAGTCTATTAATAATGGAGATTCACTTCCGGTTTTTGTCTGTAACAAAAATTACGTCACTGCTTACGTCACATTACCCAAAATCGACATAACATAGAATAAAATACACTCAAAATTTGAACAGGCAACATTAGATAGTCCACATTGTTTTTTGAAACAAGTTTTAATAAATACATGACTGGTATTATATATCTATATATAGTTTGTTTTATCTTAATACATATTTAAAGTTTACATTTCAAATTGTTTTATTTTTTAATCCTTTAATGAATTTGATGATTTTACTTACTTAGGGTACAAACTCTCTGACATTGAATGTTTTACTCCCACTCCTCAGGCAATATGTTTCAAAAATCTATTTTTACATCGCCCGGAGGGTGTTTTTATTTTGCTAGTTATATAAATAAATTAATGAGAGGAAAAAAAACTTACACAAAAAAATCCTCTTATGGGGTATCTTTTTACCCAACCCTTCCACACAAGCAGGAATATGACAAAAAATCTATTTTTAAGTAGAAATTAACAGGTTTGAATTCAGAGTTTTCCTTCTCCTAGACTGATTGACATACCAAGGTTAAATGGTTCAGTCTGCTCTGCTATTTTCACAATTAAATGACCGCCCTGTCAGCTGGGGCATTAGAATGCACCAACTGCACCTCTGCAGAGGGGTAAGACTCCCTCTATGGGGCCACCTGTTGGCCGTGGGTGGCGACCCGTGATGCTTAAGGACGGAGTCTTGGTGGATGAGTAATCCATGACATGCAACACTCCACTTAGAACCTTACTTAGGCTAGATGGGTAGTTGGAGAAGCCCACTCTGATCAATCGGCTGGTCATGTCAAGCCCTAGCACCTATATGATTTTCCTAACCCTATTACCCTTATGGCAAGCCCCAACCCCTTTTTATCATATGGGTGCTAGAAGGTGGTGACTGGGGGTCTACAAGTCCTGGGAATGACGTTAAGCTCTATCTGATGGTGAGGTTCCAGCTTTGGAGGTTTGGGGAATGTGGAGCACCCCTTCATCACCATTGCTCCTTGGTCCACTCTGACCCGGAGTGGTAGTACCTGTTAAGGTCCCATTTATGGGTTAAATAGAAAAATGTATTTATAAAAATTGTATTATCCATTAAGAATTGATTTATTTCAAAACTTTATCAGCATTAAATGACCCACTGAGGTTGATATGCCGTAAAACCAAACCAAACCAAACCAAACAATTAAATGACTGTTTGCAGATGTACCCATGAGCTAACAAATTAAGAATTAAATGAGAATGAGAATAAAATATAAAGATCTTAGAGATAGAAACAAATATACAGTGTATTTTAAAAAGGGTCCCACCTATATTTTGAACAAATTGGATCCAAAAATTATATATATATATATATATATATATATATATATATATAATACTAATAATATTGTTAGATGTAAAATAAAGGGTATACCATGGTTTCAATCAAAAATTGATCTTGTCAGGACCCCCCTCTACATTAACCAAGTTGATGTAATTCCTCGGTTAAATTGAATATAATAACAGTTGAACACTCTGTTATTTTTCTCTTATTCAATTTAACCGAGGAATTACATCAACTTGGTTAATGTAGAGTGGGGTCCTGACGAGATCAATTTTTGATTGAAACCATGGTAGACCCTTTATTTTACATCTAACAATATTATTAGTATCATTACTGCTCTATATTTTTAATACATTGAGCACTTTTGGATTATTTACTGACGCCACTGCGACGGAAAAGTTAAAGCGGCAATCGGATACTATATATAAACATATATATTATAAATTATATATATATATATATATATATATATATATATATATATAATCAACCGTTTATTGTGAAAAAATACACACGTGAAATCGACTGCAATTAATCGATATCTTGATTAATCCAGTGGATTTAACCCTGAAGATCCTTATGGTGAAACTCGAGTAGGTTATTACCGTGTACCATTATGATAATATATATAAATATATAAAGTAAAGTTGGCGTAGAGGTCAATTGTTGGTATCAGCCTGACAGTGATTGAGTGTATCTATTTTTGACTAGCACTAGACCAGGGAGATTGTTTTTGTGTCTGAGGTGGAATGCCACAAATACCATATTAATAAATTGATTGAAATAATTTTCATTTACTTCATGTGAATTAATAAATTGGTAAAAATAAATTTAATTAACTTCATGTGTATTAATAAATTGAGAGAAATAATTTTCATTAACTTCAAGTGTATCATTATATTGGTAGAAATAATTTTCAATTAACTTGTGCAGAGTGGTTCAATTGGTAGAAATAATTTTCATTAACTTGCAAACAGATCTATTTGACCCATAGATGGGACCATAATGGGTATTACTACTCCGGTCAGAATGGACCTGGGAGTAATGGCAATGAATGGGTACTCCACACTCCCCAGAGCTCCAAAATTGGAACCTCACCACTAGATGCAGTTTAGGGGCATACCCAGGATATGAAATTTTTGTCAGAATATAAAGAGAAGAGAGCAAAAAATAGATACATTTCAGGATATATATATATATATATATATATATATATATATAAATATATATATTATGATTTATGAATTATTTAAAAAAAGGGATTACTAGGACAAATTTGATATATATTCCATATTCTAAGTAAGCTATTTCTGGTTATTTCCTATAAGTCTGACATGATCAAAGGGGAACTACTCTTGACTGATAAATTATTTATTCATTTATTGATCTACTAGGAAAAAAGAAGATGGGGTTAGGGTTAGGGATTAGGGTTAGGGTTTGGATTAGGGTTAGGGTTTAGAGTTAGGGTTAGTTTAATGGGAAAATAAATAAATAATTTATCAGTCAAGAGTGGTTCCCCTTTGATCATGTTAGACTTATAGGAAATAACCCTATTTCTTATGCGTTTAGAAACATTGATTATGTAACTCATTTCTACTTCAATGCTTAATGCATACAATTATTATTAATTCAATGTATTAAGACATTGTTGATGTAATCAAATATCTATGGGCTTCCATTGAGAATATTGTTACTGTTTAATCACTAATTACTTTGCATGCCATTGTGATTAAACACTGAAGTTAAAATAATCAAACAAAATTTAACAAAAAGAAAAAAGCAACGCACAATTAGGGAAGAGTCAGTCCAGGGGTGGGTAACTGCGTAAGACATCTGAGTCACACAAAGAAATTACTAATAAAATCTCATTCCTGTGGTGTTAGTGTGATGGTCATTTTTGGAACAATGTTTTCACCTTTGACATTGTTCATTAGTCACTCGCTGGGTGATCTCATGCCTTGAATCACAGTCTCCATGTGCCAAGTATCGTAATTTTACCCGTTGTAGGGCTCCTATCTTACTCCATCATCATGGACTGAGATTTGTCTGTCCAGGTACAATTTGATTTAAGGACAGGTAAAATAAGTGAATAAGTGCTAAGAAAATTAGCGTTTACGTTCTTTTAGTTCTTTTATGATATTCGTGCAACGCTATTTTCACTAATCCTGGTCTACTTTTGTTAAAAATAAAAAAAACATTTTTTAGTTAATATTTCATTCAGAAGACAGTCCTTGTCTACTTTTATTAAAAATCAAAAAAAGAATTTTAATTAATATTTCATTCAGAAGAAAGTCCTTGTCCACTTTTGTTAAAAATCAAAAAAAAAATTTAATTAATATTTCATTCTGAAGAAAGTCCTTGTCCACTTTTGTTAAAAATCAAAAAAAAAAATTTAATTAATATTTCATTCTGAACAAAGTCCTTGTCCACTTTTGTTAAAAATCAAAAAAAAAATTTAATTAATATTTCATTCAGAAGAAAGTCCTTGTCCACTTTTGTTAAAAATCAAAAAAAGAATTTTAATTAATATTTCATTCTGAAGAAAGTCCTTGTCCACTTTTGTTAAAAATCAAAAAAAGAATTTTAATTAATATTTCATTCTGAAGAAAGTCCTTGTCCACTTTTGAAAAAGAAAACTTTTGTTAAAAATCAAAAAAGAATTTTAATTAATATTTCATTCTGAAGAAAGTCCTTGTCCACTTTTGTTAAAAATCAAAAAAGAATTTTAATTAATATTTCATTCTGAAGAAAGTCCTTGTCCACTTTTGTTAAAAATCAAAAAAAAAATTTTAATTAATATTTCATTCAGAAGAAAGTCCTTGTCAACTTTTGTTAAAAATATAAAAAAATCTTTTCAATTAATAATTTTGTGTATCTTTCATTCAGAAGAAAGTCCTCAACACAAAGGGAATTGTTAAGCTTTAAATTAATTGCTTACTTATGAATTTTAATAGGGGGTTCTATCTCATCAGAGTTTTTCAATCGGTGTGCCATGGCACACTAGTGTACCGTGAAGCTTTCATGTGTGTGCCGTGAGTGCTGAGGACAGTTGATCATCTTCTTATATTTTTATTCCATTACCTTAATATTTTTTTTTTAATTTAATATTTTTTGTTTTAATTAAATATTTTTTGTTTTAATTATGCTACACTTGTAGCATATTTTCACTATTCCTTTTCTTTTAAAATTTAAATAAAATAATTATATGTTTATATACTGATGGTGTACCTTGATCAATTTATTGACCAGCTCACTGTGCCGTGAGATGAAAAAGGTTGAAAAACTCTGTACTTCATAAATACAATGGTGAAATGAGCTCTGACTTTTTATCATTTTTGCCCTAAATGTACAAGATGAATGTCCTTTGTTTTTATTTGCTTTGAGAAGATGCTGAAACTTCCATCCTAATACATTTACCTCTGGGGAATTTTCTTCTCCCCTTGGGGAATATTATGCTATGTAATAAAGTTTTTTTTACTTTTTCTTATTTCAGTTCTGAAATTGTTATTTATCAATTGCTTATGTCATGAATTAAATGATAGACCTATTTTTCTCTTCAAATTTTGCTTGTCTGATCTGGGTAAGGAAAGTTTAAAAAACATTATGGGAGACTATATTTGGGGGCTTATATGTGAAAGTGATCGAGGTGCTCATGGTGTAATGGTTACCGTCATAGGAAATGGACTATGCAACATGCATTCAAATCCTGGATGAGGCTGTTTGCATTTCACATAGCATTAATACCCTTGGGAAAGGTATGAATCCAATTCTTCTCCCACCTATGGGTAAATAGCAGTGATGCTGATAGCTTTTTGATTTAGTGCATGCTGGGACACACATATTTGCTTTCAATGAGTCACTGGGAAAATTTATGGGTCCCAAGTAAAGTTTCTTAATAGATTGTAGGGTTTTTATTTATGATCTAGGGAAACAAATATGTAATCTATCCTGTGTAATTCATTTCTAAGAAACTATTGAAATGTATTTATAGTTAGCTTGAAATGGTGATGGAAGAAAAAAGAAAAACACTGGGATGCATGGATATGATTTTACTGCATCCTTTTAGATTTTTATGTGTCATGGACGCAGGATGTGTACCTATCAGTATTTCTGAAATAGTAGCTTAGATTGGGTTCTTTAACCCTGGTATAGCAACCAGTCTAGGAGAAGAAAACCTCTGAATTCAAACCTGTTAAACTTTGCTAAAGAAATTGACTTTGTGTCACATCCTACTCGTGTGGAGTGGTTGGTAAATATATATACATGTGAAAGTGATTTTCATCAGTGTTTCACAAACTTTTTTGTCTGTGACCCTTTCAACTCAATGCAAGTTCTTTATGGTCCCCACAAAATCTCATGGCCTCCCTGAAGAAACCCTAATTTAAAGAATAAATTAGGAGTTTTAAATTTTAAGAAATTGAAAACTAACAATGGCTACTTTGCATAGACCAGATTTAAAAAATGCAATAAATATTTATGTTAACAAAATGGCTTTGATTAAAAAGACTAAGGAAATGAAATAAGAACGCATATAAAAAGTTTACACTTATTTTGATTATATTTTAATTGGTTTCTATATAATATCATTCATAGGATTGATTTTAATACGTTAGAGAATAAAACAATAATATTAGAGATCAATAACACCAAGTAATTATTTATTAAACCCGGTTTTGTTAAAATCAGTATACAATTTAACCACACCATATATTATGTAAACCTTTATTTCTTAGTGATATATAAGACACATTGCAGGATTTTAAATGCACTTATAAAATGTACTGTTTAGAGGCAAATCTAACTCAGGTTTTCATTGAGACATCATTAATAAATAAGATTTCTTCTATACATTAATGATTTTGGCTTAAATACTCATTGATAAACTTACGCAATTCTTGAGGGAATTGTGATGTAAGCAGTGACAGTTTCGGTTACAGACAGACACTGAATATCCATTATAATAAGATAATATACAGGGTGAGAAAAAAAGATGTTTGTTTTATTAACTACTCACGTGGAGGGATTAGATGATGGTAGTGGTACTATTTAACCAATAGATGTGGGGATAAGGGTGGGATCCATAACATTCCCAAGTGTATTTGTCTGAAAGTGAACGTAATAACAATACAAGAGTTCGAACCCAGTTACGAAGATGTCACAGCTCAGCACATTACCCACTACAAATGTATCAAATCATCTTGCTCCATCCTGGTTTGGTTTGGTTTGTTTTACGACATATCAACCTCAGTGGGTCATTTAATGCCGATAAAGTTTTGAAATAAATCAATTCTTAATGAATAATAAAAATTTTTTATAAATACATTTTTCTATTTAACCCATAGCTGGGACCCTAACAGGTACTACCACTCCGGATCAGAGTGGACCAGGGAGCAATGGTGATGAAGGGGTGCTCCACATTCCTCAGACCTCCAGAACTGGAACCTCATCATCAGATAGAGCTTAACGTCATTCCCAGGACATGAAGACCCTCAGCCATCACCATTTAGCACATATGATAAAAATGGTTGGGGGTTGCCATAAGGACAATAGGGTTGGGACAATCATATAGGTGCTAGGGATTGACATGACCAGCCAATTGATTGGAGGGAGCCCGTCTAGCCTAAGTAAAGACCTAAGTGGAGTGTTGCATGTCATGGACTGCTTATCCACTTGATTTCCGTCCTTCAGCATCACAGATCACCATTGGAAGGTGGGGGGGTCTTATCCTTCTGCAGAGGTGCAGCAGATGTATTCTAAAACCTCAGCAAACAGGGCTGGAGATGGTTTTGGTCATCCAATTAGCAAGAATTTCTCTTCTTTCAAACAATCATCTCAAAAATCAACATCCTCAAAGATCTGAATAAAGAGGTTATAAATTATCAAATGAAATTTTGCATCACTCTTAGCATCACTGTGTAAAGATGACAATTACATATTTACCAACCCTTCCACATGAGGAGGATGTGACACAAGGTCAATTTCTTAAGTTGAGTTTAACAGGTTTTCCTTCTCCTAGACTGGTTGCCAAAAAAGGTTATAGAGCCCTGTCGGCCCTACTATTTACCCATAGCTGGAGAGGGAATGGTTAGATGCATACCTCTCCCAAGGTTTAGGACATCCCATCATGGTGTAATGGTTAGCAAGCTAGTCTCGCAGATCTATTAGTACTGAATAACAAGTTCACTCCTCGCTAGATGTCCCATACTTGCAACCTTATGTCTCATCCTACTCATGGCAAATATCTAATTTTCCCAAGAGTATTCATGCTATATGAAATGCAACCAACCAAGTCCAGGATTATGATCGGCGAATAGAATATATATATATATATATATATATATATATATATATATACCAACCCCCTCCGTGCGAGCAGGATGTGACACAAGGTGAATTTCTTAAGTGGAGTTTAATAGATTTGAATTCAGAGTTTTATTTCTCCTTGACCGGTTGCCTAGCCAAGGTTAAAGAAGTCAGGCTTCTCTACTATTTACCCATAGCTGGAGGGAGAATAGTTAGATGCATACCTCTCCCAAAGGTATAAGCACAATATAAAATGCAAACAGGATTTGAACTTGTCTCGCCTTATCTATTCTCTATGATGATAACCATGACACCACGTGCCTCCAGTTACCATGGCAATCCACGTCTTTAGGGTCCAGGAAAAAATGACAGCAGGACAGACAGTTGTCTATTTACCTGCTTGTGCAACAACTGGAGAATTTCAAAGCAAAGTAGAATATATTTTCGACAGGACTTTTCTCTCTTCCTTTTAATTTTTTAAATGGGTCTTGTAATATCTTCTTTTCATCTCAAAGATGACTACAGTTACATTTCATATAGCACTACTACTCTTGGGTGATGATGATTCCATCTTTCCACCAACTATTAATGCTCATCCAATAACAACATGTGTAAACCACAAGATGGTGGCTATAATGTTAATATTCATTATAGCAATTATACAATAGAAGGGGTTCACTTCCGCCGGTGCACAGTGTGCTCAGAATGGCATGTATGGGAATAAAATCCATATCTGTGCTAAAAATGATAGTCAGAAGGTGGTTGAGGACTTGTTAGAAGCCAAATTGTATTTTCTTGCTATTGAAAAAAGTAAAATACAAAAAAAAAAAAAATTGATATCTGGGGCCCTAATAACCATATTTGGTCATAATGACCCGGAAACACTATTTCGAGCCTAATTTGATAAAAAATGCTTATCTGAAGGTGGTTGAGGGCTAATTCTTATCCTCTTGATGATGAAAAAAGAACATTTCAACAGTCTCAATTTTTTAGGGGTTTGCTTACCCCCTTTTATTTATCTAGGTGTTAGAGATTCACCTGAAAGAAATTGACATGCTGCAATTGATAATTTGAAATTAGGTAAGATCAGAGAGAAACAGGTCACAGAATGGATACATTTGTATTCCCACTCCACCCCAAGATAGTTCAACTTTGAAATCTATATTTCAATTTTGCTAAAGTGAAGGAGACAGGTAACATATCTATAACTATTATGAAGTTTGGGGTAATCATTCATTTTCACTTACAAACAATTGTTAAAAGAAATAGGCTATGAGCTCCGACCGCACAAAACCCTCTAGATTTTTTATTTTGTCGGCTATGTCATCCGGCTTATTATTCCTCTTGTAAAACAGCATGGAATAAGTTAATGTCAGGAGATGGCCAATAATCCAGCTTTGAAAAGCAGTGACAGTGTCATGAAAACATAGTGAAAGCTGACCTGTTTTTTTTTTCTTTCTGTTCTACACTTTAGGCATCGCTCACCGAGTTTTGCGTAGAAAATCATGTAGTATCTAGTTAGGGGCCAAAAGAACTGGAGTGAGACTGCTGACCTAAAGATGACAAAGTACACTGTCCCCGCTAAATAAGGGTACATCGATACGATTCGAAAATGTATTGGAATGTTGATGGATTTACCCTTTTTCGGGAGGCAATATAAACACTGGTCCAAACTTTTTTCACGGTAGTCGGATAACTGAAAAAAAAAAAAAAAATAACGAGCGCGGGCCACATTATTGTTGTGTTCAATACTTGCTAGCTAGAACGAAAGATCTGAGAAAAAGATGTAAAACAAAATTTATCTTTCCATGTTATATTCATGGATGAGTAGCGTAAGATGCACAAAAACAAATTTAACCAACATGTTTATTTTCAAAACATTATCAAAGAACGCAACAATAGCAAAAAGGTTTAGTGAAATTTGTGAAACTGAGTTTTGCCTTTCAAGATGTCGTCAATGTTTGGTTTGGAGTTTCTCCATCCAATCAAGAGAATTGCTTTCAAATGTTTATAAGTCAATTTCGTTCGGTGGGTTGATTTCAATTTTGAAAAGGCTTGCTTTTAACAAACAAGTTCAAGTACCGTCAGTGGGCCTGATAAAATGCATTCGCGTACCGGATCCGGTCTGCGGGTCGTAGTTTGGTGACCCCTGCTCTGGCCTATCGGTTCGTCAGTACTAAAAACTGTGCTGCAATTTGCTCCGTGATTCTGAATTAAGAAGATCGAGAAAAAAAAACAACAACTTTGAAATGATTGACTAATGCCATGCTCTCTGTAACACACTCTTTTGATGGAAGAAAGAAAGTGCGTATTAACATCTTTAATGACCTAGGAATTGAACTGATGCTGCATATGAAGACTGCCTTTCTTAACGAAAAGTGACAGTCTTGGGTGATGATGATTCCATCTTTCCACCAAATGCGTGCTGGCAACTGTTTGAGTTGAATCCTGGTAGATCAATTGCAAAGTGGAGCGAAAGTTCTATCGAAAGCTGGAACAAACATGTGCAATTGTTCCAGAGTGGACCTGCTGCAAAATCACACCAACTTTCCGTTAAAGATAACAAACATCCATGATATATTCCGTAGGATGTGCATCATGTCGCACCCCCAAAATTGCAACAAAACGTCCTCACCCCAGTTGTTCCACCGCCCTGTCTGCTGGGGTGTTAGAATGCACCGACTGCACCTCTGCAGAGGGGTAAGACTCCCCCAATGGGGCCACCTGTTGGCCGTGGGTGAACACCCGTGATGCTTAAGGATAGAACCCAGGTGGATGAGCAGTTCATGACCTGCAATACTCCACTTTGGCCCTATCTTGGGCTAGACGGGCGGTCGGAGAGGCCAGGCCCCCTCCGATCAATCGGCTGGTCACGTCACGCCCTAGCACCTATATGATTGCCCCAACCCTATTGGCCTTTAGGGCAATCCCCAACCATTTTTATCATATGGGTGCTAGAAGGCGGTGGCTGAGGGGCTACATGTCCTGGGAATGACGTTAAACTCTATCTGATGGTGAGGTTCCAGTTTTGGAGGTTTGGGGAATGTGAAGCACCCCTTCATCACTATTGCTCACTGGTCCACTCTGACCCAGAGTGGTAGGGTCCCATCTATGGGTTAAATAGAAAACATGAGGTTGTAAAATAAAATTGTATTATCCATTAAAAATTAAATTATTTCAAAACTTTATCAGCTTTAAACATTTTTTACCAATAAAAGTATTCGGCATAAAATAACCCAAGGGGTTGACATGCCGTAAAACCCAACAAACCAACCAACCAACCAGTTGTTTCATTTGCGGTGAATTTGGTCACACATGTGGGGATTTAAATTTAAATTAAATTAAATTAAATAAATAAAAAGTTCTTAGCGTCTGGACTCTTCATCTCTTCATTTTATAAACCCCATACACAACACCTTCTTCAAGGCATAAACCCCATACACAACACCTTCTTCAAGGCATAATCCCCACACACAACACGTTCTTCAAGGCATAAACCCCATACACAACACGTTCCTCATTTTATAAACCCCATACACAACACGTTTTTCAAGGCATAAACCCCATACACAACACGTTCTTCAAGGCATAAACCCCATACACAACACGTTCTTCAAGGCATAAACCCCATACACAACACGTTCTTCAAGGCATAATCCCCATACACAACACGTTCTTCATTTTATAAGCCCCATACAGAACACGTTCTTCAAGGCATAGACCCCATACACAACACCTTCTTCAAGGCATAAACCCCATACACAACACGTTCTTCAAGGCATAAACCCCATACACAACACCTTCTTCAAGGCATAAACCCCATACACAACACCTTCTTCAAGGCATAATCCCCACACACAACACGTTCTTCAAGGCATAAACCCCATACACAACACGTTCCTCATTTTATAAACCCCATACACAACACGTTTTTCAAGGCATAAACCCCATACACAACACCTTCTTCAAGGCATAAACCCCATACACAACACGTTCTTCAAGGCATAATCCCCATACACAACACGTTCTTCATTTTATAAGCCCATACACAACACGTTCTTCAAGGCATAGACCCCATACACAACACGTTCTTCAAGGCATAAACCCCATACACAACACCTTCTTCAAAGCATAATCCCCATACACAACACGTTCTTCAAGGCATAAACCCCATACACAACACCTTCAAGCATAAACCCCATACACAACACGTTCTTCAAGGCCCCATACACAACACGTTCTTCATTTTATAAGCCCCATACAGAACACGTTCTTCAAGGCATAGACCCCATACACAACACGTTCTTCAAGGCATAAACCCCATACACAACACCTTCTTCAAAGCATAAATACACAACACCTTCTTCAAGGCATAAACCCCATACACAACACCTTCTTCAAAGCATAATCCCCATACACAACACTTTCTTCAAAGCATAATCCCCATACACAACACCTTCTTCAAGGCATAAACCCCATACACAACACCTTCTTCAAAGCATAATCCCCATACACAACACCTTCTTCAAAGCATAATCCCCATACACAACACCTTCTTCAAGGCATAAACCCCATACACAACACGTTCTTCAACGCATAATATGGTATCGACTATGACTGAAGAACAAGCAAGAATTAAATTGCTTTATTTCTCAGATGTAATGTCCGTATGTCTATTTACTTTTGTGGTCTACTTGTTGATACTTACTGTGTCGCTCAACAAATAAATGGTTAAAAAATGATGTAATCCATACGTATTTTTTTTTCATTTGTTGGTAGCCAGGGAGTTAATGGGACACTTTTCTGTTTCTTTTCTATTTCTTGTGCTGGGTTTCAGTTCCCCCCACACTCTAATAAGTGTTTGTGATCAATATGGACTAATCTACTTTCCATTCCTTACTGTGGTTTCCTTGTTAACACCAATTAGCTTTGTAAGTGTCAAATTTCAATTTTTTCCATTAATTTTCAAAACTTATGACAACTGAATAGGACCCTCTTTCAAACTAAATATCTCATTCAATTCTAATTTATGCAATCTCATTTGTGGTTTAACTGATAGAGAATTTTAAAAAATGGTGTTTAAATAATAAAAAAAAAGTGAGGTTAAAATCTTTTTCCGTTTAATTTTTATATCTTATACGTCTTTCCTTGGGATGGGACAAAGCCGCTAGTTCAGAGCCTGAGTTCCTAAGGTGGTGTGACGCTGAAATCCACTTGTTATATATTG
Organism: Doryteuthis pealeii; assembly: GCA_023376005.1. NCBI lineage: Eukaryota > Metazoa > Mollusca > Cephalopoda > Myopsida > Loliginidae > Doryteuthis > Doryteuthis pealeii. The sequence continues at coordinate 91,580,589 of CM042139.1, read as the reverse complement.
TATCAATTGACAGCGCTGGTGTGTAGTACACGGAATCAAAAACCAACGCAGGTATACAAGAGAAAGCTGGACTTTATTTTCTTCCTCGGTTGGTGTAGTGAGATAGCCAATGGCGTGTTGTCTCATTTACATATGTGTATTACTGCAGGACATATATAGAGACACTTTAGGGGACTACGGTCAGCTACGAGAAGCCGAACCCAGTGCTAAGACTAAGCACGAATAAATACTATTGTAACAAGGAACACAAAACCACACCTCACAACACATGGCGTCGTCGATAGGCATACTTGCAAGTTTAGAACAGCCTGATTATGTTGAGATGTGGATAAAATGTTTTTCAGCCTTTGCAAGAAGCAAAAAATTACAAGACAAAAAGAACATTGGAGGACAAAATGAGATTACAGACTTATTTTTAGCGTCCGCTGGATGTGAAGCAAACATGAAAGTAGCCGTTATGGCGTATCCAAAAGATTTGGAGGATCTCACCTTTGAAGAAATTGCACACATCATAAAGAACAATGTAAGACCTAAGAAAAAACTGGTTATTGCTGAGAGGACTAAATTCCTTTCTACGAAGCAAAATCCCAACGAACCAGCAAGGAATTACATTCAGAGACTAAAAAAGGCCGCGAGATTCTGTGAATTTCAACAGCTTGGAACAGGAGATTTTACCATCGAAGAAGAATTAATCCAGTTACGGTTCATAGAAGGAATGCACGACAGGAATCAAAAAGACAAAATTTTAGAACGTCTACAGTCAAATAACATGACATTAGAAACATGCGTGGAATTTGTACAGCAACTGGAAATGATATCCGAATTCAAGGAAGATACTCAAAACAACACAATGGTGTTTCAAATAGAAGAAAATGCAGCAAATAACACTGACGTGTTACAAGTAAAAACAAGGCTAAAGAATTGTAAGTACTGCAATTTTCAACATAATATTGACAAAAGAACAAATTGTCCTGCTTATGGACAAACCTGTTATGTTTGCAAAAAACAGAATCATTTTAGTACGGTATGCAGAGTCAAGTCGAAATGGACAAATTCGATAGAAGACGTGTACCAAGTACGGGTGAACAAAAAACAGAAGTTGACAGTAAAATTAAATGAAATACCATTTGAGATGCAAGTCGATACAGGTAGTGACGTGACTATTATTCCAAAGAACTTTTGGCAACATATGGGCAAACCCAAGTTAAAGAGAAGTCACTTGAAATTAAGACAATTTGATGGCTCGTACATCACTGCATTGGGACAATTCGACGCTACGTTTGAGGCTAATAGAAGATTCGAAGTGGTCCCTATAACTGTAGTGGATTGTTTAAAAAATCATGGACTAATAGGCACAGATATTATAAACATAGATACAGACAATTTAATCGACTGCATAGAAAGTAAAAAGCAAAAAATAGGAATCTTGAGAGGTTATAAAGCCACAATACGAGTGAAAGAAAATAGCCCCCCTCATATTACGAATCGCGTAGGATACCTATACATTTGCGACCTTTAGTAAAAAAGAAATTGGAAGATATGGTAGCAGAAGGAGTGTTAAAACCAGTATCGGTCGGTGGTAGTAACTGGGCCTCCCCAATTGTAGTTTTACGAAAAAAAGATGGGGATTTAAGAATATGTGGTGATTATAAGATTGGTGTGAATCATAAAATCTGTTCAGATTCGTATCCTATTCCTGAGCTTGAAACTGTGTCGCATACATTAACAGGCACTAAATATTTTACGAAAATTGATTTAAAGGCAGCTTACAATCAAATACAAATTGACGATAAATTTCAAGAAATAACCACTATTAACACACCCCTGGGATTGATGAGATGGACGAAAATGCCATACGGAATAAAGACAGCGTCGGCCATATTTCAACGAGCAATCGAAAATGTCTTAAAAGGAGTAGTAGAAAATATGATAATTTATCAGGACGATATTTTAATAGGGGCCACCAGTATAAATGAATTGCAACAAAAAACACAGCGAGTTATGAACAAATTAAAAGAAGCCGGAATGAGCGTAAACTACGATAAATGCAAATTTAATTGCGAGAAGATAAATTATTTGGGCTTTCAAATATCCAAAGAAGGCATTTCGCCTGACCCAAATTTATTAATTAAAATATCGCAGGTGGCATCCCCAGCCAACAAAAAAGAATTAGAATCGTTTTTAGGATTGGCTAATTTTTATAGCAGATATGTGCCGAAATATTCCGATTTAACTGAAGCATTTGCAGAATTACGAAGAAAGAATAGTGAGTTTGTGTGGACACAAAAACAAGAAACGGCTTTTAACAAAATAAAAAAAGTACTTATGGAAAAACCCGTTATTAAAGTTTTTGATCCCAGAAAAGAAATAACCTTAACTACGGATGCCAGTGAATATGCTGTGTCTGCTATATTGTCACAGGACGATCATCCGATTATGTACCTGTCGCGAAAGCTAACCAAGGCAGAATTAAACTATTCAAATATAGAGAAGGAAGCTTTGGCCATAGTATGGAGCACACAGCGCGCCCGACAATTTCTATTGGGTCGAAAATTTTTACTAAAATCTGACCATCGACCCTTAGAATTCATTTTTAATCCAAGGAAAGAATTACCCAAGGTCACATCCGCCAGGTTAATGAGATGGGCCATACTGCTGATGGCCTTTGATTTCGATATCATGTACGTCAAAGGAAACACTATTCCGCATGTCGACGCGTTATCCAGATTAGCATTTAACAAAGAAGACGACGAAATAAGCGACACTGAAGATGTATTACATTGGGTCGAAACCGATGTAATGCCGATTAAACAGCTTCAAGAAGAAACCCTTCTGGACCCTATTCTGAGCAAAATATCGAATAGAATAAGGAGGAATAAATGGAACGACTGCTCTAAAGCTGAAAGGCCTTATAAAGAGGTTAAACATAAACTAACTATGGACAGAGGGGTTATATGTAACGGAGATTTGGTTGTACCCCCGCAAAAAATGCGAAAAGAAATAATTAAAAGTGTACACGACGATATACATTGTGGAATAGCGGCCACACAAAAAAGACTCAAATTGGAGAGCTGGTGGCCAGGATATTCGCGTGACATTGAAGATTATGTAAAAAAATGTCCCAAATGCATGGAAATCAAAGACTTTCCACAAAAATCGACTCATTCGTGGCCAAAGGAACAAGAACCATGGAGTCGAGTACACATGGACTATGCCAAAGGCGTAGGACTACTATTGATTTTAGTAGATTCGTTCTCGGGGTGGCCAGAGATTATTCAGGTGCGTGATAGAAAATCTGCAACTGTCATTCAAATTTTGAGAACTGTATTCTCAAGGATCGGCGTACCGAGAACCCTGGTATCGGACAATTCGTCCGAATTCTGTGATGAAAGTCTATGTTCCTGGTTGAGGAAGATAGGATGTAAACCCTATAAAACTCCACCCTACCATCCACAATCAAATGGGGCTGCGGAAAGGATGGTTAGAACGGTTAAATTAGGATTAAAAGCATTTGAGCCGTCACGTGAGACCATAGAATCTTTTCTACCTAAACTCTTGATGAGTTACAGATCCATTCCTCATGCTGATAGAACACTAAGTCCTTCTGCCTTGATGGGAAGACAGATCAGATCTCCCATAACCATGTCTTTTTCGACTAATGAAAAAATGTGGTACAAAAAGAATAAGGACGCGCAACCTGAAAAAGCGTATTTTATTATGCAGAAAGGGAACAACACCGCTATAATAACAACACAGGAGAGAAGTGTGCTGGCCCACACTGATCAGCTAAGGAATAGATATGAGGAAGACATGAGTGTGGAGGAATCGGAAAGAAACGAGGATATAAACCAATATGGGGGAGACGTTATAGAACCCATAGATGAAAGCGAGTCGGATTCCGAGGTGCCATACCAGGGATCCAGTAGTGATGAAATGAGACCGCGGTCACCATTACGAAGAACACCCCCAAGGATATTTAGGAGAAGCAATAGATCAACGAGGGGAATAAAACCTCTCCGTTTCAGGGAGGTGTAGTGAGATAGCCAATGGCGTGTTGTCTCATTTACATATGTGTATTACTGCAGGACATATATAGAGACACTTTAGGGGACTACGGTCAGCTACGAGAAGCCGAACCCAGTGCTAAGACTAAGCACGAATAAATACTATTGTAACAAGGAACACAAAACCACACCTCACAACAGTTGGCGAGGATGAAAGGAGGTGTGCGCCGGCTTAGGTGAGTGGTGAAATGAACAGTAGTTCTTAGAAGTCTTTTCTTCGGAGAGTCGACGGGAGTCTGAAGCTCGTTGCCACCAAAGCTCAACTGACTGATTTTTCGTCTAACCGTCACCTTTTCAATTTTACCCAGCATGCCCTGGTGTATTCCAATTCCGCCGGAACTATACTGCGTGACCTGCAATCCTAGCTTTGTCATCAGTCAACAGGAAGCCTTTTGTCATCCTGCAATTGTTGTTTTTTGTGGACCATTCGTTTGACACGGTCAACAGTAAGCTTCTGATCCCAATCACTCTTCCTCTTTGTTCGATCCAGACTTCTGTCTGGAACATCCTTTGTTTCTCAACTCCTTTGTCTATTTGAATTTATTTCCGCGCCAAAAGAATTGGAACAATAGTAATCTGCAACACACTGTTACCCAGCAACCCCTGCGACAACTACCGCTGCCAAACTGCATTGGTTCCTTACATTTCCATTGGATCACAACGGCATTGAGGAGAGGGGCGATTTGTTGCTTGGGCAACAGCTAATCCTCCATATGAACCCGCCCAGGCCACGTAGTTTAAAATGTGGACACTACTCCATCGTCTCTCGTAGACGAAAGGACGCCAACAACGAACGAGTAATTAATGCATGATTTTTGGAAGTTTTTGGTAAGAAACAACAATTTTGTAAAGATCTACCAAAACTGAAATTAACCTCATGGATGAGTCCTTAATGCCTTTGAACTGGGGTCTCTTTTGGGTTTTTTTTTTTGTTACCTTGGATATATCAAAGATATACGCCTCTAATATGTCAAAATTAGTCAACTTTTAAAAAAGAATACTACTTGTCTAGGAGTTTGGAATAAAAAATTTTTTTTAAATTTGCGAAGAAAAAATTCCTCACTCACTTTCATTCAAAATTGAATATCTCAAATTCAAATTCAAAATAGCCCTTGGACTTAAAGAAAACCTTACAGACAATAAAAAAAATCTACATTAAAAAAAAAGAGATTAAAAATCATTTTTCGTTGAATTTTCATGCTTAACCAGATATTCTCTGATTTTTGTGTAACTTTGGAGAAATTATACCAAAAGGGGACATAGTACGAAATCAATGAGTATTGACAAAATTCAATTACCTATAGAAATTGAAGCGTATAACATTTTAACCTCTGTTTTTTTTTTTTCTTTTTTTTTTTTTGCGTTGTAATACCCTGGGTGCAGATCATTTAGAAATTCCCAATTTTATCATATTTAAGAAACTTCAAAAAATAATAAATTCCCACTCTGGGTACACTGTGCTGTGTCTTTGGTGTAAATGTCTACCCGTAATATAATTCCAGTATACTACAGGCCTGTAAACTTAAACTTAAGACGAGTGCAGTATACTATATTGTATACATATTTATTTGGCGTCATTCTAGGTACCAACAATTGTAACGTCACGGGCATATTTTACAAAACAAAATCACTACTCCTATTTGAAAAAAAGCCAAAAAATCAGGGAATTATCCGATTTTAGAGAAATTTTCAGTGTTGATTTATCAGTGAATGAAATTCATAATGCATCAGTTATTTTATATAAAAACTTTCTATTTTTTTTCAGGTCACTTAACTTTCAGGTCACTAAACCATTATGATTTATTTCTCTGCAATGAAGGATTTGTAAATTATTACCGGCTAAAATGTGAAATAATTAAAATGGCACTTATATTTATTTCAAGATTTTAATTAATTAATAAATAAAATAAACAAAATAAATTAAATAAATTAAAAGTAGTTTAAAAGACGAACAAATATCGGTACTGAATAATTTCCCTAATAATCGTTTTAAATCCAAACAGAAGAAATAAAAAGTGTAAAAATATTATTATGCTTTTGGCAATCCGTATATTCCAAATATTTGGCGCGAAAATATGTCTAATGGCATTAGACAAGTATTCGTCATTCGAAACAACATTATTTTGAGTGTTTTCAATAAAAGAATGGGCATTACTTGGCTAAAAAGTTAAAAACGTGTGAGTAATTTTTCTGCACAGTGTATTTAATGTTCTTTAATTATTTATTTCTAAGAAGACACTTAAAAGTGTTTTGAAATGTTAATAAGATGTTATATTTGGAGCACGTTGCAAAGCTAAACATATTCGTTTTGGGGGCGAATTTATAAGAAATAAATTACATATGTAATATTATTTTATTTATTTATTTATTTTACTGATGCTCATTATGTTACTACTTTTCGACTAAAACAAAACATTAACCTTAAATAATCGTTTTAATTCATTTTAATTCGTTTTTTTTTAAGTGATAAAATCCGTCTTTTTGTTAGTCCCTATGTTATACTTTATTGTCTACATTTCTTTACATTCAGGATCAGATATCAATTCTAAACAAGTACGCTCACAGCATGTCGACCTTTGGGTTATTTTATGCCGAAGATTTTTTTGTTTTATTCATTCTTGTTGGCTATACAGTTTTGTTTTTTCAAATTCATTTTTAAACACATTTTTTAAACTTATTTTTTAATCTATTTAACTCATACATAGGACCTTAACAGGTACTACCATTCCAGATAAGAGTGGACATGAGAATAATAGCGATTAAGGGGTACTTTACACTCCCCCAAATCTCCAGAATTGGTTGGTTGCTTGGTTTTTACGGCATAACAATCCTTGTTTGGTTATTTTATGCCGAATATATTTTTTATTCATTCATGGGTATTCAACATTTTTTTCAAACTCAATTTTTTAAACACATTAAAAAAAAACTCATTTCTTCTATTTAACCCATAGATGGGACCATAACAAGTTAATGCCTCTCCGATTCAGAGTGGACCTAGGAGTAATGGTTATGAATGGGTACTCCATATTCCCCAGAGCTCCAGAATTGGAGCCTCGCCATCAGATCGGGTTTAACGTCATTCCCAGGACATTAAGATCCTTAGGCAGCGCCTTCTAGCACATATATGATGAAAAGAGTTGGAGATTTGCCATAAGGGCAATAGGGTCGGGACAAGCATATACGTGTTAGGGCGCGACGGGACCAGCCGATTGATCGGAGGGCCCCAATGTCACACAAAGAAACGAATAAAGAACCAAGATAAAAAAAATTACAGATAAAAGATAATTTACGTAGAATTTTACAGTATACATTATATAATATATATTAAGTATATATTATATATTATATATATTAAGTATATATTAAGGAGAAAAGAAGAGGCAAGCGCGTGGTGTAATGGTTAAAGTCATGGGAAATGGACTCGTCGCTCCGAGTTCAAATCCTGGATGTGGTAATTGCATTTCACTTAGCGCTAATACCCTTGGGAAAGGTATGAATCCTACTCTCCCTCCAGCTATGGATAAATAGTAGGGTAGACTGGGCTCTTTAACCTTGGTTAGGCAACCGGTCTAAACTCCGCTTAAGAAATTGACCTTGTGTCACATCCTGCTCGTGCGGAGGAGTTGGTAAATATATATATTAAGGAGAAAAAAAAACAACAAATATATGTAATGCTTGAGATAGGTAAACTAATTTACCTAAGGTATGTATGTCAAAAGATTGTTACCTTTCCCGTTTTAAAATTGCAAAGCAGCAAATGACATTAGTTTCCAGAATTGCATTGTGTGTGTGGGGGGGGGGTATTTATCACGTATCCCACGTGTACGGGTTAAGCACAAGGTCCTATTAATATGGGACCACCCACGAACTGAAGCTCATGGTGTTGCGGGTGAAAAAAATGCGATGATCCCGTCGGCATTCCCCCTCAGGGAGGGGGGGGGCTCAGGCACCGGTCAATAAACCCAGCTCTGCTCCTTTAAATCGAGAGGGCAGATGTTGCCTCGGGGGATGGTCCCCTGGATCAACGATATTAATTTACTCTGTAGGTCCAGCGGCCGAAGCTCACCGGACCCCCGGCTTGACCGGAAACCAGAGCTGGATTTACATTAGTATCATGATTTTATTTGTATTTCTAATATCAAAATAAATAAATTAACGCGATTATGAAAAATAAGACGAACGACGGGGATTTATAAAACAAAGTTCAGTTGTCGTTAAATGTTTTCGTTTGATTTGTTATTTAATTCGCTGTAAAAAACATTCAATGTATGAAAAGACATACTAATTACATATTTAGAAAGATTTTTTCTAACCAAATAAATATTTTTAAGATAGAAACAGAAATATACGATAAATAAGATTTGATTTTATGTTAAAATTTTAGTATGAAAAACTATACTACGAATTCTAGGCCGACTGAAGCAAAATATAATTTTTTTTAACTCGCTGTAAAAAATAATTCCATTGATAAAAACTCAATTAAATTACATATTTAGAGAGATTATTTCATTCTCTTTCGAACCATATAGATATCTTAAAGAAGATTGAACCGTAGATAGGCGAGAAAAAAGAATTTGTTTTTTTTTTCTTAAAATTTAAACTGAAAAAAAAATCATACTTATCAGCTTGCCGAAGCCAAATTTTTTTTTATTCACTGTAAAAAATAATTCAATTGATAAAAACGCTTAATTCACATATCCAGAAAGATTATATTATTTTCTTTCCAACGATATAAATATTTCAAAGATTGGACCAAGAATAGGTGATAAATTCCTAGCGGAACGGCTTAGACTGTGAAATTTATTCACTAAATTTACACTTCACTGTTGTAAATCGCTATAAATCGCTGTTACAAAAAGTCATCCAGCGGACAATATTCTATTATCAGCAGGTGCTGCTCTACAGACAGTTCAGTAAATTGGGGGATTTTGGCTTAATTAATTAAATATATCCCTTAATTGGTAAAAACCAATAACCAAATTTGGCGTGTTTCTTAGTTAGAAGGATATTAGTCTATATGCAAGATTTCAAATCTGAGTGACTCCTCTTTTCTGAGTTATAGGTCGACACGTACATACCAAAAACTTACTTTTATATATTTAGATATGTGTGTGTGTGTGTGTGTGTGTGTGCCTGAGTGTGCGTATGTATGTATGTAAATTTTATTTATACGTACGTTTGAGTTTTCAATTTTGGTTGAATCCTATCACGGAAATATTTGATATTATTCACACACACACACACACACACACAAACACACACACACAAACACAAACACACATATAGGTTATTTCCTATAAGTCTAACATGATCAAAGTGGATCAAAGGGAAACCACTCTTGACTGATAAATTATCTATTTATTTATTGATCTACTAGGAAATAAGAAGACGGGGTTAGGGTTAGGTTTAGGGTTTAGGGTTAGTTTAATGGGAAAATAAATAAATAATTTATCAGTCAAGTGTGGTTCCCCTTTGATCATGTTAGACTTATAGGAAATAACACAAATTTCTGTTTAGAATTTCACTGGGTTATATTAAGGGGCCTTTCTTGCTTAGGGGTTCAGATGCCTGGTCGATTTGATTTTCAAGATATCTTGTTCAGTATTTTACGTTTTCGTTTTGCATATTACAACATCTGGTCCATCATCACCACTACTACTACTACAACAACAACAACAACAACACAATCTACAACTAATGGTGCTGGTACCATTTTAACTTCAGTCAGTGCTCTAATTTATTTTAATGTAAGCAACAACTGCTGCACAGAGCACTAAAAAATAGCTATAAATTGAGCTGCTATGACTATTTGTCTGTTCTGTCCATCTACGAATAGTGTTCATATTTTTTTTCATTTCTTGGGGTAAATAAAAGAGAAAAACAAAAACAAAGTCTAAGACGGGAAAGGAGAGAGTGATATTGCGCGTCTGAGAGAGAGAGAGTGAGTGAGAGAGCGAGAGAGAGAGAGAGAGAGGGCGAGAGAGGGGGAGAGAGAGTGTGTGTGTGTACGTATGAGAAAAAGAGAGGGAGAAAAAGGGAAGAAAAATATTAAAAAAAAGGAGAGAATGTCTGAAAGAAAAGAAAACGAAGGAGAAATTTTTGAGTTGGAAAAAAAAGGAAAAAAGAAAAGAAGAACAAATAAGAGGGAATGTGAAAAAAGAAAGAAGGGAGAAATAAGGAAAGATGTAGGAATGAAAGAGAAAGAAAGAAAAGGGGGAGTATGAGAGAGGGGAGAATAAGTTAGGAATGAAAGGGGAAGAAGGGGAGGAAAGAGAATGAAAATAGGAAAGATTATCAGAAAGGGGGCGAGATATGTTTGAGTAAAAGAAAAATAAATAAATAAAGAACAAATGAGAGAGAGAGAGAGAGAGAGAGAGAGATGTGTAAGCAAAGAAGAGATAATATTAGAGGAAGAAAGAAAAAAAGATGTGTGAGAGAATGAGAGAAATAAAAGGGAGTGAAAATAAAAGAAGAATGAAAAAAAAAGAAAGGATTTTTTTAAATGGAAAGAGAATGTAAAAAAAAAAAAGAATGAAGGGAGATATTGTGAAAGAAAGAAAGAAAGAAACGACAGATAAAGAGGGAGTGTGAGCAAAGAAAGAAGAGATGATATTAGAGAGAGAAAGAAATAAGTGTTTGTGAATCACATCTCTTTCTTCCTTTCTCTCTCTAATACTATCTCTTTTTTCTTTGAAAGAAAAAAAGGGCGAATATGTGTAAGGAGGTGTGAGAGGGAAGAAAAAGTTAGAAGTGGGAGAGGAAAAACAATGATAACATATCTGTTGTGCCGATGATGTGACGGATTCTGGCATCCTGAAAGAGGAGTAGGAAGAGCGGGTATAATATGGGGTGTGGGGCGGTGAAAATTGGAGGTGGAGGAGCGGGAAAATATGGGGTAGGGGTGTGGGCACGAGCTGCTTAGTTGGCAGGCTGACCTACAGGAAGAAAGTCCTTCTGAAAAGAAAAAAAAGTACTACGTGGCGGAAGGAGAAAACCGCACCACCCCCCTTGAAAAAAAAAGGAGGAGCTGCCTAAGATTTCTATCGAGAGGAAGAGGGAAGGAACCCAATGACTGAGACAAAGAAAATAAGAAGAAACAGAACTGTAGATCGGGTACTGCGTACAGCGTGTACCGATAACAGAACCAAACTTTCCCTAATATTTTTTAAATTTTTTTTGTTTGTTAGTTATCTGTGAGAAACAATTATTACCCCCATTATTTAAACAAAAACAAAAAAAAAGCAAATTAATAACAAACAAACTATATAACTAAAAAGTGGTGGTGGTTAAAAACTAAAAAGTTTTTCCCTTCCGCGAACTGCTAGAACTACATTTTTTGTTGTTGCTTCGTACTATGGAGATAACGGAACCTCTGAGTAATAAGTTCTTCATTTTCTCCCCCGACAATCATGGAATATTACTACTTCTACAGAAATGAAAAGGTATAATCTTTTTTTTTTTTTAAATCTTTATTTGTTTGTGTGGGAGGGGGTTATATTTTACTAAATTACATCTTTGATGTTTTTAAAAACTATTTCTAACTCTGTATAACAATGGCACCGTTTGACTGAAGAGAAAGTATCAAGAATTCTATAATAATATTTTTTTTTAATTTTCTTCTTTTACCACAAACTTAGACCATCTTTAATGTGTTGTCTGCTAGTGCTCACGTACTCTCTTTCTCTCAAAACTTTTTCGGTGGTGGTGTAAATTCTTTATGAAAACACTTCTAGATAATGATAATAATAAATAATAATAAATGAAAAGAAGTTCACTCTTTGTAGTATATTAAAATAATAGTACTGTGTGTGTACACACACTGTAAACCGTTTTTTTTTTTGTTTTAAATTTGGAACATTCAAACAATAAACATCTATCAACATACTAATTTTTTTATTGTTTTTATTTTTGTAATCGTAATTCAGCACTTCGTTGCGGGGGTTTTATTATTATTTTTATCATTATTATTATTTTAGGCGGACCTGACCATCTGGAACCCCCCCCCCATCTAAAATTCAAAAAAAATTTTTTTTTCTTTTCCTTCAATGGATTATTATCGATTACACACCAATCTATCATATTGTAAAAAAAAAACATTCTAAAAAGTTCTTTATTTTTTTAGTTTTCTGGGGTGCTCATTTCCCCGTATAAGTTTATGGTAAATCGATTCCCCATATCGGAACCGCTATACCTTAACAGTTTGGTCTAAATTTGCACAAAGGTGTCAAAATTAACGTGAGACAGAAAAAAATATTCTAGAAAGTAATTTCCAGGTTTAATACGAATTTTGTTTGATCATACTGCCACAAAATTATTATTCGGTTATAATTCATAGTTCGCTTTGAATGTCATTTTTTTTTAACCAACCAAATTCTTGAAACCTGGAATGCTAATGAATTAATTTGAATCCTTCACTACTTCTTAAATAGAAACATCAATATCATGATGGACTGTTATTTCGACGGTAATAATCTACTACTAAGTTCACGGCTCGTCTCGTTAACATTTTTTGAATGGCATGAGAGAATTGAAAAAACAAAAAAATGGTATGAGTTGTAATGCACTGATGGGATTTGATTATTTAAATGTCACTGAGTTAGTAAAATGGAGAGAGAAAGGGAAAAAATCCCCCCCCCAAAAAAAAACAACTTTTTTCTTGTTTACATTTAGAACGACTAGAGTAATTAATTTGGTAGATATCTAGGAATAATTCACATTCCATTTTTCTTAAGTCATACATACCAAATACCAAGATTTATAGTTTCTTTCCCTTCCTTCACTTATCTTAAATTTCCAAAAATGTAAAACTTTTTCCTAACTCCTAGTTGAGCGAAAAGTGAAGAAAAAAAAAATGAAATAAGATGAATAAATAAACGAATAAATAAACAAATAAAAGAAAAAATGAATAAATGATAAAAAAAAAGTTTTGATTATTAAAAAAAAAAAAAATCCAACATTTCACCCGGTCGGATTAACATTTTTTTTTCTTTTTTACGTGTGTGTGTGTGTGTGTGTGTGTGTGTTTATGGGGCATCCAGCGAGGATCGAACTCGCTTTCAGTACTAATAGCTCTGCGAGACTCCATTATTACTGAAAGCGAGTTTTGAATATCAGTTGATTTATATACAACATTAGAAACCCCGCCATACAAAACAAAACAAACTTGTCGTGTATCGCATGTAAAAATCAATTTGTAAACAAACAATCTTTGTTCTGTAAAAATCTGGGATTTATGTTAAACAAAAGAAAAAAAAGTCACCTACGAAACAGTTATTTTGATTATTGGATTGTAGTAGTAAACTTAAGCTTTGTTTAGTTGTAGTATGAGGCACCCAGTGAGACTCGAACTCACTAGTAATGGTTTGCTAGTCAAGCTTACTAACCCTTGCACCACCCACAAAAAACCTTTACAGTTTACTAAGTAAACTTTATTGTTTTTTTTTTGTTGTTTTTTTTGTGGTGTATGCTTAGCAAGCTAGTCTCGCAGATCCATTTACTACTGAATAACAAGTTCCATCCTCGCTTGATGACCCATACCATGTCAAAGTTGATTTTTAAAATTTATTTAACGGTTAGGTCACACTAAAATCAACGGTTTCCGTTTAAGATGACTGAAGTTGAGATGCGATGAGCTGTTCAATATTTAGATTGGTGACCATTACAGGAAATAAGAAAGTCTTACTTAAAGCAATCTGAGGTGGTGGGTCTGTTGTACCAGGCAGAGGAAACGACCGTTAATTCAAGTGTTTTTTATTTATTTTTTATTTCATTTTATTTAATTTCTCCACTTCATAATTTTTTCTTAAATAAGCAAAAGTAAAATAACTTTTTAGGTAGAATGAAAAATGACCTTTAATGACTTTGTTTGTTTACGCAGTCCTTTTTATTGGCATTGCAGTGGTTTTTATTTTTTTAAGAGAGGAAGAAGATGGAGCTGGAGAAAATGTTTGATTCTAAAAAGTAAACATAGGTCTCTAAGGTTAATATTTTCTAAATAATTTTTTTTTTCTTTATGAACAAAATAATATTTGAAATTTACCAATTTAATGAAAATTATTAAATCTATTTATCATAGTTAATGAAAATTTATCATTTACCGTTATTGAAATAGGTACCACCAATATTCCCTGTGAAATTTACCCCACCCCTATATTTAACACAATGAAAATTGCATAAAGATTAATATTATCTTGAAAAATTTTTGTCCATTCGAAAGAAGAAACATTTTTTAAAAAACTGATTAAAAAAAAAAAAAAAAAAAAAAAAATGTTTCAGCTTACGGAAATAATGAAAATTATAAACGAAAAACAATGTTTACATTTTTGCACCGTTAAATCAACTGAAATTTAACGTAGCCAAAAACAAGTTGACGATAGGCTTTTTTAAAAAAAAATCAGGAAATTATCGGTTTTTAATGAAATTTTCAGTGTTTATGTATCAATAAATAATCTTTATAATGCATTATTTATTTTATTTCAAAACTTTCTCATTTTTTTCAGATCGCTTAGTTTTGACCCCCCTTATGTTGTGGGCGTAAAATGTTTTGCAAGTTGATCATTTTTTATACTAATTACAGTATAAATAATGAGATAAAAGACCGAAGTTATGAATAGAAAGAATTTTTTTTTTTTACGGTGGCTTTTCTATGAGAAAATAAGTTATATAGATATTTATTTTTAGAATCTAAAAATATAACATTTTAAGCTTAACATCAGGATTTTCATATTTTAAATGAATTTTATATATTCATTTTTCATAGCAACAATACTAAATTAAAGTTTTGAAATAAAATAACTGATGCATTACAAAATTCATTAATTGATAAATCAATACTGAAAATTTCATTAAAATCGGATAATTACCTGATTTTTGGTAAAAAATTTTTTTTAATCCCAAATGTTACGTTAAAATTGTAAACAAGCGCCTAAAACCATTGAAAAACAGCCAAAATGGCGTCGGCGAACAAAATTGATAAAACAAATACTTTTAAATCTTTTAAAAATAAACTGCATATGTAATGATATTTTTCTTTTTTAATGATGGTTATTATGGTACCACTAATAGATTTAATTATTCTTAATTCGCTTTTAAAACTCGTAGTATCCGATTTTTTTTTTGCTACTCCCTATATTATCTTACTTTTTTTAAAAACGACAAAAAACAATTTATAATCCATCATCAGTCAAGTGACCCTCCCCCCACTGTTGATTTTCCTTTACCTCCACCCTACATCATTCATTGGTTGAAACGGTAGTGAGAGCTACGTCTAGGAAACAAGGTTCCGGATTCGATACCGGCCCTCGCCAACTCTGCGCACGAGTAGCACAGCTTAGATCTGTGCGGTAAAGTGGGGAGCTGAAGGTATGCGTGACGTTTCCCCTCACGTTAGAAACAATCTCCTTGGTCTAGCGCTAGTGAAAAGGGGATAGACACTCGCTGTTTAGCCAATACCGACAAGAGGCGACACCACCGAATTTACTTTTTTTTTTTTTTTTTTTTTTTTTTTTTTTAAATATCCATACAATCTGTACTGGTTAACTTTGTCGGTATAAATAAACAGACGCAAAAATTTATTGTCACATGACCCCATTTTTTTTTTCAGGGTTGTACGTCATATTATATTATTGTGAGTCTTTAACTACGTCTCCCAACCCAAACATGTGACACATGGTTTGTTACTTGCAACAAGTGTTTACTTGTAGGAATATGTGGTCCTTATTGGAATGTACGTGGCATTACAGAATTTATTTTCAAGTAAGCAAATTAATTCTGTTAGCTTTTCCTCCTTTAATTCAGAACACTACAAAAAACAAATCAAACATTAAACATTTATCCTATTTAGATAACAAACAATCAATTTTAAGGCAGACTTATGGCAAGACTTTTAGACCTCCAATCGATTTTGCGCGATAAATGTACACTAGGGATGTCCAATCTGACGTACCCCCTAAAACAATGGAATTTGCATAAAGATTAATAATATTATCTTCAAAATTTTTAGACCATTTAAAAGAAATATTTTTAAAAAATCCGAAATTTTTTTTTTTAATTCACTTTACGGAAATAATGAAAATTATGAATGAAAACAATGTTTACATTTCCGCACCATTAAATCAATTGAAATTTAACGTAGTGAAAAACAGGTTACGACTAGAGGCTTTTAAAAATTTCTATGAAAAAAAAGTTACATTTTCACAAAAATTTCGATATTATTAATATTCACCTGTTGATGAAATTATGTTTAAAATAGGTTTTTCCTAAAATATATTTGGGGAAATATTTGTTTACGAGGTTCTCCCCGCCTCTATTTCATTTTATGAAATCTGAAAAAATGAACAGATAAAAAACGATTTTTCTATAAAGATAAGTCTGAATAATTATAACAGTAGATTTCTTTGAAAAAAAGTTTTTTTTTTCTTGACAATTCAATTAAAAAGAAAGTAAAATTTGAAAAATAATATATTTTTTAGCTGAATTCAGAATTCTTGTTTTTTTAATAAATAAAACATATAGAAACTTATAAAAATCTTCTGATATAATTATTCAGACTCTTATCTTTATAGAAAAAAATCGTTTTTTTATTACTTCATTTTTTTTTCAGATTTCATAAAATGAAATGGGGGGGGGGGTATATTCTCGTAAAAAAAAAAAAAAAAAAAAAAAAAACTACCTTCGTTTCGACATTTTGGGACAAGTCCACTTAACCCCTATCAAATAAAAGGAAAAAAAAATTTTTATGTCGATTATAAACTCAGTGAATGTCAGAACCTAAAATATATATATATATATATATATATATATATATCTTAGAAAGGAAGGAAAAACTCTAGTGATATTAAGATTCACTGTATTGTACTGGATCATACAATAATAATACAGTGTATCTTAGAAATCACATATAGAATCATCCCTCACTAACAAGTTTTGGATACCTCTCTCTCTCTCTCTCTCTATCTATCTATCTATCTATCTATCTATATATATATATATATATATATATATATATATATATATATATATATCCCTATTTCTATCTATCTCTATTTCTATATATATATATATATAATGAAGTTAAGTAAACAAACAAATATGTTTATTTTTTAAAATTTTTTTTATATGGCTTTAAGCGACAATTTTGGAGGATATGTGCTTAATTGAAGTCATACCTAATTTTTGAAAATTAATTAGTTAATAATTAATGAATTTAGGCGGGCATATATGTTCAAATGTAAGGCTAAACGACATTTTCTCGATTCGTTTAGCCTTACATTTGAACATATATGCTCGCCTAAATTCATTAATTATTAACTAATTAATATTCAAAAATTAGGTATGACTTCAATTAAGCACATATCCTCCAAAAAAAAAAAAAAAAATATATATATATATATATATATATATATATATATATATATATATATATATATATAAATAAAAATATGCGATGATTTGCTGCATATTTTCCGAGATTTTTAAAATTAAAAAAGAAACGTCAATTTCAATTATGGATGACAAAACGGGCCGAATTCTCTCCCAGTCTAAATAAATATGTCAATCACAATAGAGAAAAGTCTTTTTGGCTACACTTCCAAGAATGTTTATCTTTTACTTCGAAATACCCAGATGTGAAAACATACAAGATATTTCGGGCAACCATAAAAATTTGTTCAGAGGCTAAGAAAAAAAAAAAATTTAAGGGAGATAAATCGGTGTGTAAACAAAATAGGAGTTATGTCCGTCTTTGAACATGGCTATATATATATATATATATATATATATATATATATATATTGAACATTTTTTTCATATTGAAATATGATATCAATAGAATAAATTCAATTTAAAAATGTTCGGCATCTGGAAATCGAAAATGTAAACAAATCTCTTATGAAAACCTAAAACAATCAATTTTTTATTTTGATTCATTTTTATTTTTTATGTTAGACAATGTTTGTATAAAATTATTAAATCTTTACAATATATATATATATATATATATATTGGTGTGTTAATTTTTTATTTTAAGAATAATACTACAAATTAAAAGATAAAATTTCAATAATTAAGTTTTTATTAAATCAACAGTCTTACTGATTCAAAGTTGTAAATATTTCATTATATGGGATAAATAATCATGTTATTTAATCTGATTTTTTTTTTTTTTTTTCATTATATACTTTTTTTTATGAATGGTTTAAGAATTAATTACTTAGTTTTTGAACATACATAAAATAAATTCTGTTATTTGATATTTAACTTTTACGTACTAATGCAGAATAGCATGCAAGAGATAATATTAGATTATGTATAAAAAGCATTACATTTCACGGAAATCTAATACCTGAGACCTTTGAGTCGGTAGGATTAGGGTCAGTGTTAATGTTAATATATTGTTACTGATGAAAAAAAAAAAAAAATTCCCTGATTGTATTAACACAAGGTCCTTTTTTCATGGGGATTTTTATGGGGCATCCTGTGAGGATCGAACTCGCTATTCAGTAGTAAAAAATCTGCAAGACTAGCTTGCTAACCATAACTTTTTTTTTCTCCTCTACCCAGGCTTTGCCGGGTAGCCGCTTCTAGTACATATATAAAGGGCAGTTGGTGTGTGTATGTATGTATGTCCAGATGAAAGTACGAAAAGACAATTAATGACAAAGTATATATATATTATATATATATATATATATATATATATATATATATAATATCACCAGTTATTACTTTTTGTGCAAAAATTATGAAGATTTGATTTATATTCAATGATATTTGAAAATTAAAATATACATAGAAATAGCATTGAAATTCCACATGCCGTTGTTTTCAATTTGAAGCATACCAAAAAGAAAAAAAAATAGTGTGTTCACATGTATGTATAGGGGTGGGGGCTAGGAATCCACTGGAAAGCCAAGGGGGGTGCTAGCCTGAAAAAGTTTGGGAACCACTGGTTTAATCTGATGCTGCATAGGAAGTGAACCTCCTGGTAGTAGCATTCCCAGTAGATATTTTTTATTTGAGGTTATTGTTATTTAATCACATTAGTTATATATTGAGCTCTGTAACTAGAGTTCAAAACTGTTTGAATTATGCAAATATCCCCAGTGGTTCAAAAGTTATGAGAATTTAAAGCCCCGAAATTGGGGGTGCAAAAGTAGACATGATTTTGTTAAAAAAAATGACAGAACAATTCAAAACAAGAAATTTAGTAATTTCTTCACCATTTCTTTATTTTTGGAGCAATTTTGATAAAACTTGGCATTTTTATGTAAAATTGTATGTTTTTTCTGATTCTGCACTCAAATTGTATGTATCTCTATGTTGTAACCCATTATTTAGAGAATAAGAGGTATGGATAGCAGCGTTTTTTAATTAAAAAAAAAAAAGTTTACCACAAGATTGTTGTAAACTTATACTTTTTGAAGAAATCTCCATCAACTTTTCTCTATTTTTTTGCTTCCATGGGTCCAAGAAGAGAAAAACAAGTTTCCGCTTGTAGTCTAAAGTGTCTTCTAATTGTGTGTAAAATTTCAATAATATTGATAAAGATTAGCCACTTTGATTTTAGAAAAAAATGTAACGTGTTTAATCTAGTCTCAGAAAAAAATTTATATTACACATTTTTGGCTGTTTGAAACAAAATGCCATTTTAACTCTCTGTAAAAAATAATTCAATGGATAAAAACACATACAAATTACATATTTAGAAAGATTATTTTCTTTTCTTTCCAACCACATAAATATTTTTAAGATTGGACCAGAAAATGTGAGAAATTGCGATTCAAACCGATTAAGATCAGAATTTTTCAATGTCCATCAAAATCAACGAAAGTGCTGGGGTTGCTACTGATAGTGCAAAAATTGCTTAGCTTCCGTCAGTGTTTTCACTTCAGGAACACCACTGGCACTAAGCAATTAACCCAACCCTTACCCCTTTTAGGTGCTGTTTTGAGATAAGACTCCCTTGAACTTAGCTATTTTAGCCTTTTTTTTTTAAATTATCTTTTTATTTTTTTTATTTTCATGACAGCATATATGTAATCGCCCAACCCCTCCACATGATCAGGATACAAAACAAGGTCAATTTTGTAAATGGAGTTTAACAGGTTTGAATTCATTTTCCTTCTCATACAAAGGTTAAAGAGCCCAGTCTGCCCTACTTTTTACCCATAGCTGGAGAGAGAATAGCTGTATTCATACCTTTCCCAAGAGTATTAGTGCTATGTGAAATGCAGTCAGCCTCATCCAAGATTTGAACTCTGGTCATTGCAAGAAACAGCATGTAAGACACTAATATGATACAAGCTCTTGGCAAGGTTTAAACTCTCATCCTCTGTTGCTTCTTGGGAACCTGCTTATCTGTGTTGGAACGATATGCTCCCGTGCAGAGAGACGAGAAGGGGAGAATGCACATGTGCACAACAAGACAGAGCCGCAGCAATAGACGTGAGAGATTTGACATTGGCAGACGATAATGTGAAATGAAGGTAATGAGTGAAGCTGTGAAAAGCGGATCAGTGATGCTGATAGCTTTTTAATTCAGTGCGTCCTGGGATGCACGGATTTGATTTGAATGAGTCACCGAGAAATTTGTTGGGTCCCAACTAAAGTTTCTTAATAAATTGTAGTGTTTTTATCTATGAACAACTAAAGCTGTCCAACCCCTACCTTGTATCCCATACAGTATAATTTGTTTCCAAGAAAATATTGAAATGTATTTACAAAAAGCTGGAAATGGTGGGGGAAGAAAAAAAACACTGGGATGCATGGATACGATTTTTCTGCATCTTTTAAAATTTTTATGCGTCAGTGATGCAGGACACGTACCTATCAGCATCTCTGACAGATGGTGGTTATAATATGAAGAATTTTGGAAATTGATATTCAAATAAGACTCAAATAAGACATCAATACCAACTGTTTTACCACTTAGCCTTTGCTATTGAATAACACATAAATCACACCTATAACTAACCCCCTACTTTGTCTCTGATCTGTTGGCACTAAGTTTATATATTTATTTACTCACCAATTGATAGCAAATTTTATTCATTTTATTTTTACATTTTCCATTGTCAATCAATATTAATTTTGACTCGTATTTCCCTTCAAGGGGGAATCCATGTGAGTTCATGGCTAACTTGCTGGATTGTGATATCTATGGGGCTATATTAATGTTCGTTGGTGCTGCATCTTAACCCCAATAAAGCTTGGTTCTTTGTTCTTGTGGGCTGGTATGCTGAAATGGAACTTAGGAACAAGAAAGAAAAGAGACAAAGGCAGAAGGTGGCTTTATAACTTAGGCTTTATTGACCAGGTCATAGTGGCCTGTAGCGAGGGAAAATCTCCCTGGCTAATAGGACCAACTAGACTCAACTACGGCCTCAGTTCAAATGACCGAGGTATACTTTTTGGGGAAGGGAGTCAGTCCTTTTTGTCGGACATGTGCAAAGCTGTTCTTCCGGTCAAGGCCCCATGGGAGTTTTTGTTTTTTTAAATTTTATTTTTATTTTTGTATTTTTTAAAATCCCCACACATCGTAGTAAGCAAGTTTGTGCTTCAGTCACTCTATTACGTTCACTTTTGGACCATTACCCTTGGAAATAAAAATATATCGAAAATTTGAATCAGATATGAAATATGTCCACAAAACTATCTACAAAAACACACCTGTATAGCAAAATTGATTACCAACTTTTGTCTCGCACTCTAATAATTGGTTTAAAAACAAAATATTTGTCTGCAAACTATTCCATTACAAATCATATGTACAAATATATATATATATTATATATATATATATATATATATATATATATATATATATATAATACAAAAAAAATTGTCATTAAATAACTCACAGGGTTAAACCAAACCAAACTAATACTCCTGGGAAAGGTATGAATCCCTTTCTCCCCCAGCTTTGGTTTAAATAGTACCACTACTATTCTTCTTTGGCATTAAATAACCTATGAAGGTTGTTATGCCATTAAACAAATGAAACTTTTTTTTTGTTTTTTTTCCATCTTTTTGATTTTAGTTGCTTTTTCTATCATAACTTTCTCAGCTTTTGTTACATATTGAAGAAGTAATAAAGTATAAACTCTTGGTATGAGTCTCAAACACTAATCTTCTACTTATCATTGCCAATTGTTTTACAACTTAGCAATTACTATTTAATAATTTAATAATGCATAAATTACACCTATCACTAAACCTCTATTTTGTCTCTGATTTGTTGGCACTGTTTATTTACCTATTCATTTATTTACACATTAATTAATAGCATATTTTAGTTTTACATTATCCATCGTCAATCAATATTATCATTTAATTCCTGGGCTGTGGAACACAAAACCTCTGACTCCAACTCCTCTATTTTTGGCACCTCTGACGCCAACTCCTCTTTATGTAATTAAGTGATTATGGTCTACAAATCCCATAAAGCCTATGCATACACTCCTAACTTTCTTGAGTAGGTGTATATCATAGAATAAACATATTATGGCTTTTATATCATACCTTTAATATTTTTGGACCATATGACCTTTAGGCACCCCTTCTGCGATCTTGACTCTCAAGTACACTTTTCTCATTTACACCGTCAAAATCCGTTTTTTTGTTAGGGGTTAGGGTTAGAATTTTTAAAAAATTTTAAAAATTGTCTGTTAACAATTAACCGGATTTTGACGGTGTAAATTGAAAAAATGTCCCCAAGAATCGAGATCGTAAAAGGGGTGCCTAAAGGTCATATGGTCCATATTTTCTAACAGAATTAGACAAAATCTTTAAAAGGAAGAAAGAAAAATGCTATAATGTAAGACTTTTTACATATATATCTTTGCAAATAAGAAATGAGTACAGAACAAAAAACAACAGACTAAACTAGGGCGATATAAAGTGAATATTCAACTGGAGTCGGAGTGGAATCGGTATAATATTATTCTGACTCCAGTGACTCCTTAATTGCTTTTGACTACTATGCTACGACTCTGGCCCCTCCAACTCCACAGCCCCAATTAATTCTGACCCGTATTTTCTCTAATCTAATAAAAAGTTTTTAAAAAAGAACTAGAATAAAAAAAAATTTAGCTCTTTTTTAAAAACTTTTTTTTTAATTGCAACTTGCTCAGTTTGTCTATGTCAATGAGGAACTGCACATATTGAAGATAATAGATAATCTTTTGGTGAGACTTAAAATCACATACCCCAAAGATGGAGGCACATGTTGTAATAGCTACCATCATAGGAAATAGATATGGTGGCACAAGCTCAAATTCTGGATGCAGCTGTTTGTATTTCACATAGTTTGTCTATGTCAATGAGGAACTGCACATATTGAAGATAATAGATAAGCTTTTGGTGAGACTTAAAATCACATACCCCAAAGATGGAGGCACATGTTGTAATAGCTACCATCATAGGAAATAGATATGGTGACACAAGCTGTTTGTATTTCACATAGCGCAAATACACTTGTGAAAGGTGTGACTCCAACTATTCTCCTTTCAGCCCGCCCTGTCGACTGGGGCGTTAGAATGCACTGACTGCACCTCTGCAGAGGGGTAAGACTCCCCTAATGGGGCCACCTGTGATGTTTAAGGATAGAACTCAGGTGGTTGAGCAGTCCATGACTTGCAATACTCCACTTTGGCCCTTTCTTGGGCTAGAGAGGCAGTCAGAGTGGCCCCCTCCGATCAATCAGCTGGTCACGTCAAGCCCTAGCACCTATATGATTGCCCCAACCCTATTGCCCTTATGGCAAGCCCCAACCCTTTTTATCATATGGATGCTAGAAGGCGGTGGCTGAGGGTCTACATGTCCTGGGAATGACGTTAAACTCTATCTGATGGTGAGGTTTCAGTTCTGGAGGTTTGGGGAATGTGGAGCTCCTCTTCATCACCAATGCTCCCTGGTCCACTCTGACCCGGAGTGGTGGTACTTGTTAGGGTCCCATCTATGGGTTAAATAGAAAAATGTATTTATAAAAATATTGAGTATCCATTAAGAATTACTTTATTTCAAAACTTTATCAGCATTAAATGACCCACTGAGGTTGATATGCTGTAAAACAAAACAAACAAAACCTAATCTCAATCTCCTTTCAGCTATGGGTAAATAGTAGGGCAGACTGGGCTCTTTAACCTTGGTATGGCAACTGATCTAAGGGAAGGAAAACTCTGAATTCAAATGTCATTAAAATTCATAATCAGGAGTAGTTTTATAATTTTTTAAATGAGCAGTAAATTGTAAAAACAACTTAAAACATTGAGAAATAGATGGACAAGAGTTAAATCTGCATATGAGAGAGATCTATCTATCTATCTATCTATCTATCTACATCCCCATCCAAATTTATTCTTATAATTCCTTGGCAATTTTTATAGACATGTTTGCCTGTTACAAACCAACAATTATTCCCATTTTCAAAAGGATTAAAAGAGTTTTAAACAAGTAATCCTCGCCTGAGAGACTAAGTATTAACTTCCTTTAACTATAACTGAGTCACTACATGAAAATTCCATTTTGTCAAGATCTCCTCATACACCAATTGAATGCAAAATTATTTTACAAGTAGGACACCATTTTTTTTATCATATGTGCAAGAATATGGTGACTGAAGGTCAGCATCCTGAATATAATGTTAACCTGTATCTAGTGGTGAAGTTCTAATTCTGGAGCTTTGGGGAGTGTGGAGTACCTCTTCATCGCCAATATTCTCATGTCCACAATTACCAAGAGTAGTAGTACTTGTTCCATATGGGGTAAATAGATCAAAAATAAATTTTAATAAATGTGTTTAATTCTTAATGTCCTATACCACCACCTGATTCCACCCGGCCCGAAGTCGCATTTGTTTTCCAAATCTGTCCCAAATGATAGCCTTTGTTTAAATGTACTATTAAACATATTTAAAAGTCTTTATTTTAAGGGAAATATCTCGAGTAACTTTAAATGAAAAGGCCATTTTTAGCCATTTTTTGATAGATCCTTATAGGAATGGGGTTCTGGACTTAGAAAATTCTCAACAGGATCTTAAGAGTTAAAAAAAGAAAGAATACCCTACAAGAATCAATCAAACAAAATGTCTTTGGCATAAAATAACCCTAGTGTTGACATGCCGTAAAATCCAACCAACCAACTGATGAATAAAGGCGATAAGAAATGAATAATATTTCTTTACAATTAGTTATTTTTATCTATTCTCAAACCTAAACTCCAACAATGCTCTGTACAAGATGTGCAATACTATACCACTCAGTGATGCTGATAGCTTTTTGATTTAGTGCGTCCTGGGATGCACATATTGGCTTTGAATGAGTCCCAGGGAAAATTTATGGGTCCCAACTAAAGCCGTCTAACTCCTACCTTGTAACCTATCCTGTGTAATTCGTTTCTAAGAAACTATTGAAATGTATTTACAGGTAGCTTGAAATTGTGAGGGAAGAAAAAAGAAAAACACTGGGACACATGGAAAAGATTTTACTGCGTCTTTTTAGATTTTCGTGAGTCAGGGACGCAGGACGGGTATCTATCAGCATCTCTGCCACTATCAACAAGGGTGGTGTAACTATAATGGTCCGTGTTTGGTCATATGCTATTAATGTTGCATTACCAGCTTGTTTTGTAAAATCATTGAACATAGACAATTTTTCACCTTAATTGGTTCAAATCACAATTTCTCGGGTATTTCTGATCCAATCTTTAAGATATTTATGTGGTTGGAAATAAAATAAAATAATCCTTCTAAATATGTAATTTTTATGTTTTTTTTTTTGTTTTGTTTTTGTTTTTGTTTTTTGTGTTAGACTAATTTTTACAGGCTACTTAGTTTTTCAAAATCATAGTGGCTAATCTTTATCAATATTCTTGAAATTTTACACTCAATTAGAAGACACCTGGAAGTATAAACAGGACCTGTTTTTGTCTTTCTAGGCTCCGTGGAAGCGAAAATACAATAGAGCAAATTTGAAGGCGATTTAAAAAAGAAAAAAGAAAGCACTATACCAGTAATAAAAGACAGTCTCAGAATTATTTTCATATATAATGTGTGAAATAAAAACGATTGTGTACCATCAGGGATTTTGCTCAAAGTTTTAATTTTGAAAAGAAAACCGTCAAATTTACTCTATTTTCGAATGTAATCAATCTCTCATAATTCTGGCCTTATCGGCTTAAAAAAAGTAATTATTAGTGTATTTTGGTCCACTTTTAAAAAATATTTATATGGTTGGAAACAAAATGAAATAATCTTTCTAAATATATAACTTGTATGTGTTTTTATCCATTGAATTATTTTTTACAGCAAGTTAAAATGGTATTTTGTCTTCAAACGGCCAAAAATTATTAAAAAAAGTTATGCAAATTTTGTTCCGCGAACGAATTTTCTGTGTTATTTTTTTTGTAAAATCAAAGTCGTTAATCTCTATCAATATTCTTGAAATTTTACACTTAAATAGGAGACACTTTTAACTATAAGCAGAAATTTGTTATTTTCTTTACTGACCTTTGGGAGTGAAATAACAATAGACCAAATTTGAAGGCAATTTCTTAAAAAAGTATAAGATAAGCAAAAAAAAAAACAAAACAAAAAAAAGCACTATATCCCTAATAGAAGACAGTCTCAGAATTATTTTCATATATAATGTGTGAAATATAAACGTTGCTAAACCATCAGGGATTTTCTTTGAAACTTTGAATTAATTAACATTGAAAAAATACCTCAAATTTACTTGTCTTCCGAACGTAAACAACTAGGCGCCGTTTATTCAGACCTTACCAGTTTAAATAGTAATTCATCATTTATTTCTGGTACAATTTTTTAAATACTTATATGGTTAGAAAGAAAATAAAATAATCTTTCTAAATATGTAACTTTTATGTGGTTTTAACTATTGAATTATTTTTTATGGCTAGTTAAAACAATATTTTGTCTTCGAACAGCCGAAAATTTGTTACAAAGCTGCACACGCAGGACAGGCTTTGTTAAATAAAATTCAATAAAGAGTTATTCTATTTCTTTTATGTAATACAACATAGCTTGTATTTAAAAAGGTATTTTTAAGTCCAAAGTGATGTTATTTATATAAATTATATATATATGTATATATGCCATATTAAAATGAAAATGTTGAATAATCTTGTGGTAAACTTATAAAAAACAAAAAAAAACCTTGATATCCATACTTCTTATTCCCCAAATAATGGATTCTAGCATGGAGATACATAAAATTAAGTCCAGAATCGGAAAGAACATACAATTTTATATAAGAATGTGATGTTTTATCAGAATTGTTCCAAAAATAAAGAAATGGTGAAGAAATTACTAAATTTCTTGTTTTGAATTAGTCCGTGATTTGACTTTTTTTAACAATTTCCGGGTTTTAAATTCTCATAACTTTTGAACCACTGGGGATATTTGCATAATTCAAACAGTTTTGAACTCCATTTACAAAGCTCTATATAAATAACATGATTAAATAACAATAACCTCAAATAAAAAATCAACTGGGAATGCTAATTAATGTCTGAAGAAGCACCTGTACAAAAATCCCTGGAATTTGCTGTCAAACAACTACCAGTCACAAAGGGGCTGCCACTGCACAAACTTACTTGGTAAGCTGTGGGCAGACCTCCTAAATATAGCTCTTGTGGCAAAGCCCCAACTCTTTTTACCATATATATTCTAGAAGGCGGTGGCTGAGGGTCTTAGTGTCCTGGGTTAGATGTATAGTGTGGAGTACCCCTTTATTATCATCACTCCCAGGTCCACTCTGATTTGGAATGGTAGTACCTGTTAGGGTCCCATCTATATATATATATATATATATATATATAAGTTTTATGGCCTTTTCGGGTCATTTAATGCCAAATTAAGTTATTTTGATAAACAAAGGACTTAAGAGGTCACCCGATTATGTATTGAAGTAGCTCATCGCTACTTGACTTCAGTGATTTAGCAGGAACTGGTGCTTTCAGTGGGACTTGATTGTAATCATAAATAGCACAGTAGACTAGACTCTTTCACCTTTGTATGGAAACCAGTTGTGGAGAGAGAGAAAGTCATGGATATCTGTTGTTTTGTTTTGGGTCATTTAATGCCGATTCAAGTCAATTTGATAAACAAAGGAATCGGGCTGCTTCCAGTAGTGGTGGGCAAATGAATACTTTTTCAAAAAATGGAGTAAGACAAGTGTTTTATATGGCTGATTTTGCTGCTGATTATGTTTCTGATGAGGTCATTGATCTAGGATTTCATTTTAGGTTGGTTCTGTGCTGATTTTCAAAATGGAGGCTGGAAATCCTTGGTTTTTTGGGTTTTTTTTTTTTTTTGGACAATATTTGACTTAATAATGGTGTAATATGTCTAATCATAAGTTTCCTTAGTCATAGAATATGAAAATACATTCATTTTATTGATTTAACCAGCTTTAATTACTTTATCATGTAAAAAAAAATGAAAATTATGTTAGAATTAGTGACATTTTTCCTGTATTTATTACCAATTACAAAATAGTGAAGTTCGCAATAGATAACTTCCACATATAAGAATTGAAGTTTTTCAGACACAATTTTGTAAATTGTCAAGGAACCAACCTAAAATGATGTCATATCCCCAAAAAATCATCAGAATCGTAATCAGCAGCAAAAATGGCCATAGAAAACACTCATCCCAGAAATTCGACCCACCATTTGCCCACCCCTACTTACATTACTTGCTGCTGCTCAATTGATCACCCAATTAAGTACTCTGCATCTATTGGTCAAATGGATCTGTTTAAAAATTATTTGTCTTTGGAGGTGTGTGGTGTAATGGTTAGAGTCGTAGGAAATGGACTTGTCGACTCGAGTTCAAATCCTGGACGAAGCTACTGTTCGCATAGCGCTAATATCTTTGGGAAAAATATGAATCCAACTACACTCCTTCCAGCTATGGGTAAATAGTAGGACAGACTGGGCTCTTTAACCTTGGTTAGGCAACCAGTCTAGGAGAAGGAAAACTCTGACTTCAAAACTGTTAAACTCCACTTGGGGTGGTCACTTCTAGAATAGACTCAGTCCTAATTAGTGATCTATTTCATTAATTTATTAATTTGATAGTACTGTGTGCAACCCCCCCCCCCAAAAAAAAAAAAAAAAAAAAAACTCTGAAGAAACAACAGGCATCACAGTTCTCTACTTGGATGGACCATCAGTGATTGTTCATGTGACAGGCACTAACAGACTTTTTCAAGTGTGTCCTTGTATTGTTTCTTTGGTGACCTTCTATTGCGGTTACAAGTGGAGAGTTTGATATACAGTGTAATCTTGGGCAGGCAATGATGCTTTGTCCTGGGGACAAATTAAACACAAGCATGCATTATTCCATTCTCCTGTTTCCTTATAGATTAGCCTAAAACCTGAATGAAGGCCAAACCAGGAGAGGATTATATTTACATGTCCTTTCTTTTTACTACTCTTTTGTAGAGCTAGAGTACATTTTTTTTTTTTTTTTTTTTTTCCGTTGAAATACATAAAAAATGTAATGGTAGCAGAGTGACTTATTGTCGGTACCAGCCAGACAGCAAGGGAGTCTATCCTCTTTTTGCTAGCACTAGACCGGAGTGATTGTTTTTTGCATCTGATATGGAATGCTGCACCTACCATCAGGTACCCACTTTACTGCAAAGATCAGATTACCCAATCTGTGCTAATCAGGAGCTGAGTTGGTGAGGATCGGTATCAAACTAGGAACCTTGCGATTCCTAGGTGGGTGCTCTACCGACTGAGCTGTCAAGCAATACTCTTGATACTAATCTAAGATCTTAGTACATTATTGAACTGATTATAATCAGTTATAAAGTAATTCTCACTAACCTTTTGTTGCAAGTTAGTAATGTAGTAGTTTTAATTTATCAACAAAAAGTGAAATAGGACTTTGATCTATTGAGAGGAATGTCTAAATATGTGTAAAAATTGCATCATCTTTTAGACATTAGGCAGGTTTCATTGAACATGTCTAAAATTACATAAAATTATACACCATCAGAGATGCTGATTGGTATGCATCAGGCCCCAACACTAACTTTTTTCATGACCGTACCGAACAAAAATTATCAACTGGTACGGTTGATAATTGAATGGGGTTTGGACTGTCCAGAAATCAAAATATTTTTCTTTAATTCATTAGCATCATCTATACTTGTCAGTCATCAGTAGCATAATAACATGTAATAAATCAAGAAAAGCTGAAGCAGTGATAATTCTGGATATTTGGACAAAAAATCCATTTCCTAGTGTGTTTTGAGCTATAAAAAATACTTTTTTACTTGTAAATTTTATCGTACTGGGTTGTGAATCATAAATGAAAGAATTTTGTCCTCGCACAGTGTTTAAGGATTTGGAAGGAAGAGAAATGAAGGGTTAGTGGTACATAATTCGGTCCTTTTAAACTATCTCCCTCCACCATTATTCATTACATGGCTTTGAGAATAGACCTGTGGTGCTGTAGCCTCATTTTGAGGTCAGCATTCGGGCAATCACTGAACGGCCATTATGGAAATGTAGTACTAACTTTTAGAAAAATTTTTTACCGTCCCTGGGATGACGGAACAGCAGTAATGTCGAGCCCTGTTATGCGTCCTGTATCCCCTGATGCATAAAAATCTCAAAGGAGCCGTAAATTTGTATCCAATGAATTACACACTATGGGTACAAGGTAGTTGTTTATAGATAAAAACTACAATTTATTAAGAAATTTTAGTTGGGACCCATCAAATTGCCCGGAGATTCATTCATTCCAGAATGCACTCAACACTAGCGAAAGCTTCAGAACTAGAGCCTCATCACCAGATGGAGTTTAGTTTTATACCCTGGATACCCTTCATTTTCTTTTTTTTTTTTTTTTTTTTTTTTTTTTTTTAGGGGACAGTGGGAGGTTCTTACTTCACTGCAAAGAATGCAATCAGTATATTCTAGACCCTGCCAACAGGGTGAGAATAAAAGGTGGAATAGTACAATCAGTGCATCGGTAATAACAATGTTGTTTAAAACCAGGTAATATGAGAAATCTTTGCAGCTGTGAACTCAAGGCATTAAAAACATTTACCAGTTAGTACCAATAAATAATAGAAACATGATATAGTAATTTGTTAAAAAGATATGTACTACAATGTTGCAGTTCAGCACATTAGCCACTACCCCACAGGGTCTCTGTCTAAAAAGATATGTGTAGCAATTTCAATAATCAAAAATCACCATGATATTCTCTTAAATAATGTAAACATGACAACTGACGTTGATACCAGTATAAGAATTCAATGTGGTTTTAGATTCAATAGCTAAAACTGCTTCTTATGATATGGTAGAAGGCTTCTGGGAAGTCTCTAACATAGATGAACATTTGTATTAGATAAGAATACTTTGTATTAGATAGGAATACTTGATATCCTATGATTATGTGCAAAAACTTAAGATCTACATGAAAAATGTAAATATAAATGAACATATACAAAGAAATCCAATAAAGAGGTACATAACAAAATACAGACTTTATTGTCTGAGCACATCTAACATAAAATACAGATACAAAACTGTTAGGATGAACGTCCTAAAGAAAGAAAGAGTTCTTGCAGAGTTAATATTGCGGCTCCTAACAGGAGAATAGAAGAGTCACTGTATAGGAGCCATGTGGTTAGGGTCTAAAAAGGGCTTCGTACATACATGGGTACGAGCCTATAGATATACATATAGAATATTCGCTTACGTTCGACTTCCTTTTTTCCTCTCTTCCTGTTAAGGTAAGTGATTTTTCATCCTTTACTTTCTATATTTAACCTACATAGTACCACTAGTGTTCTACAAGGATAGCTTTGACATTAAATAACCCAAGAAAGTTGTTATGCCATTAAACAAAGAAACCAAACCAAACCTTTAAAACCATACAACTTTGTGGAAATAATTTGTATTAGACTTAATATCCTATAATTATGTGCAAAAGCTTAAGAAAGAACTACATGAAAAATGTAAATATAAATGTACAATGAACATAATTCCCTAACCTCTATGCATAAAGTAACCCTAGATAGGTTGACC
The DNA here is from genome assembly GCA_023376005.1 of Doryteuthis pealeii. Lineage (NCBI taxonomy): Eukaryota > Metazoa > Mollusca > Cephalopoda > Myopsida > Loliginidae > Doryteuthis > Doryteuthis pealeii. The sequence goes on along the minus strand of CM042139.1, from coordinate 91,548,454 downwards.
TGCTGTGATAATCAATCGATCAACCAGACTGTAAATTGTCAAGAAACCACTAATTGAAACTAAACATATTTACTTTCTATCACACTTCTTCGGTGAAAAGACATTCTTGTCTCTTCTTTTCAATTTTATTACCTACTCATTTACCTATAATCTTAACAGTATAAATGTATATAGCTAAATCCACTAAAACACATTTACTTCCTATTGCTCTTGGGTAAAAAAAAAGAAAGACATTTAGATTTTATAACCCACTTATTTGCTCATAACAAAACAGTGTAAAAATATAGAGCTAATTTGACTCACCTAAGCACTTCCTCTAACTTATAAAATGTCTACCTGTAAGGTGGGATATCCACACATTTTTTTATTTTTTTTATTTTATTTTTTATTTTTGGCTAGGAGGAGCTCTCAAAGTAGTTTTGACAAATGAGAAGAGAGCCTCTTTGGTTTGGATTCAGAGTTTTCCTTCTCCTAGACCAATTGCCATACAATTGTTATAACCCAGTCTGCACTAATATTTACCCATAGCTGGAGGGAGAATGGTTGGATTTGTACCTTTCCCAAGGGTATTAGCACTATGTGAAATGTGAAACAGCCATGTCAGGGATTTGAACTTGTCTCGCTGTGTTCCTTTGTCTATGATGGTAACCATTACACCTTGCTCCTCGAATGCATTGACTTCATTGATAGTGTCACAACTTAATGATACAAAAAGTATTCATTTTACATATTCTTCAATATCCTCTCCTTCATTGTCAATGCACTTAATCCATTTTTTTTTCTTTTACCTCATAAATCCAGTATTATACAGTGAAGATTTCAGGTCAACATCCAGCTTCTGTTGACTAACTATCAAATAATCCTTATTCTATTCTGTTTCTATTAGATCACTGATGGTAAGCAAACTGCTCAGTTGGTTTCTTTATTTTTATGGCATATGAACCTTCATGGGTTATTTAATGCCAAAGCCATTCTTATAGAACAGTAGTGGAGGGATAAGGGGGTTCATACATTTCCCAAGGGTATTAGTATGTATGTGAACATAATAGCGTGATTGGAGTTCGAACTTACTTACTACAATGTTGCTGTCCAGCAAGTTAGCCATAGAGTATATATATATATATATATATATATATATATATATCAGGCCCCGACATTAACTTTTTTTCATGGGGTTTGGACCGTCCCGAAATCAAAATATTTTTGTTTAATTCATTAGAATCATCTATACTTGTTAGTCATCAGTAACATGTAATAAAACATTAAGAAAAGCTGAAGCAGTTGACAGAAACATTTATTTATAATCAAGAATAATGAAATAATAATTTAATAAACTAAAATTTATTCTATTTAATGCGGACATTTTCCAATCATAAAAATATATACTGTGTGACTGTGTCTATTTCTTCAGTGTTGTTGCCATTAGTAATTTTAAGTCTAGAACTAGACTGTTTTTTGAGGTCTGTATTCGGGCAATCACTGGACGGCCAATATTGGAATGTAGTACTAACTTTTAGGAAAAACTGTTACTTTCCCGGATGACGTATTGATCGTCCCGGATGACATTTTTATCGTCCTGGATGACATTTTTATCGTCCCCGGGACAACAGGACGGTTTTAATGTCAAGCCCTGATATATATACACACACATATATATATACATACACACTCTAATCCTAGAGAGAAGTGTCTATTCATATACAAGGTGCACCAGGTAATTAGGAACAAGTTATGATATATATTTACCCAGCACCTCTGCACGGGCAGGATTTAGTTGGACATAAATCAAATACAGACCCCTACAAAGTCAATTTTTTAAACAGTTTAACAGGTTTGAATTTAATGTTTTCCTTCCCCTATACCAGTTACCATACCAAGGTTAAAGCTCAGCACAGTTTGCCAAACTATTCATCCATAGCTGAAAGGAGAATAGTTTGATTCATACTTTTCCCAAGTGAAATGTAATATGGAAGTGCGTGGTGTAATGGTTAAAGTCATAGGAAATGGACTCGTTACCCAGAGTTCAAATCCTGGACGGGGTAATTGCATTTCACTTAGCGCTAATACCCTTGGGAAAGGTATGAATCCTACTCTCCCTCCAGCTATGGATAAAGAGTAGGGCAGACTGGGCTTTTTTAACCTTGGTTAGGTAATCGGTCTAGGAGAAGGAAAACTCTGAATTCAAACCTGTTGAACTCCGCTTAAGAAATTGACCTTGTGTAACATCCTGCTCGTGTGGAGGGGATGCTAAATATATATTAGTATGTGAAATGTAAACAGCCTCGTTCAGGATTTGAACCTGTGTCACCAAGCCCATTTCTTACATCATTACATGATGAGTGCCTAATAAGATAAAGAAAAACAATGATACAGTTGTGTCTTGACTTAAGAGTGACCCAACTTATGAGTTTTCTGAGTTACAAGCTGTCACTCAGTTGATTATTTTGTTTTCTGTTGCGAGCTAAAATTTAAGGTACAAGTGAGATTCACATATGCTTATGTTAATAAGTTCACTAAAAACATTCAAGTTTCCAAATTTATTACACCAAAGAAAAATATTATTAATAAAAAAAAAATTTTTTTTAAACATATTACAGCACATAATCAGAAATGCTGATAGGTATGCGTCCTGCGTCCCTGATGCATAAAAATCTAAAAGGAAGCAGAACAATCATATCCATGCGTCCCAGTGTTTTTTTTCTTCCCCCACCATTTCAAGCTAACTGTAAATACATTTCAATATTTTCTTGGAAACGAATTACACTGTATTGGGTACAAGGTAGGGGTTAGATGGCTTTAGTTATTCATAGATAAAAACTCTGCAATTTATTAAGAAACTTTAGTTGGTCACCATCAAATTTTTAGGGGAAACCTTTAAATCAAATTCTTACGTCTCAGGAAATTAAAAACCTATTAGCATCACTGCATAATTCATTACATTCTGTTTTGTATTTTTATACAATACTGCGCTATTTTTCTTATTTAAAAGAATGTAACAAAAAAAATTTTTTTTTCTTTTTTTTTTTTTTTTTTTTTTTTTTTTTTTTAGTTTCGGGATGGTGGGCTGAAATGAATTAACTCTTAACATCTTGTTGAATATTTTCTAATTCCAGAGCCCAATTCCTATAAGGATTTATCAATAAATGGCTAAAAATGGCCTTTTTCATTTAAAGTTACCAGTTATTTCCCGTAAATCAAAGACTGCTAAATATGTTTAATATTACATTTAAACAAAGGCTATCGTTTGGGGAAGATTAGAAAAACAAATATGACTTCCAGCCGGGTAGAATATAGGACGTTAAGAAAGCATCTCAGTTAATTAAATGGGGGAAAATTGATTTTTTAAAATTTAAAAAAATTTTTTTTTTTATCTGAGGAAATTGTGTTATGAGTGGAACGAATTAAACTCATAAATCAAGGTATCACAGTATTTAAAAAAAAAGATTTGTATTCAAGTTGAACTTTGACATGTTGAAGCAACGGCTGAATGAACTTGGCCTACTTAGAATGTTTCTTCTTTTTTTTTTTTTTTTTTTTCTTGTAGATGACACACCCTTGCCAGAGGCCACCAACTCATTCCTGATGTTGAACACTAAAGACCTGGCCACTCAAAAAAAAAGTTGGCTTTCTCCAGGTCATTGTGGTTGGTGGCTGGTGACATAGGCAGTGTGTCTCTTTTCACTTCCTGCAATGGATTGGAAGCCAGAGCAGTTAAGGCTCTCAATCTATTTTGATAGAGAAATGAGAATGTTAAAGTTTAGTGTGTCCATTGTAAGATTACATTAGGTCATCTTCTATTTGTGGGGTGGGCGTGCTGCTAAAAGTGTTCCCTCTAATATCTGGGGCATCCTGTATAAATAATCAGGCCAGAAATGATAAATAGTATATGATTTGATTTATGTACCTTTCTGACATTATCAATTCCGTCTTTATTCAAATTCTCATTTTTTATGTTTAAAAGTATTGTAGAATAAAACAGCTGTGATTCAAATTTTGATCTCTTACCATCTGTAGGCAATTCCTTATTTTTTATTTTTTAAACTTTTTTTATTTAAAAAAAATTTTTTTTTATCTTTTTTACCTAGCTTTTTTTATTAAGTATTATGATTATTCTTGGCCACTAGTTGTGTTGCTACCTATATATATATATAAAAGGGTTTTGTAATTTGCTTGAAGCAATGTGTATATATTGGTTTGTTGGTTGGTTTTGAAGGCTGTCACAATGCGAGTGTAAAGAAAAAAGAAGGTAACTATGATGTTTTTTGTTAACCTGTCATTTATTTCTCAATATTTCGGGACGAAAATTCCCATCCTCAGAAGAATACTGGAACTGAAGTTGTCTTAGCGGCTGCTAAATTCGTTGTCTTGGGTCTTCCAAATTCTGTGTGTGTATGTGTATGGTTGGGGTGCTTGCATTGTGTGTGTGTGTGTGTGTGTGTGTGTGTGTGTGTAAATGTAAGCGTGTGTGTGTGTGTGTGTGTAAATGTGTGTGTGTGTAATGTGTGTGTGTGTGTGTGTGTGTGTAAATGTAAGCGTGTGTGTGTGTGTGTGTGTAAATGTAAGCGTGTGTGTGTGTGTAAATGTAAGTGTGTGTGTGTGTGTAAGTGTGTGTGTGTGTGTGTGTGTGTGTAATGTGTGTGTGTGTGTGTGTGTGTGTAAATGTAAGCGTGTGTGTGTGTGTGTAAAGCGTGTGTGTGTGTGTAAATGTGTGTGTGTGTGTGTGTGTGTGTGTGTGTGTAAATGTAAGCGTGTGTGTGTGTGTGTGTGTGTTGTGTGTGTAAATGTAAGCGTATGTGTGTGTGTGCATGGTGCTTATGTCTGTGTGTCTGATCATTTATTTTAATTTTATTTTAATTATTATTCCAGATTTGATTCGCCTCTAAGCAAGGTTTTATTTTAATTTTATTTTATTTATTTATTTATTTATTTATTTTTTGTTTGTTTATTAACAGGATCATCTGATCTCTTATTTATTGATATGTGTCTGAGACAGTATTCTTCTGAGGATGGGAATTTTCGTCCCAAAATATTGAGAAATAAATGACAGGTTAACAAAAAACATCATAGTTACCTTCTTTTTTTCTTTACATTCGCATTGTGACAGCCTTCAAAACCAACCAACAAACCACTATATATATATATATATATATATATATATATATATATATATATATATATAGTAAAATGGTATAGTCAGTTATAAGTTATTTCTTAATTCAAATTCAACTAAATCTGACATTAGAATTACATTATTTCTTTTTGGTAATGGATTTTTTTTGAATAATCAAAATTAAACCAAACAATTAGAAATCAATAAAACTAAATAATAATATTTATTAAAATCAATTTTTTAAGCTCAATATACAAATTATCATTCCCGTTCACACAATAATACGGTATTTGGCTGTATATATAAATGCAATTGCATGTTATTGGTATGTAGATATGGTCAACAGTGGCTTCGGCCTCTGGACCATTGCTATAATCAACAGCGTCGATCCCAGGGGGCCATCCCTCCAGGCAACACCTGCCCCCTCGATTTAAAGGGGCAGGGCTGGGTTTATTGCCCAGTGCCTGAGGCGCCCCCCTTGAGGGGGAATGCCGACGGGATCGACGCAATTTTTCACCCGCCACCCTATAAGTCTCGGCTTGTGGGTGGTCCCACATAAATAGGGCCTTCGTGTCTGACCCGTACAAGTGGGGTACGTGGAAAATATCATGTAGATGATAACAGTGTTAATAATATTAAGATGTTTTTTCTTAATGATTGAGATTTAAATAGTAATATAAGAATGGTGAATGCCATGTAAATAACTAAGGAAAATGTGACGTCGGGAGTGACATAGTTTCGGTTACAGACAAACATATACATAATCTCAATTATAAGATGATGTTAAAAGTCTCAGTGACCTTATTTTTAAAATATACTTTTATGTCTACTTCTTTCTCATTATTGTTTTTTTTTATATTATGTTTTAATCTGAAATCTTTTAATGAGTTTATCAGCTGTGGATATTCATCAGTATGCATCAACGCTTGACTTAAAACATAAACACAATTTGCTTTGAATTGATTGGCTTTTTCACCCTGTCAGCTGGGACTGTAGAATACACTGACTGCACATATACAGAGGAGTAAAATACCCCGAATGGGTATTACCTGTTGGCCATGGATGGTGGCCCGTGATGCTTAAGGACAATATCCTGGTGGTTGAATAGTCCATGACCTGTAACACTCAACTTTGAACATTACTTAGGCTAGACAGCAGGGCTCGATATTAACGCCGTTCCGGGGACGATAAGAATTACATCCGGGACGATCAATACGTCATCCGGGACATTTTGCCAGGGACGGTGAAAATTTTTCCTAAAAGTTAGTACTACATTCCAATATTGGCAGTCTAGTGATTGCCCGAATGCTGACCTCAAAATGAGGCTACGGCACCGCAGGTCTATTTTCAAAGCCATGTAATGTATAATGGTGGAGGGAGATAGTTTAAAAGGACCGAATTATGTACTACAAACCCTACTCGGGATAACTTAAAGTAAAAAAAAATATATATTTTTTTTTAGCTTAAAACACACTAGGAAATGGATTTTTAGTCCAAATATCCAGAATTATCACTGCTTCAGCTTTTCTTAATGATTTACTACATGTTATTATGCTACTGATGACTGACAAGTATAGATGATGCTAATGAATTAAACAAAAATATTTTGATTTCGGGACAGTCCCAACCCTATTTGGGACGGTTGATAATTTTGGTTCGGGACGGTCATGAAAAAAGTTAGTGTCGGGGCCTGCTAGACAGGTAGTCGGAAAGGCCTCCTTCGATCAATCACCTGGTCACGACAATCCCTAGCACCTATATGATTGTCCCAACCCTATTACTCTTATAGAAAACCCCCAACCCTTTTATCATATATGTGCTAGAATGTGTGGGCTGAGGGTGTTATTGTTCTGGGTATGACGTTAAACTGCATCTAATGGTGAAGTTCCAATTCTGAAGCTCTGGGGATTGTGGAGTACCCCTTCATTGCTATTACGCCAAGGTCCTCCAGAGTGGTAGTACCTGTTAGGGTCCCATCTATTGGTTAAATAGAAAAAATGGGTTATTTCCTATAAGTCTAACATACACAAAGGGGAACCACTCTTGACTGATAAATTATTTATTTATTTATTGATCTACTAGGAAAAAAGACAAGGTTAGGGTTAGGCTTTTGGGTTAGTTTAATTGGAAAATAAATAAATAATTTATCATTCAAGAGTGTTTATGTTAGACTTATAGGAAATATCCAAAAAATGAGTTAAAAAAAATTTGAATACCATCAAGAATGAATAAATTAAACTGTCTTTGGCATAAAATAACCCATCAAGGGTTGACATGCTGTAAAATCCAACCAACTAACTAAACATAAACATAATTTGCTTTAAATTGATTGGTTTTTGAAGAAAATTTTACCAGAAGGGCCTATTTAGCTCAGTCATTAGAGCATCTGCTTAGGAACCACAAGGTTTCAGGTTCAATAGTAGTCCTTGCCAACTCAGTACATGAATAGCACAGCTTAGATCTGTGCAGTAAAGTGGGGAACTGATGGTAGGTGTGAGGTTCCATTTCAGCAACAACTATTTTAGTGTGTATGCCTTTGTTGTGTTGTTATTTTATTTTACTTATGTTTTTTGGCTACGTAGTGTAACTCTCCCATATGAAATTTTAATACTTATTTACTCCCATAAATTTTTTTCCATTTCTCACTGCTGTCAGAATTTCAAAACGTCTGAAAAAACACCAGTTATCCCCCTTTAACTTGGCAAAATGCACATACCTATTATATATATTATTATTATTATTATTATCGGCATTTCAGTCTCGGAAGGCTATAATAAAGTTTTTGTGCGCCTGAAGTTACAGCGCCTCCTGTGACTGTGAAGTACGATGTTTAAAAACATTCTTGACCACAGATTTTGCATTTGAAGGCTATCCCCCTTTAACTTGGCAAAATGCACATATATATATATATATATATATAGTTAAGTGTAAGGAAATGAATCCGACGGTGTATGTATAGATGAAATGGTATGAAAAACACACTTTGTTATTAAATTGAATAAGATATAAAATATATTCAATTTAACATTTTTCATACCATTTCATCTATATATATATATATATATATATATATATATAGATAAAAGGATATGAAAACAACACAATATGCTGTTAAAATGAAAAGATTTTATATCATATTCATAGCTAATATTGAACAATATTTCGATTTATAGAAGATATTATTTTCGTCTCCGCTATTGATAAGTCTGGAGTATAAACAAGCTCTGAAGATGATTTTTATAAATCGAAATATTGTTCAATATTAGCTATGAATATGATATAAAATCTTTTCACTTTAACTGCATATTGTTGTTTTCATATCCTTTTATCTATACTCATACCATCGGATTCATTTCCTTTCTCTTAACTTATATACAGTAGAAAAGTCAAGGTAGACGAGTGACTCACACATTCGGAGTAGAGAGCTAATGGTAGGTGTGGTGATCCACCTAAGATGGAAAAATATTTTCCCTAGTCTAGCATTAATGAAAAGGGGATAGACTCCCTCGCTGTCCAGATGATACCGATAATAGGCCACTCCTTTACTTCGTATAGGTCAATAATTGATAAAATAAAAAAAATGCAATGTTCTTTAGGCATGATAGAAACGACTGATCCCTTGCGGTTTGTTTCATTTGTGAAGTTGTACCGATTTCTCTCCCTGGATATCATTTCCTCATGTTGTGCAGGTGTGTTTTGCTTTCTTGCTTGCATTGAACCAGTGCAAGCACCTGAGACGTTTTAAAAAAAAACGGATTAGAATCGACAGAAATCTTCACTTCCTCATTGTCAATGTTTTACCAGCTGCCTTTTACAAGAGGAATCTGAAGAATGATCAAACTAAGCTCCAATTACCGTCGAATTGGTAAGACACTGCAACAAGCGATTGTAACTCAATACAATCCCTTCTTGTTGCAATTCTACTGCAGCATGATAGGGTATTTATAAAACTCCACAATATCATAGAAACCATGCAGCCAATCAGAACTCAAGGAATGGAATCACCCAAATGCATGAATGGATCATTCTTGATTTCTATAAATACCAACTGCCTTGGACACTGCTTCAGTTGTGTTTCGCTAGTTGCTGTTATTCAAACAGTCAATAGACTAACTGACTTCAATAGAATCTTAAAGTGATTAATTTCGAGTTGAAAACCTCAAGAGATTTGTAAAATCATGATTTGATACTCACCTTCGCAAGAAGATTCTAAACTAGCGTCCAGTTGGCAGACAAAAGAGAGCAGGCTGTAACTCAAATACAGACCCTATAATCATGCACAGAACAGTCAAGTGATGGATATATATTAATCAAAGCATATTAATACAGTGTCCAGTAGCTTTGGATTCTGAACTGGTAAGATATAAAAATAGATCCCAGGGTGGCTGTCACCCCAGGCAGCAACTGGCCCCACGTTTAAAAGGGACAGGTTTATTGCCCGGTACCTGAGGTACCCCAAAAGAGGAATGCCAAAGGGATCATGCACTTTTTGCACTAGCCACTGCATGAGCTTTGGTTTTGTGGGAGGTCAGTAAAATCCCTTTTTATTTTTTTTATTTTTTTCTAATATTAAAGTATCCACACTAAAGCTAACAGCCAATCAGAACCCAGAGAATAAGCTGGCCAAAACTGTGTAATAAAATACTCCAGGCTGTTATATAAAGCACCTAACAATTCAATCCTTCAGTTGATCTTCAGAACAGACTCAACTTGCAATACTGCTGAGTAGTGGTCTGTGCGTTCAACTAAATCATACACAAACATTTGAACAATATGGTCACTAACTTCACCTTTGTGAAATGTGTGTACGTAATATACTGTTTTTATTGCATGCCATATAAAAAGAAATTCTTTTTTAGATGTTAGCCTTTTGTTTGTCTTGAATGGTTTGTATGATAGGAGTTAAATGTCCATACAGCTGTGCTTTTGTGGCTGCTGATTCCAAGATTTATTTTTTTGTTTTTTGTTTTTTAATCGTTTCGTTAAAATCTAAGTGGTACAGCCATACAGTAGCACTGATATAGCTAGTAAATATCAAAAACTTAACATTTTTCTTTTAAAAGAAACAAACAAAAAAAAACATTTCCTATGCTTTTCTTGTAGATAATATTCTTTGCATTGTACTTTATTTCTTATGTTTTCATAATTTTTTTTTTCTGTATTGAATACAAAAATCCATGAATTTACATTGTGACGAAAATGTTTTTTTTCTTTATAACTTTACTGAAGAATCAAATATTAATCTGAATATCTGAGCACTTCCTCTCTTCCTTTTTCTCTTTGACCTTCTCTCTTTTTAATTTCCTCTCTTTCTTTTTCCTCTTTTCTTTTTTTTCTTTTTCTATTTCCTTGTTGTCTTGCCTTTTTCTTTTACTTTTTCCCCTTTTTAATTCTTTTTTTATCTCTCTTCCTTTTTCTCTCATTTTTCTTTTCTCTTTTTCTTTTCTCTTTTTCTTTTCTCTTTTTCTATCTTCCTTTTTTATTTTCCCTTTCTCTCACTTCCCTTTTCTCTGTTTTTTTTTCTTTTTCTTTTCTCTCTTTTTTTTCTTTTACTTTCACATTTTTTTTACTTTCTCTCTTCCTTTTGTTTTTTCTCTCCCTTTCTTTTCTCTTCTTTCATTTTCTTTTACTTCCTTTTCTCTTTCTTTTTCTATTCTCTTCATGCTTTCTTTTTCTCTCCCTTCCTTTTTCTATCTTTATTTTTTTCTTTTCTCCCTTTTCTTTTTCTTTTTCTATCTTCCTTTTTCTTTTCTCTTTCTCTCTTTTCTTTTTTCTTTTTCTTCCTTCACAGTTTTCTTTTTCTTTTTTTTCTTTTAATGAAAACTTGTGGATTGGAATGTTTTTGATTCCAATGGGCAATCTCCCAAAATGAAAAGTTATTTTATTTATTTATTTTTTACTTCCCAATTCCTTCACTCTGAGTGCGATGGGAGTGGGGACTGTTTGAAGAGACATAGTCCATATGCCTTGCAGTTATGAATCATAGTAAGAACTTATAGGAATGAGGTTATTGAAAGAAAGAAAGAAACAAATTCTGAGAAAGAGTTGAAGAGGTGTGGGAGGAAGTGTTTGATGTAATCATCTCTGTGTGTTGATGACAGCATAAGTTGGTTACATCCTAAAAGTGGTTCACTGCTTCCCTTTCAGACTGCTCTGTCAATAACTGCCTGTTCTTATATGATAGATGTGTGCAAAAGTTTCCAGCATTTTCTAGATTGGAAATCTTGTTTTACTGCATTACATATACATATTTACCAACCCATCTGCATGAGTAGGATATATGAGTATATTGACATCACTTTATGTGGATGAGATATTACTAGGTATGTGAACTGGTCTACTAATTTCAGTCTTACCATCTAGTCTGGAGATGTCTCCATCTTTTTTATTAAAACATATAAGGAATTTCGTCTCGGTCCCCTGCCTCAAAATTTGCTGCTCGGTGAACTATCAAATACCAACCCCAACTAGTACCGCTAGAGCGGTGTTACTTGAAAGAAAACAACCAACTCAAATAACAACCCCAACTATCGTATCGGCGCCTATTTGAAGGGGGGGGGGCTCTTTTTTGTCTTAATTCTTGTTTATTTATTTTTTCCATTTGAAAGAAAAAAACATTAAACCGTTTTTTGTCGTAATTCTAATTTTTCTTTTTTTGTCGTAATTCTTATTATCGTAATTTGTCGTAATACTTGTTTATTTATAGAAATTTGTCATATTTCTTGTTTAGATAGTTTTGAACAGACTGAGATAGATAGATATTTTCGACAGTAAATAGATAGATAGTTATTTTCGACAGTAAATAGATAGATAGATCGACAGTAACACCGCTCTAGCGGTACTAGTTGGGGTTGGTATTTGATACGTCACCGAGCAGCAAATTCGGAGGCAGGGGACCGGGATGAACTTCCTCATAAAGTACCTTTATTTTATTTCAAAACTTTCTCATTTTTTTTCAGGTCACTTAATTTTGACCCCCCTTATGTTGGGGGTGTAACATTTTTTGCGAGTTGATCATTTTCCGTACTAATTACAGTATAAATAAAGAGATAAAAGACCAAAGTTATGAATAGAAACAGCAAACAAATTTTTTACGGTGGCTTTTCTATGAGAAAATAAGTATCGAAAAATAGAATATAAAAAAACAATATATAATTAATTTTTTGGAGATTTCTTTTTTAGTCATTTCGATAATTATTTAATTATCTTATAAAAGAAAAAATTATACATCGATATTTTTTCTGCTTAAAAAGGGGGCTAAATTTTCAATAGAGTTTTTCTTCAAAACTTATTACTTTTGTATCTAAAATAAGGTTTGCATTAGATAGATATTTATTTCTAGAAACTAAAAATCTAACATTTTAAACTTAACATCAGGGTTTTCATATTTTAAATCATTTTATATATTAATTATTCATAGCAAAAATACTAAATTAAAGTTTTGAAATAGAATAACTGATGCGTTATAAAATTCATTAATTGATAAATCAATACTGAAAATTTCCTTAAAATCGGATAATTCCCTGATTTTTAGTAATTTTTTTGCAATTGCGAATGTTATATTAAATTTGTAAAAAAGCCATTTTAAGCCATTTTTTACCAGCGTCTCAGACCGAAAGCGATAGAAATTACCTGAAAATCGTTTTAAATGTTTTTTAAAATATTGTATTTGTAATGATATTTCTTTTTTTAATGATGGTCATTATGTTACTAATTATCATTTTAGACAAAAGTTTGACCTTAAATAATTGATTTAATTAATTTTAATTCGTTTTTAAAACAAAAGATCTGTCACGAGCAGACGAATCACAGGTTTTCTAGTATAGTAATAAAAGTAAAATAAGTTGAGTGGCCTAATGTAGGTATCAGCTGGAAACCAAGGGAGTCTATCCCCTTTCCACTAGCACTAGATCAGGGAGGTTGTTTTTGTATTTGAGGTGGAGCAGCACACCTACCATCAGCTCCCCACTTTACCAAACAGATCCAAGCTGAGCTATCATATGCTGAGTTGGCAAGGGCTGGTATCAAACCCGCAATCTTGTAGTTCCTAGATGGATGCTCTACTGAATGAGCTAAACCATTGCAAATTATTAGTATTAGATGGGAATAATCAGTTGAAGATATTTGTTTGCAAATTATTATCAAATAGGAAGTTATTTGAAATTGTTTAAATGTGTGCAAGTTATTTTTACTCAAAATAGGTACTTTAAGCTAAAAATGATTAATATAGGATACAACACACGGTCACATATATGGGGCATCCTGCTAGGATTGAACTCACAATTCAGTAATAATGGATCTGCAAGAATAGCTTGCTAACCATTATACCATGATGGGCTGCCCAGGTATTTATCCAACTCATTTGCCATGGGTAGGATGTGACACATGATTGCAGGTATGGGGCATCAAGCGAGGATCGAACTCGCTATTCAGTAATAATGGATCCGCATGACTAGGTTGCTAGCCATTATACCATGATTGGCTACCCCAGGTATTTATCCAATCTATTTGCCTCGGGTAGGATATGACACATATTTGCAAGTATGGGGCATCCAGCGAGGATTGAACTCGCTATTGTTATAATGGATCTGCAAGACTAGCTTACTAACTAGTACACCTAGATGCCCTTAGAAATATCTACAGTATTCCATTATTCTGTAGAAATATATGAAATCTCCTAATTGAAATCTAAATAGGAGATAGAATTTAGGATAGGAGTGGAGCTTGGATAGAGGGAGTGATAAGGAATGTATTATTTTATTGTAGATTTTTCCGGGTATTATCGCATAAATGCATCCTGGCCTCCTGCCCTAAAAAACGCTAAGTGGTGCCTGCTGAAAACCCAACCTGCGCTACTATTTAACTCCCTAGCTGTTTGAAGGCATTTTCCCGAAAAGTTAATGATATGAAAGCTATATTTTACTCCCCTCCCCCAGTCGTTTTTTGACAAGTAAATATAAAAACATATTTCTGTCCCCCCCACCTCTTTAGAATATTTTTTTTAGCGGCTTGAAGGCGATTTTATTGACACATTACTTTTTTTACGGGTTTGAAGTAAGCCACCACCCAGGTTTTTTTTATCGACAAGTAAATGTAAATATGTCCCCCAAAACCCTTTAAAATATCTTTAAAATATTTACATTTACTTGTCGAGAAAAGACTTGGGGGGGTGGTAAAATATTGTTTCAAATCGCATTAACTTTTCGGGAAAAATGCCTTCAAACAGCTGGGGAGTTAAATAGTAGTGTGGGTTGTATTTTCAGCAGGCACCGCTTAGCGATTTTTAGGTCAGGACGCATTTATGTGATATGCACTTTTTTTTTTTCTTTTTATTTATTCATTCATTTATTTTAAGATATATATTGGTGGTGAAGATGATGATGCTAAACTGTAGTTATGGGGAGATAACTCTTTCACAAATTCTTGTTATGATTACATTAGGGTCTATAGATATCAGTTTAACAAATTCCTGCAGCCAAACACCCATACTGTGATCTGATACTGCGGTTCAGCCAGTATAGTTTGAGAATGGTAGTAGAGAAAGAAAGGAGAGGCAAGAATTGTAACTATGGGAGAGTGTAGTGGAAATAATTGGAAAAACATAGTGAGGGGTGTCAGCAAAGGAAAAAAGGGGGGTAGAAGAATGTAGATTAGTTAAAATAGAGCTTAACAGTTGAGATCAAAGTAAAGGGAGATAATGAATGTGAAATTTTAGGTGTGTGTGTGTGTCTAAAAATGAAGATTAAAAAATAGTACTTTTGATTGATTGATTTTAATGGCATGTTAACCCATCTGGGGTTATTTTATTGATTCGTATATTTCCCAAGGGTATTAGCGCTACGTGAAATGCAAACAGCTGTGTCCAGGATTTGAACTTGCTATATCCATTTCCTACAACAGTATTACACTATGTGCCTCCAACTAAAGTTTTAAAAATTCAATTTTGAATCAGCTGGACTTTATTAACACCCCGTATTATTATAGTATTACTGGAGGAACCTGTTAGATTCTCATGGTGACAGTGGTCCACAATGATATTTTGCTTCTATTTAGAAAGAATTAAAGGATTCTCATGACTTATTTCCATTATATTGATGATTTTGAGAATTAAAAAATGCCATTCAGGGGTGAATGAAGAGCCTCCCTTTAATTATCATTCAGTTGCAAATTAAACTGGAAATTGTTTTATTCTCTAAGTTAGGGAATTTTAAGTGTATAGCTCTAGTAAAAAATATTAACTAAGTTTTTAATTTATTAATGAATAAAAGTGACTACCCGGCATCGCCTGGGTAGAGAGAGGATTTTTTAAAAAGTTAGTCTCGCAGATCCATTATTACTGAATTGTGAGTTGGATCCCCGCTGGATGCCCCGTAAAAAAAGACCTTGCGTTGATCCAGTCACTCTGAAAATAGAAATTTATGTCTACAATATTAAATAGAAAAAAATTCCATGTTATCATTTAAATTTTATTTTTTAGATATCTTCATGAATTTAAATCAAATCTACATTATTTTTGCTCAAAAATATTTAATGTGTATATATATTTACTTTGTCGTCAATTGTTTTATTTTCAAAGTTTCCTCCGGACATACAGATTCACACAACTGCCCTTTATATATGCATAGATAGATAGATAAAAACTAATTTAAATAAGGGATATTGTAACTCAATTAGTACAGCATCCACCTCGGAAACACAAAGTTTCGAGTTTGATACTGGCCTTCTTCAACTCAGTGCATGAGTAGCACAGCTTTGTACACAATTATATGGTTTCAAGTATTTCTATGTAATATTAATAACTTGCAAGCAATTAAATATAGTTCACAATCATTTTAAACCAGTATACACTAAATTACAATACCAATGTTATAATGCAGTATGAAATCATTCTAAACATCTTAAACAGATTTATTTGATCCATAGATTGGACCCTAAAAGGTATTACCACTCCAGGTCAAAGTGGACCTGAGAATAATCTATTAATAATGGAGATTCGCTTCCGGTTTTTGTCTGTAACAAAAATTACGTCACTGCTTACGTCACATTACCCAACACATAATCCAACGTCATAACATAGAATAAATATGCTCAAAATGTGAGCATGCAACGTTAGACAATCCTCATTGTTTCAATAAATAGATGTCCGGTGTTATATATTTATATATAGATTGTTTTATTCTAATATAATAACTAAAGTTATCGGAACTGTTTCTATTTCAAATTTTCTTTCTTTCTTTCTTTCTACTCCTTTAATAAATTTTACGATTTTACATACTTATGGTACACACTCTGACATTGAATTTTCAGCTCCCATCCCCTCAGGCAATATTTTTCAAAAAATTATTTTTACATCGCCCGGAGTGTGTCTTTTTATTTTGCTAGTGTCAATAAAGGAATGACTCTACACTCCTCAAAGCTCCAGAACTGCAGCCTTATTATTGGATGCAGTTAAGTGTCATACCCAGGACATTAGATGTTTCTAGAATTTGATTAAATTTGTATTTTGCTTGACATAAGTAAAGAATTCCTTTGCTCGGAGAAAAACCCATAAATCTCTGTTGTAACCAAATTATCAGGAAAACCTGAGATTTTAGCATGAACTTTTCAACAATAAGGTACTCCTAGATTTGCTTGTTGATGATAGAGAAATAGTTTTCAAGACATTTTGGCTACTGGCTACCGAGTTATAAGTACTTTTTGGTTAACACAACTTGGGGAATTTGCGCAAACCACTATAATTATCTCCCATGTCTTTTACTCTTTCGAAATCAAATTAAGACTAAAAACATTTTTGCAATAATTCCCCAGAGGATTTAGATTGTTAAAATTTTGAAAAGTGGCACGCCTTGCAGAAAATCTGCCCTGAATTGTAAAATAAAAAAATCTATTTAAAACTGACATTTTTTTAATTTGAAAAGTTTTAAATTATTTGGAATCCCAAAAACTTTTTTTTTTTTTTTCTTTTTTTTTTTTTTAAGGAAAAAAAAAAACTTGGTAGAAATATATATCTAAAAATAATCTGTAATTCACTTATAATTTATTCAGATTTAAAAAAAAAAAAAAAAAAAAAAAAATTGTGTCTGGGAAATATTTACATCTCTCATTTACATTTTGTTCATTTAGTAATGAGACAAAAACTCTATTTCGATAGATGAAGTGGACCTTAGTAAAATCTCTAAGTAAAAATAAACAAATAAAATGAAAAAATAATTAATTAATTTAGAAGAAAGTGTGGTCCGTCCAGCAAGGACCTACATCAATCAGTGTTGTGCGGATTCAGGACGCTGCACAGAGAACCTCATGATAGGGATAGCTGGTGAGAAATTGTCATGGATATCCATGCTTCCGGCACAACATGATGTTAATGATTTTGTAAGAAAATCTCACTTTTGAAGTAAATTAATTTTTATCATTAACTCCATTTTCACTGAACTTATTTTTTACATAAATTTAGAATTATGTCTAACAAATTTAAGTAATGTTATTTTTCAAAGAGTGTGTTGCTACTATTTCTCTTAATTTTTGAGATGAGGCATGATAATTAGTATTATTTGTATTATTCAGACTATTGTCTTCATCTTCATTGTTATCTGTACAATGTTTCGGACAATGTGCCCTCCAACCTTCTTTAGGTATTTCTCTGGAACCTTCTTGTCATAATCGTCAGCCATCATGGAACTTTGAACCTAACCCTTTATTCAGTCCACGGGGGTATCTTGTTCTCATTTCGCTAACCATAGCCGGGGTATAGGTGTTAAGCTCTGTTAATTATTATTTTATGTTACTGCTGCCCCTGCCCAGGATTGAACCTGCAGTCTAGAGATAACTGTCACTTAGAACTGTCTTAACCTAACTCCTTTATCCACTAGGCTATGTGTCCGAATAATACAAATAATACTAGTATGTTGCTAATTCAAAAAGTTTCAAAAACTCACTTATGCAAACCTTAGACAAGACTCTTTTCTCTCTCACATGTAAATTGCTTCTATATCAGTAAAAATATATATTCTTCTAGTATAAATATATGAGCATTCCACATTCCAAAGCCATGAGATATCAAGCTAGCGCCTTCCTAAAAATATGGAATTGGCTATGTGAATTTTTTTTTTTCCTTTTCCATTTGCAAAATGTCTGTGAGTAGGTGTTGCTAAAA
The DNA here is from genome assembly GCA_023376005.1 of Doryteuthis pealeii. NCBI lineage: Eukaryota > Metazoa > Mollusca > Cephalopoda > Myopsida > Loliginidae > Doryteuthis > Doryteuthis pealeii. The sequence continues at coordinate 91,530,191 of CM042139.1, read as the reverse complement.
TCTTTTCTCTTTTGGGAAGTAGTCTCATACACCTCACTCTCTGTAATATGCCACACCTTTTTAGCCCTTCTTACTCAAAAATGAGGTTACTAAAATATTTTCTCTTTTGGGAAGCAGTCTCATACACCTCACTCTCTGTAATATGCCACACCTTTTTAGCCCTTCTTACTCAAAAATGAGGTTACTAAAATATTTTCTCTTTTGGGAAGCAGTTTCATACACCTCACTCTCTATAATATGCCACACCTTTTTAGCCCTTCTTACTCAAAAATGAGGTTACTAAAATATTTTCTCTTTTGGGAAGCAGTTTCATACACCTCACTCTCTGTAATATGCCACACCTTTTTAGCCCTTCTTACTCAAAAATGAGGTTACTAAAATATTTTCTCTTTTGGGAAGCAGTTTCATACACCCCACTCTCTGTAATATGCCACACCTTTTTAGCCCTTCTTACTCAAAAATGAGGTTACTAAAATATTTTCTCTTTTGGGAAGCAGTCTCATACACCTCACTCTCAATATGCCACACCTCACTCTCTGCAATATGCCACACCTCACTCTCTGCAATATGCACACCTCACTCTCTGCAATATGCCACACCTCACTCTCTGCAATATGCCACACCTCACTCTCTGCAATATGCCACACCTCACTCTCTGTAAAATGCCACACCTCACTCTCTGTAAAATGCCACACCTCACTCTCTGTAATATGCCACACCTCACTCTCTGTAATATGCCACACCTCACTCTCTGTAATATGCCACACCTCACTCTCTGTAATATGCCACACCTCACTCTCTGTAATATGCCACACCTCACTCTCTGTAATATGCCACACCTCACTCTCTGCAATATGCCACACCTTTTTAGCCCTTCTTACTCAAAAATGAGGTTACTAAAATGTTTATGCATTGGAACGCCTTGCATTCTTCTTTCTGTAAATGATACACCCATGAAAATTGCTTGAATTCTATAAGTAGAGATAGACATGTGGGGTTCTTTTTAAAAAGAAAAAATAATAAGGTGATTCTTTATTTGGTGGTCGTAGTTAAACAAATACTGGAAATAAATTGGCAGCTAAATGCACACACAATTCCTGGATGTATTATTTTTAAAGATGTTGATAATCTCTGTGATTTGATTGATTGATTTTAATGGCATATCAACCCATCTGGGGTTATGTCATGCCTAACAGTTAGGAAGTAATATATGTTGTGTATTTATATTTATACTTTTTTAGTAATTGGTTTTAACAATGTGTTAGCACCATTAGGGATCATGTCGTATGGTATTGATTAAGTTCATGTCTATATTCTGAGTAGATTTTTTGTTTGCTTGTTTGTCTGGGTTCTACATAAGATTATGTCACCAAAACAACCATTTATTCCTGCTTTAAACACGTTTCTGAGTAGCCTGCTCTATAACTTCACATAGGTAGCAATTTTTACATGTATATTAGGACAGTTTAATAAGGTGAATATTGCCTCAGGAGTTGGCAATGGGAAGCATTGTTTGCAGTTGCACCTTTTTTCATGGAAATCAATAATGATGGGTCCTTTCATGTCTCAGAAAACAGGCAGTATAACTTTATTTTACTAATGGCTGCACCCGGAACTTTTTCTTTACTGGAGATCAGTATGTTTTGACTCCATGGACTATCTTTTCAACTCGGATTCATAATATAAACATTTTTTTTAATTTATTCTTTTTTTTTTACTAAAACATCACACATTGTTCTGTAAATTTCACATGCTTTTCACTTCTCAGGCACCAAAAATTTGATGAGACTTTTATTCAAGCCTGTAGCACTCTGTTTGATTTGCCACCATTTTGAATAGCCTCAAAGCAAATATTTTTGTGAGATTAAAATAATTTTTGTTATAAACCAATTCTAAACAATGTAGTTTTTACATTTATGGAAAAAAAATCTTTTCATTTTGCTCTCTTCAAAAATATTCCCCTTATTTATTTGAATGACCCTCATATATATATATATATATATATATATATATATATATATTAAATGTGAATAAGATAATATATTGACCAACAAATATCAATGGTAATCTTGAAGACAATTTTTATCTAGAGGAATTCAACATCTAGTGTTTTGATTAATTGGTTTTAATGGCATCTCAACCTGTCTAGGGTTATTATATACTTTGAGGGATAAGTTCATACAGGATTAATAACATTTAAAAAAATTTTTTTTATTGCAGTTCTTGCTTATGAATGTAGGCGGAGGCATAAGAATACACCAACTGCTCTTTGCAGAGGGGTACCCCCCCCCTCAATGGAACCACCTGTTGGCTATCGGTGGTGACGCTTGATCTTTAAGAACAGAATCCTGATGGCTGAGCAGTACATGACATTATTATTATTTAGGCTAGACGGGCGGTCGGAGAGGGACCCCTCGGCTGGTCCCGACCCTATTGCCCATATGCCACCCCAACCCTTTTTACCATATATGCAGCAGTGGCTGAGGGTCTTAGTGTCCTGGGTGTGATGCATCTAATGGTGAAGTTTTAATTCTGGAGTGTTGGAGTGTGGAGTACCCCTTCATCATCATTACTCCCAGGTCCACCCTGAACCAGAGTCGTAGTACCTGTTAGGGTCCTATCTATGAGTTAAATAGAAAAAATGAGTTCAAAAAAAATTATTTTCAATACCCATTAAGAATGAATAAAACAAAATGTCTTCAGTGTAAAATAACCCAATGAGGGTTGACATGCCGTAAAATCCAACCAACCTAATAAATTCATAAGTTACATCAACTATATTTCCTGTAGGGCACTCAGTTATTTGTAATTTTGGGCTATTTGTTTTCTTTCTTTCTTTTTCTCACCAATAGAATGTTGGGTGCCAATTTTACACAAAAAAATCATTTCTTTTTGTGCTGCTTATTTTATATTTTATTCTACTTAGTATTTATTTTTTATATATATTTGAAGGTCAATCTATTCATTCAAAAAAAAAAAGAATTACAATTCTAATAACTAATTTGTCTTCCCACCCTGTTGGAAATTGACCTTCATCAAAATATTGTTTACCATATATTTACTTATTGTAAGTGTTTTTAGTCCAACAACAGTGGTGGCCACTTGAGTGTTGTCTGAGTCATACAGTTTGGTTACTTGATATATTCTTTGGCCATTGTCCACTGTGGGCAATATTTTTTCTTCCTTTTTATATTATTGTAAATGAATATGCATTACTTAACTTTTCACCTTTCACAAGTTTTACCTATTCTATATGAATATAATCTAATGTTAAAAGTAAATATACACTTTTTTGAGAAGGTAAAAAAACAAATTCAAATAATCTGTATTTCATCTGGTAAATTTTTTATAAAGTTAATTTAAACCATTTTCTGAACACACAGCTGTTCCAAACTTTATGTAAAATAAAATAAAAACTGTTTTATAAGTTACTTATCAATATCTTATTTTAGGTTCACTGTATCAAAATAACCTTCTTATATAGAATATATAATAATTTTGAGATATTTACACACACACACACACACACACACACATATATATAATCTCGTGAGTCTTGGTTGTTATATATTATATTAGTATATATCAGGGCTCGACATTTACGCCGTCCTGGGGACGATAAAAATTACATCCGGGACGATCAATACGTCATCTGGGGACAGTAAAAATTTTTCCTAAAAGTTAGTACTACATTCCAATATTAGCTGTCCAGTGATTGCCTGAATACTGACCTCAAAAAACAGTCTAGTTCTAGACTTAAAATTACTAATGGCAACAACACTGAAGAAATAGACACAGTCACACAGTATATATTTTTATGATTGGAAAATGTCCGCATAAAGATGGAAATAGAATAAATTTTAGTTTATAAAATTATTATTTTATTATTCTTGATTATAAATAAATGTTTCTGTCAACTGCTTCAGCTTTTCTTAATGTTTTATTACATGTTATTATGCTACTGATGTGACTGACAAGTATAGATGATGCTAATGAATTAAACAAAAATATTTTGATTTCTGGATGGTACAAACCCCATTCGGGACAGTTGATAATTTTTGTTTGTGATGGTCATGAAAAAAGTTAGTGTCGGGGCCTGTTAGTATATATGTTATGCATGTATAAATGTCTATAATATATATGATTTGGGATTTGGTGTGAAGCATTGGGTGTGAAATATATAATATATATATATATATATATATATATATATATATATATATATATATATATTATATATATATATATATATATATAATGTTTATCATTTGACTATTTCTTCTTGTATGGAAGCACAGTTCTTACCAACTCAGGCACTTTGATCATTTTTATAACATGTAACATATACATACTCTTATTTAAACAAGATTGTTTTTTAGCATCTGAGGTTGAGCGTGACACCTACCATCAGCTCCTCACTTTACTGCACAGATCCCTGTGCTACTCATATACTGAGTTGGCGAGGGCCGATATTAAACCAGGAACCTTGTGGTTCCCAGGTGGACGTTCTACTGACTGAGCTAAACTGCCCCTATACATGCATATATATATATATATTTACCAAACCCTCCACACAAGCAGGATGCAACACGAGGTCAATTTCTTAAGCAGAGTTTAACAGGTTTGAATTCAGAGTTTCCTTCTCCTAGACAGGTTGCCTTACCAAGGTTGAAGAGCCCAATCTGCCCTACTATTTACCCATAGCTGGAGGGAGTATAGTTGGATTCATACCTTTCCCAAGTGTATTAGCACTATGTGAAATGCAAACAGTTTCGTCTAGGATTTGAACTCTGGTTGATGAATCCATTTCCTACAACTGTAACCATTATGCCACGTGCCTCCATCCTATACCCGCCCTGTCGAATGGGGCGTTAGAATGCACCGACTGCACCTCTGCAGAGGGGTAAGACTCACCCAATGGGGCCACCTGTTGGCCGTGGGTGGCGACCCGTGATGCTTAAGGTTAGCGCCCCGGTGGATGAGCAGTTCATGACTTGTAATACTTCACTTTGGCCCTATCTTGGGCTAGACAGGCGGTCGGAGAGGCCCCTCCGATCAATCGGCTGGTCACGTCACGCCCTAGCACCTATATGATTTTCTCAACCCTATTGCCATTATGGCAAGCCCCAACCCCTTTTTATCATATGAGTGCTAGAAGGCGGTGACTGAGGGTCTACATGTCCTGGGAATGACGTTAAGCTCTATCTGATGGTGAGGTTCCAGTTTTGGAGGTTTGGGGAATGTGGAGCACCTTTTCATCCCCATTGGTCCCTGGTCCACTCTGACCCGGAGAGGTAGTACCTGTTAGGGTCCCATCTGTGGGTTAAATAGAAAAACATGAGTTGATAAACAAAATTTGTTATCCATTAAGATGAATTTATTTCAAAAACTTTATCGGCATTAAATGACCCACTGAGGTTGATATGCCGTAAAACAAACCAAACCAAACCAAATCCAGTTTAATTCTTTTAAAAATACCCTGTATATTTGTATCTATCTCTAAAATCTTTATATTTTATTTTTATTGTTATTCAATTCTTAATTCCTTCGCTCGTAGACAAATGAATATATCAGCAAACCATCATCATTGAATTGTGAAAATTATTAGCTGCCTCCTCCTTTTTACCAGGAAAACAACAATGTCAATTGTAAAAATTACTCATTGTTGACCCACTGAATGTAGACCGATAATTCTGACCATTCATTCCTTTTATTATTTATTGGGGCATTGGAGAATGTGGGTTGGAGGCAGTTTATGATCTTACTCCACCCACCAGTTACTACTCTTGGTTCCATCCTATACCCAACCCCACTGATTGCACTTTACTCATGAATGACTTTACTAGACCTACAAAATGACAGTAGAAGCAAAGGTCTGGGAAAAGGATGTTAATTAGTGAGAGTGAGGTTTTTGGAAATGACATGATAGGCATTTAATGTGCCAAAACAATTTATTGCCATTTAGATTTATATGAATTTGAATATATATATATATATATATATATATATATATATATATATATATATTCGAGGTGGCCTAAAGTCGGTATCAGCCAGACAGCAATGGAGTCTATCGCCTTTTCACTAGCGCTAGACCAAGGAGATTGTTTCGTGTCTGAGGTGGAGCGCCACACCTATGATCAGCTCCTCACTTTACCACACAGATCTCTGTGCTACTCATAGGCTGAGTTGGCGAGGGCCGGTATCGAACACAAAACCTTGTGGTTCCTAGTCGGACACTCTATCAACTGAACTAAACTGGTTATATATATATATATATATATATATATATATATATATATATTATATATATATATATATGCATGAATCCATATATTCTCCCTCCAGCTATGGGTAAAATAGTAGGGCAGACTGCTGGGCTCTTTACTTAGGTAGGTAACCAGTCTAGGAGAGGGAAAACTCTGAATTCAAAATTCCTGAGGTCAGTCGTTGATTGGATTTGTGGCATTCGTGTACCAATTCTTTCCTATCGACTGTGCCAAAAAGAGCGGATGGTCCAACACAAGCCTTCACCACTATAAACAAATCACTGTGTGGGTGTTCATTGTATGAACCCTCATGCGTTGAAAATCGACGAGAGAGTCCATAATATATATATATGTTATCCACAGACACGTGTTTCGAGGTTTCACCTCTCATCAGTGTGGCTACACTTTAACAGCTACCTCTGGCTGGGTTTGAGACCTGAATGAATTTTCGTCAACCAAGTCTCTTACCAATGTGGCCAGTAGCGGCTGTCAAATGACATTGTTTCTGTGCCTTTTTATGTTTTTGCATATTGTTGATATATACAGTGCAGCTTTGTCTATTTCTTTATTTCCATAACTTCTACATGGATGAAAGTGTAGTATCTGTGCACTCATACGGTTAGCATAGATGCTTACTCAGATATCTATCCTGCTCTGTTGGCGGGGCTTAGAATATGCTGATTCTATCCCCTGTAGAGGATATGGACTTTCCCATCAATCCTGATGCATAAGAACCCAGCAGTACAGTTAAAGGCGTAAATCATTAGATGAATCACAGACCCGCTCATAGATGGAAAATAAAATCTTAAAGAATAATGCTGGTTTTGACCAAGGTACAGTATGTATCTAACCCCCACCCCAGGTCAGTTTTTAAGTTGAGTAAACTTGGTTTGAATTCAGTTTTCCTTCTCTTAGACTGGATGCCTAACCAATACTAAACTCTCACCTCCCCAGGCAATATCTTTCAAAAATTAGCTTTTACACAGCCCAGAGGGCTTTTTTTTTTGCTAGTAGATACAATTTTTATATAATAATGATATGATCATAGAATAAAGGACAAGAACAAGAAAGGAAATTTTCTGTTTCATTTCAGGAAATTTTCTTTTTATTATAATAGTTAATATTTCATATTGATTTTAATGACATGTCAACCCACTTAGGGTTATTTTATACATAGAAGTTAGGGAATCATGTTCCTTGTACATTTATATTCACATTTTTTTGTGGTGTCCTGGGTATGACGCTAAACTGCATCTAGTGGTGAACTTCCAATTCTGGATCTATGAGGAGTGTGGAATACATCTTCATTGCCATTACTCCCATGTCCACTATGACCCGGAGTAGTAGTACCTGTTAGGGTCCAAGCTCTGGGTCAAATAGATCTGTTTGCAAGTTTATGGAAATTATTTCTACCAGTTTATAAAACCAAATCAAACAAAAATGTTTACCTTCAAACTATTTGCTTACAAATCATATATACAACAAAAATCAAGATTTGGCATTAAATAGCCCATAAGTGTTGATATGCCATTAAACAAAATAACCAACTAAATATTTTGTGTCATTTAATAGTAAAAAATTATAGCTTCAAGCAACTATTCTTATACAAACAATTTACATTACAGTCAAGCTACACTGAAAACACCAGTTCCCGCTAGATTACTGATGTTAAGCAGCGATGAGTCTGTTCAATACTTAAGTGGGTGACCACTTAAGCAACAGCAGTTACTGTAAATAACCTGAATCTGTTATATTTTTTTTTAATTTAAAAAAAAATCAAAATGACTTGATTCAGCATTAAATTACCCCCCAAATATCTAGAACTGAATTCTTAACATCAGATGCAGTTTAGTGTCTTATCCAGGGTAGACCCTCTCAGCAGGAGATACAGTCAGTGTATTCTAAGACTTTGCCAACAAGGCGGATAATATTTTATAGTGATTTAAAAGTTTTAACTTTAGAGTCAATTTTTGCTGATAAATGTGGAACTAGGAGCTATCAAAAACTGGAAGATGTAACAATGAAAGGGTTAAACATATTGTTCCATTAGGGTAGGTTGATTTTTCACTTTTAAAAAAAATATCAAATTGTCCATCTATGCAAAAGTTATGTGTTAGTATACTGAATACAGATACCCAACATTAGATTTTTTACTTGCACCATTGTTTGAGGAAATAGCTTCAAATATTGTCTACTAAAATGGACTAAAAATACTTGTTTTCTAAAGGCTAAATTTTGCAAAAACTAGGATTTTTAGTGCATTTTAGTAGAGGATCTTTGATGCTATTTCCTCAAACAATGATGCAAGTAAAAGATCTAATTTTTGGTACCTGTATTCAGTATATACTAACATACAACTTTTGCATAGATGGACAATTTGATATTTTTAAAAAGTGAAAAATCGACCTACCCTATTATTTCATCCTGGATTTTATATCAGTAATCTTTTAAATTAAAAGAAAATAATTGGTCAGCTAAGCACAAGACTAACTCATCAGCTACATTGATTCGGTAGCAGCATAGTTTTATATTAAATAGTTATATACTATGTGGATGCTTGTGGGATGAGGCTAATTTTGGTGCAAGGCCACATTCTTGGTGAGGAATGAATTAAGCATTGGTTCTTGAAGTTGGTATGCCAAATATAGGTCTACAGTAGGAGCTATTTGCCAATTCAGTACCCACCCTGTTGGTGGGGCCAATAATACACCAAGTGCATCTCTTACAGAGAGGTAAGAACCTCCTCTCCATAAAGGATGTCCTGGGTATTGACACTAAACTGCATCTGGTGGTGAGGTTTCAGTTCTGGAACTTTTGAGTATTTGAATGTGGAGTCATACCTTGGGTGTGATTACT